>CM037076.1:42929740-43599838 GCA_020882685.1 Aphelinus atriplicis | reverse complement strand
CACCCCTTGCGTGCGGCTGCTGATCGCTGATTTCGTCGTTGCACTCGACTGCAGGCCGGGACTCGACTCTTCTCCCCCACAACTGCACAGAGGCTTGAATTTTTCCCGACGACTCGTGCAAACAGCCAAATCGATACACCAAATGGACGACGACACTTTCGAAAGTTGAAAGGTATATTAGGTCGAGTCGCATAATCGTTAGCTTCATTCGCCATTGAACAGTCATGGATTCGATAACACTCTGTTTATTGGATACTTGGTCGATTCGCGAAGCACAATACTCTCCATCGGTCGAACTTTCACCGAATAAAAATTACGTTCTCGGTGTAGTTAAACTCTTAACATTCAACTTTTATCCTAATATCGACGAGAGAAATAATATATTCGCGATAGTGGGAGGTGAGGAAACAGTTCTGCCAATAAGTACAGCTTATATACGAGCTACCGGATCGTATCTACATGGTCTCAAGCGGGCCCGAATCCGCGTAGCTTGTCTACTTTGGTGGGTTCGAAATCCCGCGGGTCACCCGCAAAGAATCTACCTCGACGCGAATTATTCCGAGAGGTTGAATTCGGTCGCATAGCGAGCTCTCGGCCGCGGAATCGTGCGCGATCGGGTGGATCGAGCGTACAGGGTGTGGGCCCTCTGGTCGCATATATATATAGGCAGCTCTCCCACTAGCCGGGGGGGCCCCGCGCGCGCGCGACTGGAAAAGGAATCGAGCGAGAGCCCGGACATAGATAAGGACGTTGTCTAATTAGAACCGCGGCTCGAGTCCAGCTCTTCCGCGTGCTGAACTGGCCCAATGTAAACTGCGCGGGCCGCGGCCGGCCTTATGCAACCGACGGCTTATCGCGCCGCATCTCAAGCACCGACCTGGCACACACGTATATACACCCGCCAGAGAGAGGGAGAGAGAGAGAGAGAGAGAGCCGCCAAACTGGTTCCGAGCGGCAAACGAGGAAAGAAAGAAAAAATAACTTTACTATCCGCTCGCGCGACCGCGCTGTGCTCTAGCTGCGCTGGCTCGAGAACCCCGTGGACGCCGCGAGCACGGGAGAGAGCGAGTTCACGGGTCGCCGCTTGACTCGTCAGCGCTTCCTCGACTCGATCGGCCGTGTGTGCTCGCGGACAACAAGTATATTTGGATCTCACAATCCAGTACTGCCTCCACTATTTGACGGTACTCCCATCATTTTTAATACTCCATGGTACTAAATTTGATCAGGCGTTCGACGTCTCTGTCATGCCAGCATAAACTTGTTGGGTTTTGTTCCAGCTCTTAATCTGGAAAATATAGCTCGTTGGTTATTATTGGTTAAAGAGTGAAGTGTACTATTTATCCATAGTACTCGAGGGAGTACTGCAACGTGACAAGCCCCTCGGGCTGCCGAGATCGCGACGCTGTTTGCACGAGCGAATCCACCGTCTGCTCTGCCGTACATCCATGTCGCGTCGTCGGAACGTTCGACCGAGCCGAGCTTGATTAAAACCAAGTCCGCGCGGATGCGTAGGTACACGTGCCGATCTGGGGGGAAAAGCATCGAGCCGGGCGGAAATGATTGAGGAGAGTTGGGGGCGCAAATCATTCCCGGGGCGTTGGCTTCGACGCGCTGCGCTCAAAAATGCCTGGGATTTTCCCGCGGATGCCGATCGGAGGGGGACGCCAGGCTCGGATGACTTTGGGGGTAGTCATCGGGGATGATGATCGGGCTCGCTCGGATGGGGGGAGCTGGTGGGGCGGGGAAAAAGCCACACCCAGGCCTGGCGGCCGGCCGTGCGGAGCTTGCAAAAGTCATCGAACCCTGGCTGCAGCCAGCTCCCGCCCCTCCAAAAAGCTGCCGAGGGCGGCCAAACCGCCACACACACGCGCGCACGCACGACCACTGCGCCAGCGCGGCTTAATGATTTTCGCCCCGGAGCTTCGATGACGCGGACGCGCTTTCGCTCCGTACCGCCGAGCTCGAGCCGGCGCACTAGTATACACGTACATGCGTATGGCTGCCGATCTGCCGGGCTGCACACTCGACAGGCTACTTTCGATGCGCCGTTTAGACGCGAGGCGGTTGGAGGGCGAGGGTTTCGAAAAACGGGGAGAAAACAGGGTCGTGTCGCGACGGGCGTAAATCCCGCGGCGCTCGTGCGTTCGTTTGTCGGCTGGTTGGCTGCATCGGGGGCGGCTGGGAGGGGCCGGCAAGAGGGCAGCGACTCTCTCGCTCTCCAGAGAGAGAGAGAGAGAGGGGGCGAGAACGAAATGCGAATGCATTATACATGGATTGCAGGGGACATTAATTTTGTGGCGCGGACGTGTAGTGGGTGAGCGCAGGGCCAGCGCCGAGGGGCCGAGCCGCACCAGCCGGGGGATGATGATGCGTCCGCTCCCCCCCCCCTACTCCACCCGCCGCGGCCAGCTCGCGCGAATGCATTTTTCCCGGGGACTTTGACGAGTGGACGCCGGGCTCTCCTACTCTCCGATTCGACTCCCGTTCCAACGACCCGTCTCTTCCATGCCTCGTTTTTCCAAACACACGATCCTCGATGGCGCTGAATAGATCTATATTCATTGAAAAAAACTAACGTACCGAACGGTTCAAGCTGTGCGACCGACCGCTCCAATTTTCATTCCATAGCTGCGCTCGAGGATGATGGAAGAAAAAAGGGGGAAAACGCGTTGCGAAAGGACAGCGAAGCAGCGATTAAATCGTCGCGAAGAGCGACTCGTTAAAATTATCGCTCCGTGAACGCGGCGTAATGTAAGCGCGAGCGAGCGAGCCGAGCGCGGAAATAATTCGGCGAGGGTCGGCGCGCGCGCGGCTAAGGGGATTAACGCGGCTCCACGGGGGGGAACCGCGAGTATATCGATTCATCGGCGCGCTCATCAACTTCCTTACAATGCCCGCGATTCTCGCGTCCGGCGTGGAAAAAAATCGCACCCGGACTTTTGCTCGATCACTTCACCCTCTATTGATGTCTATTCTCCTGCCGCCGGTTGTCGCGACCGAGCTTCTTGATTCAATCACTCGCTACCCCCAGCTGTCTTTGCCGAGATCAATTGTGGATATTTTACTGCCCGAGGCTCCCGTACACATATACGAATCAAACGCTCCACGAAGCACGCGTGTATTGATCTGCGAATATCGCACCTAGCGAACATTTCCACTCCTCGATACAACTAGGCCAGCCGCGATTCCCATCCGACTTGCACTTATTCGCTGGCTCGCTCTCGCGAGTATATATCGTGCAGGCCACTCGCCCTCCAGGCTGTGGGACGGGGAATTTTTCGCGTCGCGGAACAGTTGGATCGAGGGGAAGTAAGGGAAGGGTGGCTCGAGGGTGGCAACTCGGGAGCTTTCGCGTGCCAATAATGCCCGGCGCACGATAATCGCAGCTACGTATACAAATCGCGAGCCGGTAAGTGCGCGAGAATCGCTCGGGAGCATTTACACGTTCTTCCAGCCGCGCGGATAGTTCGTAAGAGGGGTGGGCGCATACGCGTAAGAATCACGCTCTCCGACTCGTCCGGCCTCGAGTTGGGATAAAATTGCCGAATGGGTAATCGGTGGGCGCGAATTGAATCGCGCGCTCGCGCCGGCAATCGGGATAGCTCGCGTGAGCCGGGTGTAATCGACCCCCAATAGCCGATGATTTTTCCGCGCGAGCCAAGTGAATGTTTTCCACCCCCGCCGATGCCCGTACACACCTTTCAATTGAGTCATTTGTACCTCGGGTGGGCAATCGGCAAAGTTGCACCTTCCCACCGGCCATTATCCCAACTTGGATGTGCGATGAGCGGGAAATTCGAATCGTTCGGCCCGCCGCTCATGATCGAGCTCTCGTGTCTTGGTGTGTAATGACGAGCTCTAGAGGCAAAATGAATTTGCGCCGCGTTTGAAAAAGCCCCTGCCCTCGAGTTCGAGTGGAAACGTCGGGACGGCGAAAGAATCGCGCGGGGTCGGCCGCGGGTAATTACATCGACGGATAGGCGCGTATGGACGGATCCATACACGCGTTGCGCCGGGCCGGGCAATAAGAAAGCGCCATGTACGAGTGCGGGTATAAATTAATAAGCCACGGGGCTGGATCGGGGCGGCTAGAAAAAGCCCGGCCTATCGCGGTTAAATAAGTAATTGGCTCGCTCGCTCGCTCGCTTGCTCATAGCTGGGCGCTGGCTCATTGTTATTCGGGGTCTTCGACACGTATTGACCTCTGCAGGATCGCGCGCGCGCGCGCGGGTGGCAATTCTCCTCCTCCTTCTCTCGCTGCTGCTGCTTCTTCCCCCCTCCTCCCACTCCTCGCGGTTCTCTAGCAGCCTGCGCGCCTCTCCTTGGCTCTGTTTTTTCCCCCCTTTCGTTTCCGCGCGCGCGCGCGCTATCTGGCCCATCGCGAGCGCGCGGCCCCTTTGTCGGGCAAATCCATGCGTGCAGAGCTCAGTCGCCGCCGCCGCCGCCGCCGCCGTCGCCGCGTAAAAGCCTTATTATCCCGGTACACCAGTATATCGCGGGGGCCCGGCCATACGCGCTTTCCTCCTTTGCCCCATTACCCGCGCGCACCTCCTGCCTGCACCACCGCCGCCGATTTTGCTCGTTTTAGTCAATGGCAAAATCACGTCTAGCCAGTTTTACATTCCGACACACTGCGCCAAAAAGCCTGGCCTGCCTTTTCCCGGCGAATGGCTAATATTGTATACAAATGCAAACACGCCGAGGCCGAAACTCGAGCTCAATATGCCACGGGGAGAAAGAAAAAAGAAGGGGCCAAACGAACTCGAACGAATCGAGACCGGAAGCTAGCCGAGTTATTTTCAATAAAATGTCGGAAGCTCGGGTTGAATCGCTCTCGGATGATTGAATAAAACATTGAACGGGGCGCGCGAGCTGCATCTTTTTCCTTCGGCTCGCCGCGCGACTCGCAGCTTCGACCCCGCGGGGGCCGGAGGGGCAGGGGGCAAAAAACGTATCGGGGAATGTCGATATTAATAAAAGTTAAATTGAGCCAATCGTCCGAAGGGGAATTACAATGAACTGATCGACAGGGGAACGGGAGATCCGGGCCGAGATAGGATGAGAAAAAAGGGGGAGGGAAAAAAAGAGGAAGGTATAGGAAAGTTAGCCCGAGAGAGTCGATTGGGCGCGAGCGAGAGCAAAGTTTGCTTTCCGCGCGCACTTCGGCTGCCACGATGATGGATGAGAAATTGGAAAAGAGTTTTCCCACCCGCCGGACAATTGGTTGTTTGAAAATTGAGTGGATTTCACGCTGATTACGTACGCTGAGCCACCGAGCCGAGCCGACTCGGGTTGTTTGGCCATTCCATTGGATTGGTATTAAAATGCGTGTGCCTGTCGCCCGATCTTCAGCTCCTCGGGTTGCATTTTTATTGTGTCTCGAGCTTCGTGGCGGATATCTCGGGCGCGAAGCGGCGTTTCACCGCTGCGAGATCGTCTAATTGATACTACCCGGAGTGAGCCCAACCAAGCCCGAAGCGGTTTGACAACGTGATCGCGAGCTCACGTGTCACGACTCCTCTTGCCATCGTTCAAAATCTACCCATACGCGCATACGTTGACTGGGCACACGCAGCTCGCGGATTCCCGTATCATTTTCTCACTCGCTGACGAGTAAGCGTCGACCACCAACTTATGTCGATTGCAGTCACGCGAAATTCCCTGAATGGGACTGAATCTTGCGGGATCGGGCCTACTCTCGCGACCCAATTGTTGGGTGGTCGTGTCGGGACTGCACGCGTGAGCTCATCGAGCTGCTTCGAGCTGGAAAAACGTCGCGCAAGCTCGAAGTGGCGAGGGTTCGACGAACCGTGGCGTGGCGCGCGGGGCTATATACATTCGTATGTGTGTGTGTGTGTGTGTAAGATGAATCGATAAAGATGTTTGCGATGTGTCGTTTGCGAGTTGTTTCAATCGCGGCGACGTATACGCTATGATGTTTGGTATGTGCGTGTATGACAAAGAGTGGGCGATGTTGATTGCAGGTGAACGGCCGTACAAGTGCCACCTACCCGACTGCGGCAGGGCCTTCATCCAGTTGTCGAATCTGCAGCAGCACCTGAGGAACCACGACGCGCAGGTGGAGCGCGCGAAGAACAGGCCGTTCCACTGCAACATTTGCGGCAAGGGCTTCGCGACCGAGTCCAGCCTGAGGACCCACACGTCGAAGGTCAGTCATGTATGTACCAAATCTGACGTCCATGGTCACCTTTTTTCAGTTATTCTTCAGTTATTTATATATATATATATTTCCAATCACCATTATACATTGATTTTACATTTGTATATTATACATACATATATATGTGTGTATATATATATATATATATATATATATATATATATATATATATATATATATATATATATCATTTTAACCCCGCCCGCCCCCCCCCTCTTACGTTACGTTATCTTTACCATTTTTATTATTATTCTTATCATCATTATTACGCCTGACCAATTTCAACCCATTGCGTTCATCCGTTCGTGCGTTTTCTGGACGGCTCGCGCGCTCCATTCGAATTATCGACAACTCACTCAGCCCTCCCCCCGCCCCCAAGCCCCATCCCCGTACCGTTCGAACTGCTTGCTAATCTGCTGTACCATCTGAAAATAAAACGCGTGCTTCGTTTCATTCGTACATATATACGACTAACTCGGTGGCCCCCCGGTATACGTACTACACACGCCTCATTTACTCGAAAGCAATCGCACGGACGATACGTACTTTTTACACACACTCGCGATAAAACGCCGAGCGAACTGAGTGACGCGGCTCGCGAGCAGCGCGCGACAAAGAGATGGACATTAAACGCGCCCGACGTGCAATTGGTGTATACACAAGGGTTGGAAAAATTTCGAACGAATCGAGGCTTGATAAACGCAGCGAAATTCCAATTTATTGCACGCGCGCTCGGATGTTTCCAGCGGAATCCGACGGTGCATATACACGCACAGTCGCATTGGCGAGACTCGAGGATTGCATGCTTTTGTCATGTTTCGGTGATGGTTCACGCTCATATAACACGCATAAATTTCTCAAGTATACGCCGGGACGGGGACGGGGGAGATGTACACCGGCATTATTTGCCCCGCTACACGGCGGATCCGCCGCGCGAGCTTTTATCCCGTGTATATACGAGCGCAGTCGGCTTTTTCGAACTGCATCTCGAATTAGCCGCGCGCCGAGCTCGCGTCGACAGCGTGTCGGCTTCTCTCGGGGAGAGGACAGCGGGCGAGGTGAGAAAATACGGAAAACGTGCGCGCGAGGCATGGGGAGCCGCGGGACGTGGATTACGTACGTATAGCCGCGGCACGCGCGCGTCTCGCTCGGGGATGCTTCGGCGATAATTGAAAAGTAATCCGACGGGGGCGTTGGATTTTCGCAGCCGGGCCCCTCGATAAATCTCCGCGCCTCGGCTAATCTGCCCCCGTGGCGTAACTCGCGTCGATCTGGCCCCCGCCACCTGGGACCCGCGAACCGCCGCGACTGGCCGACTGTATCGAAGCGCGCGTATTATTTTTCGCGCCACGAGATTAGCTCGGCTGAACCCGAGCAAACAACGGACGCGTGTCGTGAGCGGGGAAAGCGCGACGGCGCCAGAGAGAGAGAGAGAGATTTAGAGCGGAGAAGAAGAGCGGGCGGGGGTTGGGAAAGAGAAAAGCTCGGGGGGTTGTTTCGCTCTCTCATTTGGGGCATAATGCGACTGCGACTCGTTAGCCGCTCCATTTTCGCCAGATCCGACAGCTTTTAAAATTAGTTTCTTTACCGGGCGACGGCGACACGGCGACGAGTCTGTTAAGCGAGCGCCGGATTACCGCAGAAATAAAGTATCGCGTTGCAGGTGGGAGAGCGGAGCCCGATTCCCCGAGCCCGCGCGCCGCGTAATTAAAACAACGACGAGCCCGCGCCCGCGCGCCCACACTCCGAGAGGAAAATAAAACGGCAGCGCGCGCCACCCGGACTAATCGAATTGCCGCCCAGCAGCGGATTTCTTGAAATTGTTTTCCACTCCTTCCGCGCGCGGCTAATAGATATACCCCCCCCCCCCGAAATCCCGAGGTATCCTCGCTAAGCTGGTCAGTCCAAGTTTGCTTCGCGTTATGTAGTCTCGAAAAGGACTTTTTCCCCTCTGGTCGCTCCCTCCCCGCGCACCTCGAGTCGAACGATAAAAGTTAAGTCTCGCGGGCTAGCGTGTCGGCCGGGCGTTATTCCGCAGGCCGCGCGCTCCCGCCAATAGCACACAAAGCCAATACAAGCGGCTCCGGCCGAATCGAATATTATAATGGGAGACGGCCGGCGGCCCGCATGGAATAAGTGTGTGTACATACATACACGTATGACGCGTACTCTATGTATAGAGCAGATATATATCGCGTATTTTCGCCCCGGCTCTTTTCTACTGTCTTCTCTTGCCTTGTATAGCCGCCGCTCGAGCGATGTGCGCGTGACACGGCCGTGGCTCACACACACACACACACACACACACACACACACACACACACACACACACACACACACACACGTACGATAGCTTCCAGCAAAATTACCTCCTTCCGCTGCTGCTGCTGCTGCTGCTGTTGCTGCTGTTGCTGCTGCTGTTGCTGCTGCTGCTGCTGCTGCTGCTGCTGCGGCTTTTTACATACAACCGAGCGGCGGCCCGACCCACCCCGATAAAATTGCGAGTAACGTAGTGTAAGCCTCGCGGGCCAGACAATAATACGCGTCCCCCCCACGACCAAACTTTTTCTCAATTTCGTATAATTCTGTTTGCTTCGTTGACGCATAAAACGATCCATGTGGCCAGCCCAGCGTCGCACCGTTTTCCATCCGCTGTCTCTGTGGCGATTCGAGATTGACGTGTATATACGTGCGGTGTACAGGCTTGAGGTTGGTTTAAAATTTTCAGTTGGCGGTAAAAAGGGAAAGTGGGTTTAAAATCTCGGGAGGGGTGGATTTTTGCGGCGGTCCGGGCAAGTTTTCGCTCATCGTGCACTTAAGCCCCGCTAATAGCACGGGCTATGCAACGCGATACGCTACACAACGACGACCCCTTTTACTTTGCGCGTCGTCGCCTCTGTCTTCTCTCCGCAACCCTTTCTCTCTCTCGCTCGCTCGCTCTCTTTTCCTCTCTCACCCTTTTGGCTCCTTCTTAATTGCCCGCTGCCAAGCCGGGCCGAGCTTGAGCCTTATAAAAACTCGTTGGCCGTTAGATTTATTTCCCAACAGCAGCTGACTTGGCAATGCAAATGATAATCAAATGCCTCGCGCTGTTCCGTCTCTCTCTTTCTCTTTGTACGATCGGGGGGAGGTGGCCGCGAACGTTGATTATGCAAAAATCCCTGCGCACAGAGGAGGCGACGCGGTGTGAACACGCGGATAAATAAAGCGGGATCAAATTCGCGCCCTCGCGAAACCGGCCGCCGCTGCTAATCGAATAACGCACGATCGGCTTGATCGAATAATTGCATTACACACGTCCTACTCTCGCGGTCCGTACGTACGCTTACGTATGTGTATGCATTTGTCCAGAACACGTATGGGATATATAATGGCACGTTTGAGAAAATCTACACGATTATTTTGATTTTTGATATGTGCATATATATGAGATATATGATACATATGATATATATAAATAAAAAAAATATATATTCATATATTAAGGTCGACTGGACAATGTCAGATATTGAATACATACATAAAAAAATAACTGATTGAGATATTATGATCCTTATAGGAGTGCTAAAACTTTAGGAGATTCGTTTTTCTCTATTCTTTGTTTAGAATCATTGCCAAATGCTACTAGCGACTCAATTACTGCCAAATCAAGTAGATGTTCGGGTGAGTTATATTACATGTAACATAATGATTTTGGAGAGAGCTTTGGCTGTCCTTGTTTGCGCATCTTATCTCTCCTCCTCTTTCTCACTATCAATATGCGTGAGTGTGAGTGTGTGTGTGTGTGCGTGTGTGTGTGTGTGTGTGTGTGTGTGTGTGTGTGTGTACCTGGTGATTGTTGCCACCACGCTCATCGCTCACCACACAGCACACATCTCGACCCCAAACTTTGATCCGCAATTTGTGGCGTGTGTGTCGCGCGCGCGAATAATCGCGGCTCGATTGCAATTCATGACATGTCGCTCCTTTTCGAGTGAGAGAGTACACGCTCGCGAGGAGGCCTAGTAAAAAGCTCGGCCGCGCGACTGTGTTCCCACACTGCGCGCGCGCGAGATACCAGTCACACGGCTCGCGCGGCACCGAGGATTATATCATAAATTAAACCGTAATAATTTTTACCGGCCGATGTTTGCGTGTCCGCGGGATTACACGCTCGCTCGTTCCCTCTCGAGCTTCAGCTCCAGCAGCAACAGCAGCAGCACCACTAGCAACAGCCACGGCAGAAGCAGCAGCAGCAGCAGCAGCAGCAGCAGCAGCAGCAGCAAGATGCTTTTTCCGTTTTTTCCGTCTCCCTCCCTGCCTCCCTCTCTTTCTCTCTTTCTCGAGCGCGAGCGCGCACGCGAGAATCGCACGCGGGCTAATGGCATTCGCCCGTGGCGGTATAATGAGAGCTGCTCTCCCGCTGGCTTCTTTCTTTCCGCGTGGATAATTCGCGCGCGAGCCCGCCTCTCTCTCTCTCTCACACACACAGACACAGGGATAACACGCGCGTATACCTACGCCGCCAGAGTGCCACGGACTTTTTGCCCGCCACCGCCGACGCCGCCGCCACCTCCGCTATAATATTCGCTCTATTCGTCTTTTGTTCGACAGCCCAACGCGCCCACTTTTTTTGCCGGCCTCCTATTGTGACCCCACCACCCTCCCCGGCCGAAGATCGAGGGAGAGAGAGGAAAAAAACCGCCCAATGTAAATAGCACGACGATCCAATAAACGCCGCCGCGGTGTTTATACATGACGGGGCAAAACGCCCGGCGATTGTACGGCAATAAAACGCGAGTGCGAAACCACTCGAATGGGCAATACGCGCGCCGTGGATCGAGAGAGAGAGAGAGAGTGACAAAGCGCCCGGGGTGCACAAACGAATCGTCGCGTCAGCCACCCCGGCTATTGAATCGCGCGCGCCCGACTCGCGCGATTTTTTCGGCTCCACCCCGACTCTATATACTGCACGTACGCGCACACCCCACCCGTTTTTTCCCCGCCTCGGGCTCTTTCTCCCAGCCCTCCCCCCACGATTTTTTGCCCCCGCCGATGGATTGGCCGCGAGACATTGTTCAGCGACTGTAGCTCGATTGTGCAGTGTGCGCTGCGTGACGAGCCCGCCGATCGCGTGCGCCTCCGTCATCCTGACGGCCCGACTCCGATCGCCCCACGATCCGGAACTGCGCAACGAAGGCTTGGAATGAAAAAAAAGTCTCGGAATCGCGCGAGCCCCTCGAATATCACACTGACATTTCAACCGTGCACCAGTCGGCCCTCAACCAAACGCCCGATTCGCCGATGAAAGACTCCGTCGACCGAGCGATACAAAATCATTTTTCAGTTTTTCGGATATGCACAGCCGTAGATTCGAAAATCGAGTACAGCGAGTACGGGGGAGACTCGCTTCCCGCGCCAACGCGACCAGTTACTCCTCTTTTGGTCAACCGGCTTTCGAGCTCGCTTACCGAGTCCCTTTCAGCCCAATTATTACGAGCCGAGGCTCGAGCGAGCCCGGCGCGTCTGCTCTTGCTCGTCGACACCTCGATCGATCCGCCGAATCTCGTCCAGCAGCGTGAGATCATTGCGCGGAACGGAAAAAGAGACATAGATGGGGGAACAACGAAAATCCGATGAAGCGATGCGCGGCGGCGTTTTTTGCCGGCCCCGAGCTGGCCACTGCACCGGAAAATCACTTAATTAGCGTTGGGAAAAAGCCGCCCCGAGCCGGGTCGGCTAATTGCGCGCACGCGCGTTCCACTCGATTTTGCGCGGCGATACCCTAGCCGAGGCCGCGCGCGCGCGCACGTGCAGCGCCTCGCGAATATCTAGTCCGTGCTGCGGCGATATTGCGGGCTAATCGCCGCCGCTGCGCTCGTCGGGGGCAAAAAACCCACAGCGAGAGGGAGGCCAATTCAAAATCGCGCGATCCCGGGATACAATTAAAAATGCACCCCTCCCCTCTAACGATGGGGGCCAGCAGCGTATATACTAATTGCGCGAGCGCGCGCGCGACAGCGCCGGGCGTCTATTTAGAGTCGCGGTTGTGTAGCGAGCGTCGGAGGCGGAGGCGGCGAGTCCCGCTATGCACACGCACGTACATAGAGAGCGAGCGAGAGGCGAGCGGGGCAAAAACAAGACACGGTTCTCCACGCGGCGCGGAGTTAATTATAATCGGTAAAAAATCCCTTATCGAACCATTAACTTCTTCTCTCGTGCTGCTTCTCTCCCCCCCCCCCCGTCCCGCACCTCCACCTCCTCCTCCTCGCGGTGCTGCTCGTCGTAGTCTATTGGGTCGGAGCAGCTCGAGTTGCGCGCCGGCAACTAGAAACCGTTACGAGACGTCGTGTATAATATATAGCCGGGCTTTCTCTGTGTGTGCCCGGGACGTGGCGCGTGCGTGTGGCTGCATGCATGAATCCTCGAAACGGGATCGGTCGGTCGGCCGGTCGCGAGAGCGGTGCAGAAAAGGAACCGGCCCGCGCGCGCATAAATCGAAAGCCGAGCTAAGCATGTATAGCACTGCCGGTGGCGGTATCGGCTCTCTCGCCACAGAGTCGCAAGCTCTCGCCCGGCTGCCGCGAGCTCGCAAAATGGCAGCTCGAGCCGTCACGCACCGGTACGCGCCGCTGCTCACACCCACTTCCTTTTTACGCCACTCCCTGAGCAGCAGCAGCAGCAGCAGCAGCAGCAGCAGCAGCAGTCGCGCACTGCACCTCCCGTCCGATTAGCCGCGATCCTTTTTGCTCGTTACCCGCGCCAAAGCTCCGCTCGCGGCTCTCAAACGGCCGTGGACTCGGCTTTTCGTACACGTATACCCACGAGCCGCGGCGCTTCGTCCTGCTGCCATTCTGGGCGAGGGATCCTGGCTTCTGTATACACGCGCAAATCCGATCAGCGGATGAGGGGAGGGCGCGATCGCGATTTGCACCGGAAGTCCACCCCCTTACCCCGCTCTCCGGGGCTCGGCTATCGCGACTTGCCAATTTCCACTGTGATTCACCTATTTAAAACGCGCTCAGCAGCTTCCTCGTGCTTTCTTCCGCCGCAGCCGCCGACGCCGTGACCATTCTAAATCAGTCGGGCCGTGGTTAGTAGGAAGCGAATCGCAATCGTAAATATAGAATCCGAGATCAGCGAACCAAGTCTGTTTGGAGCCCGAGCGAACCGCGCCGCGCCGCGAGGATGTATTTGCTCTCTCTCTCTTCTTTTCCCCTGCAAGCGGCTGCCGGGACGCTGCGTGATAAGCTCGATGGCCGTTTATGGCCAATTCGATAAAAGGGAAAACCTCGCTGCGGACGTTCAATCGGACTCGAGTTTTGATAATCGGTGAGGAGAGGAGGGAGCTGGGTCGGAATGCGCGCGGGTGAAGGAGGAGCGGGTGGGGACAAGGGACAATAGGAGAGCGGCGCGGCGCGCGCGCGCGCGCGAGAGGATCAGTGCGGAGAGATGTCGGCCGCCCACGCGCCCCATACACACACACACACACACACACACACACACACGGGGAGCGAAGCGCACGGCGCGAGAGCCGGCCGGGAAAGAAGGACGCGGCGCAAAAAGAGAGGCTGGCCGCTTGATGTGGTGTGCTTGTCGGCGGTGGCGGTGGCGGCGGCGGTGGCGGCCGCGGCAAAAAAGCAAGCAAAGAGCGGAGCGCAGGAAGAAACCGGTTTTTTCCCCGGCCGGCTTGAGCCGACTTGGGCCAGGTCGGGGCGTCGAACCTTCGCCGAGAATAACTCGCGCGTGTGCGCCTCCCGTCCGCATACGCGCAAGCGCTGCTCTGCTTCTCGCTCGAGATCGCCCTGGGTCCACGCGGCGCGACCCAAACGCCTCCCCTTCCAACCGCGTCACACCGACAAATTCAACTTTGACAAGTCCGCCCGTCCTTTTTTAACCAAGTTTCGGCTCGCGCCAAGCTCAAGAACGCGTGAACGAGCCGGCCTTGGGCCCATCGACAATGCTCGCACCAGAAAAGGAGTCGCGCGCGCGCGCGCCCACGCCTCCGTATACATACCAAACGCCCCCCGAACTCGCTCAAAAAAATCCGCGGGTGTAGGCCAATACGTCGACGCATACTCTCAACCATCTCGCTTATCCTTATGTTTTTCACACATTTGGTATTTCAGTTTTCCACACTTTCCTCTCATTTCTCTTTCGTTTATTTTCAATTTAACACTTGTGTTTCTGAAGGACGTCTGATTTGCATATACATACTCTTCCTTCTCATGTATAAATCCTGAGAAATCAATCAAATGAAAAATTGAATTATAATCAAGCCAATCATTGTCTCTACGCTTTGCGCATACGCTCCAATTCCACATTCCATTTTTATCTCTGACGTACAACTGCAGAGTTCACGCGAGGTCGACTCGGATTTTCCTTCTTCGAAGTTCGCCACACGCAGTGGAAAGTAATATTCCGTTCATGCCAAAGCCAAAACTTAATTCGACCTCATGACTCTCGACTTTCATTCACCTTAATCTTGGGCTTTCTGCTTTTTTACATTTCTGCCTGGAATATTACGGGCTTCCATAACAATCAGCCGACTTGTCCGAGTCAAAATTTTTCTCCGAACGATTGTCCGGTAAATCACTAAAGCAATCAAATTCTTAATCATTCGAGAAAAATCGCCAAATAGCGTGAATAAGTTTTTTAAAGAATGTCTAGACTCTCTAGGTAGAATCGTTGGTATAAATTGAGTGTCCTGGACACTAGAGTGGAATCCCCGTGTTTGAGTCCTGATTCCTCGGAGGTGGCGAGGACTTTACGACTCCGGTACGAAATGCTGATCGATATCCGAGCGAATGGATTTTTCGCGAGAATAAAACAGCAAACGGTCGGTTGGAGTCGTAAAAGCCAAGCGCAGCCCATCCTACATCCTAGTCGTGGGTCGTTGTGCAAGGCGTAGCTCAGACAATGGTGGCGGCTTGCTCACAATGGCCGTGACTCTGACTCTGGTATCTCGTGTTCTGTTGTGCTCCGTCGTGTGGCTCCGCCGCTGGCCGAATCGACACACATACACAAATTGCGCTTCTCCGAATCATCTGTGGGCGTCTGTGCATACCCCGCTACTACTACTACTGCTACTACCACAACCACTACTGCTACCACTGCTACCACTACTACTACTACTACTACTACTACTACTACTACTACTACTACTACTGCCACTGCTACTGCTACTACTACCGCTACTACTACTACCGCTACTACTACTGCTCTATTCGGGGGTTGGTGTATGGTTGGTGGTGCGTGATGGTGTGGTGGTATCCTCCCCAAATGCGCGCTTAACCGCGGCCACAAAAAAGGAGCTGCAACAGCGTGTCGTGTTCCAGCAACACAACTCCCTCATCGGTGGCCCCAGCGCCACCAGCTGCCCCGTTTGCCACAAGCTATGCCTGGGCGGCGAGGCCCTCATGGAGCACATGAAGATCCAGCACAAGGACCCCAACGCGTCCGGCGTAGCCAGTAAGTATAGCACCGATGGATGGATTGACCTTGATCCAATTTTTATCTATCGAAATTTATGCCCGTCTGGCTCTCTCATGATTTCTCAATCGACTCAACTTCGTAATCGCGATGAAATAAACGTTTCTTCGCGTTGAGAAATCTCGAGAGCAGACGATGCGCCATTTTTTCCAAGCTCTACTTCGAATTGCATTACTGTATGTCTCACACTGTCACACTGTCAATCGCTTCTCATTCTGGGATCTAACTCACACTTTGTCGTAACATACACATTGCGCCATACACTTAACAATCTTATGTACATTCTTCGCTAATAGTTGATTTAATATACATATTCATTTTCCGTAAGCACATCTTCACTGATGTAAACAGTATCGCTTTATAGATTTAATCTACATCAAACAAACTTTGGAAAGGTTGAGCTCATTACGGTATCATAATATTCTATTTATCTTTAAGAGCAAGAAAAAATGGCGCACAAATATTTAAGATAAGATCCCAAGTGAATGAGGTTACTAGTTGATATGTAACCTCAAGCACAAGTCCCAAAATCGCTTCGGACGCGGGCCAATAAAACCAGCATGTTATCACATAATTTTGTCAACTAACTTCCTCTACTAACAATTACCTTGTCTTTATACTCGAAATTTGATCAACTTAGTTTTAATACTGGAAAATTATCGGAGAACGGTCTCGTACTCGAAAGGAATCGTGCATACATATATATTTGCGATGGTAGCGATAAAGCACCAAAGTATCATTCTAGAGACGTACTTTCGAGTTCTAAATATGACAGATGTAAAAATGCATTTTTCGCCCTGATATAGCCTGGCTAGATGACAGGGGTTTGATAAGTTAATGGGCCTTAATTGGCGCGCTCTCAATCATCGCGTTCATTAAATTGGATAACGACATTTGGAAAGCAATGAATGACACTAACATTGATTATCATTGGCATTCTAATCACGCTTGAATTCTGTCTCCCCCGGGCTCGACAATCTCGTTTGCGATCTAATTCGATGCGTGGAGCTCCGGGGACATTGCATATCAGTTGCTATTTTAAAAGCTTCAAGTCCAACTATTCAAACCAACTCGATCTGGCTATGATTGAAAAGTTGCATTGAACTTGGTTGCGTTGTGCATTCGTTGACGTTCGAAAAGAAAAGGGGCGGAGAAAATCGGTGAAATGATGCGCACGATTCCTTAAGTGGGTGAGGGAGGCGTCGTAAGCTTAGATAGATGGATGAGTGATATGAACGTGAGTACGCGCGGGCCATTGGCCATTGGGGGCATTGTGCAAACAATGCTCCACGAGGAATCGTACGTACGGCCGCGCTCCGGCTCACGTGATTATCGCCTAGTGATCGGGGCTGGAGGCGGAGGTGGTGGGGAGAGGGGCAGAGTATAACTGTGTATGGTGTGTGGGTAGTCGTCGGGTCGCGGTGGTAATGGGATACGGTCTGTCACTGGTGTGTACGTGGGTGTGCTGGGGTATCGCTTTATCTGCTTTGCATTGACCTCGACCTTGTGTCGCCCTGTTGTTCCCACCGCTGACTGCACGACCTCCGTTGCCGGGGTTTACTTAGCAAAGCGACGGACCGCGAACCACCCGTGCCCCGTGTGCGGCAAGCACTACGTCAACGAGGGCAGCCTGAGGAAGCACCTCGCGTGCCACCCCGAGACCAGCCAGCTCAGCACCAGCCTCAGGATGTGGCCGTGCTCCGTTTGCCAGTCCGTCTTCACGAACGAAAGTGGTGGGTTGACTAACTTCGATTCGCCCTCCCTTCCTCCCACAGCTGTCCCAGTTTCTAATTCTTTCGCTTGTGCGTCCACCCCCCGATCGCAGGCCTACTCACTCACATGGAGCACATGAGGATGGACCCGAAACACCAGTTCGCAGCGCAGTACGTGCTGAGCCGAGCCGCGGCCGAGAGGCGGGAACGAGAGCTCCTCGCGGGTTCGAGTCTAGGTGAGTCGACTCGCGATCGTTTGGCAAAGTAGTGATAAGAAATCAGCCGAATTACATGATTTTTCACGTTCAATTGTGTGTGTGTGTGTGTGTGTCGGTCGATGGGAAGAACGTTATCTCTCGTGTTCAGGGGCCGGCCTCGGTGTCCTCGGCAGTCAGATGGGAGGAGGACCCCAGAACCTCCAGCAACCACCAATGTGCCCTTCGCCCTCGGCCCACTCCGACAGCAGCAGCGGCAACGGCAGACTGTCCTCGGCTGGTAGCGAACCTGGTACGATTTATCAAATCTTTACCCCTTCTTTGTTCTTTCGTTCTTTATTTTACTTTCGTCTCCATTCGCCAACAAGTCACAGTTTGTCTCGCATGAATTTTTACAGAGAGGCTTATCTTACAAATGCCAGATGATTTAGATGTAAATAATAACCAGATTAGATTTGAAAAAAGTACGTCGTTGAAAATAAAAGAACTCTTCAATAAAAGTCATATTTTTATCAAATCATATTTTTACTTTTCAATGAAAAAAATTCATATTTTTACTCTTCAATAAAGAACATTCATATTTCTATCAACGGAGAGATAAGGCAAGAAACAAATATGTTTCATGTCGAGTTTCAATCTTGTCGTGTTCTGTGAACGCTAGAACAATTAATTTATTTGTCATACGTTGATAATACAAAAAACTCACATGGCTTGTACTGACGGAAACAGATTTTTACGCAGGCGCCGGTTTATTGAATAACAATAACAACAACAACAACAACAATAACATGGCGTCACCGGGACCGAGCGGGAATAAACTCAGTGAAATGCTGCGGGCTGGAAACCAACAGACGACGGCCCAACAGTATCACGATGAGATGCAGTCACAGCAACAACGAATGGCTGTTATGGCAGCCGTTTCAGCAGGTAATTGACAAATTATTTTTTTTTATTTCCCCCCCCCCCCAAGAATTAATAATGTAAAGCGAAAATGGACGTCCAAAGTATCGCTTCTAAGGCAGCGTTATCACGACTTCTTGTAATTTTTAGTGTCAAAAGATAAAATGATTGAATGAAAAATATGTCATTCGTTATCAAGGCAAAAGGAATAACAAATAAGATTCATCTGCGAATGCGCTCACGTCAAACCTTTATTAAAATGATAAGTGTTCATAAGAAGCCGAGTACCAACGGCATTTATCGAGACAAAGAGAAAGAAGGCTCCGAGTATAAAGATTGCGTCGTTCCAATTACGGAGCCGATACAAATATCGATGATTTGTAATTGTATTTCTCTGCTTATTTATGAATATTTATCACGAGTTCTCTCTCAATTAAGTTCGTTTGTAGCTTCGTTTACTCGAGAAGCTCTTCTATGACAAGCGATATTTCACGAATCTTAGCTTCTGAGCCCTTTGTAATTATTCACGCTTATACTTATATTCGTCTTGGATTACCGAGGCTTTTGATCGTTCAACTTGCGAACAAAAAAGAATGAGAAATCAATCCATCCGAGAGAATTCATTGTATTCATAACCAGCCAGATACGAAGATGATGAAATACTTGATAAGGAGAGTGACAAACCCGATAGTGGAAGTAAAACAGACAGTGAAAAAAATATATTTCGCAAAGTGTACTTTAGTCGAGATAGAAAACTCAACGCGAGACTTGTATTTTTGTAGGTCTACAGAACTCAGTGTCACCGAACCTGTCCCCAGTTGACGTCGCGTCACTAGCTGCGGCTATGAGAATGGGTAACAATGGTGACATGAGTGGTGGGAACCAGGGCACAACCGGTGGTCCGGGCCAGCAGCAAGGCGTCCAGTCCTCGGGCTCCGAACAAGCGCTCAGGTTACAGCAAGCCGAAGCACTGCTGCGCTCGCAGGCCGAGCATGCCCTCAGGCTCGCAGTAAGATGCATTTTCTATTCAACATTACCCCCATTTTAGCTCGCTTCTTTCAAAAATCACCCAATCTCATTTCGAATCTCGATGAGTCGCATTTCCTTATTCTCATTGTTCTTAATAAATCAGCACCGATAAACTGACACTTATGGACTTTATTAGAAATGTTTCTCGAGTTAATATGATTGATTTGCCTACTTGGGGGAATCAGTGAGTGCAACGGGATGGGAAAAATCTAGGAAACTCTTGATAAAACTTGTTCATTACTATTTTAAGGTATCGCAAGCAGCTGCAGCAGCAGCGAGTTCCGCAAACGATATGAGACATCATCTGGGACAGCACAATGGCGGTGGTACAACTGGTATTCCGGGCCACCATTCAAACCAACAACTGTCTCAACAAGACTCGCTAACTCCTGACTTGGGTAAGCATCCACTTCGATTTATCATGTACGAGCAATTCGAAAAGATCAATTTCACGTGGTATGATTTTGAAAATGAGTAATAATGTTGTATATTGTTTATCGATATTGAAGGAGAAGCGCTCCGACTTCAAGAACAACGACTGGAGCATGCCTTGAGGCTTCACAGCGACCCGCGAGCTTTGAGTTTCACTCTCCAGCACGTTGTCAACCAACAGAACAACCAGCAACCATGAAAGTTCAGTTACTACTGAGACGAGTGGACCCCTTGGACGCAGGAGAATGCAGCGTCCGCCTCCATGAACTCCATGGAAAATCTGCAAGCGCATCATCAACAGATGCAACAGCAGCAACAACAACAGCAGCAGCAGCAGCAGCAGCAGCAGCAACAGCAGCAACAACAGCAACAGCAGCAACTTCAGCAGCAGCAACAGCAGCAGCAGCAGATGCCATTGAGTAACGAACATCAGCAAGGAGGCGTGAAGCTGACCATTCCTCAGATCCACGACGATCAGCGTGGAATAAAGAGGAAGGCCGAAGAGATGAGCGGTAACGTTGTCGAAAACGCGTAAACCCGTAAGTCTTGTAGGCACTGTGTCCAAGTGAGCGGTCTATTTTCTCAATCACTCATTGTCTCAGCTAGTAACGGAAAAAAATATGAAGCTAAATCAACGATACATGATATATATGATACAACAAACATTGAAATCGGAGTACTGAAACTCTCTAGTATTTTCATGAAAGACAATAGAAAAGTAACGAGACAAGGCGAGGCGAGGATTAGCAGTCAACGGAAGAGTTCGCTTTGCGCAAATTGTATACGTGTATTCACGATGTAAATGTACGCGCCGCGTGCGAAATTTCTCTTTGCAGATGCTTTGGCGAACGGGCTCAAACGTCGCCAAGGTATAATTGAGTACGACTGTAGTCCAACGTCGGCCGGTCACGTCACGTCAGAGATGGGAATCCGTTGTTGGGCGTCGAGTGGTGGCAGAGGTGGGAGCCCCACCGAACGCTGCTTTCTCACTCGCGCCCGCAAACGTGCCATAATTAATGATAAACGAGCAAAACCGTACACTACTACTAGTACTACTACTACTACTACTACTACTACTACTACTACTACTACTAATACTACTACTACTACTACTACTCCTACTACTACTACTACATCTACTACTTTACTACTAATATGCGAAACGTCGCTCACAGCCGCCAACAGTCTCTAGGAGAAGCTGACCAATTGATGGGGCGATGTGAGCGAGTGTTTCGAATCCTTAAATTGTACCGTACGTAGTGATGATGAATCGCGGAGTGACGGGTCTCGGGCCACCCTAGACACTCCGCGAGAGGCTCAATTGAACTCGAAGCTAAAAATAAGCTCAATTAATCGATGAATTGATAAAACCCTGTATATGACTATAACAAACTTAAGGTTCCCCCTACCCCAGACTTTTCCCCCAATTCCCTACGTAATTTTTAGGAGTCACGCGAGTTGTTTATAAGTCTGTACGACGAGAACGAGCAGATTTTCGCGACATGCGCGGTCCTGTTGGATCGGTCGTGATGAAAAAATTCCGCGCGATAATATAATCGGAAATTGATAATAAACGGCACGGCATGTCGGTTATGTAATAAGTGAACGTCACCGAGCAGGGTGGACAGATCAATCGCGTGTACGCTCGCGAGTAAATTGACGAAAAAATTGCGATCTATAATAAGGACGAAACGGTTGACTGACTGATATACTACCACACAAATGTGTATATATATATGCGTGCTTTTACGTTTTACACGCAAATATATATGTATATGTACATACATAAGAGAGAGAACACGTACACGTTTTTGAACATACGGTACGTCATTACACTTGTGCAAAACCACACAATGATATGATGGTGTAAATGTTAGTAATATACATTGAATACAAAATGATACACGCACACTGATACATACACACACACTTACACGAATCACAAAAAATGATTGAGTAAAAACATTGAAAATGCGCGCAACTGTGCTCGTTAAAGCACAAAAACTATTAGCTCGTAAGCAAACAAACAAAATATAATTATTACAAACAAGTTATATTATATATATTATATATACATGCAAAATATGACGAGAGGGAAAAAATTAAAAAGCTCTAAAGAAAGCGTAAAAATCATCGCGACAGATGAGATGAAGAATAGAAGAGAGATAAAAATCTAAATGCTAAATATTATATATATATATATTATATATAAATATTATAAATAATTGAGTATAGGGTCTATGAGACTAGCGTAGTTAGGCGAAAAAGATAAAGTGAGTAATTCTATGAGTATGAAAGGGAATGTATGATGAATTCGCGCGTGTATATGAAACGAACGAGCGAATGGGAAGAGAATAAACGAAAGCGAATAGAGGTGTGAATGGAGACGCGAAGAGAATACATTTTTTCTGCGATGAATGTGATTGAGAGTAATCTGAGGTCCTGTGATCGTTACTAAGCGAAATATTTTTTTATTTCAGATATGTGAACGCGTAATGAAATTTTGCGTCGTTTCGAACTTTTTACTTGCAATATATACCGTTACGTTCTCGCAATACAATTAGGGAAAGCAGAGATAAAAAAAAAGTTAACGGGTGGGTTTTGTCCGAATGGGTAATAGACGAAGTTCTTTAAAAATTGTGATGGCTTATTGAAGAGAATTAAAGAGTAAAATAAGGGGTTGAAACGATGGCACAAAAGGCACAAAATAAAGGCAAGTCCGTTATAGGTTCTAACGAAATAAAAAATTGAAGGGGTGGTGATAGGATCCGTTGATGAAGCCTGCACCTAAACGAGATCGTGCGCGAGCAGATTTTTTACGACGGATCACGCCCCTTCATAGTCGTGGTCGTTCGCGCTTTCGATGGGTCCGACACACCTTTCGATTAATCCACACTATAAGCGTAACAAACCGCGCAACATCAACGCAAAATCAATACAATCAAGGGAAAAAAAAAACAAAAAAAATCCCGTTTTGCCGGAAAAACTAGCCGATTGTGACGTTTAATTGTATCTCGTATGCACGGTAGCACCGACAAAAGGCTGAATTAGGATAATGAATCATTCGATTATTGTTCATACACACGTAAAGCAAAAATAATGATTAAAAATACGAATTAGCTACGAGTTTAAAGGTTTAATCGTGATCGAGAGTTGAACGTTTTACATTTCGACTGGTTTTCGGTCAAACGAGTATTTTTTTATAAATATACTACGCGTAACTGAAATGCCGCGCGATGCCCACAGCCTTTTAACTATCGGAACGAGAGAACCAATGAGGTAAATTTATCAAATCATCGCTAAAACATTCAAAGTCAAAGCTACATTATAACGAGATCGCCACCGCCTCGTCAGTCGGGACTCGCTCGACTCGCTTGCCGGAAATCTTGGAATTTTCCCCGGGTCAAATTAACGGTAGTGTTCTACCGCTTGTTGTTTGGGAATAAGTATTCATAATCGAAAATTTTCTTCGGTCTTATATCAGACCCCCCGGGACATTCGCGCGGTGAGCAGATTGAGAAAAATTCACAAACGAAACAAAGCTATTTGATGGACGTGAGGATAAAGGACGGACGAAATTGCGCGAGTCCCGTGTGACGAGGAAGCGGGCGCGCGCGACGATCATTGGTCGGTTTTTACGTCGGTTTCATTTTAATTAACAGGATTCAATGGATAAACAAGTATTCGCCCCCACTGATATGTACTTTTACGTTACAGACAGTTTTGTCCCTCGGATTAAGTAGTATGTAAATACACCTCTTGATATTCACGCAAGCATGAAGAATTACAATAACGTACATAATGCAATAGGGTTAGTTTTTCTATGTACATACCTAAAGCGCGGCGGCGAGTGCGTACCCTCGCCCGCGTAACCAAACGATAATATACTTTTATCGACCAGAGCTTCTGTTTTGTGCGTCGATTCGCGCGGGCAAGTGATCCAACGGGATGAAATCACACAACATTTGGGCGCGCCCCTGACCCCACTCGGTTCGCCCGTGCAAAACACTCACAGTTTGTACGAGAAATCAATCGGAGAGATGATTCGTTGATCATCCTCGCGACTTGGCCGACACAGAGGTGACACCCCTCCGAGGCAAGACGGGCGAACGTCGCGGGGCTGGCGCGCCCCTCAAAATTCGTAACCACGTCCAAGCGGCTTCGATCGGGAAAATTCTTGTTTTTTCTTTCTGCGATACTGTACGAAATGGGCAAACGCTGAACACACGGTTGAAATGAATAAACACACACACACACACACACACACACACACACACACACACACACACACACACACACACACACACACGAACTCACACACTAACACTGTCAGTATTTTCATTCCACACAGGCATACCGCTATATGCTACATGTAGCCGGAAACAAGTGTGCCTCCCCGAACATCGGGACAGCACTTTTTACTGTACACACATTGCAATCACCGGCACGTACCACCTCCACACTCCATTGGTAGGGACCAACGGTATCCACACGCGCGATGCGCGTTTTATTTTTTTTCCTTCGCTGAAATTGCAGTCTTATCCTCGCGTTACTTCGGACATTTTTACACCCCCGAGAGACACGTTTTCGTGTCGAGATGCTTTTCACGCGCGATACTTTCCTGAAACACGTTCATAAGTAGACATCGCGTACGGGAGACCGCGAACGTTAATTTGGATGCAAGCAAAAGTAGAACGAGAGCAGACATGTGTGACTTTTTTCTGATCACGTTTTTGTACACTCTGGATGGTGTGGAGTTTTCATGGAACAAAGCGAAAACTTGATAAATCTTTTGAAATTTTGATAAATTAATATAACTAAAGTATGTGCTTCTGCTGCGTCGCGCGCGGTTTTAGATCGAAAACTATCCTTTACTTTACCCGATTTTCCGGTTCCCAAGATATACACACAGATATAAATTGACCACCAAATTAGGCGGATAGTGGATAAATGAAACAGGTGAACAAAAAAAAAGACAAACAATACCCTACAAAAACATTCAAATACCCTAGAAACATCCACACGACTTGTCGATGACGGTCCTTCACAATCTCACAATAAAAACAGAAACCAAAAGCACATGAACAAGTGACAAAAGCATGTACATGGGAATATTTCGATTTTTGATATTTCGAAGGAGCGCGAGACCGAGGAGAATTCGGTGCATCCTCTCACGCGTCATCTGGACGCGGGCCGATATTCCATGAACAGAAAAAAACAAAGAGCATTTCGGTGAAAAAAAGGGGAAAAAAAGGAAGAAAAGAAAACATGAGACACACACGCGAATCTAGAGTGAAAACGAATTCGCCCGTTAATGCGAGCCGTGCCCCACGAACCCGTACAACGAATGACAAAAAAATCTCTCTCTCTTTTTAAAATAAATCGATGGGAAGGTGGGAAAAAAAGGAAAAAAGAAGAAGAAGAGGATGGAAGAAGCCAATTTACAAATAGCTCGTAGTGTATGTTCTGTAATCGATTGAAAGTTAAACTGTGACGATTCTTAAGAGAAGCGTGTAACGTAAACACTAAAGTAACCGCGCGTAAATAGAAGAAAAATAACGTCGAAGTCGGGAGACGACCGAGACGCAAAAAGCAACAAAAAAATTTACAAATATATTGATTTACATATGCCCGTAACTCGTAAGGGGGCCAGCGGCGCAGGGGCAGGAGCAGAGCACACCAGCCGAGCGGAGCCTGCGTGGCGCGCGACTCGGCCGCGCAGCCCCCGCAAGTAGTCAGCGGCGAGTTGAGCCAGACGCGCGCGTGCGGAGGAGACAGAGTCGGGTCGCGCGGAGGAGGAGAGTCGGGCGCGCCGGCCCCGCGAAGGCGCATATATCTCTCGCCCTGTCTCGGCCCCCTGCCAAGCCGGCCCTGCCCAATAATCTTAATCTACATGTAAATTTGCCTAAATGTTTATTAATCTAAAAAATGCCATAGCCCGGATGCGCTGGTGCATACTCCCAGCGCATACACATTCACAAATACGACTCGACCTTATGGAAAAGTAATTGACGCCGCTTCCTGCATTGGAATCGAGGCGTCAGGCGAGGCGGCGGAATTGGTGATCGCCAGCCGAGCCCACAGACGATTCACATATATATCAACGCATATATATGTCCAATCAACAACGATACATGCCATTAATATTGCCACCCAATAGACACACAGTTAACGGCCGGGGCGCGGGGCGATGCCCACGCCACGACGTCGCGGCCGACCGGATGCAAAAAATACTTGAAAAAAATAAGCCCTGGATTTTTGGAACTGAGGCGCTCGGGCCAACCCGGGCGTCTCCCTCATTCACAATTGCATACACGGGAGCGCGCGCCGCCCGGCGCGCGATATCTCACAACACCCTACACACTCTACAAGCAAACCCACCAGACACTTACTAGCACACTAGCGCACACACACACAATCACACGAACTCATTAAAATAATATCTACACACGCTACGGATATGTAAAGCCAATTGATTTTGTAAATTGTACGAGAAACGTTTGTAAGCTATAGAGAATCGCATTTGGCAATGATTGACACTTTTTAATCGATCCGACGATCGTGACCAGCTCAATGGTGTTGACCTTGGCTGCGGCGAGGCGCGTCGTCTCGGGGGCGAGGCTTTTCCTTCGCCCGCCGGTGCACCTGCACACGGACGACCCGAGCTCAACGCGAACCACAGCTCGCGCGCCTCACGCATCCAACGTCGCTCGAACGTTTGTGACGAGAGATAGAAAAAAAAGGCAAAAAAGTCGAAGCAGCAAAATCTTTTGTAAAAAACGAGTGAAAAAAAAACAAAGAACTTGGTACGTTGCAAAGATACATGTAACTATATATATATATATATATATATATATATATATATATATATATACATACATATATATATATGTGTATTTATATATATGTATATATGTATATTTACATTCAACGGCGAATTCGCGGCCTTTGTTTGGATGCACGAAGAAGCGAGGAGAAAACACCCCAACACCCGGACATGAGCATTCACAACTCGGTACATGCACGAATATGCACCGACACACACAAACCTCGAATATGACAAACCCGGATGTGACATTACTGAGAGAACGAGTCGAGAGCCAGAGCGCTCGGGACCTCGTTCGACCAACAGCCGACCATATGAGAATCAGAGAACACGGGAGAGGAGACAGAGAAGCGAAGCCGCGACACAAACGATGAGAAACGCGAGGCGCGACGCGGCCGTGGCCTCTGTGAGGGGCCGCCGCGTCGGCCGCAACAAACACCGGCTTTTAAGTAAAAATAATAATAATAAAAAAAGGTAAGCAGTAAACAAGTGCAGTAATAAAAAAGCGGCTTTAATGAAAAAAAAGCAAAGAAAACGTTGATTTGTTTTAAATCGGGTTTTAATTTTTTAATGAAATAATCTTGCAGAAATGCGTGGGTGCGAGAGCGGGGCAGCGGGGCCGCGCCAGGTCGCGCGCGCCCGGCCGCTCGCTCGCGTACTCCCGATACGTACCATAATAATGCGCAGCAATATAATAAAAACCGACAGTCTAGCAGTGCGAGCGCCTCGGCTTCAGTCCGAGCCTCCGTGATTAAAAACCGGAATAAGTTGTTTAAATGTCCACAGTATATGGAGCCAATAGCTCTTAACCCCGGTGGGTCCTCCCCAACTGATCGATCAAAATCCGCCCGCGCGAAATCCGTTCTAGCGGCGATCAAGCCAAATTAAAGCGACCGTTTCAAAACGAATCGTTCACTTTTCGAAAGTCTCGACATATGCTTTGATCGCGATTAACCGGAAAATCAAAAGGAATAATGATTGTTTAATCAAAAAAAGTTGTTTGGCGCGTATCTATATATAGCAGAGGACCCGCCGCGCGCAACGTTGCCTGCCGAACGAGGCAGAAACTGGAGATTTTCCGATTTCCGGGAGTACCCTCGTCCGGCAAGCGTTGCACTTGAAATATTCTCCGAGCTTCTGTTAAACGGGAATATATTTACTTTGGCCCCCCAGCCCAATTTTCCACTCTCCGTGTGCGAGTCCGAGGAGATGGCGAGTCCCCCGAAAACATTGAAAATCAACACAATTTGTCGAAATAGGTCAATTTAGCGAGCAAGCCTCGAGCTTGGGAATAAATTTGGTAAAGAAAAAAAAAACAAAACAAACCTTGGTTGTGTTTTACATTAATGATCGCGTACAGGTGTACGCGACAATTACACGCAGTTGTTGAATGGACGTTGAAGTGAGTGCCTCTGTAAGGGTTTTCCGTTACAGTAAACAGGATTTTTCTCAAATATAAACCGCATCAGTTAGTAGTGTACCAGTAGGCAACAGTAATTACAATATACCACAGTTAAACAGTTAATAAGTATAACTTAATACAGGAAGCACGTCGTCGTCTTTCTCAGTGTCTGCTCGTCGTGTATGTCGTGCGTATTGCAGTTAACGCTAAGCGTGGAACGGTACCATATATTGCAGTTCAACATCCAACGAACCAAAACATTTCTCGGGATTTATCCCTGAACTTGCTCTTCCTTCATTCGGTAATATCAATCGACCTATCAATTTAGATTTCGCACAAGAAAAAATCTTCCAACCCAAAGGAGAGTAAAATTAGCTCGTAAAAATCTTCCATCGCGTTCAACAGGCCAAATATTTATATATACATGAATATATCTATAGGTATCCATCAAATTTCTTGTGTATCACCATTCATATATCAAAAATTTTCAATCACAAGTGCGAAATTTTTTGAGTTTTTCGGTGACGATAATGATAATTTGCAACCGTTCGCTCGTCCCAGCCGCGGTATAAGAACGAGCCGCGAGTGTCGAGTGGGGATCCACGCATAACGAGTAATTAATCGATAAATAAATGTGTAACTAAGTGTTGATAGTTGGTAGAAAAAAAAAACAAAACGTACGTTGTAATGTGGTCCGAGTGTAGGTGGGAGATAGGCGCGATGAAGCCGTTTATTCAGATAAATTTACAGGATAGTAAACAATTGCAGATTAATTATAACCATAGCCACAGCTCTCTTTCTCAATTGTGTCAGCTTTCACAAAACTCTTATCAGCCGCGAGTACAGCCAAGAAATATTGTTGATTAAGCACAGGTAAATATTCTCAATATTCGCATACACAAACCATAAATAATTAATTATTAATTACCGTATATCAATCAAATAACACAGTGTTTAACTAAGTACATAAGCGCGAGCGCTATATCACATAACGTCGCGCACTTCAAGCGCGGAGGCACTCACTGCGCGGGCAAACCCATACCCGCGCGCATTCCTTCAAATAAACCCACTCCCCCCCCACACTGGACTCGCCACTCGGACTTTGATCGGAGGGTATCCGAACACGCGAGACGCTCTCTGTTCTGACCGAGCCCCCAAAGCCCTCTCCGATCCAGTTCGACTTCGATCCAGATAGACAGCAACGCGCGATCGAGATTGTCGTTGGGGGGTTCGAGAAAGGAGCGACTTCGTGTTCGGATTGGCCCTTTTCATTCGACTTTTAAACGAGTGCAACCTTGCGTTCTTTCACTTATAACGTTGCTTTTGAAGAATAAAACACAATACAAACCCCCCAACCCCGTCCTCCCAACCGACCCCACCCCCCCCCCCCCCCCAGCCCCCAGAACCAGCCCCCTCAAGAGTTTCCACAACAATCAAACGCCCCCCACCCGCGTTCCTCACAACAAACCCCTTCAATCTTACAAGTAAAAAAATCGCGTTATTTGAATTTTACACGCGAACTTCTCATTTGCACGTCGCGCTGTGCCAAACAGTTTCAAATATATTTCCACAGTTTCACAGCTGTCGATTAGATAATACTAATTCGATTTGGCAACAAGTCAGTTAACTGACCCACACATACACACAGAAAAGTCAACAATCAATTTTTGGCCGAGAAAATTAAACGAAATGTATTTTAAGCCCAAACACCGACGTAATGACACGTTATGTTTCAAACTTCAAACATTTACGTACAGTTAGTTACCATATAACACAAGAACAATTTACTGTTGATTTGCAAAAGGGATGGTATTGCCGCGCGGTTGTTCCGAGCAACTGCCGCGCCACGACTCATTCAAGAGATTCAGCACATCCAAGCGATAGGCAATATTCACCCGACGTTAATCGTATTATTGAGTTTCATCAAAGTCCCCTTTTGGGCAAACACACCGACGCACTTGCGCGCATGTCCTTTCCGCTCGAGTCCGATTGAGCACGATTGCACCGTTGCCCCGCGAGAATGACAATTGCAAGTGGGAATTAGCTCTTGCCGAATCATTTTCAGTGAAAAATTCATCCCAAGGTGAGACGAAGCAGCGAACGAAATTTTATTCTAGTCAAAAACGGTACAAAGTGAGAATCGGTACTTATGTCAATATCCATATCTCTATGCCTGTGGAAGAGAAGAAGGAAAAAAATTAAATGTACAATCGGACGTAGATGAGGGAGAGAGTGACGAGACGAGACGAGATGGGTGAAAAATCTCAGGGAGCAATTGTGTGTATCGTGTTTGCGGACTCGTGCGACACGGATTATGCGTAATGATATCAGCGTTGACAAAATATAGCCTCTTTTCTTTGCATCAAAGTCGATCGATCGGATAATTTTAATATCACGGTCGATCAATCGATCGGTCGATCCCAATATAAGCAAAAGTGACACTCTTTCAAATGGATGTAAAGTGCGAATGAATCTTTCAAAGTTTCCGTTGAATCAACCAACTACTTCAATATAACCCAGCGCTTTTTAAACGAGGGCATTGATTTATGTAAAGCGTGAACCCTCGCTTGTCGCTTGTCACTCGGGAGAGAGACGAGTGATGTATGAAGATACACAGAACAAGGTGGCCGCGAGCGAGGATTCACCCTCCGTCGTCGCCCGTTACAATATTCGATATTGCGGTTGATTATCGTAGTAACCTTTTTTCATTTGTAATTTATACCAATGGAGGCAATTGAAAGCGTATTTTATAGAAACCAAGTAAGAACCATCCATGTGCAAATCAAGTTCTTATTCAAAGTCACACGCTCTGTACATTTTGTTCTAATTATTCAAGTTATAACATTCTGTTACGTGTAAAATTGAATTGTGTTCGGGAAAACAGAGATCATATTTCGACGAAGCCAGATTTGATTGATAAGAGGGAAAAGCCAAGTTTCTTTTTCTTACAGATTCTCTTTTTATATGATTTTATGTTATATACATACTATATATATTTACAATAATATTTATGTATGTCGAGGCGAACTTGAGAATGAAGCCACTGATAATTAACGATTAGCTCTGATAGGTTTAAGTTTCTTTTTATATGCTCGTCCTAGTGTTAATTGATTAATTGTAATCAGTTATTGTTGACGTTAGAGGTTTTTTGTGACGCGTATAGTAACAAATGCGTCGCGACACGACTGAAAGTTCCGTTTTATTCCCTGCCCCCCCCCTTCCAAGTTCAACATTTTTCTCTTTTAGAAAGATTAAAAAATTGTTCGGAGCGGATCCAACTTGACGTGCGAAACTTTCGTTAATCAAGCATTAAAAATATTTCCAGGCTTCCTTTTGCTCTGTTTCGTATATGCTTTAGAAAAGTAGTCGGGTGAAACATTTTCACTTTGTATATGCCTTCGCGATTCGTTTGTCAATTCGATATATCTCATGCAATTTGATTTTTGACGTGGATCAAAATTCAATTTTAATTCTTTCGGAACAGCAAGTTACATTAAATCGGCGAACTTGACAAATGGATTCTTACGCTTTGCTTACTAGTCAGAATTGGTTTCAAAACGGAAATATTAAAAATCGAAATTGACTTATTTCTTATATCGTACCGTTTATCAACTGTTTATGTAATAATTAACAGAAAATGACCGATCTGCGTCGAGCCTGAGCGTAAATAATACGGTTCTTTAGTTACTATCCTGGTAGAAAGTATGACGCGCGCGCGCGTCAAGTACACGTCGTGTTTTACGTTATCATTATTATCATCACAACATTACTGCGTGTTTCAACTTAATTAAGTTAAGTTTATGTTTTTTGTACAAGTCCTTGACGCATACGAGTTAGTTATTACGTTTTCACAACTTATCAAGTTGTATCGTTTGGATATATGTAGAAGGAACAAATTTTTTTTGAAAAAGCTAACGCTTCTTGCTACTCGCTATTTATCGATTAATCAATTTTCCAATATACTTCAATTTTCTTCCTTTTTTACAAATACGTTGGATGACTATTTGCCTTCATTCTCGTGAGCGTTTTTCTATTACTTGATGTGATATTTCTAGTTTCGTGTGTGTAATAATGATGTCGTGAGATTTTTTATAAGACATATTATTTTGATTCTGAAACTAAGATGAGTATGAAAATGTTAAGAGCTGGTTTCAATGACAGACAAAATTCTCAATAACCACGAACTTCTGCATAATTATCTTTCCACTAACGCAATATCTCTAAAATACGCTGACGATTGTCATACACAATTTAGGACACGTGCATTTATTAAATATTTAATCGTTATAACTATTGAATTGGTTGCACCGAGAGTTTCAGATTTTAAACAATAAGGCCAAATTAATTGCTCTTCCATTTTGATAAGTTCAAAAATCTTTTTTAACCATTTGACGAATGGATTAATCTGCATATCATATTGTAGAAAGAAAAATGTTGAAATAGACATTTTTCTTCAAATGAATTTCTCGAACTCTCGTTGTGTTAGTTATTATTAATTATTGCTACAGTTACGATTAGTTATATAATTATTACTACTTCTATTACTGTAATATCGTTCATTATTATATACTTATTATGATTATTATCATTATTATTATCTTTATTATTATTATTATTATTATTATTATTATTATTATTATTATTATTATTATTATTAATATTAATATCATTATAACTACTATTACATTGATTGTCAATTATTAGTTATCGCTTTTGATCGGTTGATTGACCAAGGAATTAATCGTTCCCAACATTTTCGTCTATATCAATCGTGTTTCGGTGAAAAGCGAGGTGACTGTTTCGAGAAGTGTGTTATTGTGCCTCAACTTGCGTTGGATCAGTTTGAGGTTACAAAAAGAAGTAGATAATTTGGAAATCAAGAATTCGTGACTTTTCACGATTCCTCTTTTCTAAATAAACTAGACGAGGACCTGAGATTAGAAAAAACAGTGAAAGGCAAGAAAGTACAATCACAGGTTTCACAAACAGTTCAGACCTTGAGGACGCATGAGATAATAGGGTTATAAGGGTGGAAATAAAAAAATTTGTAATAGTCGATGAGCCCGGCCCAAAAACATTCATTCCTTGCAACAAATTGTGGAATCTCAAAGGTTTTTGTCGCAAAATTCATGTCGAACGAATACAAAAATCGATGAAAAAAAAAGTAACAAATCAACAATAAAACAAATAAAATAAAATATAAAAAGCCAAAAAAAAAGTGCATTTCGACTGACAACAGAAAAGATTCGTCTCGAGAAATTGTCCAGAACCTGTGTAGGTTTCAAAGTTTGCTTGCAAAGAACGAACGAATTTCCGGAGAAGCTCAGAAAAAAACGAAAAAAAAAGTAAAAGCGAAGTACAGCACGGAGAAATGTAGTTACAGCATTCATATAATATTCCAGTCTCTTTCGGTTACGAGCCACAGTTCCGCAAGTGTAGAATTTTGAGCAAATGATGAGATAAAAATCCATAGCAGAGGAGTGCATACCCGGATAATCCAAATGAAAATAGGAGAGAATACGTATGTATAGACGTGAGAGGATAATAATTCAGAAGATGGAATGATAAACTTTCTTCATGGACACTGATTATGATGATGAAGAGTCGCGTGAGATTAAAAGCAAAAAAGACGACGACCTTTTCCTGTTTGGAATCGAAAAAGCAAAATCTGTGTATCATCGCGAGCCTTTTTCGTAATTCTTCGCGCATCGCGCGCACACGGTCATTAAATATTGTATAACTGTTTCGAGCTAGACGAAAAACAACACTTGGAAAAAGTGTCATCAAAACGAAATGTTTTTTAACTATTCAGGACCCCTAGTTCGATGTAAATAGAGGCAGGAGAAAACGGACAGCCATGAAAAACAGAGCCGTGTGTAAAAAGGAAAAAATTCGCCCCCTAGGCAATGTTTTTAGGCTTGTACGAAAATGATAGCCATAATGCGCGGCAGGATAAACGCGGAGTTGAGAAAAAATCCGTTGAACATAAAAAATTTATTCTAGTCATAAGGCAAATGCGAAAAGCGAAAATTTAGAGCCTCCTGATCGGCATCAGCTTGATCGTTCCATCGACCGCGGAAAAACTTTTACGAATATTCGCGACAAAAGCTTTCGACCTATCAAAATTCGAATGGGAAATTCATCACATTGTATATATATGTATCCGTATTCTTCGTGCCGCTCTGCGCGAATGACAAATCTTACATTCGGTCCTGTTTGGCGCAACACACCCGAAATGAAGCAAAAACGAAAACGAGAACAACCGAAATTTGATGGAACGAAACGCACAAGCTCGAGCCATGAGGGGGCTCAATTTAAAATTAAGGTCTAATAAGAATTATTGAGTGATGGAAAAGGTGAATGTTAGAGGTTGAAAAAATGCGATGAGGGATAAAAATTGCGTACGAATGGAAAAGTGTGTGCATGTGTGCCTGCGTGCGAGGCGTGAGATTTATCGAGAAGGAGGAGAAAAAAGTTATCGCGAGAAAATGTGTGAGCGCGTGTGTATAATATGAGAATTGAATTATAGAGAACAAAATTTTACTACCAAGTGGACTAGAATCGCAACCGATGGGCATTATTAAAAGCGAAAATAAATAAAAAGTGAAATGATGATGAAGTTTTTTCGGAGCGTTTTTTCCAATTTGTGAAATGGAAAAAATAATGCGTCCAAAATTGTACCTATTTTGATTTTATAAATTATATAAATATATAAATATATATATATAGATATACGATGACCTCCTCGACCGATTAAACTATTATGTGAAGTATATTATGCGGAAGGGTCAAAAGAAGATTATTGTATCTATATTCAGGACTGACGCAGATGACGATAATAAATATTGTACTTGATTCGTGATGATAATTATTGTATAGTTAAGTCAAGCGGTTTAACGTTAAGCAAAAAAATGGTAAAAAATGATAATCACGAAAGAGATGAAAAGAAACAGAATTACACTTTAGGCATAATCGAAGCGATAGTGGAAAATTGTATATCTCGGAATATTGTTGTGTCGTACGAAAAGTAAAACAGCGATATTTTGTCTTGTGGTCTCGGATTATTTGCGAGTTTATGGTTGTAAATTGTGTGTAGACAAAAAGCGATTAAACTTTCGTTTTGTCTATTCTTTTGACGAGCGACAAGAGAACAAGGTTGAAGTGAAGGAATGATGTTATGATGATTTGAAAAAAGAAGAACGAAAGTTTGTAATAGGATTGTGAAATTTTGAAAAAATATCTTAACCATCGGTGTGTACCTTGTTTCTTCTTTTCGTATATAAATATATATATATTTACATTATAAATAGATATTTATAAATATATGGCGTATGCGTTTAAGCGTTCGTTTCGAGACTATAGTTTCCCATGAATAAAGAAAAAGAAGCTGCACCATTACCGAACCTCGTCTATAATAAATTTTGCTCTACTTGGTAAGTTTTGAATAGTAAGCAAAAATAAACGTGAAAATTGTAATAAGCATTTTGGTGTAACTGAAAATGAGTGGTGAGATTTCTGTGATCGTTGTAGCTTCGCTCGTCTCGAAACGGAGCGTCTTAAAACTGAGGATTATGAAAATGATCGAGAGAACACTAGTAGGAGAAAAAAAAGGACGCAGCGTAACTATCTCTCTCGGTGCATTCTTCGATGTGCGAAGGGTTTAGGTTTTTTTTCTGTAAAAAAAGTGAGGAATATGGGAAAGGAGATAAAATGATAAGAACATTAATACTATACCCCTTGTAACAATGCGCGACGCTGGAAGCCAAGAAAACATGATGAGCACAAAATGATTGACTTTTCGTTCATGAATTTACTATCGATTGTTATAGACCTTCGAAACAGCAGTTGATAAAGCAGTCTTTGTATAGAAAAAAAAAGAGTCACACGTGATCCGTATTTTTCACATCGTTCACTCTATTACCATTACAATATATATAGATATATATAAACACACACATATATATATATATATATATATATATATCTGTATGTGCGAGTGCGCGCCACGACGTAGCCGGAGAAAGAGAGAAAGAAAGAGGGAAAGAAAGAGAGCGAGCTTCCAACACCTTTCATGTAAAGCATATCCGACCGTCGACCTGTGATATTCCTGTATGATTGTCAAATTGAACGAATCACTCCGCGGAATTGTTATCTCGGGGTGAATTGTTCATTTCGAGATCGAGGGTACTGAGACGAGTGGATCGGCAAGTGCGTGTGTAAGAGCGATAACGCACGTCCGATCAACCGATAGACCGGCGGTCGTGTCGCTCTCGTGGTGCGCGCGCACCCGATACTCGACGCGGAAAATTGTGACAAGAGCCGAGGGAAAGCTGCGAGCATTTGGCAAGTGAGGACAAAAAAGGAGAGAAACAAGAAAAGTATACACTTTCCCTCGGGTCTTGCGTGTCTCCTGTTTCTTCCGTTTTTTCTTTCCGCCGCATCAAAAGTAGCAAATCCATGGAAAGTCATTTTCATCGCCTTCAACTCCAGAACCTCCCGACCCCGCCCCCTAGCCGCCCCCTCTTCATTCTTTGCGCAGAAGGCAAAGGAGATGAAAAACAAGTATGAACTTCCATTCCAATCGACCGCATTTCTCCCATGTGAATTCCGAAAAGATTTTTTTCTTCACTCTGATCCCGCGAGCCTCTACCCACCCGACCCGCCCTTTCCCGCTCCTGCTCCTTCCTCCTCACCTCTTCCTACCATTCCACCAATCCCACCCGACTACCAGTGTGAATGAATGTTGAAATGAACAAAAAAAAATATTGTGTAAAAGGGAAGCATCGAGCAAAGAACGACTAAAGCACATATTCGTCGGACCGTAGGGACATTTTGCATTAATTGTGTAAACACGAGAACTTAAGGGAAAAAATAAAAAATACAGAAGCGAAAACTAACAAAAAAATAACCAACGTTGTATTATTGTGTCTATTCATCATCACATGTCAACGCTCCTGTCCTCAAAACGTATGTTTTTATTTATGCCATTTTAGGATGTATACCCAACTTTGATTTCTGTTCTGTTTTCGTATACTTTATACCGATTGACCTTTCGATTGTATAAATGCCATCTTTTCTTTTATTACTCCAACATGTACTGCAGTGAGTTAGTAATTGACGGTGCGCGCGCCATGTTATTTTTGTGTTCGCAATGCTATATATGTAATTATGTTACGATTATATTAGTTATTTTTAGTTAATACACTACTGCTACGATTATACAACTTTTAGTTAATTATCTCCGTAAAAGCATACTGTTATAATTTTTACCTCTGCTTATCTCTCCACCAACACTCATTATTTTGGTTATGAAATCATCAATACATTTCTTATTATTACTTATATATATTACGTGTCACAATAAAGATCCGCTATAAATTATATACTTTGTCTCGTGTCCGGCCTTAATTTCTTATTGTTTACAAGCTGAATACCCCACCTCCCTCGTAGTTGTAATCACGAATTAATAGATATAAGACTCTTCGCCCGTTATCGCGACGAATTTCGGCTTATCACCGCTGACCTTTCTGCCAGAGCTTGTTGATCACAAGCAATGTATCGCCGTGATTTCAACCTATCTTACAAACTATTCCATGTATCTCATCGAGTTTTTATCACAAAACGTAATGAAAACTTCAATGATCAACCAGTATAGTATTCGAACTAAAAATCACTTATATTCAATCCTGAAAAATCGTGGTATTGAAATTTAACTTGGATTGGTCAATGATGCATCATCATTGGCATGAAAATTCAACTATTCAATGGCATTGTCGAGTAAAACAGCAAGTGTAAGATGAATGTTGTGATGTGAAAAGAGATTGGGCCGTGTTGTGTATATAGCTGCATGGGGTAAGAGACGATTGCGCGCGACGAGAGTGGGGGGACCAGCTGCGCGCGCGAGAGCCGTTACATGTTACAGCTGACGTGAGTCGTGCGCAACAGCAGCAGTAGACCGCGCGAGGCTGCGCGAGGCGAACTGAGGCGAACAGAGCGCGACGATGCGAGGTCGGGAGCTCGCGAGCCGGCTAGTCGGCTGCTGGTCCAGCCGATCCTACGCCACCGCGGCCAACCAGCCCAGAAAGACCTGCCTCTACGACCTGCACATCGATCACCATGGTAAATACAGCTCCCATCGCCGATCAAACCAACTGAATTCCGTTCTGTTCTCATTAGACCACTCGCTACTCGTGCTATACCATTTTTACTCAGTCATAACATTTCCATTCGCTTCCATAAGAAACAGTTGGAAAAGTGTACCGATCACAATTCACTCATTGTTCCCGAAAGTCTATCTCGAGATTCAGTACTAGTTCTTCGCCTTCTCCCTAGCTAGATCACGTCAATCGCTTCTCCAAATCAATTTTGTGCAAAACTTTTGATATAAATCATATTACTACTGATACATGTAACTGTGGCGTAACTCCATAGACATATATATATATATATATATATATATATATATGGTATGGAAAATCGGAAATATGTCAGTGATATTATCACCCGATTCAGTGGAATCAGCTCGATCGAAACGATTTTGAATACTGACGTTCAATACTTTGATAATAAAGCGCGGATTGTGCAGCATCACTTGCAAAATGACGCGTTTGAATACTTTTACGAATAATATCGGTTTAGTAAAGTATATTGGCAGACGATGTCATGTATAGATATTATTGATGTGTTAACTTATGAATCTCGTTGGTAATGAAAGTACGCGAGATTAATTGTCGCGATTCGCAAACCTGCCCACCACTCGATATTGCGTCGTCTTGAACCACGCTCAAACTTTCGCTGATAATTCATGCTTGCGCTCGCCAACAAATAGCTGGAACATCTCCTCAATCGCGCATTGATCAGCTGAAGCGTGTATTTCTCGCCGAGATATACTCGGTGATCGTTCCATTATACACATCGCGGGTATGACAGGGTGTGCGCATCTGGGAATTGAAAAGGTTTATTAATTTCACTGATTCTATCAGCAATACAGAGATAATTTCCTAGTTGATTCTTATAATCAAACTAGCTTGCCGAAGAAACTAATGCAACTTGGTAACAAGATTTCATAAGATTATTAAAAAAATAATTTTTACCCTTTGCACAAGTACATATATATATAGTGTGCATATATAAGGTTTCCCCGGCAAACGTGTGTTGCAGGAGCGACCTCCCCTCCATCCCGCAGTTTCTACTATACTGGCGCTGATTCAATTTTATCGTTCGCTTATCAATTCTTACGGTTCTCCACGGTAAACGCATGCAGCGTTTTTTTATTCCTCCAGGGGTTATCCTCACTAGGAGACGTAACCGACAGCTGATGCACCGTATCAGCTGATGCGAAATAACAAATCGAAATGATTTATCGTTTGTAGTGGTTATTCCATGCCAATCTCTCGGTACAAACCGTAATTCTATTTGAATACTCTTACTCAACTCTCAAATATTTAATCAACTTCGCAATTTTTGTTTCATTGCATCTCATTTGATGCTCATATCACATATGAGAAGCTCTGTGTGTGTGTGTGTGTGTGTGTGTGTGTGTGTGTGTGTGTGTGTGTGTGTGTGTGTGTGTTTACCGAGCACAAAAGTCAGAATCGTATGAATTGAGAAGGTACTGAACAATTTGATCAACCAACACCACGTGTGAAAAGTATGGTTATGTCACTCATGGCTGACGTCACCTGTCAGCTGTAGAGTCTCGATCGATCGTCAATGCGCGTCTAAAGTTATTTCGGTTGATAATGACATGATAGAAATTGCCGCGGATGCTTTTGCTGATTGGATCGATATTATTGATGTTATTAGGAAAATATTGTTCATGTTTCATACATTATGTTACCCCTTTAATGAAAATGCGAGACAATTAACAATCGAAAGTTGAGCTGAGGGACTCTAGCACCCATGTATACTGATTGAACTTGAAGTTAATAGGGTCCGCACTCTGCATCGCCTTAAAAATTAGAGTTCCTTGGATAAACGTGTATCCAAGCCACACGATCCGACTTTTCACAGGTGGTACTGATCAAATTTATCAGTAGCTCCTCCATTTTTACGGTTCTCCGTGGTAATCGCACATAGTCTCAGCTGGTATGCTAACATGATATGAGCATCAAATGCGATCAGCAATGGAATGAAAGCAGAATGAATCCTATTAGATTGGACTTGTTTAAATGGATTGTTGCGGTTTTCAGTGAAAGATCGACATCGAATAACCTGCACTATTAGCGTACAAGATCATTTTGAGCTGTTGTGTACGATATCAGCTGTCAAGCTGTACACATTCACCCTGTAGAATCGTAAAAATTAAGGATCCACTGATGAGATACAATGCACCAACAGTGAAAAGTGTGATTGAGTTGCCTGGACACACGTTTGCCGAAGGATCAGCGTAATTTTCAATTGTTGCTCCCTAAATATTGCCTCAAAATACTCTGAGCGTATATGTAACGAGTGGAAACAGAGCATAGAGAGCGGACGGTGCGGTGAATGTGTGTTGGGTTGTGTAGGAAAGGTGGTGGAGTTTGCCGGTTGGCTGCTGCCGGTTCAGTACCGCGAGGCGATCGCAGCGTCGCACCAGCACACGCGCACCCACGCGTCCCTCTTCGACGTCGGCCACATGCTGCAGACGCGGCTCCGGGGCAAGGACGCCGCCGAGCTGCTCGAGTCGCTCACCACTGCCGACCTGCGGGCCGCTAATCCAGGCCAGGCCGTCCTCACCGTATTCACGAACCAGCGAGGTGGCATCCTAGACGACCTCATCGTCACCAAGGACTCCCACGACCAGTTCTTCGTCGTGTCTAACGCCGCCAGGAGGGACTCGGACTCCCGGCTCATGAGGGACAAGCAGGTAATAACCGGTTTTATCCCCCCGTCCAACCATTTCACAATGTGCACCCGGCTCTCCGCGTGTTGGATCCAAATAACGCATCAGATCACTATTTCGGCCACAATGTTTTATTCAACCTTCACTCTATCATCCTCATTTCGAAGGATATTAGTAATCTCAACAAATCATTGTTGAAGAATCGATGTTACCCTATGTGACGTTTTAATTGTTAGTGAAAATCAAAAATTCAAAACAGAATAATTGAGATTGATTTTTTTTTGTCAATTCCCGAAGATACGTGAGGTTCTAATGAGCTTGAAAATTATTTCTATATAAATCGGAGTGCTGCATCATTTGCCCCATATTTTTTCCTCGTATTATATTGCTGGTAGTCAATTTTCCACCAATGCCCATTTCTACGTAGATATATCTACGATCATATATGATATTGAAAAAACATCAAAACACATCCAACCATAATGGCTAAGTGTAGAAAAGCAAGCAAGTAGAAAATGTATATTTGATGGCTTGACCAGTGGGCTTTGTTGTTTTGGTGGGGCACACTCGTGCTAATATTTCTGTGAGTACTCGTGAATCGTCACGAGGAGAGGTACTTTACACTCTCTCCAGTCGAGCGTGCTCTTCCTGATGTATCAAGCGACAAGTGTCATTCATCGGCCCTGATCCGTGCAGGTTCACGGGCTCGTTGGTGAAAATTTATTGACGTGGTTGGCTTGGCTGTTGCACTCGCACTGGCTACTCTTTCATAATCCGAATTTCCTATTTATCATGATATGCCGAAATCTCTTCATCATACTCTTAACGGCGCTTTCGAAACATTATCACTTGTGAATCTTTAAACGACCCCCGGGTGGGTCTGAGCAGATTATGTACACTGAAACTCAATACACCATTCAGAAATAGCTAGAATAAAAAGGTCAATCGAGATCTCAATTCATTGCACACGGAAACAAAAAATCACCGCAAATTGCTGTCCCAATCCAAATGAAGTGAATAGTAACTGCTGCAACAAATGAGAAATCAGTGCGAGTGTTTTTTTTCTTCTCTATAGCTGGTCTTCCATTATCGACCGTACTTTTATTTGTTACTATACCCTCAGAAATGGTAGATAAATGATTCGTTAATAGATCAATCCAGTGAAGCTACTGTCATATGATAGCAAACACTCAAAAACCTAATTGAAATATACAAAATTTACAATCACCGAAATCTTTTCCAGCAACGTTGGATTCTAGTTTTCTAATCTGCTCAATTCTGTAGCGACATTCAATTCCATACTTCATGAATCTTCTACCGGTTTCTCAACACACCCGACAAATATTCCAAGCATAAATTATGATACAATCTTTTTCTGCAATAATCTGGTTTAGCTCCCATAGTTGTTTGCTTTCAATAACAGCTCAACTAGAATACTGAATGTGACGAATGTGAAGTAGTATGGCGGAGATAACTCACCGCATGACAGTGATTCTGAAAATATCATAGCTTACTTTCACAAGAGGTTCATACTGACCGAAGTCGAAATTCTGAACAAATCGAATCGGTATTCTCAACATTCATCATTTGTTGAACCTCCTACGTAAAAAAAAAAACAATTTACAATATTCCGGCAAAGAAGGTACATCTCAAATGTTGGGGCGAAGAAAAGTATAGTTCACGGAGGTTTTTCTGAGCTGACTATACAAGTAAAAATAAAAATGTGCTCAATTTATCCCCAATAAATCAAATGCACTCTTTCGTACTTTCTTTCGTGAATCCGGATATGTTGATCAAAATTCGTCAAAAATTGTAGATTTCGGCCGTGGAACTATAATCTTCAAATTATCGACCCTGATCGCATCGATTGACAACTTGCTGTACCTAATTCTAGCAAATTCACATGGCATCATAATACACAGGCTATACATGCATCTGGCTATACATGAACATTAGGCACGTATTATTTGACAGGACGAGATGAAGCGTGAAGGAAAAGATGTGGATATAGAATTCCTAGATCCTTTGGAACAAGGCTTGATAGCTTTGCAAGGGCCGAGCGCGGCAGCGGTCCTACAATCTCTCGTCAACGTCGACCTGGCCAAGCTAAAATTCATGAACAGCGTGGAAACCGAAGTGAAGAAAAAGCCCGTACGGATATCGCGGTGCGGCTACACCGGAGAGGACGGCTTTGAAATCTCGGTGGCAGGGAAGGATGCCAGGATCATTGCCGAAATGATTTTGGAAAATCCGCAAGTGAAGCTCGCGGGACTCGGCGCCAGAGATAGCTTGAGGTGATTAATCTCTTCCAGTTTTCCCCGCCTGCAATATATATAATATTGAATAAGCGTTGAACAAAATTTTAGGTTGAACAAAGATTCTTTGCGTGTGTAAAACTCCATATCCATTTCTGAAGTTTCAACTTAGTCACTGATATAACTTACTTTTGGATTCTATTTACTTTTAAATATAAATGTTATATTGAATATAAACACTATATATTCAATATTATTATATTCAATATAAAATTCATATTCAAGAATGATATAGTGAATCCTCTATGAATTATTTTCCTGAAGAAAATCCTGTTTGTTTCATCTTAACGCGCTGGAAAGTTATTTTAACGAAAAAATGTTGCTTCAGCTTATTATTTTTCTCAGTGAATTGATATCGCGAGCTAAGAATAAATGTGATTTATTATGTGTATCACACTAATTAGGTTGGAGGCCGGACTCTGTTTATATGGGCACGACATTGATGAGGATACGACACCGGTCGAAGCGGCTTTGCTGTGGCTAGTTGGTAAGCGCAATCTTCGAGCAGTATTAATTTCTACTAAATATATGCGTATTCGACCCCCCGCGGCTCTCGCGCCCAACCCAAACGAAACTGATAATTTCGCGGGACATGTATAAATCTAAATGTTGATGCGAGTGAATTGATAAAAGGAAGAATGCATATATATGTTGATCAACAGCGAAACGACGAAGAGCAGAGGGCAACTTCCCTGGAGCGGAGCGAATCGTCGAGCAGATAAAAACCGGCCCGGCTCGAAAGCGAGTGGGCTTGACACTGGGCCAAGGGCCTCCTGCTCGGGAGAACGCGCCAATCCTGACGGTGGAGGGCGAGCGAGTGGGCAGGGTGACCTCGGGGGCACCCAGTCCCACCCTCGGCAAGCCCATCGCCATGGGCTACGTGCCCACCGAGCTCGCCAAACTCGGCACTCCTCTTCTCGTCGAGATAAGGTCCAAGACGTACAAGGCAGTCGTCACCAAGATGCCCTTCGTCAGCTCCAATTATTATTCCACCAAGTGACCGACCCGACTCGAAATTAACTCCCACTCACACGCGATCGTTATGAACATTAATTTCCAAAATCAATCTGTCTCCACCGCTGCATTCAATCAATTTTTTTCTTTGTTCTTCATATATTATCTTTGTGAAAGCTTGAATATCGACCGTGTTGAAGAGTGTCAGCCAAACACCAACATTACAAATAGGCCGTCGCGCGAGCGATAGGTAACTTGCATGAAAACATTGTGTTTGGCGGATTTCGTCAAGCTTGTAAAAACAAGCAATACATATTGTTTCCACATTTGATGGAAATTACGGGAGTCACAGTGGGTCAAAAATCCTGATATATATATATCGTTTGACGTAAACCGTTCACGTTGTACATAGATATACAAATATAATTGTCTTCTCACGATTAGACAATTTTTCAACCCGTCGTGTTTTCCTCAAAACTTTGGGTTAAATCGACAAACAAAAATCACTTGTCGATTATTTTTTTCAAGCTTAACGAAAACACAACAAATCAAAATTGTCATAGCAATTTCATACAAGTTCACCGTATTGTGCGCGCCCGTAAGAAGGCACCTCGAATGCCATGTGATAGATTACGTTCGAGTATTTCGAACCTTCTTACGACAATAACAGTATACTGACCGGGAGACATTGTCAATTTCTGGTCCCCGATCACGATGAAACTTTACGAAATTCTTTTTCGGTACCTCAATAAGTCATATATACAGCGATTCGACCTAACGTTTCGATTTCTTCGAGATATTAGATCAATAATATCCGATTTCTTTAATGTCCAATATATCTATATCTATGATTTCTTGTGTACATAGATATACTGTGAATACGTAAGATAAAAACTAATTGTCAGAATATCTCCGAGAAATACAACCGTAAAGCTGAATGGAAAAGCATTTCGGAGAGTTTCGTCAGGATGGGTCACCCGGAATTGACAACGTCTCTCAGCGAGTATATTCAGCAAGCATAAAATCCGATAATAATACACTTGAGATTGTAAATATAATTCGTGAGACCGTCTATACATACATATGCAAGTTACCTGTTTATATATATTAGATTTAATTGCTTTTCATTTCAAACTCAAAAACAATGTAAACTTCAAAGTTGCACAATCGAGTAAATAATGATTAAATAAATATAATAAAATGAAAAGATGAATGTGATGTAGTGAAAATAATAAATGTATATTCATTCTTGTCGATGGCACTGACGCGAGCTTGGCGCTCATGGGATTTTATTAGCATTTCCACACTGTTGTATTTTTAGTTGATTCTTAATAATTAAACTAACTTTGCCAAGTGTCTTGCACTGCGCGAAGTAATCCAAACAAAATGACGGCTATATGAATCGTTAACCATACTGAGGGAATATGATCAACAACTTTTGGATATTCATAGATTCGTTATTCATATTCGATTATAAGATTAATATTATAAGGTTGAATCTTTAAAGTGTAAATGGGTGATATTCATTAAACATATGCATAAATGCGTAATTTTATCGACAATATAAACTAAATATTTCACAAAATGTTGAATAAAATATTTTTCTTTTGTGTCGTACATTTTAACTCTCTGATACATACGTTTTCATAGGGTTTACATGGTAGTTTTATAATAATTTCGAGATTTTGATTGTCCATATTATTATATACGATGAGATCCAGTAGTGAACGAAACATTGACATACGGTACAAGGATGCTTAGCTGAGTATGGTAACGATTGAGCTGCTCGCCGGGACGATACAGCGAGAGTCTACTAGAGCGACAAAGCGTAAGAGTGGGATTACGGGCTGGGCGTTGGTACATAGTTGACGGAGCTGAGCAACAGGTGTCGCGCTTGTTCGCCGTATCGATTCGACCTACAGCCAGTATGCAAACTGGTCACCTAAGACGAGACAGTGAGCAACAGTGAGTCTCGGGGTCGGACTGATGGGGAGTGAGTGCGTAGCAGACAGCACATCGGAAACAACAATGGCAGAGTCAGACATGGAGACGGTAGGCTACTTTGATCTGCGAACTGTCCACGACAATTTCGACCGAGCCCTCCTGCACGAGGACGACATCGACATAAAAGCCTACCTCGAGGCATACAACGAGTTGTACAAGTGAGTACATACTTCTCAACCAACTCGACCATTGTCGACAGTTGTTTTTATCATACACTGTGCCCCGCGGGGTCAGATTCTTCCAGCTGATGGGCAGCGTTTTCAGCTTCGTCAGCTCGGACCTCAAGCAGAAGATCGAGATCCTGAACGGGCTGTACCTGAAAGACCAACACAACTACCTCACCATGAAGAAGATGATCGAGTACGAGAAGGAGAACAAGCTGCTTTGCAAGAAGGACTTTGTCAACGGCGCCCGAACGCTGTTGCGCCTGCACAGGGGACTGGGTGAGTTGCCTTTGTCGCTTTTGTCCCCCATTGTCTGTTCTGTAATGCGCGAATTCTCGCTCAGATTTCATTGCCGAATTCCTGAGGCAGCTTTCCGAGCTGTCCGACACCGACAACACGTCAGCCTGCTGCCAAGACGCGTACGGCAAGACCCTCGCAGCCCACCACTCTTGGATCGTCAAGAAGGCCGCCAATGTCGCCATGTACACAATGCCCAACAGGCAAATGCTTTTCAAAAAGGTGAGTTCTCCGTACCATCGAGACACTAATGCCTACTTTCCCAAATCAATTTAAATATTCGCCCGAAATTCTTATATTCACTTGTCACTTCAGCCTATCCAATGTACACTTGAATACCGTTTCTATTTAAATTCGCAGCGACTAGTCACGTGTGATTTGAATCGAATCCAAGTTTGTACACGACACTGGAGTATGTAAAGCAAGTTGACACGTTAAAGTCGATTATTATCCGTTGTTCGTGTGATTCCAAAAAGATTACTTTTGCAACGATTTTTTACCATATTTTCAATTGTTATCTTTACGCAAGAGTATAGGGGAGGGATTTTGAAGGAATATTATCGCGCTCCGCTCGTGCGCGGTCCCGATAACGTTAGTGAATCGTGACCGAAAAGTGGCTTGATGAATTAATACGTTTCGACGGTTTTCAGGTGTGCGGAGGAGATAACGTGCAAAGAAATGTCGATGTACTGCCAAAAATGTTGGAGGTGACTGCCGATGTGATAACCCGAACTCACGCTGTCTACAAAACGCATGAGCTTCTTAGCTTACCATAATACCGATCTCACTCGAATCAATTCTGGCGAGAATACGTGCAAGGAAAGATGCTAAAAAGTATTACGTTATTGCCAGCAGCGGTAAAACACGAAACGTTTAGGAAATTCGCATATTTTTAAGGATGTCATGAACCGCGGTCGTACTCATCCTTCTTCGTGTCTAGCTCACTGTTACAATAACTAGCACATAAGTATTTTCACAATTGTAAAGAGAAGGTATATAGACATATGTCTGGCTGGAAGTTTTGAATCAACATAGCTGCGATTTCAAAGCTTCTACGTTGAAATGTTGAAACGAATTTATAGTAATTTTAGATAGTAATCCACAAGATTATATGTTGGTCAGGTCAATATTTGACTACAAATCAAATTAATGTGAATTATCGAGTGCTCGTTAGAGGGAACAAGCGCTCGCCAATGCCTTTTTTAGCATAATTCAAATGATCCTCTTTGTACTCACCAAAACTAAACATTCAATTTTGAGGTTTGGTTGATGAAACAAACGCGCAAGATATTTTATATCGCACTCATTACGCATACCGTGGAGTTCTTTTAAAATCGAAATGTGATTCATTATTATCCGAGTTGTGCATAGAAAACATGGTTGCCTATTTTACGGCTATCCCGATTTTGATCTTACCTATGTTATATTTTACGATGTAATTAAACCAAAGTAGTCTGCGCTTAAGCTTCAGGAGTAATAATCTCCACTTTGAAACTGGAATACATCTCATATAGCTACGATGAGTATTGACAAGAACACACTTATGCCAAAAATACAAGGAAACTCGGTCGCAGGTGCTACCTCCAACTAGAGAATACTCAAGGTTGACGGTGTCTATTGTTACGTGCAGTTGAAAAAAAAAAATTAGTAATCTCTCTGTTAATTATCAATTTGTACGATAGTATAGTTACGTGTATGAATACCTAGTTATGATTATTTAATGTATAGATGTAGCACAATTCGTTGTTTAATTATTTTTAAATGAATTTATAGATTTCTTTACCTTGGTGCGTTTATGTACTTCACACTGTGGGAAATTACGATTTTATAAAAGCATTTATTGTACGAAAGAAAAAAAAATCACACGTTGCATTTTAAAATCACATGTCTTGATTATGTTACCCTACTCCTATAATACTTATTCTAGATAGCACAATAATATCGAATGATAGACTAGCAATAACAGACATCTTTTTGCCATTCAGAGAAACTATGTTTAGTCAAGGATACAGATTTTCTTTGTTCTCGTTGTCTCATTTAATTAAAAAATTAGGTTAAGGTGAGATATTGAACAATTCTCTTGTCTCCATGAATAAATATCTTCAGTTTCAATTCGTTTTTAATTTTTTAGAATGGCATACTGTTGATTGTAGATTAATCTACAATCATTTAATTTCCAAAAGCTTTATATTAATTTTGAAAGTTTACATCGATATATTTTCTATTGCTGATTTGGTTCTATTCCATTTTATTTTTTATCCTAATATTCCAACAATGCTGTTGGTGTCGTCGAATTCATAGATATCTCGAAGAAACTGTCATCCATCAAGACACCTGAAAGAAAACATAAAATAATTTTCCTCATTCGTTATCGCCGTCATTCTCGTAAGAATTGTCTCAATCCAATTCAATGTTACACGTCACTATCAGGTATAACGCGAATTTGTTAACCGGAAAAAAAAAAGAATGTTTGACTAACCCAACAGAACCGCATGTACAAGCGTTCGATTTCACAAATGACTCAGAAGCTCAACATATTTTCGACGTTTACATGGAAAATTGACTAATACTAAACATACTCGGTGAAACTCTCTCTCCCTCTCTCGAGTAGAACAATGATTGAGTTGCGGGTAAAATCACTACTGAACTGATTTTGTGGGCTGAATTGATGATCTCACCTGCGGTGCTGGCTGTGAGGAAGCAGACCAAGGAGCCAGCGACAAACGCCCTTACGGCCAGATTCGTGATCTGTTCTCGCTTCTGGGGGGCCAACGTACTCAGCCCACCAATCATTATGCCGATCGAGCTTGGGTTGGAGAAGCCGCAGATCGCGTAGGTCGCGATTGCCTCGGTCCTCGGGGACAGCCTGTGCTCCTTCTTCATCTCGCCCAGTCTCTGGTACGCTATGAACTCGTTCACTACTGTTTTCAGTCCAATCAAGTGGCCGACGTCCTCGCACTCGTCCCATGGCACACCCATCAAGAAGCTCAGCGGCATAAAGGCTTTCGATAGTATCCACTAGCCATTTTCATGAAACATTTCGTTTGAATAAGGTCCCGCGCGATTTTCCGGCTTTCGTTTTTCAAATTTTTAAAAAAAAATTAACTAAGCACACTTCAATACCTCGAAAGATATGTAATCGTAGCCAACAAGGCTGCCAAGCCACAGGAGCAATGCATCCAGAAATGCCACGGTCGATACGAAAGCTATGATATTTGCGATTATTCCTAAAACGAGCGGGATCCCGGCAAGAGCGCCCTTAGTTGCCGCGTCGATGACACTCGTGTCTTCCCTTCAAAATAACAATGGTCAATTTTCGCCGAATATAACTATTTTCACTTCTGAATCAATTTTCTGTGTACAAATATAAAACAATATGAATATGCTTACGATTTCTCGATAGAGATATTTTTGAATGTAGTGGCGCTTTTTTCAGTCTCAGGATAGAATAATTTAGAGTAGCACAAAGCAGCTGGAGCTGACATGACCGACGCCGTTAGGAGATGCATCGGTTTCGCTCCAAATTTAATGTAAGCTGCCATGACAGTCCCTAAAAATACCAAACTTCATTGCCTCGTATTCTTTGCTCGTGTGGGGCATTGAATTGATTGATTTGACGAACCAGAAATAGTAGCAAATCCAGAACACATTACAGCATGGATTTCCGAAGAAGTTAATTTATTTAAGTACGGCTTAATCAATAATGGAGATTCTGTCTGAGAATTGAATAATAACAACAATAATAATACTCTCAATCCATATTTCAGATTTAGTAGATGATAATCGACTGAAATCCTATTATCAACATATAAAAATTAACGTATTTCCTTTCTTACCATTCCTATAAATGTATTGGCAGCTGAATTGATGGATTCGCAAACGGTCGTTCCCATTATTGCATGCAAAAACCATCCAATATTTTTAATGATATACTGCATTACTCCCCAATAATACAGTACTTGAATAACGAAACTGAAGAAAAATATGACGGGAAGTGCCTAAAGTGACGAATTAGATTAACTTTAGAAATAGACGAAGTTCATCCACTTGTGTGGGTGAGTTATGAAATACTTACAGAAAATGCAAACACATTGTCAACTTTAACCAACTTATCGGAAAATACAAAACTGGCACCATCCTGGGCGAAATTTAGGAATGTCGCAACTTTATCCGAGATACACTCGGCAACTGCTCGACCTACTGACCATCTAATCGTTAAGAGGCCAAAACTAAATTGCAATACCAGTCCCCACATTACTGGTCGCCAGTTCACCTGCAGAAACATTAGAATGGAATTTAACACGACATGGAACAACATTTGAATGAAATATTTCGTAACTTTGATCGACATAACATACGTTACTTGGGTATTTTGAGAATATCCATCCGAATGCCAAAATCGCAGCAACACCGCCGAAACTTATCAGTCTGTTTCTCGACTCTATTGTGTCAAAAATTAAAAATACAACAAATGCAGTGACTACAGCTACAATGAATACTGTTTGCGTTGCACAGCAAAAATATCTGAAAATTCATAATTAAATACATTGTGAATTATTTTCACCACTTCGCAACACCACTGCTACCTTCGTCAAACTCCTGCATTTGAAAATTCTGTAACTCACTTTCTTTCTTTGAGTCTACGCAATCCCTTCGTGCATGGAGAAATTGCATTGCTAAAATATCTTCGTATAATTTTTTGATAAATGATAAAGCAGTACGAGAATCCAAAAATCAAAACCAACATTCCGTATCCTTTGCACCATTGTAGATCATTGTCAGTCGCTGAAAAACAAACGAGAGATGTAATTCACATAGTAATTTAACAAATGAATTATTATTCATGCATGTAATAGGAACTTACTGCGATTAAGCCAGTGTAAGGTTGCAAATACAAAGTAGATGATTGCAACGAGATTCAAAATCGCGATTGCAAGGTATTTGAAAAAAGTCTCACGTTGAGAAATGAAAACTTGCATACAATTCATTGGTTCATCTGTAATCCCGTTGAGTGATCGTTTCCCCTGAAATATTATTTTGTAAGAAATTTATTATTCTCCATGAACATTCCATCGGTACCTGTGAACTCTTTTATCGCGAGGAATTAATATTGGGCACGTGCTGAATGGGCTTATCTGGATTTACGAGTCTAACATTATACAGTTTTACTTTGTCATTTATTTGATCGTTGAATTTGAGCTTGGATAAGATAAGTTTCTTTTTAAGTAATTGATTTCAAGATTATATCAAACTTACCGCTCCTTTTGATGTAGGGTCCTCGGATTCGATGGACACTTCTTCCTAAAAAATATTTCAATCAATATTTTAATCTCCATTTAAATCATCAATCTCCCTAAATCTAGAGCTATTTTAGATCAGATATATATATAATATAAAAAAAATTAATGATATTTTTCGCGCAACTCTACTTATGTATAATTATTTATATATCTATTCTTTAATTTATAATGATAAAAATATAATCCAAACAATTAATCGACCATTAGAATGTTCGTTGGAAAAGTTTAAATCATTCTATGGGGAAATCGCTTGAAAAATTATATTTGGCTGTATTCGTTGAACTTCTAAAAATAATCAACACGTATTTCTTTGTTCCTTGATTTGACAAAAATTACGGGAGTTATTTTTGTCAAACTTGAGCGGGTTGAAAGTTCACAGTGACGTCATACTCTGGACTAAATGGAATACTGTTGCGTTCAAACCGAAGCCGTTGTGTCGAAAAACAAGAAAATATGTATGAATTATTTTTAGAAGCTTAACAAAAACAGCTTCATCGAATTTTTCATTTCAACGTCATTTCAACTTCCACGTTGATTTGCAACGTAATAAAATAAAAACGTTCTCTCAATTAAATGAGAAGAGTATTTTGGAATAAATACTTTCTATCACTAAGATTAGTCGAAACATCATTTTAGATGATTTTATCTTCCTTCAGTGACGACAAAAGTAGATAACGAGAACAGTGAAAATAATTAAATGTAATGCTTCTCACCTCGAGTTTTATAGAAAGATTCAAACTGTGTTGGCTGATTTTTCTCCCTACCTAGTGAATAAAATAACTGGATGAGTAGTAGCTCAAATAATGTGTACCATTAAAATATACAAGTCAAATGATCAAATGGAATCATTACACACCGATTATGACTGAGAATCTCAAATTACAGAATACAAAATTGGCGTCTGAATAATTTTCAGCGACCATAGCAATGTGATATGTGATAATATTTTTCAACGTCTTCAATCAATCTATGAACGACTATTTGTACTAACATAAAAATAGCAATAGACTTGCGTCAAAGTTTTCCTCTATAGCATATCTGCCTCAACAGTCCATGATTCATATTGTATGAATAACTCAATTATATTTGTTTTGCTTCGTTGTAAAAGATGCTAAGTAGTTATACGGTAAATAAGTTTTATAAAAATGACCGTGTCGTAGCATTTCATGATATACACGTATAATGACATTACAAGCAAAAGTGTGTGTGTGTGTGTGTGTGTGCATCGTTTTTTCTTTTTAAGAGTTATTTTACGTTTTTTGTACTTGAAATCTATTGGTATAGATGTTTTTTGACGTATTTAACGAAACGAATATCTTGGAAATTGACTTAAAAATGTTCCTTCATACCTTCGTGCACATCCTAATTTCACTGCGAAATAATTATTTTTCAAGTTGTAAGAATCACTAAAATTATAAACTTCTGGAACTCTTTGAAAAACGCTCCTTAATCGCTTTTTTTAGACAAAATTACAGAGCATTTTGCAAACTTTTCAACATGTCATAAATCATTGGACGAAGTCTCGACATTGAGAAGTTTCGAAATGTCCGAAGAAGAGTGATTTGTTCAAAACATACAAGGAAAACATATTCTTGCTTACAATCGATTAGAATTCAAATTGCGCGATACATATTTTTCCAACTGAGTTAAGTAAATAGTACACAGAAGAATTAATGAACAAAGAATGTCTTACCTCTGGAAACGCTTGAATCGTCAATCCACCCGACATGATTTCTCTTATGAATTTTGATCAAGTAGCACTTCAAATCTCCTTAGCTTCCCTGCTAATTTTGTCTTTGAACTCCGCGAAAAAGACAAAACCATATAAACTCAACATTTATCGAATTTCATTTTACAAGGGCTCTCGAGAAAATTGTCAACAAGTTTTCTAACGGAAAGACGGAGTTGCACTGAGCTCGAGACAATGCTGTCGAAATAAAAAGAATAGTAGGAGCGTTACTTTGCAGCGCGCAATGCAGTCATATATAAGATAACTGCGCGTCCTTCTGCGTTGGAAGTCCCGCGAACGAATTAACCGCGCACACCGAACACAATAATCTTTTATTCGAGTCATGTCAACGGAATCATATCATTGTATGTAACGGTAACCGTCTCACTTAAGATTAGAATCTATATATTTGATTTTGGTCAATACGTGAGAAATAAAACTTACACTTTCATTCGTGTAATGATTATGATTTCATTATTCTATGTTATTGAGAAGTCGATCGATATTATCAGGGTCATTTTTTTTTTTAAGTATGCCGGTAATTCATTAAGATAATCGTTAATTGTAACGAGTCAGCTGATAAGAATCTATTGATGGGCTTATTGCAAACAGGTTCCATAGATAATGAATGCACCAACTTTTATAATAACTGATTAATTTTCTTAATTATAATGATTAGATTTTTCATAATCTATGCTCAAATTATTTAGCAACAAATCTATTTGCTAAATCAATTATATTAATAATGAACTGCATAAAAGATTCATCTATATCTACAATAGTTAATTTAATTCAGTATCTTGATGTGATGCGTTATTAACTGCACGTGTTTAATTACACTGGTTCTTCAAATAATGAGCACGAGTACTATACATGAAACTAGAAAATATTACGTCCTATTGTTGTAAAATTTAAAAAATCTTTTGATATGCTCAAAATGTTTCCTTACATACCAATATAGGAATGCCTTGGACTGAACACACAGTTTGAAAGACAATTTGTACAAAAATTGTTTATATTAATCATCATTAAACACGCGACTAACCTGTGTGCAAAATTTCAAGAAGATCGGACCATTTCTTCGAGAGTTATCGTGGACGAAAAAAAACGTTACACACATGCATACATACATACATACATACACACACACATACATACATACATACACACACACACATACATACAGACACTTTTGGATTTCCATGTTTTTCGACCCGTAGATTACGAAAATCGAGATCCCGAGGTCCGATTCGGTGGGTCGATTTTTGCCCCATTACAAAGCTTTCTCTTTGAGAAAGCAATATATGAATGCACTGCGAGAAAGATTTAAAATTTACTGTCATCGTATTACGAAGCCACGTATAATTTTAGATTCTTGGGGATTCTGCCTAGCAGAGAGACCAATGCATTTCTATGTACGCGTGTCAATCATCCATTATCATATTCGAACTTTTCGCACTTCGATACGAAAAAAATAGTATACGCAACTCGTGCGCACTCAGGTGAATCCAGAACTCGTGTTGTCACCACTCGTGTTGCCAATCTCCACTCGTGCTGGATTCACCTACTTTGCGCACTAGTCACGTAATGTACTATTAGGTCAAGTTGAAAGAATCATATAGAAACCTCACGATTCAAAATGTGAATAACAAAGAGAATAATTACACAGATTTATGAAAAAAAAAATTGAACCAGAGACTAGACCACCCTACCCATATGTATTTTGAGCCACTGAATTCGAACCTGAATCTTCAGAAAAATTCGATCATTTTCAGTTTGCCTTCCAGCAGCTGAAAAGTCTCAAGAATTGAGCATTATCCAGCAGTATTTGGCTGCTAGATGACAAACTGAGAGTGATGGAGTTCTGAGGCCAGAATTTTTCTGAGGCCAGATTCGGCTTCAACTGTCCAAAATATATAGTGGTAGGGTGTTCCAATCTCTGGTTCAGGTTCTTTCTGTAGAGCTATTGTTCCGGATAGCTCCGAATAGAAGTCGTTCATATTCAATTTTATTGCTATTTTTAATGCTCAAGAATGGTCGAGCGAAATGCTCAAGAATGGTCGAGCGAAATGCTCAAAAATGATCGAGCGAAACGCTCAAAAGGGTCGAGCGAAACGCTCAAAAGGGTCGAGCGAAACGCTCAAAATGGTCGAGCGAAATGCTCAAAAGGGTCGAGCGAAACGCTCGAAATCCAATAGTTGGAATCATTGGAACACAGTAGAGTGAAAAAAAAATAGATCAGCGTTGCTATGCATAATAGAACAAAAAGAAAATAAAAAATGAACGACTTCTATTCTGAATTTAACCGAGCAAGCGAGTGTTGTTATATTTTTCCATGTATCAAGCGACCGAGAATTTATTGAATAAATAATTGTTGAAAATAAAAAAAAAAAACAAGTCTATTTTCCTTCGTGCGCTTCATTTTGGTGCATCGGCCGGGAATCTCTTCTGAAACCTGGATTCAGCGCAGAGGGAAAGGCGAAAATGCCGAAACGAAATGCGAAAAATTTGCGTGAACCACCGACGCGGAAAAAGAAAAGATTGGCTGCATTGAGCCAAAAGGAGTCTTTAACATCAGACAAAGCTATTGAAAAAACTGCGGAAAATGATCGCCCGGCCACAATAAGTAATGTTATACAAGAAGCCGATGAAAATCTCATAACCTCACACATCAGCGGTAATACACGGTCCAGGACAAACTCTAATCACAACCGTGTTTTAAGCCATGTCAATAAACCAGGAAGATTTGTCCGTACTCCAAGTGAGCAAGCTTCAGACGGCGATATCCCAGGCGAGCAAGCTGCAGATGACGACATCCCTGGTGAGCAAGCTACAGACGGCGACATCCCAGATCGAGAAAATCAAGTGGCCGTACAACAAATATCCATTAGCAGGGGCTCTTCGAAAAAAACAAAAGGAAATATCCGCAGTTCATCAAAGAATGGCAGCGTATATAATAACACACTTGCGAATCTCAAGAATAAAACGTGTAAAGCTACGCGTCTTAAGTCTACATCTACGACAGCACATCGATCCAGTGATGACAATGACGCACAGTTTCAGACATTTACCGACGTGACTGCAACGAACAATCGACACTCGTCTTCACTGGCGGACGAAGACTCATTATTAAAATGAATTCCAGAAAACAGACGCGTGGACGGGCTCAAGTATCCCAACGACAACTAGGAGTTCGATCTCATTCGGCGGCGGAGGCTGTACATATGCAAACTTCCCGAAAGACCGCGCCAGCACGTGTTCACGTGCGATCCTCGTCAATAGGAGGATCAAAAGTCCGTACATCCGGAGGACCACTACCGATGCGTTTTCAACGCGGACAAATTTCGACAACGCGTGCACGCGCGCCGATATCAACGACGGCGCGGAGAAACGCATCCTCTTCTGCTGAGGGGCGAGTTTCTATCACTGAAGCGGGGCACGGGAAAGCGCACCGCCTTACAACAGAGTTTGGAAACGTGAACCAGCTTCCAGGACCACGTCGTCTTGCTGGCGCAGTGGGGGTCGACGATCCTTTTTCAACTGTACAGCGCAACAACCTTCATCCGCCATCTATGGAAAGATTGCTTCCGGAGTAAGCTTTAATGATTTTCTCCTCAAAGGTCTAGATTTACTTAAATCATTATTAGGCGTACTTATGAGATTTTGTCAATTTTCTTATGCGATTAAAGCTGATTTAAAAGACATGTTTCTTAAAATTTCAATTCGTTCAGAAGATCGAGATTTCCAGAGATTCCTTTGGCGAAGTGAAAATAGATCGATTGAACCTGAGGAATTTATAGTGAAATCTATGCTCTTTGGGGCCACTTCATCTCCAAGTGAAGCTATATACATAAAAAATAAAAATGCGAATTTATTTTCTACACGGTATCCCGCGACAGCTCAAAGCATAATTGATCAAAGCTACATGGACGATTATTTAGAGAGTTGTAAAACGTATGAAGAAGCCGCAAGCCGTATTCGTGAATCAATTGAAATAAATATGCATGGAAATTGGGAAATGCACGGTTGGGCGAGTAATTCCGAGGAGCTTTTGAAAGACATGCAATTAAATAACAGTTCAACTCAACTTATACAATCGGATACGTTAGAAAATAATAGTGAAAAGGTTCTAGGATTAAAATGGGTTAATTTATCAGATCACTTCGCGTTCAACGTGAATGATAAGAGAATTCCGAATGATATTCTATCAGCAACAAAAAAACCAACAAAAAGAGAATTCTCAAGTATTACGATGTCGATTTTCGATCCATTAGGTCTTATAACTCCATTTACAATTAGATCCCGCATTTTAATGCAAAAAATTTGGATGAGTGGTATCGACTGGGATGAACCTTTATGCGACGCAGAATTTCTCGAATGGAAAAGATGGTTGAAAGACTTAGACAGCGTGAAAATGTGTCGAGTTAATCGCTGCTATCAATTACCCGAGTTTCAAGTAAACAAGGCGGAACTACACGTTTTCTGTGATGCCAGTTCAAAAGCATATGCAGCGGTCGCGTATTGGCGTTTCACATTAGGAGACGAGAATTATCACGTGTCGATCATAGCTTCTCGCAGTCGCGTTGCGCCTATTAAACCTCTTTCCATCCCTAGATTGGAACTTCAAGCCGCAATTCTTGGTATAAAATTAGCGGAAACAGTTGGAAAAGAACACACGTTTGAAACAAGTCGTCGCGTTTTTTGGTCAGACTCAAAAACGGTACTCAATTGGATTCGAAAAGACCCGCGCGAGTACAAAGAGTTTGTAGCGAATCGCTTGGGAGAAATTCATGAAAATTCGATACAAGTGAATGGAAGTGGGTTCCGACTCGAGAGAATCCAGCGGATGACGGGACGCGATACGCGCCTAATGCACTCGATGAAAATAGTAGGTGGTTTTCGGGGCCTTCGTTTTTAAAAGCACACGAATCTACATGGCCGGTAGAAAATTTCGAAGTAAAATTTGATGAGGGTAATGTCGAATTGAGAAAGAAAGAATTGAGCTGTAACACGTTTTCAAAGGAACATCCGGTAGTTGATCTATCAAGATTTTCAAAGTGGTTACGATTGATATTTTTTACTTCTCGTTTGTTAAAAGTAGTAGATATTTGGAAAAAAAAGATTCGTACACCACATGAGCGAATAAATGAAGCTAAGTTACTTTGTTTTAAAATAAGTCAAATGATTTCTTTTAAAGAAGAAATACAATGTCTCAAAAATTCAAAACCTCTACCGAAAACAAGCCGAATATCCAATTTAAATGTTTTTATAGATGAACATGGATTGCTACGCACCGAAAGTAGAATAATCCGATTTGAAGGAGAAGGTATTGACACTAGACCAATTATTTTACATGAACAGGAAAATTTGACGCGATTATTAATAATATTTTATCATGAGCAATATTATCATGGGAACCATCAATTAGTTTTGAATGAATTGAAACAAAAGTTTTATATCGTCGCCATCCGAAAAGGTTTACGAAGTATAGTGGCAAAATGCGTGCAATGTAAAATTATTCGAGGTCTACCCTGTAATCCAAAAATGGCGGCATTGCCTTCAGCACGTATGACTCGATCACGCCCCTTTACTCACTGCGGGTTAGATTATTTTGGACCATTACAGGTTAAAATCGGACGGAGACGCGAAAAACGCTGGGGCGCACTTTTTACGTGCATGACTACTCGTGCAATTCATATCGAGCTCGCGCATTCTTTAAGCGCCGATTCTGCAATAATGGCATTTAGACGATTTTCAGCTAGGAGAGGTACCCCTCAAAGTGTCTATTGTGATAATGGAACTAATTTTACAGGCATGTCAAAAGAATTAAAACTAGCCATACAAAAAATTTATCGTTCGAAAATATACGAATATGCTATGAAACGTAATATCGATTGGCATTTTAACCCACCTACGGCGTCACATATGGGAGGAGTATGGGAGCGTTTAATCCGTTCTGTAAAATCAGCGTTATTTATAGTTCTCAAAGATCATGCTCCGAAATTTGAGGTATTATTGACTGTGTTGATCGAAATCGAACACGCGGTAAACTCCCGACCGCTTACACACGTTTCTGTAGATCCTCGTGACGAGGAAGCTTTGACCCCAAATCACTTCCTTATCGGAACATCCTCTGGGCAAATTCCGTTAGGCAGATTCGATGTGCGGACTTTATGTTCAAAAAAAGAGTGGATGGCGGCTCAATATTTCGCGGATGTTGTGTGGCGTAAGTGGTTACGAGAGTATTTGCCTAGCCTTATACCTCGTAAGAAATGGTATAATAATGATGTATGTTTAAAAGAAAATAATTTTGTATTGATATTAGACGATAATACTGTTAGGAATGAGTGGAGAAAAGGAAGAATTACCCGTGTATACCCTGGGGAAGATGTGCAAGTTAGAATTGCCGATGTTAAAACAAGCTATGGTATATTTAAGCGACCCGTCAGAAAACTTATACGTTTTATGTGAGCTCAAACTAAACTCGAGTTTGAACTGTGGGGGGAGAATGTTCCGGATAGCTCCGAATAGAAGTCGTTCATATTCAATTTTATTGCTATTTTTAATGCTCAAGAATGGTCGAGCGAAATGCTCAAGAATGTTCGAGCGAAATGCTCAAAAGTGATCGAGCGAAACGCTCAAAAGGGTCGAGCGAAACGCTCAAAAGGGTCGAGCGAAACGCTCAAAAGGGTCGAGCGAAATGCTCAAAAGGGTCGAGCGAAACGCTCGAAATCCAATAGTTGGAATCATTGGAACACAGTAGAGTGAAAAAAAAATAGATGAGCGTTGCTATGCATAATAGAACAAAAAGAAAATAAAAAATGAATGACTTCTATTCTGAATTTAACCGAGCAAGCGAGTGTTGTTATATTTTTCCATGTATCAAGCGACCGAGAATTTATTGAATAAATAATTGTTGAAAATAAAAAAAAAACAAGTCTATTTTCCTTCGTGCGCTTCAGCTATGTTATTCAAGAATTCCATTCATGGAAATTGTTATGAACACTTTCAAAAAAAATAACAAACTGATGAGAAATAAATAATTGCGGTATCAGCTTATAAAAAGAACATACGAAGTATGGCAAGATACATCCAAATCATTTTAGTAGATCACGAGATATCTAGAGTGATTTACTCAGCAGAAAAATGTATTAGATTAAATCTAGAATTTCAAACGAATGATAAAATATGTAAGATCATTAAGGTAATTGGAGGAAGCGAATAGGGTAAGATGTATCCAAACTTGTGAAAATAGATGTGAATTCACCTCTGTTTTTCGCGTGCTCAGATTCTAGAGTAATATTTTCAGTTTACACGGTAGAAATTCTCAATGAGTAATTTCCTATTTAGATACAGTTTTGACATAAAAGTAACATGTACATTCCCTTATAAACAGAATCTATATTTACTCGTTAGAAATTTATACTTTTCATCAGGAAGGTTTGATACTGTTGAATCTAAAATGAATTCCCAAAAATCCTATTATTTTATTTTGATTGACGTATGTTAGAGAAAATGAACTGAGGGTCATACCAGAGGGGTAATATAATCAATTAGCATGACCCCAGTAATTCCCGTCCTGTTACCTCAATTTCTATTGAATCTCCGATGTCAAACGATGATTTTGTTGATAATTGTCATAAGGAGTGGCAAATACTTTGACTCTTGAAGAATGAACCGATTATTTACATCGACACTCCTATTGAAAGGACGTATTTTGAGGGTCAGAATAATAAGAACGCATCGCTAGGAACGCAGGGGCGCTTCTTAATAAAGACTTATTTCGAACGAGAACAAAGTAAGGATGTATCTCGGAGGGACGTGCAAAATAATGTTCTGGCTCGAAGAAACGTAACATAAGAAAGTAACTCAGGACTTAAAATTAACTAATGCAGTTCACACATAAAGATAAAATTCAGCCACGAGTCACTCAGTCGTATTAATCTGCTAAAAACAATCACGCGTGACTTGGTAAGAGACCAATTCTGATCACTGTGGTCGCCACTTGAGTACCTCACACGTTTCACTGCATGTTTACTAATGACCTACGTAATAAGCACTGCAGCACACTGTCGATAATGAGCATGACTCGACCAGAGGAATTCCATTTCTTTTTCAGCTCTCGTACAGTAATATAACAGGTTTTAAAAATTATTAATTAATAATTAGTCAATTATTAATTATCAAATTTTATTTACATTAACTTACAGCTTCGATTACTACAAGTGCATCATAAAATTTAATGATCGTCTTCATTTGTATAACATGTCGCATTTCGTGAAGATCGTAATGCCTTATAGTATGCTTGATATTCCACGGGAATAATGCTTTTGGAGCAGAGCTCCAACAAATCTGTCAGTTTCCTATGTGGAATGCCGATGGTATAGTGTTAAACTTTCTTTAATTGACATTGAAGGATAAAACTTTTACGAAAGTTCGTGATCGTCACAAGTAACCTACGGCAAATGTACTATACTCCAATGGTAAAAGAATCTTCGTCGATCAATACGCCTGAAAAAAATATATATAAAATGGATTGAATCGAACATACTCGCAATGAATTAAGAATTTCTTCCAAATCATAAATCGGTAAACCGCAAAATTAATGCAATGACAGAAGGAATATAAGTACCAGCAATACTCGCAGTGAGAAAACAGACTGCGCAGCCACCGACAAAAGCTCGGAACACTGACTCGACGATTTCTTTTCTCCTATTAGGTGCCATTGTCGACAGGCTCCCTATCATTATTCCAAGAGACGATGGATTAGAAAATCCACAAATCGCGTAGGTGGCTATAGCTTCGGCTCTGATGCTCAGTTTCCCGGCTCTCTTGAATTGACCCAGCTTCTCGTAGGCGACAAATTCATTTACTACCGTTTTCAGTCCTATTAACGTAGCGACAGTCTCGCACTCTTCCCATGGAACTCCAACGACGAAACTCAAGGGTATGAATACTTTAGCCAAGACTAACTGCAGATCAATTCATTTTTTTAAAGTTTTACTAAGCTTTATGCTTCATAATTAAAAAAAATTCCGTAGAAAACTCACCTCAAAAGTCAATTCTGGATATCCAACAAGACTACCTGTCCAAGAAAGTATAGCGTTCAAAAATGCTACTGCCGAAACAAATGCAATAACATTAGCAACCATTCCTAAGACTAAAGGTATTGAGGACAAAGCTCCTTTCGTCGCTGCATCCAAAAAGCTTTTTTCTTCCCTGGAAAATGGAAAATGTGTATATAAATATATTTAATTGTTCGTTTGTTTGATATATTTGGGAAAATAATATAATGTTGAAACTGATTCAAAATGAGTGCTTGCTCTCCTGCCCGACTTAATTTCCGCACTTTGGCTTCCGCAAGTTGGACTTTCCACATACGTTGAATGCAATACTATTTTCAATGTCAAATTCACAGTATACTTACGATTTTTTCATTGTGATATTCTTAAAGTGAGTTGAACTTTTCTCCATTTCTGGGTACAAAAGTTTTGCAAAGCACAAACCAGCAGGTGCCGACATTACCGTAGCAGTAATCAAGTGAACTGGTTGCGCTCCAAAAGATATATAAGCAGCCATTACAGTTCCTTGAAAATTCAAGCTTTATGTAATTCAAAGCTCTTTTCAAATTCAATAAAAGGATATTTACTGAGGGTATCTCACCTGATGTCGTAGCAAAACAGGAACACATGATCGCGTGTATTTCTGAGCCAGTGAGTTTATTTAAGTAAGGTTCTATCACTAGAAAAGATTCTGGCTATATACAAAATAAATGGTTTACGTAAAAATACAGTGTATCGCAAATAACGATTTTGTATGCAAAATTTGCCGTGAAAACTCCTAAAATGTATTCTAAGTTCTATTTATATTATCATGAGAAAAGTACACAGAATCCAACTTTAAAAACATTGTAAGAAAATGATGGGAACAATAAGTGAATGCATTTCATTCATCATTTTATCAAGAAATTCGAGTAGATAAGAAAAATCAAATGTTAATCAATCAAAAGTTACATTCATAACTCAATACGTGCTATTCATAAGGACGTATCTCGGAGTCATAATGATAAGGATGTAACTTCGATGGGTAGAATAATAAAAAATACGTCATTATGAATAGGGCGTATAGACTCTATTCTGTTTTATACTTGATGAGAAAATAGTTTGTTGAATATAAATATAACATGCTCAGGTTAATTACCATTCCTAAAAACAGTGTTGTGGCAGCATGGAGAGATTCGCAAACAGTAGTGCCTAGAACGACATGCAAAGCCCAACCGACGTTCATAATTATAAACTGCATGACGCCCCAATAATATAGAACTGATACCACAAAACTAAAGAAGAAGAGAACTGGTAACACCTGAAAGAATGAGATTTAATAGGACTATTATCATGAGAATTTGACAATTCATTTACGGATATGTCCATGAACGATTTTCCGATATGAAAAGACACACTTATAAGTACTTACAGTGAATGCAAATATGCCCGTATCAACGAGGGTCTTTGAAAATATGAAGTTAGCACCTTCTTTCGAAAAATCTAAAAATGTTGCTATTTTTCCGGATAGACATTCGAATATCAATCTACCGATCGGCCATCTTATCGAAATTAGACCAAAAATAAACTGAATCAGCAATCCCCAAACTACTGGCTTGAAATTCACCTGAAATGTTTGGCAAATGAAAATTTTTGTACCTAATCAGAACTAGCAAGTAATTTTCAATACATCAAATTTAATCAATTTATACAGGGTTTTATAAATTTTTAAAAATTTGATGCTTACTCTTGTTGGATGTTTAGAAAAAATCCACCCAGCCAGCATCATTGAAAAGACTCCCAGTAGACCTACTAGCCTATCTCTCGAATCTTTAGTATCGATTACTAAAAAAATACTTATAGCGACTGCTATCAATATCCAACAAATTATTTCTCCATATTTTCTGAAAAGGAAAGGAAAAAACCATTCCATTTTAGTTGATAAATAATCAATCAATAAGAAAGAACTTTAAAAATCTATATTACCTTTTTTTTTTGGAATTCTGCAAGAGAATAATACAAGAATGACAAAAAGTTTTTAAGGAATAGGCTAAAAATATCTTTAAACCATGGTTATAGATCAATCTACCGTAAGCAAAACAATAAATCAGTAACAACATTCCATAGCCATTACACCATTCAAAACCTGCTACATCTTTTCCTATGAGAGATGGAGAAATATTCTTGAAAATGTATTCATTACAGAAGAGGAATCCATGCGAATAAAAATTATTGTATACTCACTGTTTTTTATCCAGTAAAGTGTAGCGAACACAAAATAAACTACAGCTACAATATTCAGTGTAGCCAGATTCAAAAAGCTAATATAAACTTTTTTCTCGCGTATAAATTGTTGAAAACCATTCTCTTTTTCACGTTTCTTATCCTCAACATTACTGCCCTAAAAAGTTTAAAACTTTTAATTTAATGTTCGGAGTTCAATCAGAGCTTTCAAAATAACTGTTTACAATTACAGGTGGTCGTGTTAGTATATATTTGTTCATGCATGGTTTCGAATTTCTAACAATCTTTTGGTTATTGTGATATTTGTAAAGTTTCAATTTAAATCGTCTCACCTTAAGGTTATACTGAGGTATTTCGTCTGCATTATTGTAGGTATCGAATTCTAATTTCTAAGATAAAAAATATTTCACTGTGTTTGAAAATAGAATTGAATCAAAAGCTTTACACTAATAATGAAAAAGATTACCTTGTTTTGAAAATTATTCATATTTTCCAAGGGCATGATTTTTGTTAGGTCTGGTTCAAGTTACCTACAACACTCACATTTTTGAACGGACTCTCTCGATAACACTTCAGTATGCAAAAAGATAAGTGTAATTATGCCTTGGCAAATGGCATGAACAATTACCGATTCGTTACGTAGTATACACAATACTGTGCGGCCATTTCTAAGTTATCTGCACCAAAAATTCATATCGATATCATCTATGTCGCTAATCTTAAGCTTGATTCGTTACTGAATAATCTGAAGACAAGTCTGATTAATATTTTATAAGTAGCTTAAGTTTGGTGTTCAGTGATTTTTGGTTTAAGGTAATACTCTATTTCGATATTTCATTGCAGTTTACAGAAAATAATAAAAATCGATGAAAATGTAGTAACCAGATATGGATTTGATTTTTATAAACTAAAGTAACTTTGGTAATACCGATATCTTTTGATACAAATACGGATACAATAATATTTATCACTTCTCCGAATAAAATAGAGCTGTTTCTTTTCTTCGTTATAACTTCAAAATTCACTCACTGCACTATACATTATTTTTCACTGAATTGCCATCGAAGGCTTGTGCGATTTAATATCACAATTGAATATAAGTTGCAATTATTCTGAAAGAATCGTCCCCAAGCTAATGATTTGTCTCAAACAAAAGAATTGGTAGACGTAATCTTCTTAAAAGCTTCGAGGTGCGACGAAGTTCAACGCCAATGCGCGACTCACGAGTAATCTTTACTGGCAAACGTTTTCAAGCTCTTGAGTAAGAGCATTGTCACATGTATTTATAAGCAACAGCCAATCACCAGCTCACTTCATTCCAAGCAAGTCACAACGTCACTAAATTGTACACATTCTGCTATCGTATGATTATAAACATTTGTATTGTTAAACGTTCATGATATGACATATATTTGTGAATTCCGTTCACATCGTTATTCGGCACAAATAGTTTTAAAATATTTCTCATGGCATTATATGATTTAATAGATATCTACCTGTACTTGTTCTTCATCTATTTAATATTCTTTGTCGAGTTATTTATAAAACAAATTAGACAACGCAAGTACACAGAACAGGATTTGTCAATTCTTTCTCATGTAGAACATTGTAACATATTCCAAAATACCTCTGGGACATTTCAAAATCAAATAAATCGAGGATCGAACTAGTGGCGTCTTGAATAGATCTCTTGTCTAATCGGATAAAACCGATTTCAAGATGTGAGAACTTCAAAGTCAACGAAAGTGTTTGGAAAATCGTGTGCGACGCTCACTTTCCATATTCATCATTTGGACGGTTAGACGAGACGAATAGAGGAGAAAAGAAGTAAAATAATGTCATGGACGTCGAATAATGCGGCTCATGGCGTTTGTCCACCCACAAGAATTTACAATTGAAATGTGTGGCACGAGATATTCGTCTCGATAAATTCGTCGACAAAGCCGTATACACATGCACGGGAGATGGCTTAGCTAATTCTCGTCTACAAGTCAGCGTCCGCGGAATATCTCGCTTGCCATCTCAGGCTCGAATCCAAACATTGCTCGAACGGATTCACATGTGCTACTTGAACTTGGACAATTAACAACTGTTAATTCATTTTTATTCTTGGCGATGCGCTTCTCTGTTGCTTTTTCAAAGAGAAATCATTAACAGTGTGAAAATCAAACTTTCGAATCAGCCCTTGACTATCGTAATCTGTGGCTCGGAAAATGTCGGATCCCATCTGTATGTCCGAATGTAAACGTGCGTTTGTACCTACGTTTGTACCCTATGTGACCCTATTCTTGGCCCACATGATATCTCTCTGAGGAACGGTCCGATCTTCCTGGAATTTTGCACAAAAGTTTTGGCAAGATGCGGAACTGACTAAATTTCCAGTAGTTATATATAGACATGGACAGATATAGACAATTTTGAATAAGTTATATGCTTATTGGGATCAATGTCCATTCATTGTTCACGTCCCAAGCAATCTTTGAAAGAAGCCCCGCAGAAAGAAGTAAAAAAATTCACGGCGTTTCTTCATAACTTTCGATGGCAAACAACACGGAATTTTCATAATTTCTCGCATAGCTACCGTACTTTGCACCCCTAGCAACCGTTGCTTTGGGTAGAAGAAAATCAATGTAAGTTTTTTTTCATATTTTAAAGTTACTACTGTTTACAACCCAGGTAACTTATGTGTATACATTCTCTAGTGATAATCACTCGCTCGAGGCTTCCGGTAGTTTTAAACAAATTTAGCTGAAGCTGATATAATCTTCCGTTGAGCTGGAACCGATTTTTTTCAAGATTGCTTTGTCTCAATTATGGAGGTTTATCAGGGACACTTTTCCAATTAATTCAATGAAAAGAAAAAGTTAAGGAAAATTCAACATAAGGTCCATTTTCATAAAATTCATGAAATCATGACATAATTTATAAAATTTATAAAGCATCGTTGAGAAAATATGCTGCTGATTCACTTGTCAGTGGTTATTTTTCCTGCTTCAGTTTAAAAAATGTCATCATGAATTACATTTTCAGATACAATCTTGAAAATATACTGTGTTAATTTTAATAGTATATTCGTGAAACATTGGAATTTCACGTGACGGCAAGTCGATAGGAAAATTGTTGACAAGAAAGATGCTACCCTGCAGGTGGATCGACGATGAAATTTCGCCTCGGAACTCCCGAATCTTTCGTCTTAATCCAAAACGCACTAAGCCGTAGAGAAGCTGGTTCGCTGAAGCAGGAATTAAAATGATCTGATGTCGTCTGGCCAACTGGAGCGTGAGAGAAACTGAGACTCAGCTCATCACTTGTGTTTCCGAGCTGCAATTCGGAAGTTCGCATCTTGCGCCGAGACGAATGAGACGAGCAGGCGAGTGTCAGATGCCAAGTGCCACGCGCGCGGCCGGATCTACGCGATCTACGAGGCCGTCGTTATCTGGAAAAGCGAGCGGATGTTTCTCGTTGACGTAACTCAAGTACTTATCGACATTTGTGAGCTGCAGTAGCTGCAGATCGGCCGCGGCTCTTGTACTTTTGCCTTCGTTTTCACGCGCGCGCGACTCCCTACAATCTTTATTACCCGTACCCGGATTTGAGCTACTCAACGCCGGGCTACCGATATTATCAACATTCCACTTGTCTCGATGATCCATCGAGTTTGATTTATTGTCGATTCCCAAAATTTACTCTACCAAACATTTCAATATTCGAACGATTTCTTTTATCTAAAAATCAATTTAATACATTGTCACGATTTTTTCTCTACTCCGTCAAATCTTCGGTTCTCCTTCAGAAACACTGTTCGTCTTATAGATAGTATTATGAGTTATAATATTGTCAAATCAGATTAATTCATGAGCTGAATCGTGTAACGAATTCCGAGCAGAAATAGACATTCTCCTTCTAATTTGTGAAAGAATAGTACTATTTTTCATAACTTGTAACGAAAAGTTGATCATTTCTACACTCACGATGAAAAATACTATTCGATACTTGGGCAAAAGATGACTCTCACGCGGGAGGTTCGCCGCCCGAGCGAAGTGAGGATGATAATCACACGAGCCTATAACCTAATCGTCTTCTGCTCTAGTGTCTAAATGTACTATTTCATAAAGATACGCGAAAAGTTTTATAATGACAACTGATGTTTTACATGCGTATATAGCGTCGTGCCCTCGTTGCCCAAATGCAACGAAGGTGCGATAAGTCTATGATTATGAATATAGGAGGCGGTAAGGAGCGGATCAGGCGTGCAGTCCCGGTGGGGGATCGGGGCGGAGCACTTCCCCCCCCCCCTCCTCCCTCCTCCATAAAAAAAATACACCAACAACAAAAAAACATACATATATATTTTTTCTTCTAGAAGTAAGTTACCTTCCGGATGTACCGACCGATAACCGCAAGGTGGGCCAAAATCGCCGGCGCGTTATACTGGATTTCAGTAAAACCCACGGTGTTCATTCATCGGATTTTTCGATTTTTCTGGTAGTCAAATTGGGTTCGGATTCTCCGGGACATCGAAACGTTGGACTGAATGACTGTATATATGGCTTATCGAGATACCAAAAAAGCATTTCGGAAAGTTTCGTCATAATTGGTTATTCGAAGTTGACAACCTCTCCTGTGAGTTACGAAATAGTATTGTTCAATACACGTGCGGAATTTGATTCTCACACTCAAGAGGAAACAGCTAGGCAAGCTAGAAACTCACATTCGTGCAAGAATCGTCGGTTATCGAAGTCAGTATTACTTATTCCATTGGATTGTCACTAAGCTTCGATACGTCCTCTACGAATAAAGTTCGCCACTTGAGTGACAACGTTTGAAAAATTATTTTCAACTGACGATTGCAAATAACTCAATCGAATTACGTGAGTACGTTCAAAATGTTATTCTCTGAATCGATGAAAATGTTGAACCCATCTCCCTTTTATTCAGATCAAACAATGTATTTTTCTGAGTTACTTCGGTGACTTCGATTTTGATAGATTTAATCCCGAGACAGAATCTGCTTACGGAGAAAATGAAATCCAGCGTGAAAGAATCGTGTCGAAAGCATGTTGTTCTGGTAAGAAGTCGATAAACAAGGTGATTCAAGGAAGTCGAGGCACAGTTCTATGTGTCGCTTCTCATTTCATTTCGGTCTCGTGTGTCTGCGGCGAAAGTGCCCGCGTCTCTCGCCGATTCTCACACGCTTTATCGAATTCATTAGCCGATGGCCCGTCTCGGTGTTATATACCTGATGATCCTTGTTTCTGGAATCGTACTGGCTGCCTCTCAGCGCATGCAAATCACTGTCTACGAATCGCGAGGAATTTATTTCCCCCAAGCAGTTGAACGACTCCCAAGATGATTAATTTATCGACTCATCATGAGAAAATTTGATATTTTACACCTATACAAGTTTCAGACGCAATATTCTCATTCTTAGCTCATTTTAATTTTTTTCTGTACGCTAGTTATTTCCTATCAAAATGAAGAATATTCAAAATATTTACAATAAAAGAAGAATGAATAAGTAGTTTGTGTGCCATCAGCTGTCGGTAGTCATTCATTGCCATATCGCACTTTTATTCGTTAATTTTTTCAATCTATGATCCATACGATGGTTGTCGAAGAAAAACTCTTTTCTACGTGGCGCATGATACACGTGAGCTACTTATTCGAGTAGGCAAGAACCGCCTGACAAAGTTTCTCAGCGAGATTCGGCCGAGTCGGCCAAAGGCAGCTGATACTTTCCTTGGCAATTGAAATAAACTTTGAGAGAAACTGGATATATACTATGTTTTCACGGAAAATTTCTGTGGTATATTCTCTGTATACACATATGCTGTTGTGATGAGGGTTCAATGAATATATACACCAAATAAAGTCAAATCACGGTTTTATTGTGTCGGTTATAATATACACGTGTGGCTGGGTAGCCTGTCGGTTTGAGACTGACAATCTCCCCGAATAGCGCGATATTCGTAAGGCATATCGGTCAAGCGGATGTCTTGCCTGCCGGCCTAGGCCAATACACTACAACTTCTCCCCTTTTTAAATACGCTGCTAACCGTTCCTCGCGGCAATCCGCGGAGAACGTCGGAGGGTACTGCCGCCTTTCAACATTTGATCCTTGTGGCGCTTCCACATTACATTAGGTGCAATTTCAACTGAATATGTCGAAGGTGACAATTTCTTATCTACTTTGCCTTCGATTCTTCTCGGCCCGTGAGCGCTGTAACTGTCGACCATCACAGTTTCGCCGTCCGTGAATGTCACATTCCGAGAACCTCGTCTGGCTGCAATTTGCGAGTGTTGATTTTTTAACACTACATCTCTGACATCAGGTCGTAGCAAATCGAATCTTGTTCTTAATTCGCGTTTGAATAACAAAAAGGCTGGACTTTCTCCAGTAGTACAATGCTTAACACTCCGATAATCGAAGAGAAATAAATTAATAGCGTCATCCAACTTCTCTCCCCCTTTGACAATTTTCTTAACTTTATCCTTGAAGGTACCAACAAAGTTTTCCGCTTCGCCGTTAGTTGCGGGGTGGTAAGGAGGAGAGAAGCTGTGCTTGACTCCGTTTCGTTTCAAAAATTCCTTGAATTCCACACTTGCAAATTGTCTGCCATTATCGGAAACTAGATGTTTGGGAAGCCCATAATCTGCGAATACTTTTTTAAATGCTTCGACTAAACGGTAACTTTTCGTGTTATTGTTGAAATCAACAACGACTGGCCATTTTGAATATGCATCAATTACAACTAAATACATTCGACCGAAAAATGGTCCCAAGAAATCGCAGTGCAATCGCATCCATGCTTTTTCCGGCCATGGCCACGTCGTTAATGGAGTATGGGCGGGTCGTTTTTGCTCTTCTAAACAGATTTTACAACTGCGCACTACATTTTCAATTTCCTTATCTATATTCGGCCACCAAATATAAGACCGCGCTAACATTTTAATTTTCACTATGCCTAAGTGCGATGTATGCAATTCGCTCAGAATATCGTCTCGTAGCTCGCGTGGAACAATAATCCTGTAGCCCCAGAGCAGACAGTTATTTTCTAGTGATAGTTCCGTCTTTTTATGGTAATATTTGCGTTCTTCCTCCGATAACTCATTGATATTTTTTGGCCAACCGAACAGAGTATACTTTATCACATTTTTTAACACGGGATCGCTCTTAGTTTTTTCTGCTATATCGCTCCAATTCAGTGCATTTACTCCTTCTTGAATATAGTACATAGGAGATAGATCAGAGTCAAAAATGTCTGTTTGATCGTCGATTGGCATACGTGACAGTGCGTCGCAGTTACCATTGTCTTTTGATTTGATATGTTCAATAGTATAGTTAAATCCAGATAGATAATATGCCCAACGTTGCAACCTACTAGCAGCTGTTATAGGAATTCCTTTTTTCGGTCCTAATATGAATTCGAGTGGCTTATGATCCGTACGTAATGTAATTTCTCTACCGTATACAAAGTCGTAAAATTTCTTGAAGCCAAACACAATCGCGCTTGCCTCTTTGTCAATAATCGCTCGATTCAATTCTTTGTTCGGAATTTTTTTTGACGCATATGCGATAGGTCTTTCTGACCCGTCTTTATACTTATGCGATAAAATCGCTGAAAGCCCGTAAGACGATGCATCGCAAGCTAAAACAACATTTTCATCCGGATCAAAATGGGCGAGTACGCGAGGAGAAATTAACTCTTCTTTTACCCATCGAAATGCTTTCTCGCATTCCAAGTTCCATTTAAAATCTTTTTTGCTCGCGCAATCATATAACGGCTTAAGTTTATTAGATCGATCTATCAAGAATCTAGCATAAAAATTTATCAGTCCTAGAAAAGATTCTAATTCTTTTGCATTCCTTGGTTGAGGTGCTTCGACCATTGCCTTCACTTTAGATTTACATTTATGCAGTCCGTTTTTGTCTATTACGAAACCTAGGACATTAATACGTTCTTTCATAATTTGACATTTATCTTTGTTTAGTTTCAACCCACTTTCTTCAAATCGTTCGCATACCGCTGACAAATTTTGTAAATGCTCTTCGTTCGTTTTACCTGTAATATAAATATTGTCTAAAAATGCGATAGCGCCTGGAATACCTTGAATGCAACTTTCAATTTTTTCCTGAAAATCGCCTGGACCCGATGCAATACCCTCCGCGATCCTGGTGTATCGATATAATCCAAGATGCGTTACAATCGTCAATAGCGGTCGTGACGCTTCGTCTACTGGTATTTGCATATACGCATGTTTCAAGTCCAGTTCTGAAAAAGTCGTGCCGCCTTGCAACACTCTAAACACGTCTTCGATACGTGGGATCGGATGCTTGTGAATTACAATATTTGGGTTTACTGTCAGCTTGAAATCTCCGCATATGCGAATACCTCCATTATTTTTTATAATCGGCACAATGGGTGTTGCCCATTCACTTGATTCGGTTTTTTCCAAATGCCCTAATTTAACTAATCTCATAATTTCGTTCTCAATTTTTTCTTTCAACGCGTACGGTGCGTGTCTCGCTTTTAATGCAACAGGCTTAACGTTCTCTTTCAAGTACAATTTCATTTTCCCTTTCGTATACATGCCCGGCTCCGTACTAAAAAGTGTTTTGAATTTCGACTCTATCAATGTTTTAACATCGTTCACTTCAATTTTCTTTATTTCGTTACGTGTTTGCAGTTTCAAAGGCCATAGCCCCAATGCACTCAACCACTCACGGCCAATAAGCGGTGGTCCCGCACCCGGCATAATTAAACAATCTAGTTTTGCTGTACTATTGTTAAACGTTACATCAAGATTTTCAAACTGCCCAATGGGTGGTAGAGGTTTACGATCGTATCCATGCAGTATTGTTTTTGTAGGTTTGATTTCCACGTGATTAAAAAGTTCTTGTACATTTTTTTCTGAAATTACTGTTTTGAATGTACCTGTATCAATTTCCATTACTAAATTTCTATTTTCGATAGACACACTTATGAACATCGGTTCCGCTCTGATAGAAAAAATTTTACCGTCATCCGTTTTCTTACCGTCGCTACGCTCGCACATCGGGTAAAAGTTGTAGTGAAAATACAAATCCTGTTTGTCCTCGTCGGCTGGAGTCTGCTCTTCCTCTTGTATGTGTTTCACCGATGCCGCCTTTGTGCGGCATGCTGCTTCAAGATGTCCCTTACGAATAGCGCAATATTCGTAAGGCATATCGGTCAAGCGGATGTCTTGCCTGCCGGCCTAGGCCAATACACTACAATTTCAATAACCCGAGCTGATTGCGTTCTATTTACTCCGTCGAGAAGTTCGTAAACAAATTTTTCATCGAATTTTATCACTGGCTGAATTGATTTGACTGTTGATAAAAAGTTGAAGAGCAAAAAGTCAAGTCAATATATTTTGGGTTATTTTTCAAAATGCTCAGAATACCAAAAGCATGACATTAAGTTTTGACGAATTGGGTAATTTTGATGGAGCTGACAAGTCCGCACGACTCTTCGGAAGTATGGTTGTGCCCAATAGATATATAATCAGTTGGATCGTTGAAATTAGCGCTCGAGGGACTTATTGGGTGGCGGGACAGTTGACGAGAAGGAAGCGCGGCGTTGCACGTGAGAAAAATGGAACTTGCGCACAGTCGGCAGCTTATCTCACGCAGACGAGACGATGAATGGCGGCGCGCGAGATGCAACGTCACTCGGGGAACTTTTACCCTATAGCCGCGGATTTACGGTGAGCCCGCGCGGCGACCCCCGTAAATTCCGCCCGCTACTAAATGGCGTATACGCGGCCATACCAACCCCCCGAGCCGTCTCCAACGTGGTTTTTTCTTCTCTTGGACAAATGCCGAATCTCGATCAATTCGAATTTTGATGGCGAACGGGCGTCGCGAGCGGGGAACGTTTTGGATTGCATCAAACTGGTATATGCTCGTGTCGAGCCACGTGGATCAATCAAGCTCGAATCGACGAAATGTACGCATATAAATGCCTCGACTATGCGAAGAAAACGACGTTCAAAGTTCGAGGCGAAGAAAATCACATTTGATGAAAGATCGCAATTCCGGTGTCAAGTCAAAACATGCTTATTATCGAAGCGGTCGAAAATTTAAAGATAAGTATAGAAACCTTTTTTAGCCGAAATTATTCGGTTTTTCAGATAGACATATATACCTTTTGACGAATTTCGACCTCGTATCGAACGATGCAAAATATCCAAGAATGTCTGCTGGGGCTAAATTTAGCACAAGTTTTTTTATTTTCGTGTAATAAGCTTAGGAAAGCCCCCGTCAAATGTTTTTTTTTTTATTTAAGCATTTTGAACCTCTTGAGGTTATAATGCAGTGAAGATGCGGTACATAAATTTTACATATTTTCGCGGTAATACATATCAGGTTGAAATTCGCAGTACATTTATTTTATTCGTCTGGTTACAATGAGAGTTTACAGTCTTTCAAGAAAGAGTATATATTTTGGCATAGCTTAGGAGAGGGGTCAGAGAGCAGGACGGAACTAGAGAGTGGAAGGAATAGTTTGAGTTTGCATAGGCTTTTAATAAATTTGGAGCGTTCTTCGTCGAAAAGTGGGCATTGCCACAGCACATGGTCGAGATCCTGAACTTCATAGGAGCATTGGCACCGTGCATCGTCAATAACGTTAATTTGTGCTAGGGAGGAAGCTAGATTGTAGTGACCGGACCGGCACCGGTTTATTGTTGATATAATTTCTCTTGAGAGTCTGGTATTAAAAAACCACGGTTTGGTTTTGTCAGTGTGGTAGTGTTCGAAGAATTTTTTACCTTTACTCGCGCTCTCTCCGACGGCCCATTTCATGGTGTCTGAAAACGAGTTTTTCTTTGTCGATTCTTTGAGGTCTGTGAAGGGAATTTTATGGTTGGTGTTAGCTTCATGTTCAGCAGCCTCTTTGGCAAGGGAGTCGGCTTTTTCGTTGCCGTCGATACCGATGTGTGCTGGTATCCAATAAAACTGAATTTGACTATTATTGGTTGATTTCCTCTCGAATTCCAAGATCTTGGCTCTAATGCGTGAAATATATGGGTTGGATTTGATATTAAATTTTGGGTGTTGTAAAGAGTCTAACGCGCTTAAAGAGTCTGAAAAAATGATAAAGCTTCTGTTGGGGTGGTCGAGGGCCCCCGTCAAATGTATTTTTCTTCGCTTCGGAATATTGTCGAGAATGCGCATACGATTCCGATTGCGCACGTGAAACCGTCGCTGTGAAGGACATCGAGTTGAGGCTGGAAGCTCCGTGTCCGACGAGAAGAACGCGGAATATACACAAAATTAGCTCGTGGTCACGTACCTGTTTGTTTTCGAAGCTACGAAACTTGACTTGGGGAAAACTTCGATCTTAATCTGGTTTATCTTAAAAATTGCCCGAGTTGACTGTGTCGGCCAATTAAACGGCAATCTTATCTGGCGCGGCCGCGCGCGCGCAATCACTGCGCGCACTACACTATCGTTGGATCGCGCGTTGAGCAATCGGGTGATTTGCTTTGATAATCCCGGGAGTACCGAGCGCGGCACGGAGCAGCTCATCGAGAACATGACTCGATTTTGCTATTTTACCATCTTACAGCCGCGTCGACTCTTTCACGCATACTCGTTTCTCCCACACAGCCCGGGCTGCTGTTTTAGGCTGCGATACACGCGTCAGACGCTCGCTGGCTTTTATAATCCGTAGCAATCGGCTCATTTGAATTTCCTCATCTCGAGTCTCTGGCCAAAGGCCGCTTGACGCACTTCATTATTATCCACGAAAACTTTCACGTGACGAATTGTTGAGAGAAAAAAATGTTACGTGAACGAAGGCTGGGATAGCATAGATAAATGCGGCTTCAACTTTTATACGTTTCCGGATTAATCACAACCCGTTACGTTACAATGTCGTTAGTTGTTCGGTGAAGGAGAATAATGAAAATTATGCGGGAATGGAAAGAATCAGCTCGTTTCACCCGATTGTACAAATATTCCATTGTCTGATCAACTGCAGAAGAATCACACGTGTACTGCATCAGTTTGATCGATCAACTACAAGCTTTGTTTTTTCAACAAAACCGTCATCTGAATCATAAGTAATTGTTATATGCGTTTATATTGTGTTGGGATTAGTAATCGTCTTCCAACGTGTATAATGTAAATCGAGTGGAATGCCCAAATGACCTTACAAGAACGCTCACCTCCTTCTGTACTGAATTTTATAAATTATTTACTGTACTGGGAAGCATATATTTGACGTAAGCGCGTCTGACCAAACTCCATTCTCATTACTTATCGTCGTAATGCATACATAATGAACTGCATCTCTGTTTCGCAGGCAATGGTAAATTCAATATATACAGCTGCGATCAAATAGTAATTACTAAAATTCATGTATCAATTACGTTTTCAATTGGGTAAATTGCCTCGGATGATTACAGATTAGATAGGAAACGTCAAAAAATGGATCAATTTCGCAACAATGCTGATAATTCAACGAAGATACAAGATACCGAGGTAGCTAAGGAAACGTTGACGTCGAGATTGCTTCACGATTATCGAAGTGAAAAATGCACTCGATCCTGCGATAGTGATTTGATACCCGGGTTCGCGGCTAATACCGTTCACAGGCACACCACGAATCGCCTTGAAAGTAATTATTCCAATTACGAATGATGGATTCGTGATTGCGATGTTTTTTTTCATCACAGACACAACAAAGTTTTCGTTGTCTGTGATTCCATGAGATATCCTGTATAATTTTGCCGATTCCACCCAAGATACATAATTGAATGATTGATTTGAAGACGCTTTGCTCGAGTGCAGCTGGTCCAGCGCCGCGATGATAAATTATAGCATACGAGCAGTTGAAAAACATGACGTGATCTCCACCCGAGTTCTTACTGCTCGAGTTCCTACGGCGCGAAATCATTTCGGGTAAAATAAAGTTGATTTCGATTTCAAGCAAATTCCACACTGCAGTTTATACTGCATTTGAGGGAGCAGACATATGCTGGATGATACTGTTTCAAAAGCTTACAGTGAAAAATCATTGTATGAATTTAAATGAATTCACTAGATTGTAATAATTTTTTCACGTGTTACAAAAGTAGTTTTTCACTCTATTCCATGAGTTTTTATACCAAAAATTTACTGCAAATTTTTAGTGTTGAAATAGTTGGTATCAAAACTCATGAAAATATAGTACAAATTCACATTTGTTACATTTAAAAAATGTATTGCAATCCAGTGAATAAGTTCAGACAATGATTATTTTCACACCAATATAATACATAAAAATGCTGGCATGCCCAAAAGATTGATTGAGCAAAAGATTCACTCATGGACAAATCATATTCGTGTGCGAGTGATTTGTAGGTGTGCGTGGAGGGGAGGGCTCATAAGTAAAGTGAATGTGTAGCCGATGGGGGTATATGGCGCGGCGAATGGGGAATTTTCCCATGTGCACAACCGGACTCCGCGAGTGGCGAGCGCGCGCGCGCCCAAGTGTCGCGCTCGAGCTGGCGAAACACTAAACTCTGTTTGGTCGGTGGTCGGGCGGCGCGATCGCAAGCAGCTGCACCGACGAAATCGCGAGCCTGCCTCTTTATCTGCTCGTCCATCGTATATCTCCCGGCGGATCATCATATCGCGCGCAACATCTAGCCTGCGCGAGCCCTCCTCTTTTTGCGCCTCGATCTGCATTTTGTCCCTCGCGGATCTTCTCACGAGCCCATATCGCTCCTCCCTCGCTCTTTTTCTCCCGCATTTTCCCTATCGACCACGAATGATCGATTTTCGTAAATCTAAAACAGCCTCTAGTTTGATGGTCGCTGTACAAATCATTACGATTACTGTTACTGTAGTTGGTTACATTTCGCACTACTTATCCGAATGTCTCTCGTGCAAAAATCGTTTCCACCCACATTTGGTACAACTCGCCCCTTCTGCTGATCACAATATACGAGCCTGCATCCACACCTACGGATCGTTTGGTTTTGCCTCTTGCACATTGTCGCGCGCATTCGCGGGCGCAAGCTTTGAGTGTTGTCAAACAGCCGATACGGCGCGGTGTATCGCGAGCCGGGGATAAAGTGCCCGCGAAAACAATCGGGCTTGGATGGTTGGGTGTGCGGAAGCGAGAGACTCGAGCTATCCGCGGGGATCGGATTACTATGCTGGCGCAGCTTATATCCGCCGACACCGCCGCGCAAATCTCGGGCATTCTTTCCGCATCTGCTGCTGCTGCTGCTGCTGCTGCTGCTGCTGCCTCAGTCATCGTCCGACAGCCCCAAACCAGCGTCTGCAGCTGGTCTAATTAATTAATTAGGTGACTAGAGCGTCACGTGCTCGTTCGGTGGCCCGACCTCTCTGATTATCGCTGCCGCGCAACGCTCGCTTGCTCCTGTATATACCTTCCCTTCTGTCGCGACCCAATATAGCTTCAGTCCAATGTCTGCGCGATTGCACGCTCGCCCAAAGATAATCAGCAAGCACGTTTTGCTCTTTCCGTTCCATAAACCTCTCCACCTCGTCTCGCGAACGGCCAGTCGCGAGTTTGTTTCTCCCTCGCAATTTCTCCCCATCAAAAGTATATTCGCGCATAGATATGTACATACGGCCAAATCAGCGTCCTGGAACGCTTCTTCGCTGACTAATGATTGATCGAATTATTCAAGGATCGCACTGGATATGTCCGGTTGTGTTCGCTGCCCAAATTCTCGTTGAGTTTCATCGACCACCGTGAAGCTTTCGATAGTACAAGCCGAATCGTGCGTGCGTCGAGAAGAATAATCACTGCAGCGAAACAAATCAAACAAGAACAAAGTTGCATGCTTCCATTGAAACTTTTTGCACATTCCAGTGGACCAAGGGCCACGATCCCATCCAGGCGATACATTCGGTAAAGACGTAAATCATCATAAATTTTGGACAACAAGAGGAAAAATCGGAAAAGATCCGAATAGATATTAAATAAACAAGACTGCTTGATATGACGATAATATATGATGACGTGTATTTTGTAAAAGGTCTTTTTGAAAAGTACCTAGAAATGAGCCCCTCTCCCTCCCCTCGCGACGCGTTTAACACATCAGGTAGTTCGGGTGTATAGATAGTTGAGCTATTAGAGCAGAAGAATATGTAAGTATAAAAAAACCATCAAGTGATGGAATAGTTAGTTACAGACAGGACAAGGAAGAGAGTATTACTCAGTGAGATGAGATTCAGCTATGACACGCCTTTCCTCTGTTTGAGTTACAAACTTCTGAAACATTCGGTTATTCCGCGGAAGCTGAGAGAAGCGGAAATGTTGTACAGGTCGGGTTGATCGGGCGGGAAAGTATGTGTTATATGTGATTCGACAGCTGACCCGCGATATTTGGCCTAATTATATTGCGCGCGACAAAATGAACAGCTAGCCAAGACAGCCCATGGGTGCGAACGCAGTTTGGCTATCTGCAGCGATATGTACCAGCTGCTACAGCTCTCTGTGCAATCGTACAAGCGCACGCGTAGCCAAATTTGATTTACTCTCTCTCAATCCTTTTATTATACCTCCTCTTATCCAATTTCATCTCACACATCCGTTCTGTACCGATCGTCTAGCAAATAATCACTCGCGCACCAAATACATTCACTCGGCCAAACTCGGCCAAATGGATTTGACCATACTATATCAACTCGCTGACTGGATTGCCCAACGCATTTTACTCGCAAACAAGTGCGAGTGCGCGGGAAATCCAATGTACTCGAATCCTGGATTGAGTTGTCGGTTATATGCAGAAGCGATTGGCAAGCGTTGAGACAATTGTGTGAGCTGAATGGGTTGCGCAACAGCCTAATCACACGCAGCTGATATGCGTCATATAGATCTGTATATGCGTACGGGGACTCGCGCACTTGCAAACGCTCGTACGAGCCGCAGTTGAAGTCGCGCAGTTCCATTTGCCGTGCGGATGGGTGAGGATTTGGGCGAGAGATATAATAGTGCAGGCACGGGGGGCGACTCCAAGACGCGGGCCAGTGGTCGCCCGACTATCGCGTGGGAGTTTAACTTGCTTGTTGCGCAACGACGATTTACTCAGGTTGTTTGGGTAAACAGAACCGCCGCGGCGCTTCTTGGAATGTCGGCCGGTTATCGCTCCTGCCGTCCCAACGTCAAAGCAATGCTAATTTAATCACGACCGATCACTGTCTCTCCCTGTCTCTCTTTCTCCTCGGTCCAATTTACATTTTTATCCCTCTCTACAATTCTAATCGCTGGCCGCTATAGTAGTACGATGTATGCCTCTGATCGTCTGGTCGCGGGCGCGCGCGCGCGTGTCGGTGACTTTTGTCTGCCTTGTATTCATGATCCACGTGCCAACAGACGCTTTTCACCGTACTAATTCCGCCCGATATCTCCGACCAATCGCTATTCAAACTCCCACGTTGGCTCCCAGCCATCGCTAGTCCGCTTTTTCCCTCCTTCGCCACTACATACATCTTTCATTTGGCGGACTCTATCGACGTTTTATCGATGCATACATAAATTCAATACCCGCCAAGGGTGACAATTGTATATACGATATACGCATATAATCTTGCGATAATCACAATTATCGTCGAATATCAACAATGTTACATCTCGGAGGTACGCAATGGCTTTTTTCGTTGTTTCATCGTCTGGATATCATGGCTTTATAACTTAATCCAAACTCGACGATCCAGATAATTCAGTTTGAATTTGTCAAGTTTAGCCCAAACATGGGATTGTTGTTTTACACACGATATGTCTCCAAGGGATTGCCTAATCTTCATGAAATTTGGCACACAAGTCAATCTTTGCAAAATGTGGAATTAATCAAACGCTTAATATCAGCCGTTGTTTACATCCCTAGCCAGCGTTGCTGTGGGCGGATAAAGTCCAATTTCGAAATTCCCAACGCCAATCCTCTATTGTTTACACCCGTAGTAACTCATGTTGGTATTCCTAATAACCGTCGAAAAGATTGGGAGCAATTCAATGTAGGGTCCATTTTCAAGATGTCTAGGTTCACAAAGCCTTCTTGAGAATGCATACGGGTAATTTACTTGGTCGCAGCGGTTTTTATCTAAGTGCATAAAGTTCGCTTTCCTATGAGAGTGTAGATTAGATTTGTCGAACGATCACACATATATATGTCGCATGGAACTTGAAAGAAATTGATAGAAGCTAAAAGCGTTCTCGGTGAAACTGGCGTTTCTCCACCCATACGCAATACTCAGCAAACACTTTTCAGAAGCAGAAAGCAAACTTTGCATTCAGGTTTCGAAATATCCATTTTTTCGAGCACAAAGAAGAAAACGAGTGAGGTCAAGTTCATGACAATTCAACAATATGTCCTATCAGTAATCACGGATCTTTTCTTCAAGGAATTTTCTTACAAATCTATTTGCCGAAAGGAGACTTGCTAATAAATCATTTATGGAAAAAAATATCCACTTCTTGGGTACAACTCTGGTCAGATTCATCACTGCTGAACATTCCCCGGCTGAAAGAAGACATATTTTCGTTTTTGATACGGATTTAAAGCTATGATTATTGATATTAAAATTTCCGAAACTCTGGAAGTTTAACTGACTGAGAGAGCATCGAAATTCAACTGTATCAAATTATGTATGTTTTGCTCGTTCATGGTTGGACGTGTAAAAAAATACTCAATTCAATTGACTTTAAATTACGTATATAAAGTTACCCTCTGTAGAGGTTGTTTAGAGGTTCTTCTTGATTGCAGGCTGCGGTGGTAATGGAAAAAAATAATATCCTTCTGGTATTGAGGAGGCTGATGAATACAGTAGCAATAAAGAAGACCGCACGAGTGTCGGGTTTCCTGCGCAGGGAGAAGGTAGAGATGCGCGAACGAACGGATGCTGCGAACAAATCGACTTTCTCCACTCCACGGGCACGAAAAATAGTGTATTTGACAGTCCGAGCGCAGCGTCGTTTCTGTGTGAAATCGATCCCCCAATCCGGATGCTACTCGTGACATCCAAATTAAAAGATAATAACGACTTGGGAACGCGAGCGCTGAGTTTGAATGGGACAAACAATATTATGTTACTTTTTCCCACTTACCCATCATACATAGAAGATCAGAATCCTGAAAAGACCAGAGAGATTACGATCACACGGTTAGGCAAAAAAACCGCTACGACAAATATCCCCTTACACTTCTTCAATTTCGTAAATAGTTTCATATTAACTTTGACAGTGCAGCCATGCGCATGAAAATCGAATATTTGCAATTAATACAATTAAGATGATTTTTTTCATCAATACTCGTCATAAATCACGGAACGCGGTAGTGTTCCATGCGTCAAGCAGAAGACACCGCAACTATATAATGTTTGAGATCGCACGCTCGATTTTTACATTGGCATTAATTTAGCCAAAACGACTGTTTTTGGATGCGAAACATGATTTCATGATCATCTAGCATCCCATTTGAGCGATTGACAAAAAGAAATACTCAAAAACTCGTTCGCAATAATGAGTTTGGAGTGCCGTGTCAAGCGATCTACTAGTTTTTTCTCCCGACGAGATTTTGTTCAGATCAATTTTTCTTAGGACCATGAAGTAAGCCGCGGTAGCCTGATAAAGCAGCTATGTTCACGCATAGTACGTAACGCGTTTACATGCTCTTGCTTCCCGCGTAGATTTGAAACCGTGGGATTGAAAGTAAATTGTTAATGTATTATAGTTAGAAAGAATATGGCAAAACTATTGACCGTGTCCCATAGATTCAACGAAAAGTAATGCAGATTTTTTCAAACTTACAGAAGATAAGACAAGACATATCAAAGTTCATTCCATGTTTTTTTTTTATAATTGATTTTACACGGGCAAATGGTAGTTTAGGATGCCGATGTCAGCGTGTCAACTTGAGTTTTATTTGAATAAGCATATACACCCTAATACCCGATAATATCCAAGTAGCTAGTGTCACAGAAGGCAGCGTCCCGAGGGTGCGCTCCTCGTATTTTGGCTTGGAAAAGCTGACCCTGGACCCGAACGATGTCCAGGTAGTCAGGGTACCCGATGACGGTGTTCCAAGGGTGCGCTCCTGGAATTTTCGCTTGAAGCAGCTGACCCTGGACCCGAACGATGTCCAGGTAGCCAGGGTACCCGATGACGGTGTTCCAAGGGTGCGCTCCTGGTATTTTTGGTTGGAGTACCTGACCCTGGACCCGAACGATGTCCAGGTAGCCAGGGTACCCGATGACGGTGTTCCAAGGGTGCGCTCCTCGTATTTTGACTTGGAAAAGCTGACCCTGGACCCGAACGATGTCCAGGTAGTCAGGGTACCCGATGACAGTGTTCCAAGGGTGCGCTCCTGGAATTTTCGCTTGAAGCAACTGACCCTGGACCCGAACGATGTCCAGGTAGTCAGGGTACCCGATGACGGTGTTCCAAGGGTGCGCTCCTGGAATTTTCGCTTGAAGCAGCTGACCCTGGACCCGAACGATGTCCAGGTAGCCAGGGTACCCGATGACGGTGTTCCAAGGGTGCGCTCCTCGTATTTTTGGTTGGAGTACCTGACCCTGGACCCGAACGATGTCCAGGTAGCCAGGGTACCCGATGACGGTGTTCCAAGGGTGCGCTCCTCGTATTTTGACTTGGAAAAGCTGACCCTGGACCCGAACGATGTCCAGGTAGTCAGGGTACCCGATGACGGTGTTCCAAGGGTGCGCTCCTGGAATTTTCGCTTGAAGCAACTGACCCTGGACCCGAACGATGTCCAGGTAGTCAGGGTACCCGATGACGGTGTTCCAAGGGTGCGCTCCTGGAATTTTCGCTTGAAGCAGCTGACCCTGGACCCGAACGATGTCCAGGTAGCCAGGATACCCGATGATGGTGTTCCAAGGGTGCGCTCCTGGTATTTTTGGTTGGAGTACCTGACCCTGGACCCGAACGATGTCCAGGTAGTCAGGGTACCCGATGACGGTGTTCCAAGGGTGCGCTCCTGGAATTTTCGCTTGAAGCAGCTGACCCTGGACCCGAACGATGTCCAGGTAGCCAGGGTACCCGATGACGGTGTTCCAAGGGTGCGCTCCTGGTATTTTTGGTTGGAGTACCTGACCCTGGACCCGAACGATGTCCAGGTAGCCAGGGTACCCGATGACGGTGTTCCAAGGGTGCGCTCCTCGTATTTTGACTTGGAAAAGCTGACCCTGGACCCGAACGATGTCCAGGTAGTCAGGGTACCCGATGACGGTGTTCCAAGGGTGCGCTCCTGGTATTTTTGGTTGGAGTACCTGACCCTGGACCCGAACGATGTCCAGGTAGTCAGGGTACCCGATGACGGTGTTCCAAGGGTGCGCTCCTGGAATTTTCGCTTGAAGCAGCTGACCCTGGACCTAAACGATGTCCAGGTAGCCAGGGTACCCGATGACGGTGTTCCAAGGGTGCGCTCCTGGTATTTTTGGTTGGAGTACCTGACCCTGGACCCGAACGATGTCCAGGTAGTCAGGGTACCCGATGACGGTGTTCCAAGGGTGCGCTCCTGGAATTTTGGCTTGGAGTACCTGACCCTGGACCCGAACGATGTCCAGGTAGCCAGGGTACCCGATGACGGTGTTCCAAGGGTGCGCTCCTGGTATTTTTGGTTGGAGTACCTGACCCTGGACCCGAACGATGTCCAGGTAGCCAGGGTACCCGATGACGGTGTTCCAAGGGTGCGCTCCTCGTATTTTGACTTGGAAAAGCTGACCCTGGACCCGAACGATGTCCAGGTAGTCAGGGTACCCGATGACGGTGTTCCAAGGGTGCGCTCCTGGAATTTTCGCTTGAAGCAGCTGACCCTGGACCCGAACGATGTCCGGGTAGCCAGGGTACCCGATGACGGTGTTCCAAGGGTGCGCTCCTGGTATTTTTGGTTGGAGTACCTGACCCTGGACCCGAACGATGTCCAGGTAGCCAGGGTACCCGATGACGGTGTTCCAAGGGTGCGCTCCTCGTATTTTGACTTGGAAAAGCTGACCCTGGACCCAAACGATGTCCAGGTAGTCAGGTTACCCGATGACGGTGTTCCAAGGGTGCGCTCCTGGAATTTTCGCTTGAAGCAGCTGACCCTGGACCCGAACGATGTCCAGGTAGCCAGGGTACCCGATGACGGTGTTCCAAGGGTGCGCTCCTGGTATTTTTGGTTGGAGTACCTGACCCTGGACCCGAACGATGTCCAGGTAGCCAGGGTACCCGATGACGGTGTTCCAAGGGTGCGCTCCTCGTATTTTGACTTGGAAAAGCTGACCCTGGACCCGAACGATGTCCAGGTAGTCAGGGTACCCGATGACAGTGTTCCAAGGGTGCGCTCCTGGAATTTTCGCTTGAAGCAACTGACCCTGGACCCGAACGATGTCCAGGTAGTCAGGGTACCCGATGACGGTGTTCCAAGGGTGCGCTCCTGGAATTTTCGCTTGAAGCAGCTGACCCTGGACCCGAACGATGTCCAGGTAGCCAGGGTACCCGATGACGGTGTTCCAAGGGTGCGCTCCTCGTATTTTGGTTGGAGTACCTGACCCTGGACCCGAACGATGTCCAGGTAGCCAGGGTACCCGATGACGGTGTTCCAAGGGTGCGCTCCTCGTATTTTGACTTGGAAAAGCTGACCCTGGACCCGAACGATGTCCAGGTAGTCAGGGTACCCGATGACGGTGTTCCAAGGGTGCGCTCCTGGAATTTTCGCTTGAAGCAACTGACCCTGGACCCGAACGATGTCCAGGTAGTCAGGGTACCCGATGACGGTGTTCCAAGGGTGCGCTCCTGGAATTTTCGCTTGAAGCAGCTGACCCTGGACCTAAACGATGTCCAGGTAGCCAGGGTACCCGATGACGGTGTTCCAAGGGTGCGCTCCTGGTATTTTTGGTTGGAGTACCTGACCCTGGACCCGAACGATGTCCAGGTAGTCAGGGTACCCGATGACGGTGTTCCAAGGGTGCGCTCCTGGAATTTTTGGTTGGAGTACCTGACCCTGGACCCGAACGATGTCCAGGTAGCCAGGGTACCCGATGACGGTGTTCCAAGGGTGCGCTCCTCGTATTTTGACTTGGAAAAGCTGACCCTGGACCCGAACGATGTCCAGGTAGTCAGGTACCCGATGACGGTGTTCCAAGTAGCTGACTCTGGACCTTAATGATGTCCAGGTAGTCAAAGTAGTCAGCTTCCTCAAACAAAAATACCAGAAGCGCATCCTCAGGACACTGTCATCAGCGACCCTAGCCACCTGGACATTATCGGGTATCAGGTTATATCCTTATTCAAATATTCAGTCGACACGCCGACATCGTCATCCTAAACCACCATTTGCCTATGTAAAAATAGTTAGAAGAAAACATGGGATAAATTTTGATGTCTTGTCTTAAATTCAGATAATAGATTAATTATTTTCTACTGATTACATATATTTATTTTGTGCATCGCTCATCCATATAAATATTTGCATTTTGGAAAAATATCTATTTAATTTTATTACTGACGCTAATGCATATACATTTTATTGATTATTATTTTCATAATATATTATACTCCGCAAAAAGGATTGAAATCCTCAAAAAAACCTTTTTTAGAAAAAGTAAAAATGTTGCGTCAAGCATGTGGCAGAACTAGTTTATCTCTTATATTGCTTAAAAAAAAATGAAATCCATAATAGACACATGAGTCAATTTATTATTTCATCAGTATTCATTCTGATTAATTCCTCATATAGTTGGAGTATTACGTATTCTTATTACAGTTTAGATACTATAGGAGACGTTGTCAACTTTAACTAACCAATTACGAAAAAAACTTACCAGAATGCTCTTAGGTACCTCATCAATTATTTGAAGAACTAATGACGAACCAAATTGACGCCACTTGGTAGGCATTTTTAACGTCTTAAGAATAATAATATTTCACTAAATCACTGGTTGTGAAAATTATCATAGAAATATGATAGAAATATTTATAATTTACTGAGACATATGATCAATAGTTTGAATTATTAATATTTGTCTCTTTGAAAGACAATGAAAGTATTGATAATAGAAGAATATATAAAGTCTATCTGAATTATAGGATTAACTGCATTGCAATTACGATACAAAAATATATTTGACATAAATCAAACGATTGAGGAGAGGTTGTGAAACCGTTTAACTAGAAATAAATAGGTAATGAAATAAATAGGTAATGAAGAATATTATATGTCAGTTTAATAAGGCATTCAAAGATATTCGATCCTACCAAGTGGCGTCAATTTGGTTCGTCATTAGTTCTTCAAATAATTGATGAGGTACCTAAGAGCATTCTGGTAAGTTTTTTCGTAATTGGTTAGTTAAAGTTGACAACGTCTCCTATAGTATCTAAACTGTAATAAGAATACGTAATACTCCAACTATATGAGGAATTAATCAGAATGAATACTGATGAAATAATAAATTGACTCATGTGTCTATTATGGATTTCATTTTTTTTTAAGCAATATAAGAGATAAACTAGTTCTGCCACATGCTTGACGCAACATTTTTACTTTTTCTAAAAAAGGTTTTTTTGAGGATATATGATTATGTTTGATTTCTGTTGTTCTCCATGCGAACCAGTGTACGAATTTGCCTCTGAATGTTCAAATGAATTTTTAATTTAATTAAATTTGCGCAGTAAATTCGAACCATATTTTCATTGGCGACAAATGGTTATAATCCAGAATTTTTTTATGCTTTTTCTTTGCTAGGCCGAAGATGCAACGCAGGTCTGAGGCGTGTTCCTTTGAATCATTCTTTAACGGGAGTTCAAGATAAATACACATTACATGCGTGTGTATGTACTGTATACATAAATTCCATGCAGATAAAATCTCACTCATGGGTCTGGATGAAATTTCACAGAAAATCGGAGCCACGTGTCGATGATTCCTATTCATTCTGACCGTGATCTGGCCGGGTCATCTTTGAATTGGGTTTTTTGAAAAACCGATTTTTCGTCGTCGCGCGTGGATATGAGAGGAATTATTCAGGTGTATTTACCAGTTGAGATCTCAGCTTGTACTTTAGGGTCTCCAATTTTACTGAAACCTATCGAGATAGTTTTTCAATACCCGGGCGAATAGCACTTGCAGTAATTTGTTTGCTAATGTAATTTAATTTGTCTGTCATATTAACCGATTACTGCTAATTTTATGCACATGTAATTATATATATATATATATATATATATATATATATATATATATATATATATATATATATATATATATATATATATAAATCGTCGACAAGGAGAAAATGAAACGTGAAGAACGTAGCATTTCAAAATTAACATTCGAAAAGGTGCCAATTCCGAATTAACTTTGAAGACGATGCTGTTGATTCCACAGTATTAGTCTATTCATTCAAGAGTGATTTTCGATCACTTTATCTTGGTGAATTAATCCATTGTTTCGATCAGTTTTCTTCTCTCATTACATCAAAAAGAGACTAATACAAAACAGTGATAACTAGAAACTTCTCATACAAGGCTCCGAGAGCGATACTGTGAAACTCTATTTTATGTTACTAGTGCTTTTTCGAAATGCTCTTTAAACTCGAGCACTCGTAACATGAAACATCGCATCCAACTATAGTGCGTTCATCTTCAATCACTCGTGTGAAATTGTAACACTCGTCGCCGGCCACTCGTGGACCCGTCTTTCAAAATTTCACGTACTAGTTGCATAATATATTATTGTGTTATGAATAGGGAGAGAGAGGCAGGTAGGCAGAATTTGTACAAAATGTATAAAAATGTCTCTTTCCTCTATAAGCAGTGCTGGAGATCTGGTACTCGGGATAAATATGTATCGAAATAATGCACACTAATCGCAGTAAACTTCATCTTTGCGGTCGCGTGAATCGAGATACATTGATAGTTATACCTACATCTGACAACCTGCCCTTCTCTCCCCAGTATAGTCAGTCGGGATAAGGTAACCGAAAATTACTGTTAAATGAATAGACGTTCTATGGATTCAACGGCACCTTCTATAAAGCTACTTCTGAAAGGGCACCTTTTCCCTCTCAGTCACCCACATCAACTCCAAAATCTAAAAGACTCCATAAAATGAAACTGTTCTTACAATGGCTTCTCGCAAGTTAATTTTGATGAGGCACGTCTTTTTCAAATCTAATGTTTAAATGACACATTTTCTTTCTACGAAATTTTATACGTATAGTTATGCATTGTTTGTGTTATTAATATGACCGAGTATCTCCGGGAAATGAAAACGTAAGCTGATGGGTAACTGATATTTCATCTATTTAGGTAAGTATAAATGATATTTCAGTGAGATTTGAGCAGCCCAAATCCCAAGTGGCGGTTCTTAGTGACACAGTGATTTCACATCTGATTGAATTGTGTACGAGTAATAAATGCAAATTTCAAATGGGATGACTCGCGAAGGATTGATAACATAATTTTCGTAAGTGCTTCGAAGTGACACAAGTAAATCCTATGGGGCAGCACAAGAGGCCTCTTCGGCAGAGCTCACAGTCAAGTGATATTTTTCAAACTACCTGATAGTCGTGATTGAATATATATACTTGATCGATTTTCGACTCTTTCCATACTCGTGAAATGTATATTTCAAACAATATTTCTATGGTATTCATAATTTACACGTGATAGAAGTGAGTCGGAAAATGTATTGCTGGCGAATGCGTAAAAAATGAGGTAGATCGTGAGTGTGAAGGTTGTCTCGAAAAGATTGTGATTTTCCAATTTGTCTGGACATAAAATGAATAAACGCAACGACAAGGGACGAGTAACTTTGAGTGTGCTTTTACTAATGAATCCCCGAAGGAAAATATCTCAAAATCAAATTGAATCAGTGGCCGTAGTTGATTTCGTATGGATCGGCTGGGAGATAAGAGTGTGTGCTGACACCAAAGTTTTCACAGAATTTTTATGATCGTTTTGCCGAATCTGTTACGCAGGGTATCGAGTAGCTGTTTGAGCTAAACACGGTTATTGGATAATTAAAATACCTATATATACACCGCGAATATAGTGAGATCAACTGATTTGGGATATTATCGAGTCGCGCGAGACTATTGCTCTGGACCGCGCGGTACTCGTATACGAGGGGTAGCCGTGTCAGACAGTATTGATATTGCATAGTCGCGCGCATACATCATGGGTGTGTATGTGTGTGTGTACAAAGAGAGAAAGAGAGAAAGAGAGAGAGAGAGAGAGAGATTTAATTCGCCGAGGCGGCATTATTTATTTTGGTACGTCTAGACGCCAGATTGTCTGTGCCCGTCTCTCCCGCGGGGCTGTTGCGGCTGCCACTCTCCGCTCTATACAGGCTTGCGGCGCGAGCTCACGTACCCGATAGCCGCAGACAGTCAGACATGACGTCAGCAGCAGCAGCAGCATACAGCAGCAGCAGCAGCCACCGCACATTGAGCGATGCTCCGTAGCAGCGCGCCCGAGTTTTAGGTCAAATTGCACGCGAGCCGGCAAAATTGCAGCTCTGCGCGCGCGACTCGGGAGCACTTGTTGCTCTCTCTCTTTCTGTGTGTGTGTGTGTGTGTGTGTGTGTGTGTGTGTGTGTGTGTGTGTGTGTGTGTGTGTGTGTGTGTGGCTTGGGCGTCATTAAGGGGGGCGCGAGAGCGGCGGCCGCCTGCAGCTCGTTAAAATTTGAATAGCCCGCGCGGGCTCCGCCGCGTGGACACACTCATGCAGCATCGGCCCCGCGCGCTGCAGCTGCCGCTGCAGCACGAATCACAGCACATTCAAATCAGCCCCGGCGCGAGCGTATTCTCGAGCTGCGGCTCCCCCCCTGCCACTCCCCCCTGGCTGGCGGCGGCGAGCTGATTAGCGCGAGACACCCGAAAAGCTGCACCTACTTTTTGCCCTCGCGGCAGGTGCAGCGTCTACCGGTTTACGGCACTCCTCTGCCCCCTCCCGCCTCCCAGCCGCCGCCGCCGCCGCCGCCGCAGCCACCCGACCCCCACGGCCACGAGACGCCAAATTCATTCGCCGCGCATCGAATTAACCGCGGCGCGTCCCTCCGGGGCAGCTGCAATTTGGGCTAAAACTCACCGACAAAAAATAACGATCCGACGATTAATTAACCCGCGCAACAATAATTATTATCGCGCTCGCGCTCGTTCTTTTTCAATCCGCGACCAGCACGACACGCACTTGTGCGATTCTTGTAAAGCGCATATGGTAACCTGGAAATTCGCCAAGCCCATACCGCGCCGAGCTCGTTCGCATTCGTCGATAGTCCGGAGACAGTGTTTTTTTTTGTTTTTTCATTTTCCAAACGCCCAAGATGGATTTGAGGAATAATCGACTAGATTCGGCTTTGCCATCATTTCGAGCCCTTAGCCTCAGGAATTTTGATCTTGAATAATGCTCGTACGAGCGGCGCAATTTTGAAATCGAACATTGGTGTATGTTCGAGTGATCGAAGTCAGTAAATGCGACGAGTTTTTGAAAATTTGACGGATTTTCCGAATCACCGAGACCCGAGTCTTGGCAATTGGGATTAATTAGTGTTTTTGCGCAACCTGAACTGCGCGAGGGAGATGCTCACACACAAACAGCTCGCGCGCAATAAACAGTCGAATATGAGATAGAACTGGATAAGGCTAGACTCGACGAGCCGGCGCACGGCGTGCCGGCAGTATAGCGTTAGGGAAACAGGCCACGTGTTTTCTATTCTGTCACGCAATGTATTTGGCACGCGCGCGCGCCACGAAGACGACTCGGTGGGGATCTTGAGAAGTGCAGATCCGTCCCTGCGAGCCACGTGTACTCCGGGGCGTATATACATATACACTGCAAGCGTAAAATCGAAGCTGCCGACGGTCATGTCTCACATCGTCAATCCTATACATATACACACACACACACACACAATTCATTTTAATTATTACGCGAGGAAAGTATCGTTACGCGCGCGTCAGCATATAAGCTTGAATTTTTCAGAGCCTCTAGCCACGCGTACTTTTGACATACATTCCCGCTCGAGCGCCACTTGCCACTCGCTAATCATTTATGGGTACACGCGGCCTTGGTACTTTGGTAAATCGTTGCTGGGACAAGCTCAGCGCGCACCATTCATCAAACTACCGCTATAGTATTCCGTTGCGGCGATTGTTTCGCAACTTCTAGCGCTGTAGAGGAACGCGCCACACTCGATGATCCAGAAGCGCCGCGAATGGAATGTATGTGTGTTTGTGTAGTATCGTCGAAAATTTACCAATTCCATCGTGAATCGAAGATTTTTACTCGATGATACGCAAATCGCGTGTACAACGAGACGTTTTGTGTTCGTTTCAATTTTTCTTATATAATTCGAGTTATCTCATTACGATTTGAAATTCACGATATCGTAAATATTTCATATTGTTCATATGCGTTGCGTTCTTGCGTTCTTTTTATACGACTGTTATAATCACGTCTGTCGCGCATTATAATTGAGGCACGATTAAACTTTTTGGTATAGAGATTTGGGTGTTCGGCAGTAAACGTTATATTTGCAGTGGTGTTGCAGATAACGCAGCTTAATTTTCCGCTCAGCGATATATCACTGATTTATTATTTATTTTATGCGCCGCGTTCACGATATACATAAATGATTTTCGGTATATACACATGTGTATTTGGCTATTCCGTTCCATAACGATCGTCAAAACCATTTTCGAAATCAATTACTTTGAAGCCAGCACGATATGGTTATATTGAGTATCAATCATGGTATTCGAATAGTAGTTTCAATAATAGACAAACAATTGATATCAAACATCGAGTATTTATCTATTCCGGATCGAATTAATCATATCGTATTGACCTCAAAGTTATTCTTTCCGAAAGTGGATTGGACTCGTAATGAAACCAAACAGCCCATATAGTTACAGGACATGCGCGCATAACATCAATCATAATTAACGAATATCGAAAAAATCCAGGGAGGCTCATTGGTATTTAACACTCAATGTGATTCCGGAATCTGGGAGTGAGCTAGCATTTCACGTTAAACAGTTGGTCCCGCAGATCATTGAATAAACATTAGACTATCTATTTAAATAACCCAAATAACGTACCTATATAGCAAGATTCTTCGTATAAATTAGTCTACCATACACAGTGGACTGTGCCAGACTTTTGCGAGACTTTTTTTGCTCTTAGCCGGGAGGAAGGTGGAGCTGTGTCAACTAAAAAGCTATATAGGGGTATCCAAAAAAAAATCTTGAAAGATCGATTGTGCGCGCGATTGGTCGCACGCGCACCCGAAGCTGCCTTATTATACTCGCCTCGCGAGTATACATTTGAATTCAATTAGTGATTGAATACTCGCGAGCATCGCACTACCTCACTGTGATTTGCTTCAATCATTATGTAGGCCATCATCCGCGCCCATTCAAAACGTATTCCGTACCGCTATATACTTTTCCTCGGGGATGAAAAGAATTCAAGAATATTTATGTCATTATCAGCAATCGCGGTCGAATGGAAGGATTCGTTATTTTACGGTGTCAGAATTGTCGATCTTTGTACGAATGCAAATTAGTTCATGTAAGTTAGTGTGCCACAGCTAATGGCTCCGAGCAGCTCAAAAAGCCTCTCCGTGAAAGCATATACAGACTGCAAAGAGGTTTGCTGCGAAATCGACAGAAATAGTCTGCTGATGATAATATTGATGATTCGGTCTTGATTCAACTTGATGCGTCTCGTGAATATGAATTATGAGCAATTAAATAATAATCTACGAAATTTCGGTAGCGATCGTATACTAACTAATACATTTTTCGAAATAACCCAAATAACCCGTGTGAATTAATCAGGTCTGAGGGAATAATTCAAGATTCGTCTGTAGACATTTCTGTGACAGCAGCGCCAAAATAAATTTTTCAACTATGAATTAATCTCAAAGTATCAAAGCTAGGTAGAAAAGTAATACGCGGAAGGTGGTATGTGGTAGCAGTTAGTGAGTAGATGCTGGAAAGGACGTTTGCCCAATGTAAGGAGTTGAGTTTGGTGAAGTCGAGCGCGGACGCTTGTTTGATCCAGACTGCAATGAGAATGTGATGCAGCCCAACTTATTGATTCAATCGATGGGACGCTCAAACGCTGTGTGTGCATACACGCAAGCCGAATTCAATCTGCTAAGAGAGATAAGCGATCCGTGTGAAAAATTCAATGATTATAGCGAATAAGGTAGGTGGGGTGGGTATACAGGAGGCTCGTTCCGATGAGCTGGCTCGAGCCGAGGGTGGCCAGGGAGGAATGTTCGTATTGGTAACTGCAATTCACGGCGCGGCTGCTCTCTAGTTTGCCAAGTTACGCTCGTGTCGAATAAGCAAAACGCGTAATCGGGTGTGCGCGCGTGTATACATGTACGTACGCAAGTGCAGGCTCGCGGTATGCATACGGCGGCGCTCGGTTTGACGAGCCTCCAGTCGCTCTCGAGTATATATGTATGTATATACTGCAGGAGGCAGTGATGGCACGCGCGCGACCACGCGCACACGTGTGCTTGTTTTATTAAAACGATACATTACGATTCACAAGATCATATCTTTCGAATCGTCTAGACGGCGAGAGAGACGGATAGGCAGACACCCTAAAAAATCCGCGGCAGCCCCACTCCTCCTCCCCACCTAGTTCCACTCGTCGTCCCCTTCTCGCCCGCGCGTCTATCTCTCGCCTCGCGTCGACTCGTCGCGTTGGCTTCGCCTTTTTTTTTGCTTCCCCCGCCCCTCTCTCTCTCTCTCTCTCTCTCTCTCTCTCTCTCTCTCTCTCTCAATCTCTCTGTATGTGCGCGCGCGCGCGAGTATCCTTTGGCTGCTCTTGCCCTTTTTGTCGTCTGCGCGCACCTGCGCGCGAGCACTACGCGACGCAGCCCATTTACACTACACACCTCGCGAGCCTCCGCTTCGGGACGAGAGGGGAAAAACATTCGGAGCGAGACGAGGAAATTAGGAAGAGTGGAAAAAATTTCGATTCGGTCGAATTAACACTCTACGTGTTCTACTTGTATACTGGATATGTACTCGCGATTTGGCGAGATGCAACAGCAGATTGACTCGATTGAATTTTTTTTCCCCCAACCGATTGAAGGAGAAAGGATGTGCGTGGTTGTTATTTTGCGACGATTCGGAAATTTTATTGAAAATGCGACGATGAACAAGTAAATGAAACATTTTGTGACCTGGTCCAAGTGGTTCACTCAGACGGACAGTTGTTCGAGCTCGAGAAATCTATGTAACGGAAGGGCGGGAAGATCCAGAGTATATATAAAAAGTATGAAAAGAGCGCACACGTCCACAAAGTACATGTGTCGATTAATATACACGGCTTTGTGATCAGTTTTGAAGAAACTAACAGGAGAAGATTTTTCAATATACGCTTTGATTTTAGATACTGCGAAGAATATCGTATCGAATAGCCCGAATGACACTTGATGGATTAGTTGCTCGAATGAGAGTAATTTTGAAAATTATTCTAAAAGACTCTATTCTCAAATTATAGCCTCGAAGTAAATCGAAAGATATATCTCACACGAATAAAGTAGTAGCAATGGAGAAACTCTAAGAATGATCGAATACGCCCTGACAAGGGGAATAAAAATCGAAGAGGAAACGGAGCAAGCAAGGTTGGAGAGGAGGAAAAAGAGCGGAGAAAACATAGCGAGGAAGAATAACGAGGAAGATAGGTTTAAACGGCGGAGGCTGCATAAGTGCAAGAGGAGATGACTCCGAGGGAATCCTTTAATAAAAGTGAAATAAAAGCCGGCGGTCGAGCCGGCGAGGAAATTGATAAAGTGCAGGAGGCAGCTCGTGCACGTGCAGCCGGGCGGCACGGCGGCGGGGAAGAAGGGCGCGAGAAGTAGGCCATTATCGAGCAAGCGCTAAAACGGCCGTAAAGCGCCGTATAGGAAAATCAGCGCGCTAGACGTAACCGAAGCTGGCGTGAAACGGCACGCGCGCGCACACACACGGACGAGCCGCAGCCGCGGGGAATTGCGAGCGACACTTTGTTGAAACTCAAGGAAGAATTTAAGAAGCTCCGGGTGAGCTGAGGGTGCCACGGGCGCGGGCATAAAGTTTTACGCGCGAGAAAACGGCCGACTCGCGAGTATAGAAGGGATAGCGCTAGGGATAGGGGGGTGTCCGACGAAGCCGCGAGTGCAACTGGACCGGCTATGGGAAATGCCCCCCCCCCACCCCCTCGCACTGGTGCCGTGGTCGCTCGTCACCCGCGGAATTAGCTTGCGCGGAGCTTACGTACACATGTAGTCGGGCACATGACGTGTGTGCCTGCGCTGGCTGCAGTCGGGAGGCGGTGGTGGCGCGCGTCTATATCCCAAGCGTGCAGTGCAGCTGCAGCGCGCAGCGAGGTGCACGTGCGCGGCCGCGAGAGAGGCTGGTGCTGCACCTGAAAAACGCAAAATAAACGGGCGCGCGCGGTGCTCTTTTTGCGCCGCGCTGCTCTCCGTGCTGTACCTTCTTACTCGCGAGTGCGCTGCGCAGAGAGGCGCGGCGGCGGCGGCGGCGGCGGCGGCGGCGGCAACGGCGGCGGCGGGTGTGGTGGTGGCGTCGGCGGCGGAGAGACAGAGAGAAAGAGTGGAACCAGCGAGCGAGAGAGAGGTGGCCGTCTGCGAGCTGTCTGCCCGCTCGTGTTTACCCTGGCTGCTTGCCCCCAGGCAGTCTCCGCGTGCGAGTAGCCGCGCAGACGACTCGTCGAGCTGCGCCGCGCGCGCGAGTGAGTGAGTGAGCGCGAACGAGACACGGAGAGACAGAGAGGGAGAGAGAGAGAGAGAGAGAGAGAGAGAGAGAGAGCGAGAGAGAGAGGGAGAGAGCGAGCGGTGAACCTGCGTGGGGCTCGCTTGCGCGCGCGCAGCCCACTCCGGTTTTCGCTCGCCGAACATGTTAAAAGAGCAGGCGAGCTGGCGAGGGACCAGAGACGACCGATGACTTTTTCCCGCGGTACATCGTGCGCATTAGCAACCGAGCGCCAGCTCGACTCTTCGGCCAACAGCACCAGCCAAGTTTCACCAGCCTGCAGTCGCCCTCGGATCGATCGGTCGGGCATGTCGCGATCGAGCGTGTCGTCGATATCGCGTTGACCAACAGCACCGGCCGGCCACTGCACCGCAGCCCAACACACCCCTCGCGACTCGGCCATCTCAAGCTCGGCCAGCCCCCACCGGGACGCAAGCGCAGCGCTACCCGGGACGCAATGACGAGCGGCCGCGTCATGCTGCTGCTCGTCGTCGCCGCGGCCGTGTCGTCCTCGTGCTGCTGGCAGCTCGCGCTGGCGCACCACCTGCGGCACCACAGCACCGCCGCCGCCGCCGAGCCGAGCTTGCAGCGCGCCAACGGCTCCGCAGCCCGAGCCGAGACCGACCCCGACGCCATACCCTACAGCTACAAGAAGCTCGACAAGATGATGAAGAAGGCGATCCTGCAGATCATCCTGGGCGAACTGCACCCCGCGGACATGCTGCTGCTCAAGGCCCTCAACTACACGCCCGAGCAGGTGATGAGCATCCGCAAGCACGAGCTCGCCCGGATGAAGCAGCAGCAGCAGCACCACCACCGGAGGAGCGGCGACGACGCCAGCCGGGAGAGCAGCCTCGAGGCGTACAACCGCCAGGCCCTGCTGGACTCTGCGGTGCCCTCCACCTCGACCAGCCGCGGCGACTACGACGACGAGTCGGGCGACAAGCTCGCGGACGACGCCGAGCGCCAAGCAGACAAGCAGAGCTTGCGCCGGGCCATGGACCGAGCCATGGAGCCGCACGTCGTCTTCAAGATAAGGTACGACGACTCGGAGTTCGACTCTGGCTCGGACGAGCGCTCGAGGCTGCGGCTCCTTGCCAACCACCACACCAAGAGCTTTCTCAAGCTCGACTCCTCCCCCCGGCCCCCCCGGCCCCCCCGGCCCACCGATCCCGCCGATCCTGCCGATCCTTCTCCTCCTCCTTCTGCTCGGTCTCCTGCTGCTGATGCTGCTGCTGCTGCTGCTGCTGCTGCTGCTGCTGCTGCTGCTGCTGCTGAGCCGACCGAGAGCAGCACCCTCGGAGTGGAGCTGAACGGCTCGACCGAGCCCGGCCCGCCGCCCTCCAGTAAGTGGGTCAGCGAGTACGAGGGGCTCGAGTGGCTCGGCGGCGACGTCTACAGGGTCATACCCGACGCGGCCGAGCCGCTCGTCGCCTACGACGACGTCGACGCCGGCTACGACAACCGGGACGAGGCCCTCGACCCGGTCGCCAACGACACGAGCCTGTACCAGAACGACGCGAGGCCCCAGTCGTCCGCCGAGATCGCCAGCTCGATCGAGACCAACGCCAATCTCACCGACAATTCCAATCTCACTTCCCACCAGCGCCTGGCCATGGCTCAGCGGAGAGAGTGAGTTGTACTTCACCTATTCGTACGCTCGGTTATGTCCTTTGCCTACCCCTGTCACTGTATATGGCTCGTTTGTATATATAGAGATGAATTCGTTTCGTGGCTTGCGCCACGAATTTCAAAATTTATCACGTGAAATGATAATTAGCAGTTGTTGAATTGCGCGTATTCTCGAAGCCGGGGACAGGACATATGGTGAAAACTACAGAACGCGATTGAATATTGTTGAAATACTTGATTCGAGATATAAATACACGATTGAAATAGCCATACTGTTTTCTCGTTCTAGCGCAAACATTTCTACGACTTTCAATAGGTAAGAGGGTTGACGAGTGGAGTTGTTTGAATTAATAAAGTTTCTCGTGTGCTTTGCCACTATATTGCATCCAAGTAGTATTCAGAGTAAATTCAAGATCACTCTAACCCATGCATGACCGCAAATTTAAAACTATCGATTTTGCCCAACTAACGTGTGGAGTATTGAACCGAATGTTGCCGAATTCGTACTAACGAATCTCGCATCCGTCCAATGACATATTTTAAATCCAAACTAACTCCGCCACGAAAATTGATATAATCAACGAGCGACGAGTTTGAATATTCGAGAGACACGAGGTGCTGCCGCATGCGAAAAACATCCCATGATTCCGAATCTAAATTCTATTTTGGTATCGGAGAAAAACCATGGGAATAGGGCTCGCGTCTCGTCTCACAAAAATATCTTAGGGCTTTCGTCGAGTAGGTAAAGCTTTACTATGTGTCGCCGCGTGCTTATTTCTTTTCCTTGTCCCTTCGCGGTTCCAAATGTTATCGCAACCCCACGCATAAATATACATCGCATTGCCAGTCCCGAGCGACGACAACTTCAACACGAGACAAAACCGCTAAATTTAGAAGAATGATCTAGAGTTGCCACCAGAAGAGTCGAGTGAAAGATTTTCCACAAATTACGCATCCCGTCCCACAGCAGTTGCGACATTTCGAAAGAGGAACGTACCGAAATAGTCGCGCAGTGAAACGTTCCACCGAATCTCATTATTCAGACTTGCGCGCTCTGCTCATTGTAACATTTAAATAAATTGAAACGTCTCAAAGTCGTTGTAAAAGAAACGTCATTTGCAACTATGTGTATTGGGTTGAAAATTTATTGCTCAAAATCGAGCAACCACTTCTTAAATATAATCAAATTTAAAACCGATCAATATTTTACCATACGTCGAAAAATAAAAATACTGTAACGTATCTCAATTTCTCAATAAGTTTTTCCCCGCGAAGAATCTCATGAAAACTATATAACGTACGACAAACCTCGCTACACCTTCCAGTGGATGAAAAAATACACTGTCTTCCTTTGAATTCGTAGGCTTATGCAACATAGCTATAATATATAATACTTTAATGACGTATGCTGACCTTGCAGAGTCGCATCTCGTTTTATGAGTCTGAAGCTTGCCAACACGCTTAGGGTATTTCCAAATCTTATATGTGCTCTATTATAAGTCATAATCACAAGTGGACTAATACAGACGATTTCAATAAACCACTTAGCTGCAATTCGTAAACAGTTGCATAAATCAGTCTTCCGAATTGTTTCATTCACCGACGGTAAATAAATATTAATTGGAATTGAAATTACAAAGATAGTTGTGCATCGGAGTGGTCCATCATTTATTGAAAATATTTCCATTCAACATTATTATTTTTCCCCTTCAACTGGTGATATCGGTATACAATTCGAATTGCGTTTCAATTCAAGGCTAATTTCTATCGTGAAAATAAACACCGTGGATTGGATATGATTAATGAGTATCAATAAGTTAAACTTCCCATACTTATTTTTACCTGCTAGTCGATCGTGGTATCAAAGTTATTTCAATACACATTCGAGATTTTCTTCAATATTTGATTGCTCTTATGAATTCGTGCCCCGGTAGACATTGAACAAATTTTGGCCAACTAGTGTAAATCGCGAGGCAATCGATAATGCACCGGATTCAAAAAAAGCGGGAGGAGGTGGACAAAATGAATTGGCGGTATATCGAGGCGCGCAATGCCGCCGGACGTGGTATATAGGTGCAGAACGTCGGGGTAGAATTGAAAAAAAGTCGCGGGCGGAAAAGGTTATATTGATGGGTCTAGCCGATTGTCGCGAGCTTGGTAATCCGGTGGCAGAGCGCGGACAAGTGGGCTCGCGCGCGCGCGCGCACGTACCTGAACGCTTGGCGGGACTTTTTTCTTTTTTTTTTCTTTTCTTTTTATTCCACCGCTCGCGCGTTGCGGAGCTTGTTAGCCTGTGGTAATTCCCAGACGGCAGCCAGACGGGGCAGGCACGTATATATGCATCGAGAGACGTCGTAAAACGCGTGACTTGGACGCCGCCAGATTAACGTGCATGCCGCATGAGAAACGTCGTAAAGTCTGTCGACAAAAAATTCTCCCCCACCTTTCTCCGTTTCTCTTTTACTACCCTACCTCGCACCCAATTGTCTCTCCTTTCTTCTCCGTCCTCCTCCTCCTCTTCCTCCTCCTCCTCCGTCTGCATAATATATAGAAACGTGCATGCATAAATACGTCTCCCGATGCGCCCACCTACCAGTCAATCTTCTTCTGCGCGTCTTCGTCTTTTTCCGCCCCGGCGACAGAAAAGAGTGCAATAGAAAAAGTTAGACGAGTGCGAGGCTGCAGTGCCCCGGGGCTCACATTAGCAGTTTGCGCGACTCGTGTGCCCAATCGGGTCGGGACCGAACCAGCGACGCTCATTAGCCCCAAGTCGACCAAAAAACCCACATGTCCCGAACAACAATTTAAGAATATTATTGCAAAATCATTCCTCTTCCCATCCACTGCGAAATTATTGTGAAAATATCTTTGTTGTCTGGGCTGAACAACTATCAAAATTACAGTCATACTAATTCTAGTACATGTTCAATCGGGAACGGAGCTTTCGTCAAAAGCCAAAAGACGTGAAAAATCATTATTTTCCTGATTTTACAATATCCTGTATGTGTGTATGTGTTGTGTATAATATACGACTACTTTTCCGGTTATGATTTCTCAGGAACAGATGATTTGATTTTAATGAAATTCTCTAGGCATGATATTCGTGGACGCGGATAATTTCGATTAAATTCCATACGCGTATTCGTGTATGATCAGTTACGAGGCTTATTGATTTTGACGTCCATCGAATTCGATTTAGAGTTTCTAGAGCCCAACTAGTGTTTGAATGATCGAAAAGGGTACAGTTGAAGTTCAAAATCCGTACCCTGTGATTCCATGAAAAATTGACCGAATCAATACTTTTCAATCCCAATCCTTTGCAGCGGATTCTATATTTAACCAACTTTCGTCGCTCGGAATATAAATCCAGTCAGCGAGGGTTTTAATTCTCTGACGCCAGGACTGCTTTATAAATCGAGATGGGACTGAATTTTGCAATCCTTCTTTAGGCTTAGCCTCTGAATGGCATTTTGAGATTTCAAATTTCTTAAGAATCAATGTGTCGATCTCTAATATTCTCCTATCTCGTGGAATTTGTTTGAAGTATTTGAAAGTTGAAAGTAAACTTTTCGAAAGTTGAAAGTCGAGCTTCTGTAGAAGAATTGACTTTTTTTAGTTGTGTGCAGTTTTCATCTAATTTATTTGAATGGAATGATAATTATGAATAAGATACCTGTACCCAATATGCGCCACCTAAGCGAGAAAGATCACTACACCGCTTCAAATGAAAATGTTCAAACGTAATTGGTGTCATGTGAAAGGTCTACTTAATACCTTCAAACTGAGCTAAGTCTCATTCAATTTGAACAGTTTCACGCTAAGATACAGCGTTTTGAAAAAAAAAAATTTTTCGGTAAAACAATTTTGAAAGTACCCAATATGGCGCCACCCTGAAAATATTTCTTTTCATCCAGTTTGAAGCATGAAGCATGTCTGAAATGAATAAAATACAAACCAAAGAGTATATTTCTGATATAATTTTATTGAAAAATACATTTTGTCTTTGATTAAACCATATTACATAGACTACATGATTTTCTAACAACCTAAATCAAATCAAGTTTTCAGTTAAAATTCATGAAAAAACGTTGTTTTTGAATTAACAAAATTAACTCATGCAACATTCAATTCCAATATTAACCTCTCAAATTAATGAACATTCTTTTTAGTGTAATTTCAAATATAATTGAGATGTTCTCACTGAAATAGAAGAGTTAAATTTTAAAAATGTCCGAGCCCATTTGGGACTAGCTATTGTCTTGATGGTAGAGAAATTCTGTCTGATGTTTTTTCCTAGACAGTACTTATAAACGCATAACCTCAAAATTTTCCTCTTCATAGGATAGCCAATATCTGCTTAGCGTTTAATTCGACTACATAATTCTTCGTTCTGTACCGTCGTTAACGCATATGGTCGACTCATTTTCCTTTTTTCGAATATGTTTTGTTTGACATATCGTTGAAATGTTCGACGAGGTATCTTATATATAGTCGGAGCCATCCTCTGCGATATCTCACCTTTCTTCACCTGTTTCAGAGCTTGAACTAGATTTTCTTTCGACCATGTTTGGCGGATATTTACCATCAATGGGTTGATTGTAGCATCTAGAACAAGAAAATAGGGGTGGCGCATATTGGTTACATTTGATAAAAATAACGAAGAGCTATTGAAACGGTTGATAAAGAGGGCGTAAGATGAAAAAAAAATTGGATGATGTAGATGGGATGTCAAGGAATCGAATGATATGTCGCTCGATTTTTTTGGCCCAGTTTAAGGGTATTAAAAAAAATCGCACTTACCTGAGCAAAATTAGATCGATAATGAAAATTGGTGAAAAAATGGAGAAAACGAGCTCTAACAAGTTGGTGTAAGGGTTCCCGATCGGTGAAAATGTTTTCTTTCTTCATTATTTAGCATTGCCGACAAGATCCTGTACCGCGGCGATGCTCTAGACGCGCGTATACATGAAATACGAAGGGTGGCGCATATTGGGTTGTGGCGCATAGTGGGTACACCTACCTTACTATGTATTATTACACGATTGACATTCATGTGGAAATAGAATTTCTGGAAAATAAACGCAAGCTGAATCGAGCATAATACTGACCAATTAACTGTCGTCTCGAACTTGAAATATTTTTTGTCATTCGCCTTCCTTCAACGAATTCTGAAACTTGGTGAGATTGATCCGAACATTCATTAATCCCTCACTCAATCTCAAGTGAAGATTGTACAAAAATTGCAAAGCACGCGACACTCGCCGTGCAACACTCCAAAATTATCTTACGAAGCGCCGGAGAGCAGTTTCACCTTGAACTTCCTTCTATTTATTCCCGTCTCGATGGTCTATTTTTTGTCCGCGCGCTCGCGCAAATGTCTCGCTCGCCTCTTCCCTTTTTAATGCAGTGACTTTTCCTCGTCTTGTCACTCCGCGGCTCTGATCCGCGCGCGCGGTCTCTGTCAAAAAAGCCCGCGAGACAGCGCATAAATTCTTCCGCGTTTGATTGTCAGTCCTGCGACGCCGTGATCATCGGTTACAGCTGTCGCGACTCGCTGACACGTTGCTGATACTCCTGCGGATGCGAATGAGACGAGATGATCAGTGGAAAGATCGGACGGGTGGAAGAAAAAATCTATCGTGAAATTCGGCCCGACGGCTCGTGAAATTTCATCATTGCCATTGGCATTTTCGTATTTATCGTATTTTCTCATGCATTTTCTTGTATTCACCAACTAATATATGTATATCAGCGTTGATAGAAGTACACGTCCACGGCCAGCCAACTTTGAGAAAAATTTCTCCTCTCTGACCGTGTATGCGAGAAACGGTAACGGTATGCGAGTTTTGTTTGCCTTGTACTGCTCGTCTGTTTCTACTTAAACCCCAATATCGGTTTGTATCCCGAGTTCATTAAAATTGAAAAAGTCATTTCGAATTTTGGTGATTTATCAATATTAGGATTGGCAATCGGTCCTCCGAACGATCTTTCGAAAATTGAAGGAAAAGATAAATTTCAGGTTATTTGACAATTCAACTTTACATTCTTTACAGTAATCATAAATATCAGATCTCACTCGTCTTGTACAGAGTAATAACTTTATCCACGAAAGAATTTCTACAAAGTTTTTCGCATGCAAGCTTTACTCATGGACCTTTTGCTTTCTCAAAGAGAAAGCTTTGTAATGGGGCAAAAATCGACCCAACGAATCAGACCTCGGGACCTCGATTTTCGTGATCTACGGGTCGAAAAACATGGAAATTCAAAAGTGTCTGTATGTATGTATGTGTGTGTGTGTGTATGTATGTATGTGTGTGTGTGTGTGTGCGTCCCGTTTTTTTTTCGTCCACGATAACTCTCGAAGGAATGGTCCGATCGTCTTGAAATTTTGCACACCGGTTAGTTGTGACAAGATCTAGTCCGAGTTAAATTTTCAGCAAAATTCGTTGGTTATTTCGCTAGCAACCGTTCCTAACGTGTTTTCTCACAAATCCTTATGAGTGCTCATTGGGGCAAGCCGGAAAATCAGTTTTAAGTCACACTCGATGGCCAAGGACACTGAATTGTTGTATTTGCTCCATAACAACGGTTGTTTACTTCCTTAGCAACAGTTACGAAGGTTGGAAATCATTAATTTATGACCTGTTTCCATCATTTTCGACGGCAAAGGACACAAAATCTTCCCAATTAGCTCCTTAGCAACCGTTGTTCACCGCCCTAGCAACCGTTGCTAAGGGGGAAAAAATTGATGTAAGTTTCGTTTCCAGTATTTTCAACGTACTATAGAGAAAATTGGGAAAATTCGGTGTCTTTTGCCGTCGAAAATGATCAAAATAGATTTTGAATTGATCATTTCCAACCTCAGCCGTCGAAAATGATCAAAAACGGACTTAAGGGCAGGGCGGATCGATTTTGACCGCTATTAAACCGTATGACAGTCACAAGATGAATTGATCGAAAAATTATGCAGGTCCAAATGTCTCGCATCGTGTAGAACCTAGAACCGTTTGCTTTGTTGCATTTGATCAAATAATAAGAGAGCCCGGGCAGACATAAACACTCGCAACATAGTTTGGTCAATTGAAAAAGAACGACACTTTACACAGTCACAAAGATACGAATTGAATTGATTAAATAATTTTTTTGTAATTTTTGAAAAATAGATGATAGTATCTACGGTAGTGGGAAGGTGAAAATACAGGTTTGGGAAGCGTTTGTCGGTGATATTGAAGCCTCTTTGAGAAAGCATACTGCTAAGGCACTTGGCAGCGGTTTTTTCTTCTAATAGCAGTCAAGATATAACAAATATCATTTTTAACCATTCAAGTATCCTCAAAGAATTTTCTTCCTGTAGATAGACCTGTATGATGAAGTTCCTGTATGATTCCCGATGCTTCTCCGCTGAATTCTGAACTTCATCTGGTATTTTTATATTGCATTTTTGTCTACCTATATCTGAGTACTGGAAGAATGTAATTGGCAAAACGCTTACCAGTAAGAGATTTTATAAATTATGCATTTTTGTGAGGTTTTTCGAAAAGGGCGGTGATGTACGTTGTGTCAAGACTGAGGCTGAATCTAATGTCATTATTATACATACTCCATTAATAATGTTCGGTTAACAAACTGGGCCCTACTCTTTGCAGATCCTTTTATTTCTCTAGGGTTTATTTTTTCACGTTGACTGTGGAATAATTAAATTTAGTATCCGGCTAGTTACAGCAGAATCTGAAAATTCTTCTAGAATAGGTTGGATTATTTGAAAAATATGTTAACCATGTAGAATTGATGCGTGGATTTGTTCTCGCACTTGAGCTCAAATACTTCGGACCAGTGATAATATTGGCAGAAAAAGTAACTGATCATCGTACACGAACGTGCCCATGAAATTTCGTCAAAATCAGATGACCCGTTTGCGAGGAATCGCGTTTCGAACCAAAACGCGGCTGTAGCCCTATCATAGCCAAATTGAATCCGGTCGAGAATGAAATGAGTAATTGTTGTAAATAACCGTACACAAAAAAGTCCAAACATTTTGACACCATTTTTGACGTGAAGAGTCTTTCAAAAAATCCAAAAGTCAGCTAGTCTGCTGAATACATTCACTTTTCACATAAATCATAAAAAAGTGTGCTGATGTTCTTTACCAACGACCAAAATTTAACAAATCTCCAACGAATCTCTACCTATTTTTTCTAATAAGCAGTAAATAAAACTCATTATTATATCAGTTCATAGTTTCAAAAGAAGATTGATGTGATCTTGCCAGTATATGAATTGATCTCTATACTCTCATAGTTTGGATTCTAAACTTTTAAATAATTTGTGTTTGAAACACTTATACAACAACTATACTGTGTTATTTCGATTGGTCGATGCGTCAATGTTTAGAAGAGAAAATTAGCTGTAAAGAGTAACTATCATTATTTCTATTTCAGGATCTGATACAGTGTTATAAAATTGAATATTATGTTCAAAAAGGAATCTTGGAGTCTGAAAAATTCTACTAGAGGACCAATGTAAACTTGCCAGAAAATGAATTGATCTAGCGTGATGTAAAGATTTCCTTCACTTCTTTGCTAGATGCAGAAACTTCACTTCGCCCTTATGTACTCTTCAGGGTTTGATATTCCATGCTGTACTTGTATTAGATCAACGACTCGATCAACGAGTCGATTAAACTAGTTGTTTTGCGGCTGTAATGAGAGGGGGGCAATCCTACTGTACGATCGAGATGCGATAGTTGGAAAAGATGGGGGCGACCAATCGATCGCGCAAAGCGACGTGTAAAAGTAAACGAGCGTCTGGCCCACCGAGTCGTGGCGCGTTTGAGGTCGAGCAAAAGCTCCGGTACGCAGTGCGAATCGGCCGCGACGAGGAGGAACTGCGCGCGATCGAAGCTGCGTGTAGTACGTACCAGCATAGCGCGCACGTGGTCTAGTCGCGGCACACGAGCAACAGGTATATTATACCGCGCGCCCGCGCACCCATATGTACACTACCTGTATCAAGCTCGCGCGCGCGCGCGCGCGCACGCATACCAGCCCCCCGGGCTCTCTGTTTTTTCCTCCCCCCGCCCCCCCCCCCGCTCACTCGCTCGCTCGCTGACAACGCTTGTTGCATGACTCGCGCTTATGAGTATGTATAACGCGTCCCGCCCATCCCGGCCAAGAGACGATGTGCCCGCGGCCCGCCGATCAACCCGCCCGCAATTGAAGAGGCCGCGTTTAATCCAACAGCTCATCAATCGGTATATGCCCTCCCGACGTATCGGCGAGAGCAATCCCTTCGAGCCTGCACATTCCTACGAAGTGTATAGCGATTCAAACACGTGGCTCGCATGTCGCGCGACGACAAAATTGAGCGAGCGAGACGATGCGTCTCGTGTCTCTGCAGCGTGTGATTGCAGTATTATCCTGGCTGCACAATCGACGATCGCGGGCTGTCATATTAAAAGAGGAAATGTTGTTTGCAGCCAAGGGCAGAAGGCAATGGAGGAGATAAAGCTGCGCGTGCTGGCGATGACGGGCCGGTTCAACAGCACGTCGAGCGTGAACCAAGTGCAGAGGGAGAAGCTCACGACGTTCTCGCCCACCTGTGAGTCCCGCGTCCACTGCGTATGCGTTCGACACCAGCTCCCCGTTACGTGCGTTATACATTGAGGGCGGTTTGTTTGGGGTTGCAGGTGTCCTGCCGCGCAACACCGACGCCGACGCCTGGTCGGACGGGCTGTCGATGAACATGCACTTCCAGCTGAACGTGAGCTCGGCCGAGCACGTGGTCGCGGCTAAGCTCAGGCTGTTCAAGCTGGCCCAGCCCCAGCGGCCGCGGCCCAGCGCCGGGCCCGTCCTCGACGAGGACGACGAGGACGAGAAGAAGATCCGCGTGTCGGTGTACTTCTACACAAAGTCCCTCAAGAAGCACCGAGGTACGGCTCAACTCTAGCTTAATTCCTTACACTCAAAATCTCTGCACTTTAAGCTACAGTGAAGCGTTTGAAACTGTAGCTTACAGTGGATTAAGTTCACTGTAACTGCACTAACTATAAACATAGAATTATCGATTTTACTGTAATTTACAGTGACTTTTCCATGTAATATGCAGTAATCGGCATTTCACTGACAATTTACAGTGAATATTCACTGTGAGGAGTGCAGATCGTAACGAAATAAATTGGCGAATCGACCAATTCCTAAGTATACGTATATAATGCGCGTGTTTTTGTTACGCAGTTAAGAAACGGCTGACGGACTCGGTGGTGGTGTCGCTGAGCGGCGAGCAAGGCACTCACTTGGCCCTGGACGTGCGACAGGCCCTGCGCTTCTGGCGGGGCCAGCAGCAGCAGCAGCAGCAGACGAGCCACCATACGGCGAACCACGGGCTGGTGGTGCTGGTCGAGGACCAGGACGGCCGGCCGCTCAAGCCCTCCCTCTACATCCAGCAGCCGTCGTGCGGCCAGCCGAGCCCCGCGCCCGACCCGGCCCCCGATCACAAGGCATGTGAGTGTGTGCCCGTGTGCCCCAGCCCTAACCACCACCCACTTCTTTAATCTCGAGTGTGAAACCTCTGTCCCACCCCACCCGCCCAAGTTTCGCTTTTTCACTCCTCGTTGCATACTCTCTAAATCTGAAATGGTAAAAAACTACGATTTAATAGTATAAATTAATTTGCCAACTGATAGAAATGGTAGTTATTGAATGAGAAATAGTAAACTCTTAATACTATTATTTTCCTCAATTGTGCAATCTGTACTACCAAAGTTTTCTACCATTTCAGATTTAGAGTATACAGTCTTATTCGAGGCGCCGCGCCGACCGCTTACTCGTGTTTCGCATTCGAAAAGATAAACGGCAACAGGATACTCAAACTGCGCGTCGACGATCGTAGTCGGGGCCTCGCGCCTGCGACGAATCAAAGACCAAACGGCCCTCCTGCCCCTTCCGCTTTTCACAGGTGGCAATGATCCAATTTCTGAGGTACGGCTCGTCGATTAATCTCGCGTGTGGCGCTCGCACGCGGTAATAGTACACACGCAGTGCGCCTCGGCGAGATCGAGCGATTTCGTGAAACTCGTCTTGGGAGCGCGCGAGTTTGCCGCGAAATAGCTGCGAAACGCCCGCGAGCCGCTACTTCTTGTTCTCCGGGGAGAGTACGAAACGATCGCTTCGGTCGTACAGGTGCGCACACCCTGACCGACAAACGCCGCGTTCTCTTCTACCTCGCGCGACGAAAAATTCCATGTGCATCTGTACACGTCGCGCTTGCGAACGTGGTGTTTTTCCCTCGAGTGATCCGGGCGGAAGGGGAAGCGACAGTTATGATCCGACCTTGTGCCGAAGAACAAATTACTATCCGGCGAAATTGAATAAGCGAAACGTGCGGGGAAAACCGGGGTGTCGGGTCGCTCGCGCGGACGAGCTTATAACTTTTCAGGTGCGACTCGCACACTCGCTCACCGTCGAGTTTCCACTCGCGCAACGGCACGTATATACTATCGCAGTCTCCCGGAGACCAATTGCAACTTTGGCTGCAGCTGTTCGAGCCGGTGCTTCGATTTCCCGGAGATGATTGGTGAATACATTCGTGTATACAACGACTCACAAGTATAGACATGTCTGGCATTCGTGAAATCAACAATAATTCCCGCCAATACCCCTGGAAAATCAAGGCATTGTCCGGGACCGCTCTAGATGTGAGCTGTTGAGGTACCCGAGAGTTCCATCGTGTTCCATCGAGTAATAGAATTATTTTAAATAAATTTCCATCGTGATTGTTCGACAACGGGAAGTATAGTGTCCCCTTATAAGTGTGTATACTCTCATTACGAACCCCGAAAGAACGGCGTACATCGCAGTAACGTTGAGAAAATTCTTCGGAACAAATGTGTCCGTCAAACTCAATTCAATTTCGCGTATTTCACTTGAAGGAATAGAATAACTCTATATACATGTGTGTGTGTGTGTGTGTGTGTGTGTGTGTGTGTGTGTGTGTGTGTGCGTGCGTGTGTGTGTGTGTGTGTATAAGCAGCACAAGATGAGAGTAGAATAACTACAGCGATACCCCCGGCGTAACACGATATAACGCGCGAAGCTTCGAGAATACCCATGCTTTTATAGCGTTTCTCTCGGCTGCGAAATTCGCAACCATTAGCAAACTCATCGCATTTTTGCGAGCCAGTGCGCGCGAGCACGAGAGAGAAGCGCAGTTTGTTTTTGAGCATGCTTTTGTGCCGTACCCCGCCTTTGACATATACCACGCGGCATTTCCTATTATTCAATATTGTGATTTATTATATCTCGCTTATGTCATGGCCAAATCAAGTAGAACGCGATATATCTGAATGACAACATTTTTCCCACTCCGAAATAGCATGTGCAATGATAAATCTGATGTTGTTTGTTAAAACGGAAATGGGACAAACAAAGGAGAATGAAGGAATCGTTATAATTATTGACCAGCTGTATCGAACGAGTATTATTTCCCGCGTTAAAACATAATCAAAGGTGGAAAGTCGCTGGAGAAAGATTTTCAAAGTTTCAAACTGCATGGCTCAGCCGAGCGTTTTCCTCGCTTTTCTTCGCTCACAATTCGTCTCTTTCCAATTTACAGACCAGTACGTTCCTGCAATTTTCGTCCGAGCCTGCACTCGTTACATTCGCATCGTAAACGGCAAAGTTGAATTGTACGTGCAATGCAGACAACCCCAGAGTCATTAACACCCCACCAACATCCGGCCACTTGGATGTCCAATTAGACACGAGAAATGAGCATCTCGGAGAGATTTTCAGACTGCCAATATACGACGCGCATTTTCTTGTGAGTATAAATATAAGCGGCGCCTCACGCGCGCGCGCGACCCAGGACAAACTCAAAAACTGTTCTATTAATTTTTCGATCTTTTGGAGATTGTTCGTTTCGATCATTTCGCGTTATAACGTAAGATATTCTTAACATTTTTGATTTTATGGCTGCATTTAATCACGAGAACAAAGTGAAAAAGAACGTTTGGCTTAATTAATGTGTAATCATTCGGAAGGAGATTGAATATCGTGCATCAACTTGTAAGCGTTATTAATCATGAATGTGTTTGAGCAAAACCATTGATTGATGAATTCAAAAGTATAGAATTTGGAGATGTCGAAGAGTGGAGACGATTCAAGTAGAACGGTATACACTCGAAAATAAGCTTGAAATTTGGCTCGGGTGACTATTGCACAAACTAGTGCAACAGAATCACCTATGGCGCACAAAATGCAAGAGATATTTTTTTCTGACGCAAGGTGTAAAAGTGTTGCTGCTTCGAGCGCCTGCTCATCAAGTCGCGCACGACGAACGGGGTACTTCGCATTACACGTCTGTATACATATGCCAAGTCAAACTTTGCGGACCGAGCGTTAGAAGATAAGTATAAGAATCCCGGTTTTATTTTTAAGTATGCTGCAAATTGCACCAGCGCAGTGCCACCGTCAACTACTCGAACGCGTCAATTCATTTTACGCTAAGAATTTTGTCGTCGTATCTTCTCGCGAAAAATTTCGATTAACTTCTCGAGCAGTTCTACGAGTGAGCTGACGCTTTCATTTCTCGGAGGAAGCACGTGTTGCATTCAGGCAAAAATTAACTCTGGATATAAATGCTCACTTCTGCATCATGAAAAACTGATGTGCGTCAAATCTCTTTTCAATCTATTATACAAAGGAAAATCCGTAAAATTACGAATTTTCAAAGAATAATTACTTCGAAATGAAAACTCGAGTTTTCAAGCACAGACACGAAGTATGTTTGTTTGGGCGATGAAAAACCCGAATGATTATAGAATTCGCGATTATAGTTTTTAACATTCGCTCGAATTTTGCAGCAGTTTTAATTACGCGGTAAATCACTTAAAAAGAAGAGTACACCGTGACAATTATGAAATGAAACACGTAATATTTGATTCTATTACAATGTACTGCATCAACATGAATCGACCAGAGGAGGTGATTCTTATGTAATTAAACCTCGTTTATCGAATGACGGAGTCTATCTTGCGAAAAAAAAGACTGTTGATAAATCAGAAAATTGTTTTTCTATGAATTTAGGGCAGGAACGTGAACTATTGATATTCTTGTAGCTGAGAAGAAATGAATGAGATTTGACCAAGTCCGACATTGATTGGGTATTTATATTTGCAATAATTAATACAAATTATCATAATTAACCCTACTGTTGTGGATTTCGCTCGACCGAGACAGTTTACTCGATGACGATCATGCGAGTTTGGTTAGAGTATACTAGGGGGATTTTTCGCAAACTAATGATATTTTTGAAAAAAGTTCCAAATGAAATTTATAGATATCAGTAAGATTAATTTTTTAAGCCAAAGTTCATCTCAATCGGTCAAATAGTTTATGAATAAATTTAGTAAGACTGCAAGAAATAGTCATTTTATTGCTACTTTTTATTTAACAAAACTGATCCTGAATTTCGATTTTCTCTACGAGATTCAATAACTTTTTATCCATCTAGATACCATGATTTTTTGCAGACTGGGAATCTTCATATTTTTTATATAAATGCAAATGTTTATCTGAAAATAGTCATTTTTAACAAGAATTTTTCATCCTTCGGGATGACCTTGATCATCAATTCGAGTACATGTAGCTTGTAAGACATGTCAACTATCGTATGCAATGAGAAACATCCCGATTTTCATCAAATAAATAGTTAAATAAAAGCCGAATCCAAGTGTATCGTTTTTCGCTCATAAACAAATGGAATAACTTTTTCGTGTAAAGTTTTTGGAGAAAATTAATGTATGTATTCGATTACGTGCATTTTTGACAAATTTAAAAAAGAAACGTTGATCCCCTGATTCTTAGAATTTGGAATAGGATTTTCAAAAAAAAATCATTTCTCACTTAATTTTAATAATTATAAATTGAAACTGAGCTATATTCATCTTGAAGAATTGAAGTATATGAAGAGAAATATTTCCTCTTTTATTTTCCTTCACTAGAAGCTTCGTAAACGAAGTCTCAAAGTTGGGTGTGAACGCGGCGCCCGCGAGGCGTCTGTAAAATCGGGTACAGCAGATAGAGACGGAAGTGGCAGCCGCTCGCAGCCGCTTACAGGAACGCTATTGTGCGCTTCAAAATTCGTTTCGCGTCAAAAATAATCCTTAATCTCGGAGAGAGACCTACCATTTTATGAGTGTAATAGTGTGATTTTGCAAATAAATTTTTTTCCACAATTTTTAAAATCCCCCTAGAATACTCTAACCAAACTCGCATGATCGTCATCGACTAAACTGAAACTGCCTCGGTCGAGCGAAATGTCCGAACGACCTTACGGCTTAATCCACAACAGTAGGGTTAATTATGATAATTTGTATTAATTATCGCATTAAATATAAATACCCAATCAACGTCGGACTTGTTCAAATCTCATCCATTTCTCCTCGGCTATACAAGAATATCAATAGTTCAAGTTCCTCTCCTAATTTCATAGGAAAACAATTTTCTGATTTATCAACAGTCTTTTTTTTCGCAAAATAGACTCCGTCATTCGATAAACGAGTTTTAATTACATAAGAATCACCTCCTCTGGTCGATTCATGTTGATGCAGTACATTGTAATAGAATCAAATATTACGTGTTTCAATTTATAATTGTCATGGTGTATATATATATATATATATATATCACTGACTTATCCTATCGCATCGCTACAGACTGTTTTATATTTCAATAAGTCTTAGAGTTAAGGTATGCTATCATATATTATACGATTGAATGTGTGAAAGTCGGGAATGGAAAACTTCAACTTTGAGAATCATTATATACTTAGTGTTTCTGCGCAGACTCAACATCGTTTGTCAAATGCGTGTGTTATTGTGTATATATATTGCCTGATCATGTAATCCACTTTTCAGTATTTAATTTGGAAAATCACATTGATTACATATTTAGTTGTTCGAACATCCTTCGAAAATGAACCGGTTCACTTGCGTCTAAACATGTATGTTCCAAGCTTAACGACTGATATAGCCAAATGTAGATAATAAGCCGCGTGTGAGACGTATATTTATGATATTTCGCGAGCAAAACTCTTTAACAAGCATAGACATTATTTTCTGTTGTAAGTTGCGACTTGAGCGAATAGTTGGTATAATAGTTTAAGAAGCCAGCATAAAGCTGATCTTATATAATAATACTGAATTGTAAATAATGTATATTTTGAGTCTTTTTCTGTATCAAACTAAGGAAATAAATTTATCAATGATTTGATCATTTCATTTTCCTATCACGCACTGAAAAATGTCATGAGCCCCTTACTAAAATGAAAACTTGCAAATATATATTGTCGATCATCAAAAACTTTTATACACAATAAACAATGTATGCAATCAAAATTACGAAATGTGCAGGTGTACAGTTTGATAAAAGTCATCTCTATTTTACCTACTTTTTCGCGTTTTACAATTTCGATACCTCGCGCACTCTCGCGACGAGGACTCCAAGCCACGAGTGTATCTACGGTGGTGAGATTGATTTCTGTAATAAGTATATTCAATAACATTCAATTATGCAGTTTCTCTTCAGCCACCTCGTGGATCACTTCGGCAATCTTATTTATCAAAAGGATAATCGGTTTCCAGAAGAATTCATCATTCAAAAGCGTAATAACGTTTGATTGATGGTAATTATGAGCAAATGAAAATTAAGGTGATTGTAAGCTTTAATGACATTTTGATCATTCAATAGTCGCATGTCGATTGACAATTCGATCACTTTTACCCGATCGAACTTTTCAAATTGAAAAAATATCGATATATTCCAGAGTATCTGATAAAAAATCCTCTCAATCGAATCAAATTACTGATCGCGATTCGTTAATAATAATTTGGCTGTGTAGAGCATTCAATTTTGAAGGAATCAGCTGGAAGACGTTCTAAATGCGACTCGTAGCTTTTCAAGGTTTATTTAATGTAACAATCCATAGATACGCTCGAGTACTTTCTAAAAATAGCGACTGTATATGTTTAGTTCACCGAGTCTTATGTAAATTGCGCGTGGCGGAAAAAGTTTATTTCTTTAAATACGCGCGCGCGACCCAACTATAACGAAAAGTTGTGGCCAAGCTTGTTCGAAAAAAAATAATATATACTTTAGTTGGGTTAGCAAAACCGAAATATAACGATTTCAACGTGAACTTATTTTTTTACGAATAATTGCATGCTTGACAAATGACTTGGTTGGATTCGTATATACGTAGTGAAATGATGAATCGATAAAATGTTTATATGTATTGTATATAGCGCAACGTAACTATCGGACGTAACAGGTAAGGCGAGCGATTCGTGGCGCGATTCGCGTGGAAGTTCGGTCACGAATAAAGCTTGAACGTTGATTATTGTTCTGCAAGCCCACGCGCGCACAACGACATGGGCAATACAATACGGAGGTATACGACCGACGAAAGGGTAATAAAAGTGTATATGTATATAAGGGAATTGGATGGGTGTCTCATTCGACACACGTGACCAGTCGAGAGGGCGGGAGAGCGAGACGCATCAGCTGGGAGCAGAGGTGGCGCTCGGGTCGTCGGTCGGTTGAAAAGCGGCGCGCGGCCAGCTTAGCTGGAGGATCCGCGCGCGCGCGCGCGGCTGCGGTGCGACCACGGTGCGACGGGCTGCGACGGGCGACCGCGACTCCGAGTGTGTGACTCGCGAGCCGTGCACGCAGGTATACCTGCGATCGTTGGCGCTCGCGCGGGGCCAGAGCTTGTTCAATCGGGTGTTTGGCCATGCGGCCAGCGAAGCCTGCGGTGAAGCCAGTGCAGCCAGTGCAGTAGCCACGAGATGAACGAGAGCGACCTGCACCTGGCCAAGGCCCTCGTCGACCTCGGCGCGGGCCTGCCCAAGAAGACGCCCGTCTCGCGCATGCAAGACAAGCAGCAGACCTTCAGGTGAGTCGCCGTCCCCCCGTTCATCCCTATTCACTGTATAATACACACGTATATATATGATCAGCAGTTCGCGGCCCTCGGCACTGCGCAGTGCAGCGATCGTCGCGACGTACACCGGGTGCAGCACACGTCAGTCGAGCCGCACGTGCGCGCCACCACATATTCGGCCCCCGCGACACTCCGAGCACATTCCACTTTTCAATCGCGCGCTATTCATTTTCAAGAAATTCGACGACTCGCGTGTATACAGACAGCCGCGATAAGTAGATACAGCTCTCGCGAGCGAGTGGGGCATTTTGAAGTTCGCGACTTATCGGCACAGCCGCCGCTAGAGCCCGAACCGTCGCCAGCCAACATGCGTATCAAGTGCGATGGTGGTGTAATGGTCAGCATAGTTGCCTTCCAAGCAGTTGATCCGGGTTCGATTCCCGGCCATCGCACATTTTTTTGCACGGCAATCTTATTTTTTCGCCGCGCATTTGACGACGAACGTTATTCACACCGTCTAACGAGCTCCACGTTTTTCGCGTCCTTGTATAATATTTCCGCGTTCGATTCATTTTTACAAGCGGCATCGCCAGTCATCGGTTCGTTGAATCACGCGCAATTGAGCATTTTCAAAAGACAAAATCAATCATCGTCTGTGTTTGTTGAAACAAATGCTGTTGATTCTGCATAGATATATGTGTATCGAAGAGATGGAAATCAGGGCCCACTGTCTGTTTGATATATCCTTTTGCTGGATCGGGTGAAAGTTTGATCGGCTTAAAAATCCCCATTGATCTATTACATATGAAGCATCGATTGGTGTCAAGGTCTTCAACACAGTCTCGTTCGCGAGTTCATGCATAAAACAAAAAGTATATAAGCGCAGGAGAAAAATCAGTCCGGCTACCTTTGAACAATGTCGAATTTTACATCAGGCGCCTCGAGCAGTCGGTCTACCCACCCGCTCGTGTGTCTCCGTGTTTTACTCTGTATCGTCGAGAAACCGCTGACCCAAAAAGATTATCAAGTTAATTTCATCGAATCAATTCTGCAATTGGTTGCGCGCATGGACGTATATCGAGATCTGATGATTGATGATCAGACAAGTACAGCTGATTTTCATGATTATGCCCAGCCTACTTCTTTTTTTTTTATATGTAGCTTGTACTCAATAATTGAACCAATCTATAAATTACCTCGAGAATTTGACTCGGGTGAGAATTTTTCACACGATTGAACAATTCGTTAATTTCCACGAGAGCAATTCTCGTTTCATTATACTATATCAAAAAGATTCGGCTGGTTAAACATTGTTATGAACTCAAATCTTGAATTGTCGATTGGAACATGTGGCTGTTTTTTCTTCTACGGAATAAAACGTGCATGAATGATCCTTTCTGAAAATATTTCATTTCTCTCCAATATATGGATGTAACGGATAATATTTCGTCCTGTTTTCTCTGATTAATTTAGTATCTTCACTTGTCAATCAACATTCAATTGAATTTTTGGCGAACAAACTGATCTAACTATTGGATCAAAAGTAAGTCTAGAGAAAGACGATGAAAAAAAAACAACTGAAAAACGAAGCCTCGTGAAAAGTAGACATAGAAAATTTATATTGTTCAGTGGTTTCACAATACATGCGGTTCACAGACCTTGACAATCGATGCATCTTGAAAAGCTTTTAAAAAAGCTTAGGTGAATGAAAAGAGAGTCAAGGATGTTTGTCCGAGTAGCATCTTCGTAACATTCCGATAGTAAGATATGAGTAAATTCAATGTCGTAACCAGAACTCATTAAAACCAAATGAGCAAGGCTCCGTGTGCGGAGGAAAAAAAGGTAAATAATCAAAAATCCCACGAAGCAATTATGATTTCACTGAAACCATGTGGAACGAGCTCGTGAGAATATCGTCGAAAATGTCCTTGGTACAAAAGTGCGGCAATGTTATTGGCCGCCGAGCTGAAATTGCTCGATCGATGGGAGGTAAGGATCGACAAGGAAATAATCTGTGCTTCTGTTTTTCTCTTTAAAGCGACTCGGGGTCCGAGTTAACTGTCGAGACGGTGGAGCCGCGAAGGTAAAGAAGTTTGTCATAGTCAAATTCAAGCCTGTAAGCTAGCGCCGCCAAGCTCTTGTGAAAGTAACTACTTTGTCAATGCAGTGCACGCATACTCTAAATTCATTGTTGTTCAGTTGATAAAGTCGATTTCTGCACGTTCAATTTTGACATATTACTCTCGTTTGATGTATGCACCTGTAGTGTACGATTCAGTTTTTTTTTCTTGCAAGTACGATTTTACTATTCGTATGGTAAATTAATCGACTGATGTATACGTCGAACATTATTAAACGCGTGAAACATAATTTTTATATATTTGATTTTCTTAACCACAAGCTGCAAGAACTTTGGACAATAGTTTGCTGCTTTTTCTGTGTAGTCTTTGTGTTGTCCCATATTTGTTGAGTGGTATGTTAGACGTAGTTAGACTATTTCTGCTGTCATCTCTGTTTCTTTTGTTCTCCAACAATATCCTGGTCCCAATTAGCTTCCAAAAAACCTCATTAGTGAATATCGCACAACTGAATAAGCAGTGACTCGATTAGATAGTACATTTTTTTTCTCAATATAATTGGGCAATTAATTGGATACACGAAATGTTGATATTGTTAATTCACTTTTACTATTCATTAGCGATAAAGAATTTACTTTCCAAAATACTGGAATATTTCGGTTGTTTTCAACATTCACTGTGATTCATGAGTCATGCGACTTCTACCAAGAGTAGTAGTTTTCAACCATTACAGTTCTAGATAGTGAAACTGAAACAATGTGAGATGATCATTTTTTTTATTTAGTCTTTTTCACTTCGATTATCCTTCGCGTGGAATGATTCTAGCCATAGTCAATTTGCACACGTAATGATGCGGGTGATCGAATTAGTGGAAAAAGAAAATTTGCTGAACACCTCAAGTGTAGTAGTGGGATAGTGCATGTGGGGATGAGGGAGGAAGGGAGGGGATCGCGAGCGATCTGGAGCGTATTTGTCAGTAATTAACGAGTAGAGCTAGCACCGAAATAACCGCAGTTTGAGCGCGCGACTCTTCCGGCAGATAGATTTGGGCCAGATATCGAGTGACATCGTAGGGTGCGTGCGCGCATATACGTATAATGTATTTGTATGTAGTAGTAGAGAGAGAGAGAGAGAGAGAGAGAGAGCATCAACCTATACGCTGACGAGTGCAGACGCAGGTTCTGTTGCACCGGTCGCAGTTTAGGGGGAGGGGGTTGGTCAGCTAGCAATAGCACTCGCAATATATATTTTTAGCGAAACGCTCGCGTGGCGCGCGCGCACGGCACTTTCGCAAAAGACCTGTCGAATATCAAGGCGATCGGCCAATTCAAGCTGCACTTGCGTGAGATTTTAACGCGGGCTTATATCTATGCCCGAGAACGCATTTATCTTAAAAGTCGCGGCCCGTCAAGCTTGAATTGAATTGATAACGCGTGATATCGGGGATGAGCTATTGGCGACAGCTGTTCATTCGTTAATCCTCATTGGCGTCGTATTGCTTTCATCATGTTTTCATCGCGTTGGAATCATGCGCAGTTCAGTGATGATTGACACGTGAACATTCGTCCAGGTTGTAATGAACGATTTGCAGCAGATGAATAATACTTAAATCGTTGCCGTGTCGTGACAGCTTTGAGGAGCTCGATTCGACGGCAAGTGCGGTCTTTGGGCCGACGAGAGCTGTTACAGGACTCGGACGAAAAAAAAGCTTGTACATGTCCCATGAAGCAACGCCATCGCAATGAGGCAAAGCTATAAACAAATGCCGACTCTGTCTCTGAGTGTATGTTGTATCTGCAGAGTGTGTGTGAGTCTCAGCCTGGTAACCCAAAAAGCGCTGCCGAAGCGCGTGTAGACACACATATATATATACGCGGAACGCAAGTGTCGGGCGGTGTGTGTATGCGTGTATATTGGTGCACGAGAGAGAGAGAGAGAGAGAGAGAGAGAGAGAGAGGGGGAGAGGAGAGGATAATTGTGCTGGTGGGCCGTGGCAGCTCGCGTAAGTGTACGAGAAGCGCGCGCGGGCGAGCGGCATTATTTTCACGTGGTTCGCAGTCGGAGCGCGCGGCGGTATAGCGGCGGCAGTCGTGCGGCCAGCTGTCAGTACAGAGCGCGCCGCGCGACATCATGTCGTTGTCTTCGTCGTCCGCGCCCAGCAGCGGCTTTCACTCGATGGAGGATCTGACCGACTGGTGAGTTTGACCCTCCCCCCTCCCCCCGACCGATAACGCGGCCGTCTCTCTTTTCTATCGCCCGAACGAGACGGAGATATTCCAGATGTCGCGGATATATCGCGCGACCCCCGCGCGCGCAAGCAAACTTGCCTGCACTTTTGCCCCCGAGCGCGCGCGCGCGCGCGCGTTACGAAATGCGTGCATTGGATAACTGCACCGGACCGCACTGCGCCCGCGCCTTCTGCCTCTTTCTCTCCGTGTGTCTCTCTGCTCAGCTGCGAGTGAGTCATCGCGCGGCTAACCCAAATTGTTTACATCGTTCGGCCGATTTTCCGGAGGAATGTTTGGCGAACGGTGGAGGGGTGGGGGGGGGGCATAATGTAATCTACGCGGGTCGATAAATTCTTCCCAAACACGTCGCGACATATAGGCTGGTCGATAGCGAATAGTTGGGCGACGTTAGGCCACGACCAACGATTGTGGTTTGGTCGAGAGATCGATATGCATTGATATACGCCGATAATGACGGCCTGTACCTCGAGCCAAGGCTGTACCTCCTCGCCGAGACACACGCGCACGCCAGCCGCGCTTGGTTTATCCTTTCTGTCATAATCACTTTTGTCTCCGTCGTTCCCGCGAGTAAACAGCAAACTCTCTCAATTAGCAACGATTAATGTATGCGTGCGCGGATAGTACCACGACGTAATCCGCGCGCGCTTCTCCATCTTCATTATCCTTTCTCTCGTATATAGTCTCTCGAACGTTAGAAACGTGGCTACTTTGTAAGATTTGACTCTCGCGCGAGAAAGTGTCAGGCGCTAATATAAAATATACTCCGGCATCCGTATATAACCAAGTCTCTTTCATTCATAATATATATATATATATATGTGTGTGTGTGTGTGTGTGTGTGTGTGTGTGTGTGTGTGTGTGTGTGTGTGTGTGTGTGGGTAAGAGAGCTAGTAGGGGAATTAATTTGAATTAATTTTCTTCCGTGTTGCCTACTTACGTGCGTCTGCCTATGTTTAGATCTCGTCGCGACATTTCTCTCATTCTGATGGGACAGGATAGCTGGGCGCGTGCGTGTGTGTGTGTTGTGCGTGTGCTCGCAATCGACACACGCAGTTTCGTGGCATCGCGCGGTCGGGGTATCGTTTTTCGGGGCCCTCGCGCATATATAATCGGGCAAAATTTTTCAACCTCGTTCCTCCGGCCCGGTGATGAAACCGCAAAAAGCAGCGCGATCGTTATCCAATGCGAAATTGGGTCGCTCGCGCGCGCAGGATGTGTGTCTCGAGAGGAGCGCGTGAAAAACCCGCCACGTGACGCTCTCTCTCTCTCTCTCTCTCTCTCTCTCTCTCTCTCTCTCTCTCTCTCTCTCAAAACTTTCTACACAATAGTCGGGAAGCTCGAGTATAACGCGGGGAGTAGGTGGGGAGGCAGTGCCTGCGGATAAACGGGTCGGCTCGCGGCCACGGGGACACTGCAGCAGCTTTTCTCAGCACTCGCGAGACACGAGCTCGTGTTTTTTGTCATCACCGCACTACCGGCAGATGAAGCGCCTCGCGATCTGCCCCCCCCCCCTGCCCGACACTCGTGTCGCGGTCCGCGAAATAGATCGCGCGCAGATGTGTACCGCGCCGCGCCCGGCAATTTAGCCGGAGGTGGTGCGCCGCGCCGCGAGGATATCGACGAAAGCGAGCTGCTCTCTCGCGCGAGCTCCGAAACTTTCACGCATCGAAATGAAAAGTAGCGTCGGTGCCAAGCACACGCAGTTGCAATCGGCCGCTCGAGCCAAGTTACATCATCCTGCACGTCGGCGCGCGGCGACGGATTTTTCGAGAGGCACATAAAGCCGCGAGCAGCGCAGTGCCGGCGCGCGCACGCGGTGGCTCCAGTCGCTCGGACCATCGACCGCCGCGCGCGCGCGCGCGAATAACTGGACAATCCCAGCCTATTGTTGTCCGCCACGAGTCTCGCTAATCACTCTCGGCTCGTTAGCCCTGCTTCTGCCCTCGTTACGCGCGACTTTCCAAAAGCTGCGCCCGCCCGCGGTTTTTCCCACTCCCGCGCGCACCAGCTCTCTTTCGCATCCGTCGGCTGGCATTGCGCGCTCGAGCGACAAAGCATCCTCGTACAATCACGCCAACTTCGTTTACCTTGCACAGCTTTTTTTATATACGCGATTTCACACCCCCTCCCCGCCATATATCGTATGAAACCATGGGACGTCATGCCCAAGGGGAGTAATATAAACAAGTGTCAATTGATCCCGCAATGATTCCCATCGTCAACTGTTATTTGGGCGATATTTTTCATTTTTTATAACATATGTTAGCCCTTTGGTATGTGGCAGCATTTTCATAGGGAAAGGCTAACGTTCAATCAAGAGGTTATAGGATTGCTGATGAGTATTGACGTTCTATTGATCAAAATTCATTTACAGAAGATTGATGTAGGCTTTGAAAACCCATCGATGAATAAGTAAGAAAGATGAACGAAATGTGAGAAATGTAAAAGTTGAAACATCATAATGTTTGAGGATAGAATGCGAGCAGAGCGTCTGAATCTACCTATACTTCATAATGCAGCTCCAAGTAGCCTTACAGAGCATTTTTTCATTTAGCCACAAGATTGCGTCAACTTAGGCCAACCACCAATCACAATTTTAATATCGTACTCAGTAACTACTACGAATTATAACGAATTCATTGTTTCCAAGTGTTCCAAAGCACTTTGAACTCGAATCCGGGGTCAGATAATGCTACAAAACTTGACACACTTTGATTATAACTATATTGTTTCAAATTTTATCTCAGAAATTGAACGACTCTGTTGTGTTTCTGTTTTATCAGCAGTGCTTGTGATCCCATAAATTCTGACTCTAAATATACATTTTCGATGTACAATTGAAATGTTGCTTCCACATCTCTAAAATCTAACAGTCTCGAGACATTGTCACCCATCATCTATTACTACTGAATGAGTGAAAAGTACACTGTGTAACGAGCGCGGAAAGTTGCCAATTGCACACGCGGGCGCGTTGGCGCACGAGCGCAGCGAGTATATATCTACTCTGACAAATCGTAAACACAGAAATAATTCGTTCAAACCTAGGTATTTTATAATATTTATTGGGTATGCTCTTTCGATTGGCATGGTCAAAACAAATGTGAAGAAAAAGTGGAAAAAATACCAGGAAAAACCAATAAAGCGCATTTACATGAGAAAAAGTAGAGACAAATAAAAAAAATGGTGTCATTAATTTCTTTGATTTACTATGAAACGATTTTTATTACAAACATGTGTACGTAGCATTTACGGGAAATTTTTTTCCATGAAGATCCGACTTTTACAATGTCGGATCTTCACATAAATCCTATAGCAGCCCTATAGTTACATACACACCGTAAATTCTACACTTCAATTATTTTCTCAAAAACGCTGCACTCAATCGTAAAATCTCTTGAGTTATTTTCTTTGGCAAAAATCACATAAAATACGTTTATTTTTTCAAGAAACATCTCTCCGTCAACTGTTTTGTGTTCACATTTGTTCACATATTGGATCGAGTCATAATCAGTTTTCAACTTGAGAAATGAATAAATTTGTCAATATATATTTGTATTTACTATTTGACACAGCAGTTAGAAAATGAGCAAAAAATTTCGTGTTCTATATAACACTCGTAAGTTGATCGAAGCTGAAATGTACTCGTAGTGTACTGTACAGGGGTGATTGAACTAGAATGAAATTGGAGCAAATCTGCTTTGGCGAGTGCGTCGAGGGAAATAGTTGTAAAGCCGGCATAACAAATGACTCTTATCGGCTTTATTATCATGAGCTCGCGAAGCGTCGACGTGACTGTCAATATTGGCAGTGGAGTTAGTTGGAATGGAGGAAACTGCACGTTGGATGCACGCGGGAAACGACGAGGGACGAGCTGCAGGCGAGGAGGTCTCTCGTGGCCGCCGCGGTGAGGTTGTAAACACAATTGCGACCGACTCGCCGCGGCTCGTCTTGCCGGAGCGATTTAGTGCAGGGTATTGGCGCTGGATGCTCGCTTATCAGCCCGAGTCTCGCGTGCTCGGGGCTCTCGTCGTCATTTGACTCGGGCAAAACGTGCCCGCGGCAGCAGTCATGCTCCAGTGATGCTCTGCTCGGCAGTGGCCGGCCTCCTCCGCTCCTCGAGGACCGCTCGCAACAGCCTCGCCAGCTGCGCTCTTATCAGGTATACCACCGACCCACCAATATACTCCTACCTACCTACCGCTCGCGGGCTTTTTCCGCGCAACCACTCGGCCACGTGCTCGCGCACAATCCTACGCTCGATGCGTCCGACTCGCGTCTACCTCGTTTTTTAAGCATTTTCCCCTTCATTTCCTTTTTTTGTTTCGTCCGAGTAGCAGTTATTCGGTGTGGCGATCTGACCAATATAATCGACTTCGTCACAGATCGCAGCTAGTACAGTCCATGGGATCGTTCGTCTGACCGTTCGGCCGAATCGATGACCCTTTCAACATTCTATACGTGTGCAGTGCAGTTATTTATCGGTCGAATTTCAATAAACACAGTGCTTATTGTTCGGATACAGTATCTAATAAATACTTGGCAAAAGAGCATTAAAAACGAATTAAACACACCGGTAAATTTGATTTTTCACTTTTAAATGAAAATCATCGCTCTGTTTCTTTTTATTCAATGCATTAACTTGATCTATATGGCCATTTGACAACATTGTGAAGACACTGGCACATACATGTGTATTAAAATCGGGTGCACACACTTGTTTTATTATAAACAATGCATGTTCCTCGACCAAGTATATCAATTCATGGAACTGAGCATAGTGTTATTTTATCTTGGTATTTTTATCTGTATAATGGTAAAGTTGTACTATCAGTGACAAGTGACCGAAATGATCAAATCGAATTTTTCATCTTGAAGTCAAGTTTGTACAAAATCACAAAAGTATCACTATTCCGTAATGATTTCAAGAATTAATTTTTTATTTATTGACATGTATTCTTGTATACGTATTGATCCTGATCGATCAAACTAGATATCATGGGCGGAATAGATTTAGAGTGAGAAAAGACTTCCTCGTACAGAAGAAAGTTGCGCACGTGATTTTTCAATGCATACGTCAGCGAATTATTTACTGAAAAACAATCGACGTGATTGACAAGGAATGTTGTGTCCAAGAGACACCGGGTGGTGGAAAAATTGGCCATTACACCACTGGCCGCACGTAAGACTTAAATGGACCGTGACTTTCTTTCATGCCAGTTTGTTTTTGGGTCACTAGAACAGTCACAAGACCAAAAGATTTCATTTAATTCGATTGGTTGCGTAGCACTCATCAACAGTGAAAAATATCCCGCGACGAGTTGTTTATTTTTCGTCATCTCATTATTAGTACAAGGTAAAGATTATTACATGGGCCACATAATCGCCGATTTAACATATCTGATATTTACTGAACTTGTAAAATGATCGAATTGCCATCTGGTTGCATTATTTGTTTGTTCATTTTGTAAACAGGCCAGGCATAAAAAGTTACTAAAAAGTTACTGAATAGTTCTATTGCAATAAAAAAAATTGAAGATACAATCAAAAAAAGATTACGAGTACTCCCAAAGTCAGCAAACTAACGTTACTAAGACCTATTTTTCAAACTGAACGTTCGAATGATTATGTTCAATGTCTCTCGAATTGTCTCGAAACCCTTAACTGGCAAATGTTCAACAATTATTAATCCAACGTGAACCAATGTTCGAGGGAGGGGGGGTGACAGCTTTAAATGAAATCTCACAAATTGCTTTGCTCATCACTGAGCAGTATTTCTCCAATAGGCAAATTGCATAAAAAAATTTTATTTTGTTGTTTTCGTTCAACTGTTAAAAATAATTGATACGTGTTATTTTGTTTCTCAACGTGCGAAAAATACCGGAAGAAAAGAATACCGAAGGTACACATCGCAACGTCACATCCTCCATTTCTTTTATATACAAGAAATTTCAACCCACTACACCGTATCTCACATATATTACGTGAATACATACAAATACATTGTATTAAGGAATTTGTGTATTTGTGTATTGTATTAGGGAATTGAATTCTCTACATTCAACAGTACTCCGAGTATTTACCAAGTATTCTTTTCCAAAAATGGCCCATAAATATTCTCACTATAAAGATACACTTGCGATGGTGTATTCGTGTCCTTCTTTGATTACTCGATACTCCGCACATTTACAAGAGTAAAAATGAACCAGAAATAAAATGAAAATTATCGAAATCTTCTATTTATAAAAAGTTTGATTAATCAGGTAATCTACGTGACTGATATATGTACTTGTCGCCGTCTATATAAATTTACATATCAACTACAAACTATCAACTACTGGAAATGGAAGAAGATATAATTACATAATATATGTTAATTTCTAAAACCTAAAATTAATAATGTTTTGCCTGTCACAACCACGTCGCGTGTGCGTACCGTTCGATCACGATGAAACTTGGGCAGAGATGGTTCTTGGGTACCCTGAAATTTCATACACTTTAACGTCTCGTTTCCCCGTATAAGATCAATGTCAGAAGACAATTTATCCGATTTTAACCGCGTATTTACAGTATATCTATATTTATATCTATATTTATGACTTGTTGCATGTACTGCAGATATACAAAGTCAATAATTATTATAATACCATCGGCCAATCGAAATGTTAGTTAGGATATGGCTTTCGATACAATCTATTTATTTGGGTACCCAACAACCATCGGATAAACTTTTATCATGATCGGCCGTGCGTTTCTCAAAGGTTGTACCCACGCTGCACGTGATTTACTCTTAGTGAGTATCTTGCCACCAGCTGACAGAAAGTAAACATAAATTTCTACTTGTTTTCTCACTGTATCATTTCGAATTCAAATAATTACATGTTGCATAATGGTTGTAAAAGTTCACAATTTGTATAATTGTAATCTCAAGCATAACTGGAATTTCGAGTTTTTTTTACATCAAATTGTCTTACGTTACACGAGACTGTTATACATTCATTAGAGTCGTAGACATTCAATTCGAAGAAAAATTCTCTAAGAAGTTTTTGTCGTTGTCGTCGTCGTCGTCGTAACATTTCATATGTTCATAAACATATTGTTGTCAAGTGTACGTTGGGCACATTTGTCTCTGCGGGAGTCATTCAAAACTCTCGAAAATATTTGTGGGTCTTTCAATCTCATCATTTATCAGAAGAAAAAATTAAGAAAGCTGCATGGGTTACTTTCTATGGAGGTGTACCATCTAAAACCAATACCCAACAATAATTATGAGTCGAAGCTGTCTGAATAATTACACCAGATAGTACCCGATGAGGAAATTCGATGATTCCCAATTCAAGGTACGTTGAGGAAATGTCTAACCCACCTGAGAGGTTTACCTTGGCGTATCGGTATTTATTTATGTAATAATTGTTAGATAACGTTATCTAACGTAACGCACGTACGTTTTTTACGGTTACAATGAAACAAACATTTCGCACTTGGCGCAAAAACAATGATCGGTGAATCGACGAACAAATGCAATTAGTACACAGTTGGACTCGGCTCATTCACAACACGCGAATTGCGCATAGGATTCGCACAGAGAAAACACATGACTCGTGTCGGTTGTCCATACATACATACAGTGCTCGCGCGCGGCATAAACACGCGAGTGAAGTAACGCGTGCGGGCATCGGGCGACGGATTTTTGCGTTACGCTCATGCGCGATCGAGTTTCGGGCCGCGGGGACGTACCACGGAGCAGCTGATATTACTTCATGTGTTTTCTCTCTCTCGCGCCGCGCTCGTTTATCGGCTTGATTCCCCAGCAGCTGTTGCGCAACGAACCTCCCGCTGCAAGGCAAGCGTGCGCGCACGTGCTTATCTCCTACTCGCGCGGGCCCATCATAATCAGCTCATCCTCGATTGTTTTCTCTTAGCTGGCTCCGTTCCAGCTCCTTTCCTCGGGTGTTTCGTTTTTTTGTCCGCCTGGAGAGACGACACTCGCGCTCCGGGCATTTGCAGCTGCACCAACCCCCTGCAGTCGAGATAAACGCAACGCGACGCGAGTGATTGTTGTGCGCTTCTGACTTTGCGCCAGTGTGTCGCGCTTCAGGTTCGTTGTTATGGAATTCGCCAGATGGACAACAATTTTCCTTTGTGTGTATACTTTCACAAGTTCTGAATCGGCGCCAGCATGTGCTGCTTTTCAATTGCCAAAATCTAGAGAGAGCTTCTCGACAAAGCGAGACGAGATCGTTCAGTGAACCGCGCGCGCGCGCAACAGGTGGTTGCTATATTACATAGTGCGGTGGTTATTGAATTGAAGGGCAGTCACTAATGTCGTGAATAGATATCGATATTTTTCACGATTCGAGCCAATAACGTACTGGGCAAACGATTAATATTATCTCCAAGGCACTCGTATTCGTGTTTTCTTTAAAACGTTAAAACAATTGATCAGCACTGGAAACCATATAACAACGTATGTGCAACCCTACTGAGAATTGACCTTTGACGGCCGTTATCTTCGAGTTCAATGAGACTCTCTTCCGGTCATTATTGCACTTATTTGTGTATATAATAATTGATTCAATGAAAATCGGTATACTGAAACTATTTTTTTTTTCAACTAACAAGACGTTATATGCAGTCCGGGAGTTGGATCTAGATGCAACTTTGCGTATATATCTTATTCATGATGCTAAGAAGTTTCGTATGAATTTCCCTCACATAGTCTATGAGTCATCCTTGATTTTAGACACGAGCAGTACAAACGTGTACTCCACCTCTGAGTACGATAAATAAATCGAAGCATTTGAGGAAATACTTAGTAGAAAAGCTAGTTGCCATGGGAGAAACGTATATCTTCAAAGTTCGTCAAAATCCAGCTCACGAAGTATATACGTTTACCGAGTGTCCCCTTGAAACTCGCCCGCGTTCCGTGAATTTGTGAATATTATGAATCAGAGGAGTAAAAGTACGGAGATGAAACGAATCTATTACGCTGTCATTATTCCAGATCCGTTTCAATGATGGATTCAGAGAAAAAAACACGTGAAATCACGCGGGTTTGCACTTGAATTGGAAAAATTTCAATTTCCGACGGAGACTCAGGTGCAAGATTATCCTATCGGGATTTCGACGATAAAGAGTTACACAATGGGTGATTCATCTGTGAAAAAAAAATGTAAAAAAGTTCGTTCATTTGATCAGGTGCAAAATTTCACGTATATATCTCGCGCGGTATCATCTGAGTATTTCGTCCAAGGGAAGGTGGTCTCTGTGCTGAAGACGCTCGAAATCTATATATATATATATATATATATATATATATATATGTGTGTGTGTGTGTGTGTGTGTGTGTGACTCGGAGAACGCGCGCGCATTCACAGATCAGAGTAGATAACTCTGTTGGAGTTGTAAACAAGTGCTGCGTGATTTGAGATAAAACGGTTATTGTATCCGTGCGCGGCCGTGCGAGTGGGAAAGGCATCGAGAGACACGTTCGAGCTGAGCTTTAATTTTGTTGCATCGTTCATACTTTTATCGTTCATACTTATATTCGAAGACTAGATATACCTGCGAGTTGTCATTTATTACGACCATTTTAACAAGTGTAGCCTACTTGGGAGTTAAAGTTGAATGTTCAATTTTGAAACTACATTTCGTAGTTCCTCATTCTCAATTTACTCTAAAGTATCTTTCTTGCAAAGATACAAATAAACTTATGTAATACTTGACCCACATTACGACACATTAATCAACTCGCGCAGTCTGACATTTGATGTGAGATATTATACACGATACTGTTCACACTTCGATAAATAATCGTTTCTTGAAAAAAGTGGTGTCCAACAGTGTGACTACTATTTGCATAGTTTTGCTTGGCTTTCCGTCAGAGCGTAATGATTGCTCCGATAGGTAGTACAGCTTCCGGGCCAGTGTAGTAGAGCTTTTACTAAGAATCCACATGAAAATAAAATTGAATTAGGTTCGAGTTAAATAAAGTTAAATTTAATGAAAAAGATAAATACGACGAGCTACTTACACATCTATCACGCGAGTAGGTGACATCAGGGTTTTCAAATAAACATAATCTTTATACACCTTTAAAAAATATATAACGATAAATTCCTTTAGCTTTTAAACTTTCATATAAAGGAAAAATCGTTCTTCGTTTGTATTTTGTTTCAGTTTTTTCTGTTAGTCCGTCGTATGTTACTCATTATTTTGAAGCGTATTGATGTTTTAACTTTAACGAGACCCAACAGCTGACGGGAATTACTGGGGTCAATTATTGACAACCGTATGTATTACCCATGTGGTATGACTCTCCCCCGTCTCTTAAGAATGAACTAGAATGTGATGCTGATAGAATCATCCATATGAATTGTCTGATATTTCGATTCAAGCCACACTTGTAGATGTTTTTCGACTCGATTCGTTCGAGTATCGATCAAGTATATGCCGCCGGTGTATTTTACGCGCCGATAACCGACCTGGGGAATTTTATAGCACTGATTGCGTGTGCATACGCGTGTGTGTGTGTGTGTGTGTGTGTGTGTGTGTGCAGTGATCGCTGGCAGATATCTGTATACACAGCTGCATTTACGCAATAATAATTGTCGTGTGCTGCTGCGAAGTGGTTCCGAAGCCCCCTTCCCTCTGAGAGTCAAGGCATATGCGCGCGCGTACCGGTCGGTAAATTAGCGGCGCGCGGCTCTGGCCGTCAGTGGACAAGTGGCCGCCGCGCCGACCGGTCGCGCGCGTATAACACTTGCAACTGGCGCGCGAGTGTGTCGAGTCGGTTCGTAAGTGGCCAAGCGCGCCCCCGAGAGCCGCGCACCGAGAGAGCAGTTACCCGCTGAAAACGATCGATCGGCGGATCAGCTGAGCCCGCGGCGAACCAGTGCGCAACTCCCGGGATATCGCGTGCGCGCAACAGTGCGAGCCAACGTATACAACGCCCTGCAACCGGCACACTACCTGTGAGATTTTGTTTACAATACCTGCGCAACTACCTGTACGCACACTTTGATTTGGTTTACTTTCGCATCGCGGGCCACTCGCGCTCGATTCGCTGCACAATTATACCTTGTGATGTGCGCGCCCGCGCGACCATATAGCATTGGCTCTTACACGTGCGCGCACTTTTACGATTCTCTATACGCCCCATAATTTACTATCCATACGCTTGATCGGGAATGAATTTCGCGGCGTGAGTAGAGCGAGCAGTAATCGTATCCAAGTTAATTGGTCGAAGTGTCGCGTGTCGCGGATATTGGAAATCATTTGGGTTATTGGGAAGGGGGCAAAAACGCGTGTACACAGTTTTGTTCGGCCGCGACAACGAGATATATGTATAACGCGTTACGATGTTACGTAACGCGTCAGAACCATAAACTTTTCCGAACGACGAGGATAATGGATGAAACTATCAAGTATAAAAAGAGTGAGGGCAATCGATCGTTTTGTCATCCGTTGCGCGGGCATATAGTGCTTCGAGCGAGTCGGCCTTTTTGGAGGGGAAAAAGAGAAAAGAAAAAGAAAAGTCGGCTTACGGAGGTGGCGGGTACGAAGCGTATCGGCTGGATGAGAAAGTAAACGAAACTCGAGGTGGGACGTAGCATAGAGGTATTTGTGCGCGAGCCCGCTCGAGTGTGTAATTTGTCGTTGTGTCAGAGAGCCGATACGGTGCGAGTGTGTGCGGAGAAGGGAAGGATGCTATTGCTCGCGCGAGCCTCCGCCAGCACTGCTTCCGCCAGCTCCAAATGGGCCTGCAAGGGATAGGAATGCGCGAGCGCGCGCGTCGCTGCAGCGTCAGCTGCGAGCTGCTGGGCAGCAGCTCGCCCTCGCGCCCCGGCCCCGTTGCAGCCCACCAGCACCAGCTGCCGACCCTCGCCGACAGCGGGCCCGAGTTCCGCAGGAGGAAGCGCTCCGGTACTTGGCCGTGAGTCCGATCAACCCCTTCCCCGAAACATCGATATTTTTCAAATTCGATTTTTTGAATTCGACGAGTTCCACAGTATGTTCAGTCCAAATCACTCGGTATTCCATCTGCATCGTTCACGGCGAGGAGCGATTTGTCGCTTCTCAAATGGAATTTAGAGCATTTTGACCAATCAAATTCTTCATCGTATAATGTAGTCACAACAATGTCTAATTCCCACGATGGCACTGCTGTGTGCGTCAAACCCTAAAGACGTAATTCAGTCATTTTTCGTTTGAGCCCAGTACGATTTAGCATCAGCCCGGAATGAAGAAATTGTTTCATAGAGAATTTGAATATTGCGCAACTATACACGCGGAGACGACGTGTTTCATAATGAAAAACAGCTTGATTTTGACGAATTTCCACGCGAGTCGTGAATGTTCACCGGCATGATGTGTAATGATCGAGCGGATAACGACTGCACGCTTTCCTTTCGATCAATGGCTGTCTGAATATATAAGACGTATATGAGATGACGGCCAACAATAGTAAAACAAAGCTAACGAGCAGTTACAAGCTTTTGTGCGTATACGTATTTTATCTAGCTGCGGTTTCGAAAACCAAGACTTGCGCCTTGACTGGACTGAATGTATGCGAGGTCAATATGCGGATACATCTCACACAGTTGATTGGTATCAATTATAAGTTAATGGTATCGCAATTAACTGCAGATTAAGGTATCTATCGCGCGGTCAGCATATTCAAAATGTTGATGCAACCAAAACGAAGGAAAAACATTATATTAGTCTCATCAAGATTGATTTTATGTAAACTGGCGGTTGAGAAAAAACTGCGTTTTTCTCCCTCTGCACAGAACTATTTTAATCGTTCGAATATTATTGGGAAAACTTTCGCACATGTTTTCACTCGCATCAAATATTAAAGCGCCTCTGCATCGGTGTAAACGAGGAAACAGAATTACAAATATTTTGGGGGACCGCTCCCCCCCGGCCCTTTGCACATGGCCCCAAATTATATCGGTAGATCGTTCATGTAGGTAAATTGTGTTCGGGCTGAGAAAGGGATAATTTGAAAACAAATCTATTTTGTCGATTTTAGAAACTTTATTTCCTGGGGCTGATAACATATACTGAATGAAACTTAATTTGATTGAACCTTATCAAAGACATTGTTGAAAAATATTTGAAGTTGTAATTAAACGTATATGCAAATGAAGTTATTTATGAACATCGACGATCACAAAGAAATAAGAGAAGATTGACATATATTAACAAACCGAAAAAAACTTGATAACACTCAAACTTTGCACACGAGTTTTTGAATTTGCCGGGCTACCTTAACGACTCTTCCATCCTCTCGTTCGTTTTTCGACAAGCCCGAAAACCGACGCTTTCCTTTGTTTGCTTGCCTTCGAAGAACGATTGTCGTGGCGCAGCGCACTTATGTGTCAAATTTATGCTCGATGAGTCGCGCCAGAGCTCACAAAAAAATTATGCGTCCGGCTTGGCTCTCGCCAACACATGGCTGCCACCCGCCGGGCCACGCCGGGCCTTGTCATCGCTCATTTTCCGGACTAGTCCCTTTTATCATTGATTTTTTTTGAGTCACGCGCTCGGCTTATTTATAACGTCCGCAGGGCTACACGCCCGAAAGTATTTTGATTTATTACTTGTTAGGTCGTTTGCTCTCACTCGGACTTTGCGACCGCGACAGCTATTTCTTCCAGGCGCGTCTATTGCGTTCTGCACGGGTCAACCGTGAAAAACACATAGAATCATTCGTAAAAGATACAGGATATCGGGGCACTGGTTCCCCTGTAGGGATCCCCCCATTGATCAGGGTCAATGGGGGGAGGGGATAGAGAAAAGCTACGCTAAACTACATGGAAAGAGGATCGTAGTTTTGAACTTTATTAAACTTGAATAGAAACCAATCCAATATGCGCTCATTTTTCAAATAATCTCGCTTGATACCGAAGCTGCGGTGAGCCAGCTGAGTAGTATTATTTTCGACTCAAACGCGCTGAGCGTCGGAATGTTTGGTTTTGACTATAGTTTTGTCATGTTCCGTATCACGAGGAGTTCATTTACGTGAGTACAGTTGATTTGTCTCGACGATTAATATAAATTATAAATTTGTAAACCTGATTATCGCTATAGATTATACATATATAGTTGATTCAGTGATAACTATTTTGTTAAACAGTCGAAATGAATTTTCCGCTCGGACTGAATGACTCGTTGAAAACTACTCTCTCATGAATCAAACCATGTCATCCAACGAAACTCAATCGACCCCGTATCATATGCGCTCGCCTTATTTTGGAGATCGTGAATAAATGTGTCAAGATAAGTTTGAACGTATTAACGGACTGTCAATAAACTAGAATCAGTAATAGAATGAATTGAACAAAAAAAAAATAGGAGAAAATGTAAACATTATCGTATCTATATCGATGAGTGTGCAGACAAGAAATTTCCGTTATCGATACTTAATATGTGAATGATGAATGATGATAAGCGGAAATAGATCGCTTTGCCAGCGAACTTTATATTTGAATTCGCATTATTCGCAAATGTGCGATGGACTTTGCGAAATGCACAATTACGCATCACTCCGGTATGGTCTAGTGGCTAGGATACCTGGCTCTCACCCAGGAGGCTCGGGTTCGATTCCCGGTACCGGAATTTTTTTTTTTTTCGTACTTCCGTTTATGTTGTCTATGTGCTTACATAGCCTTCATTAATAACTGTACATAATTTTTTCTCGAAAAGCAATAGAAAAAGAAATTTATGGTTTAGTTGATATCTCTAGTACTACAATAATCGAATATAACATCATTCACTCACAATCGCTCGATATAATCAGTTTTCACAGAAAATACTAATTTAACAAAATTCAAATGCAGATAGTTTATACAGACCAAATTTTTAGAAATGTTCGAGAATTATCTTTTCAATACTGTGATATACTTTATTTTTCTCCTTACAGCTTTCCGAGGAGAATTATATTCGTGTAATATTTCTGAATCGCGGAATATCTTATCTGTATTATATATACCTATCACCTCAAGCATCGCAATTCACACTTTCGAAAATTTAACTGTCAACGCATCGAGTTTTTATTGTTTCCGATTTGAATAATAATGTGAGAATTGCTTATAAAGAAAGTGTGACGAGTTTACATTGGTTTACATTTTTTTGTCGATCAGGTCAGTGACCTAGTGACACGACGGAGCAGTCAAAGTACTTCAGGGGACGAACGTCGCTACTCCATTGACTTACATAATAACAAATGGCTCATCGGCTCGAACGGCTCGTATAGAAAATAAGATTAAGTTTCTAAGCATGGATAACGAACGTTTGGTCATCTCGTTTTTCTAGCCGGTAAAATAGGTCAAGACGTACAGGAGTGATTGGAATATCATGAGGTAATTCGATTTAACATTCTTCGTGCCGCAAGAATCAGATTAGCATATATGCAAGTGAGTTCGCGTATAGGGTTTCCATAGGGTCACACGACCGCGGCTCAGTGCAATGGAATCAGGGAAAAACAAGTTAGCCTGAAACTTTTCCAGTTCAAAGTATACTTATTCGTGAAAGACTCAATCTTACAATATCAAAGCTTTTTCGCCCCAGCGGGAGCAAAGTGTCAATTTTGCTCCCTGGCGTTCGCAAAGAATGGCACTTTTCTCCCACTGGAGACGAAAAATTTATTAGAAGTATGCAGGAAAAGAATTTCAGTCGAAATGTTTATTGAATTTTTTTCTGAAATACTAATAATCGTAGAGAATAATCTATATGAGATTAACGTATGCTCAATTCATGTATTAAGTTTCATAAAAATGATGTAACTCAACTTGATCCTTCGAGTTATTTTTTGTTGCAATGAAATGAATTATCTTGTTTCCGCGTTGAACATTGTAAAATTACAATAAGGTAATTGAATTGAAATTGACTCACAAACTGAAGAAAAAAATGTGGAAGCAAATAGTAGCTAAATCTATGCTTCGTATTCATTTTCAAACAACTCAACTCTGTCGTGTTGCCGCGCATTGCTAGCAGAGCATGAAGATGTAGAACCAAAATGATTTGCCTCTGAAAATCTGAAAATACCAAGCTAGGGTGGCTGAAAGCGGGCGAACAAGGCATTTTGAGAGCGCAAACGATGGGGGTGGCTGCTACAAGCGATTCACGTGTTTGATCCTCGGCTCGGGCGGCGATCAATCGATCCATCTGCCACCGATCGTTTTGGCATTGCTCGCGCGGTACAACAACGGAGCCGAGCTCCTAATTAACCGAGGGTGAAGGCGAGGGTAGCTGCAAAGCAGGTTGCAAAGTGGGCCAGAGAATAATAATTCAAAGCGGCGTGGATCGAAGTTGTCGCGGTGTAGTGGGGGGGGGGGGGGGTTGCCCTATATACCGACACACGCGTACGCCGAATTGATCTAGGCCGAGGCATGCGCGCGTGGCACCGGGTCATCGACCATGTTTCCTCTCGTGCTCTCGCGCATCTCTGATTCTCTGCCAGTAGTCCGCGAGCGCAATGCTGCAGCGCCGCGCCACCGCCGTTGGCAAAAATTACTGAGCTGCGCGCCAGGCTCGCACTGGTCGTTCTGTTGTCCCCCCGCGATGGACGCCACCAGTGCCAATGGCTGCAGCAGCAGCACCAGCCGCGACAAGCAGTACCTGCATCTAGACGAGCACGACGTCGACCTGAGGTAAAGCGGCGAATTTTTGTTGTTTTTTTTGCCCCTCGCCAAGTGCCACCGAGCGATTCGACCTTAACCTCCAAATGGGGTGTGTCGCGCGAGGCTTCGGCGCTGCCGCAGGCTGTGTGATGTGCGCGCGCGCGGAAGGCACTCGGAGACTATTACACTGATACATAGTGAGCGCCAGGGAATACCGTATTTTTAGATGGTGTGCGTGCGCGCTTTGCTTCCTACACCTGTTGCCAAGTCGGGCCTTAGTCTTTTAGAGTAGCAGCAGATGGGATAACTGGGTCACAATACTCTTTAGCCGACTGTTCGTCGTTTTTACGTGTTATACTTGGCAAAATCATGATTGGTCTCAAAAGTTCAACGTTCTAACAGGCTTCTTTTTCACGTGGAATAATATTTTCGTGAGAAATTTGTTTCATTCGAACAATCAATCATCTTAATTCACAGGAACTGTAATCTCGAGGAAATTTACGAGATCGGGTCGAATATGCATCGAGAAATATCCTAAATGAAATTTTTCATTTTCAATGGGTTCTTTTTACGTAAGAAAGCAATAATTCATCTTAGTTTGGTTGAAGTATGCAGAAAAATTTGTGACAATTCCTAGACTCTTTATAATAATTGAAAAGTGTCTCATTTGACAAATGGAGAAATCAAGCTTGAAAATCGATTCATTTTGGCCGTGTCGTCGTTTATAGTAGACCATTCATTTACATTTTAATGTATAATGAAATAAGAAATTGAAGCTGAAAATTGTGTAATTTCGAGAGACTGTGAATGATTTATTAGGAACAGTCTAAAAGTATAATTACTAATGACGAGGAGAAGAATAGTGTATAGGTAAGAAATAATCGCATTCAATCAATAATGTAACATTACATTAAACAGAATGACAACGCATGAGAGTATGTGTATATGCGTGTCCGCGTGCGTGTAATCAAATGATATGGAAAAGGTTTCACGTGAAGGCATTAAGTCGCTCCATCTGTAATCAATCATTCAAATTTCTCGTTGGTATAAGTTGATTAGCCCGGTGCTCGCTTATTAATTCGATCAAAATAGTTTTCTAACCGAGTCTCCAATAAACAATAAGATTTACAACGATTGGAATCACCTACAAAACAGCATCGTTGAATTTCCCATAGAGGATAAAAAAGACTATCTATGATAGTTGAAAGATCGCTCGCTGAATATCCGATCGATTAGACCGGAACAAATTGTCGCGGAAATTTCGAAATCGCGTGCGCGCAGTACAGGAGGGTTGGGCCGATGTACGGACAATCGGTGGAATTGTCGGGGCAGGGAAGGGAAAAAAATCTGGGTCGGAAGACAATGGGTGGCGGGCTCGCGCGCACAGGCCAATCGCTTCTGCTAATCACTAAAGTTATGCGCCGCGCCTCGCGCAACGTCACATGCGCGCGTATACGGAACGCGCGCTGGCGCGACGGAGGAATTTCGGACTACGCGCATATAATAGCGTTCGATTCAACTTCGCACTTCAGACAGGTATAAGAGAGGAGAGAAAAATCGCAAATTGCAAGATCGCGCGCGAGAGACACACATGTTATTATAAAAATAGGCTCGGCTACGAGGCATATTTACACGCTGGCGCAGGTACATCCTGGAAATAACGAGCATCGAATGCTATACTCTCGCGAGATTGAAATTGACGCGTTGCACGCGCGCTGCGGCGTGCACAAGTGTATACGGTGGTCAAAGCGGCAGAGATGGAATATTCGATCGGCCGATATCGAGAATAAGCTCGCAGCTTATTCCGCGCGCACCGATTCTCTCTGATGCGATGCGCAATCTTGTTAATTTCAATACCCAGCGATCGTCTCGTTTTGCGTGCGCGCGTCAGCTCGCCGAGGCCAGCTTTTTTCTCATTCTTCGCAATTCCGGCTGAACGCACCCCCACGCCAAATGATACTAACGCGTATGTTGAGATAATGTCGTTATCTTGATAATCTCGAGCCGTCGATGAGATGCTCGGCCGATGCACGCGGCGCGTCTGTGATGCAACGCGCACTACTTGCGGATAGGAGTCGTGTACGTGTTGAGACGCGAGTTACCCCCCGCGCTCCGTCGTTTTCGTAATAATAAAGCGACGTCCGGCATTTTCGTTGGTATATTTGTTGCGCGAGAGACGGACGCAGTTTACTCGTCTAATTGCCGCAAATTTTCCACATTGTTTTTTCACCGTTCTCGGATGAAAAAAAAAAATTCAAGAGCAATCTATTTTTTTGTCTAACGTTGGATAATATATAATCTCTCGAGACCTTCGCTCGTTTTTTATGCTAGTGTATGATACGCGCGATTGCGCCCTGCGCGGTCGATTTTTTGGATCACGAACATACACGGCTATACACGTATCACACCACGTCGCCGGCAATATTTTCTCTATAATCCGATTTCCTCCCGTGAGCGAGTAATTATACTCGCTATCTGATGAGTTACGGTCTAGTCACAGCTCGTCGATTTCCTCCAGATATATTCTGGCGTCGTTATCGGGTCACGCGCCTGCAGTTACACGAGCTTTTAGCACCTTGTCGATATAAATGCATGTTAAAAATGATGATAATTCACTCGAATTTCGGGAAAATTAGCGGCTGCGGATACATCATCTGTTTGATTGTCCGGAATTGCCAGCTCAAAAAAAAATCGTTTAGCGCGCACACCCGGACAGCTGATGTTACAACAGTCTCTTTCTTATGACTAGGCCAAAAAAAAAATAAATCGACACTCGACTCTTTGTTATTTCACCTTCAATTCAGAGGCCAGTTTTCTTTTTGTTTTTCGCCATACGACTTTTTTATCAATAGTTTCAATGGGTCTTCGTATACTGCTGAAGGGGAATCAATAATGCGCCGACTTCCTGGAAAATCATTGGTTTTGCTCTTGATTTCACCGATCGAAAAAGACGATTTTTTGAAGGCGCTATTTCACACAGCCGAAGGTCTCGAGTAGAAGATGAAGGCTTTTACCGCGATGCAATGACAAGCTTGGGTGGACGTTCATTTGGGTACCAGATACCTGCGTTGAAACTCAAAGCTGATTGACTGTTTGATTTCAATCTATTCGCTATTTTAAAGGCAACATCCAAGAATTTCATCTAGATCGCGATCCACAGGTCTCTCCTGTATTTCTGCTTGTCGGTATTTTCCTTATAGTGTAGTCGCGTGACCTGCATTTCGTAGCACTTTTCACGGCACGGTTCTACCCAAGTTTTATTGACGCATTTGGACCCCCTGAAAAGAATTTTTTTGGGTAGAACACGCGAAAGTGGTTAGGTCAATTGTTATTAACAGAAATAGCAACAAATTCATAATATGCGCTATTTTGATCGGAAAAATTTTTTTTCATATTCTTCAGCTAATTTTAATTGAAAAATTATTCTATAATTTTTTTCGTAACGTTGATATTTTCCGAGAAAAAAATTCCTAAACTTTTAAAAAACGCTTATTTTGCAATTTTCAAACCGATTTTACATAAATAATTTTGCATAATTGCCAATCCAGCGAGTGTGCATATTGTTCTTCAATCTCACATTTATCATATGAAACAGTTAATTGTTGTAATTTTTTGTATTCATGACATTTTTTTATTATCACAAATCAAGCGTTTCTGCCGCTAGTGGTGGCTGGTATAACCGTGTGTGAGATGCAGAAACGCTTGATTTGTGATAATAAAAAAATGTCATGAATACAAAAAATTACAACAATTAACTGTTTCATATGATAAATGTGAGATTGAAGAACAATATGCACACTCACTGAATTGGCAATTATGCAAAATTATTTATGTAAAATCGGTTTGAAAATTGCAAAATAAGCGTTTTTTAAAAGTTTAGGAATTTTTTTCTCGGAAAATATTAACGTTACGAAAAAAATTATAAAATAATTTTTCAATTAAAATTAGCTGAAGAATATGAAAAAAAATTTTTCCGATCAAAATAGCGCATATTATGAATTTGTTGCTATTTCTGTTAATAACAATTGACCTAACCACTTTCGCGTGTTCTACCCAAAAAAATTCTATTCAGGGGGTCCAAATGCGTCAAAAAAACTTGGGTAGACCCGTGCCGTGAAAAGTGCTACGAAATGCAGGTCACGCGACTACACTATTATTAAAATCGTCGTTTATAATCAAATAACTACACTGAGAAAAATCGACTAGGTGAAATCAACTATACCGTATAGTACGGTGAAAAATAGTTGTTCCAACAATTTTTTTTGTAAGAAAGACTAATTTTATTGTAAAGTCAACATTCTTTTATAGTGAAATCAAACTATACTTCTCAACTATATGATTATAGTCCTTTGAACTATATTCCGTGTATTTTTAGTAAAATTAACTATATTTATAGTAAGTTGAACTATAAATTCTCAATTCCCCAATATTTCTCACGTTCCGTCCAATGTATCGAATGTTTCCATCTAAATTATTTGTTGGGTTTGAAGGAGAGAATTGTTTACATTAGGGCCACTGCCTCGCCTACTAGTTACATTCCAATTTAAGCCAAGAAATTCTAAGAATATCGTGACGTTGACAGACATAGCATAGCAGCTTAAGCGTTGGTTTAGTCAGTTTTCCATTATCAGTGGAACAGTGAAGAAGACTATCGCGAAAATTGTCGCATGTAACTTTTTGGCTCGCGAGGTGAAGTTTTATACGCAAGTGTACCCAAGTAAATGTTACGAGCTCTTGTGCAGCCCAGCTCTAGATGATGGATTCTCCCGTTCAAAAATATTATACAAAGCGATTTGTATTATAAAAAAAAGAATATTATAAAAAACTTATACAAAGCGATTGCTCTCTTTTGATGATCAAAATTAAAACAGAATATGCGACAAGATAATTGAAAGATAATAGTCTTTATGGTATGATTTGCAAATTTTATTAAAGTAGCACTTATTGTTTTATTAAAACAATGAATATTGAAAGCTCTGTGATATTGACTTAAGAAATTCGAAATTTATAGTATCGCGCAGTAGAAAATATAGTAACATGAACAAAAAATATAGTGAGCTATAATAAATATATAGTAACAACTACTATTTTTTATGTTTAAATTTACAATATTTTTCTGGTTGAATCTGCTATAATACATAGCTAGGACCAAATAGAACTATATTTATAGTTGATTTATAGTAGGATTTACTATAAATTTTTCTCAGTGTAACACTCTTATGAAGGAACGTCCAGAATATTCTCTGTTCAACGGAATTATTCCTATCTCTTCAATCTCTGACAGAAAAATTAATTTTCAAAGAACGTGCATGTTTTTTGTGTGACTTAAATGACCCATAGAGTAACCACTTGCTGTATACTTATAAGGCGATGTTTTTAGAATCTCATATTTTTCGGACTACTGATTATTTTGTTAATTAGTATATTTTTCGTGAGTATTTCACAGCATTGTATTGTTCTGAGCTGTTTAGCTTATCAGGAAGTTGATTGAAATCAAATGACAATGTTTCACGACATAAAAGCGTGAATATCGAAAGATTATTCATAATCAAACATTTGATGCGCGAAAAAGGACACTTTGATGCAAAACTCATTGATCTCTGATGTCTCGTCCATGAGTCACGATCTATGGTAGAATAGTCGATGGATGATTCTTTTTACAAGGACATGTTTTTATCAGTGCTGCGGTGATGATATATAAATATATTTACTGTATGATAAAATTAACTTATATACGACGACTAAGATGATGATGTGAAAAACAACTCCAAGAAAAAAATGTTTGAATACATTTCAGAGGATTCCGCGATAATTCAGATGAAGAATCATTTTCTTGCTCGAAATAATATTCATCTCGTAGGAATGAAAAAAAAAGAAAGAATACAAATAGATCAGGCTTGTTGTTGTGAAACAATCCATTTTCGAAAAAGTAAATAGCTGTTTGGGCGATTTGCTGGCCGCATAGTGGATGAAGTATGTAAAGCACGCGTGAAACGCGATGGCTATAGCTTCAAATATGAACAGCTAAACAACGAGGCAATATGTTCTCACGTCCTCGCCGCGATTCATTCATAAAAAGATGTGTATATATAGGCGAGTATACGTATCATTTGAGAAGATTAGCAAATCAGCGCAGCCGTACACTTGATCAGAACGAGAACGTATGTGTGTATTAAGTGTCTGGCAATCGTCACGAGATTGCACAGAGCCTGAATCGCGCGTGCGCGCGCTAAAAATTGCCGCGACTCTCGTAATGGCACGGCTGTATCTGCCTCTCTCGCTCAACGCAAGTGCCCATAATTAAAAATGTAAAAAAAGCGTGCGTCCGTGTGCGAGTTGTAATACGCGCCGGTCGAGTGCGCGGAATGCGCGCGATCCGCGTGAATTTTCAAGTTCACCTTGTGCCAGGGAAACGCGTCGCGCGCGCGTACGTGTGCATGCGTATGATGATGGTGCCGGTGCGCGGTGTTTTGGTTCGGCGATGATGATCGGAGGATGATCGGACCTTCGGCCTTCCTTTCACCGCCTCGAGTTTCGTCAGCTGCTATCCGGCGAGTGAACTGCATTGCCAACCGAACAGCGGCGGCAGCCTTGCCATCCGAGGAATTCCATAATATTCGCTGGCTCGCTCGGTCTCGCTCCGTCGCGCGCGCGCGCGCCGTCTCGGGTCAAAATCCTTCGTCATTCGCCACTCACTGCTCGGCCTGGACGTTTGTTTTTTTTTGTCCCGCGACCCGTGTCGCGGGCAACCCGAGTTTCGTCGCGGCCAGTGTACCTTTTTTATTCTTTTTGTGTGTCTGTGCGCGCACCTCAACTCGTGTACACTGCACCACGAGGCGGCTCGAGCTTGGAATGAGTCGTCTGGCATCGCTCTATGCGCATATTTGTACATATATCCATGGCATTGCCAGTGCGATTTGATTTGACGCCGTTTCGTAATCGGCTAAGGCTCGCGCGCGGTAGTGATCCTGTATGAAGAAAGTGACGACTCTCGCGCCCAATCCAATTCTCACTTGTGCTGTATATAGAGTCGCGATCCCCGACTCTCCCAACCAGTTGCGGCTGAAAACAGATCAAACGCTTCAAATTTCATCGACGCAATCCACGGAAAGTGTATCGCCTGTCCCAAAGGTGTCCACGCGAATAAATCAAATTGGCGCGCGGCTCTCGCCCAGTGCGCAGCCACGACCATGTAACAATAAGGACTGCAGCTTCAGGCGATAAGTGCACAGTCACGTCGCGTTAACCTGACACTACAATTCTTCACTCGAACGAGCGTCTATGTGATGAGCTGATAATATTGCGAAGCTCACGTGACCACCGATTTTAAATATAACCATACGTTGTTGCCTTGGCTATGCGACACATATTCTTCCTCATTCGACGTGTTTCCAACGTTTATTTAACATTTTCCATAGTTGAAATTCTTCCATTCTCTATTTCACCATTATTCTGTAAATGAAACATTCAGCAGTTCATTTGAACACGGGATAACAAACTTCAATTATTGCTGTATGTAAAATCGTCTAATGTCTTTAAAGCAAATCAAGCCAGTAACGAAACCTATACAGCAATTGAATATTTCATGGTGACTTTTGGGAAAACAAATATGTACCTTCTTACATTGGAAAAAAACCATATTTGGAAGTTGAAAGGTAAACTTGTCACGTCGGAATAATTAGTTTGAGATAGGATGAAAATTTAACAACAAACGTTGAAAAAATGGAAAAATGCTGTGTTAACATACAATCAACTATGATAAAGATTGAGAGCTGCTTTTCAAATTGCCTCTCGCTCAATGGATTATACACGCGTTGGTCGAACTGTTTTATCAGCTTATCGCATATGTGCATGAGTAATTAATCGCCATCCTCACTTTTACTTTACTTAACGAGTGTGTGGATACACCAAGTGATTCATTGACGTGGTATCCTTCGTTCGATCTGCGCCGAGCGCGCTCGATACGCAGCTTTGAATATTGACTGCTGATTTCCTGGCTACTTCTCATCGCGTCTATAGGATAAATTTAATCGAGATGAATATTCAGCATATTTGGATTTTTTCTTACGCAATCGAATCTAGTGCATACTGAAGAAGCATGACGTCTATGTTACTTTCACTGCTACATGTATGTGTCTTCAGTACGGCTTTGAGAAGAATTTTTTGTTCTCGACAATTTAATACAAAACTCATTGCATAATATGTCGCACCTGTAGCCTCGCTCACTTTCTTGCAGCTCGCGTGTAATTTTCACGTTTCAATAAATACGTCGCGAATAAATTTGATTTAGCGAGTCACAATCACATTGTGAGCCGTATTTATCGATAGCAAACTAATGATCAGCATACAATGAAATATTTTGCTTGGCGATTATGCGATTTGATGACAATGGAACGAAAATATTTAGTCTCGTACTCACTATGTACAGCTGTTGTGCGCGATTTCCAGACTGCCCATCGCCTTATCGTCGCTCTCAGGATATTCATTCTCGTAAACAAAGCGAAGCGTGGATATCTGGTGTGAATGGCCGGGCGCCGATAAACAGCCAAATGACTGTAAAAACCCGAGAGCGAAACTCGACTCGCGTGGCATCTGCGATTTATCGTCGGGCTCGGCGTAATCAGTGCAGTCGATCGCGTAATGCGGATTCCGCGGATGCGCACGTGATCCCGGCCGAATCGAGTACGTGCGTGCGCGCATGGCGATTCTTGCGGCATAAATGACCCATCGGTATGAGCGCTCGATCGTGTCTAGGCTCGATTTTCGATTTTCAAAAATGTCATCGTGTCTTTTCTTGAGTATGGAAAATAATGAAAAAAAAATTCCTCGTTCAGACCAAAATTCAGAAAGGTTATGATGATTCGAGTCTAAATAAGAAGCTTACCGATTCACGTTGGGAACCGTGTATGCCTCGAACAAAGATTTCTCATGAATAACAATTTTTCCTTGCGATTTTTTCCCGCGCAACGTTGCATTGTCCCGTACAATAAAAATGTGCACGCAAAGTTTCAGACTGTTAGCTTGTCGCAAACTAGGTTAAAATTCAATGACAGACTTTTGACCGTCCCACGACCGAGACCCACAAACAACAGAATGACATCCGGAGAAAATGAAACAAAAGCGTGAAAAAATACCAAATTCTATTCGAAACATAGAATGATTCTAGCTATAAGGTGCGTTTACACGCTATAATTCGCTGCAGCGACTGCCTATCTCACTAACGTGTAAGAGAGAGAACACAGACATCATCAGTCTGTGTCTCTCTCATTGATTTGATAGGTTGCGTCGCTGCAACACTTGTAGCGTCTAAACGCACCTCATGACTCCAATAAAAAAAAACAATGTTTCAATCTCTCCCTTCCTAGCCCTGAATAAGTCTGAAGTTTCCGCCGAAATTGTTTACATCCCTCACTTTTGTTGAATAGAATTCTGGAAAAATCCAAGGAATTTTCAAGTATTGATTTTTTCACATGACGAAATGTCACATTTCAACTAATAAATTATTTGACATGTAATTTTGACCTAACTTTCAATTCTATGAGATTTAGTGTTGAAGATTTAATTTTTTGTTCTTGTACTTGGATTTCGTCAAATTTTTTCGAGCCATGTGCCTCGTACATCTGAAAACAGGAAAACCCGCATAATTCAAAGTTTTTCCTCTTTTGGAGGTGTAGTTTTTCTAAACAGAAAACAAAGATCTTTCAATAAGAATGTAACAATCATTTAAAACAAATAAAACATCGGACTATTATGATTGACATCCTTGTTCTCAACACAAATCACAAAACTATCTAGACGATGATAAATTTTCCAGGAAACTATACATCGCCAGAGCAAACGTTTAAAAACACTCCGGTTCTTGCATCCGATATCTCCCGTCTAGTCCGTGATTGAATTTTCTCCCCGATTGTTTTGTTTCTTGATGATTCCCTCCAAAGTTCTATGAGCCAACAACGGTTTTTGTTAGACCAGATTGAACAAGGTAACGATAGGATTTTACTCGGTGAAGCGCGTGCCAACGAAACCTTACACACGCTTAAAATGATCTTTAACTTTTTGCTTCTTTTCGTTTTCGAGGCTACGATCGAAACCGTGAATAATTATGATGTATTCATCAGGATATCGAAAATAACTCAAGGTTTCATTCATCGTTTTAGTTTTCTTGTTATCCGGTATACATTATATCTCGATGAAAGAAGCGGGTTTATGCACGACTGGGTATGCTGTGTCATTGTGTTTATATTTCGATTTGCTTGTTGGATAATTTACTTTTATCGTGCAATACGTGCCATTTTGAAGCTCATACGATTTTTGTCCAGATATTATGATCTTAGGAAGTTCGATTGGCCTTCACGCGTTCCCTAATATGCTTTTATCATTGCTTACCCATTTTATTGTGGCGTTTAATAAGCTACATATGTCAATATAAAGTGATTAAAGGAATTGCTGCGACTCGAGTCGGATAATAATTCGTGTAGCCAATCCAGATCGTTACCTTCCAGAAAAAGGCAAAGGATTGGATTGTTTTGTACGGCATTGAGTAAACGTTACAGAATACAACTGCTATCGCTATAGCTATATCCCGCAAAATAAAAACCGTGGCAAAAGTGCGCGTGAGTATGTCGAGTTCGAATTTCGAGCTGGACGACGACGGGGACGACTGGCTGGCGTCGTTGGCTACGTCGAGCCAATCGGGCATGGAACTGACAAGCGACCGCGACTCGGCCCAACTCGACTTGGATTTGGATCAGCTCACCATTGCCGAGAACAAACAGAATCGTGTTCTCAGGTACATAAACCGCTGCCAAGTGCCTTAGCAGTATGCTTTCTCAAAGAGGCTTCAACATCACCCACAAACGCATCCCAAACCTGTATTTTCACCATTCCACTAGCGTAGATACTATCATTTATTTTTCAAAAATTACAAAAATATTATTTAATCAGTTCAATTCGTATCTTCGTGACTGTGTAAAGTGTCGTTCTTTTTCAATTGACCAAACTTTGTCGCGACTGTTGATGTCTGCCCGGGCTCTCTTATTATTTGATCAAATGCAACAAAGCAAACGGTTCTAGGTTATACACGATGCGAGACATTTGGACCTGCTTAATTTTTCGATCAATTCATCTTGTGACTGTCATACGGTTTAATGGTGGTTAAAATCGATCCATCCTGCCCTTAAGTCTGTATTTAGCAAACTTGAAGACTCATTTTGATCATTTTCGGCGGCTGAGGTTGGAAATGATCAATTCAAAATCTATTTTGATCATTTTCGACGGCAAAAGACACCAAATTTTCCCAATTTTATCTATAGCACGTTGAAAATACTGGAAACGAAACTTACATGAATTTTTCGTTCCCTTAGCAACGGTTGCTAGGGCGGTAAACAACGGTTGCTAAGGAGCTAATTGGGAAGATTTTGTGTCCTTTGCCGTCGAAAATGATGGAAATGGGTCATAAATTAATGATTTCCAACCTTCGTAACTGTTGCTAGGGAGGTAAACAACCGTTGCTATGGAGCAAATACAACAATTCAGTGTCCTTGGCCATCGAGTGTGACTTAAAACTGATTTTCCGGCTTGCCCCAATGAGCACTCATAAGGATTTGTGAGAAAACACGTTAGGAACGGTTGCTAGGGAAATAACCAACGGATTTTGCTGAAAATTTAACTCGGACTAGATCTTGTCACAACTAACCGGTGTGCAAAATTTCAAGACGATCGGATCATTCCTTCGGGAGTTATCGTGGACGAAAGAAACGAAAAAATAGACACCTTAACAACGGTTGCTAAGGAAATAAACAACGGATTTCGCTGAAAATTGAACTCGCCCGAGATTTTGCCGCGATTAACCTGTGTGCAAAATTTCAGGACGATCGGACCATTCCTTCGAGAGTTATCGTGGACGAAAAAAAAACGGGACGCACACACACACACACACACACACACACACACACACACACACACACACACACATACATACATACAGACACTTTTGGATTTCCATGTTTTTCGACCCGTAGATCACGAAAATCGAGGTCCCGAGGTCTGATTCGGTGGGTCGATTTTTGCCCCATTACAAAGCTTTCTCTTTAAGAAAGCAATACATCGCGCGAAACACAAATGAGCTTACTTTGAGATTAATTTACTAAATTCAGGCTATAATATTATCCCTACTACTACCAGAGATGCTGCAGTTTGATAAAGCGAACATAACAAAATATCGTTTAACGGATTGGCCGCGTGGCGATATCTAATGGGTATTGCAGATGTATAATGAGGAATTCATATTATAATTGTTACAGTAGATGGTAATGAATAAAAATCACTCTGCACAGTTGTGACTGTGACAAGTCCACAGAATATTATCATTTGTCAACGCACAAATGGAATAATTAAACGCAATACAAAGTAGTGAGCATTGAAGAAGTTTCATTTTGTGTGGAGTTTTGAACTTATTTGAAAAAAAATTGTTTGGAAAGTTTAGCTTTTAGGTTGAAAAATTTAGGTAAAAAATTCATTTTAGCCCAATGTGCATCATAAATATGGTAAATTGACTGGATTTCCTTCATCGGAACGAATTTCAATATTAGGAAATATTGTTTTAATCATGAAAATGTAATAATGTCGAATTCGTTGTGTATTTTAAAACTCTTGCTTTGGAGTTCTTAAAAATTAATGAATTTCCGTCTGATTTTGCTCAACTATGAAGTTGGGATTGTAAATAGAATCTTGACACGATTGAACTGAAACAAAATGAAACATTTCGGATAACCGATATATGGTACCAAGTGTTTAATGAGTAACGATTTTTCGGTTTCAGGAGGACAAGGAGTCTCAACGCACCAAGTCCAATCCAGCAATTCGGACCATGTGGCCGTATTATGAAAAATTCTGCGATGGTCATGTGAGTATTCTTTCATTAAATTATCCCGTTTTAAATCACGAGTTGAAACGTTACAGAGTTTCATTGATTACGTAAACAATTTCCGTAAGAGCAATCTACAATGATTCTACTCCGTCTCTCTGACATCATAAGAGGGGAAACGACAGATATGAAGAAATATTAATCCACACAAAATTGCTGCTCTATACGTATTTAGTTTTTTGTCAATGCTAATGATATATTAAGATGGAATTTCTTCACGTTGAACGCGAATCTTGAAAACATGTGATTTTTATAGGCACAAAAAACCATGACGTGTCATAAAGCGATTTTCTTTGATTCTCACTGCAATCTCATTGATTTTATTTCTTGTATTGTTGAAGTCTTTTTCATCATACTTTGAAATCTCACATTCCGTTGGAGCATGTTTTATTTTTGATATGATGTATGATTTGTTTCGTTGCGACTTCTCTGTTTGATATTGCAAGTTAAATGTAACTTCAGGCGACTTCTGTGTATTCATGCTTCTACTAATCTCAAAATACACGAGATGAAGGTGAATTTTTATTGATTATTCGTGCATAGATAATCGGGAGATATCTGCAATACAAGAATACAGCAGATGTAGAATCAAAGATAGGAGATGATTATTCGGATTACAAGTCGTATGATAATGTATGAACTTTTCAATTTCAACAATTCCTCTCCGTAGTAAAGAAGAAAAAAAGGGATGAAAAATCTGTTGGGTTCGCGTACAATAGATTCGAGTGAAAGGGATGCGCGGAGCGGAAGCGATGAGCCAATATCGCTGTATATAAAAGAAAAGTGAAGAAGCAGATCTGACGTGGGTATACAATTCAAATGCGACGCGGGCCACAATCGTCGCTCGTGCGCACGAGTGCAAGGCTCCTTTTAATCAGCCACGTCGAGCTTGAATAGGAAACGCACGCGATCGGCGCGTGGCAAAAAATCCGTGAAAACCCGCGTCGTGATCGAACCGAATTGAATGAAAACAAACCACAAAGTGGCAATCAATCGGAGACAATATTCGAGCGGCGCGAAGGACGCGTGTTCGGCGCGGGGGACTTCTTATACACCCTCTCTGAAACCTATTGGGTTGTCTCCGGAAAATGACTAGGAATGATATGAGGACATATGAAATCTGTGGCTTGTTGTTTTTATTTATGAAAATTTTAAAAAATTATGCATTCTTCTCTTTTACTTTTGAGATAGTATGGAAACTATCTATACTATAAGAGGAAAAAAAGTTTTTTTATTAAATTTCCCATGAGTCCGAAACATTGATCTCGAATGTTGTTGCAAAATAGGTACAAAGGAAAATTTTTCGAAAAAAGTACCTCATAAACAAATGCGACGCGGTTTTTCTATCTAATCAAAATATAAAGGAGACATATGATAGAAGATAAACAAACGCTCATTTTGAGTTTTCACTCACTCAAATCTGATTTGTGAAACCCAAGATATAGAGGTTCAATGTTGAAGTACCTCTCCGGCAAAAGTATACGCAGTAGAATAATAATTGAAACGGTTTCTGGTAGCTTGAAATTGTTTTTCTTCAGTATCATGTATTATCTGCGTAAATAATGTTATTGATAATTAATAGTCGGGCGGAAGGTTGATGGAAATCATTAAAACGCAGCACTTTTGGTGCAGAGGCAGTGGAGGGGGTGGGGGAGAAGAAACGACGAGAAGTCGAACGCTCAGGATTAAAATGAACGTTTTTTTACCGACAATATCTCAGCTTCTATGGTAGATAATTTTATGATTCTGCTTTTAATTTGATATAGCTAGTCAAAAGCTGATCAAATATGTAGGTTAAAGTGCCGTAAAAATTATTGGTTACGATCTATATATCGACGTGTCTTACGAAGAAAGACACATCTCAAACTGTCCGCGAAGAAAGACACATCTCAATTTGTCCGCGAAGAAAGACACAACTCGCAATCTAGCCACGAAGAAAGACACAACTCGCGTCTGGCCGCAAAAAGGATACATGGCGCACATCCCACAATTTTCCGACGTAAAAAATATATGGAATGAAAGCTTAGAATGAGTAGGTTATCATTGACAAAAAAAAACAAGCCTTTTCTACAGTTTAAACTCTTTTTTCGTTAATATTCGCGGGAGAATAATTCCGACATTTGTCTTTCTTCGCGGACAGATTGCGAGTTGTGTCTTTCTTCGCGGCTAGATTGCGAGTTGTGTCTTTCTTCGCGGACAGATTCAGTTATGTGTCTTTCTTCGTAAGACACGTCGATATGAAAAATATAATAATAAATATTTGTAGAGCCGTTTAAATAATATTTTTATATTTTTATTAAGGTAACTGTACCCAATTTGGCACTGTACTCAATTTGGCACAATCGTCAGATTTCGTATTTCCGGTGCTCTCTGAGCATCAGTCGCTCTTGGGTTATGTTGTGGGAATTAAAAGAAAATTTTCGGTATCTTCCCCGCCCATTTAGCCCTTAAAACCACTCTCCTACAACACTTTGAAGTTTCACTTACTGATTTTTTCACCATTTTCTTATTTCACTTTTCACACTCAACCTCAAAAATCAGGTGTCAATAATTTTTATCTCTCAAAGTGTCATTATTTTTTTTGTGTAAAAACATCTCAGCTTTCAATTGGTCTCATCAGTTTTCCTAAAATTATTTTTTATCCTAGTCAAATTGCTGTTTTTCGCATAAAAAAAAAGTGAACCCAATGTGCCCCTCTGCGCGTTTTTAAATGGGAAGACTGAGTGAAATCATTGAATATTTGTATAGACATATTACGATGATTTAGACGCGTATTTTTGAGTTGTATGTTAAAAATTTTGTATAAATATCACTGGGAACATAATTGAGAGTTTATTTCAATGCCAATTGGATCGTCCCTGTAGGCCTATATAGGCTGTAGCTAATGATTAAAAAATTGTGCCAAATTGAGTACACGTTTTGTGCATTTAGCCTTTTTGCGTTTTTTTTTAAATTGCGATTTTCGATAGGTTAAAGTAGTCGAATGATGATTGAAGATGGTTTCTAATAGGTATTGAGCTAAGCTTTGAGATGCCGTTCACAGAATTTTAAAATTCGAAGTCTATCATAGTCAAATTCGCGAAAAACCCTTAGAGGGGGGGGGGGGCACATTGGGTACAGTTACCTTATAAAAATCTACGTCACGCTGACTAATACATTCAATAGAAATGTTTTTTATGGTATACGTCATCATAAACTCTCATTTTACGCAACGATTTTCGTGCCTTAAATGCGATTTTACGTACTAGTGCTTGTGCTCAATTATTATAATAGGACAGCACAGTAAAATGTTCTATGATGACGTTTATTCAACATTACATTTACAATATACATAAACTTAAATTCTAAATATATATATATATATATATATTATCTTAAATGTAATCGATTGTTTTTGTCTTATATTGTTAACAATTATTCATTATAAGCACGGAAACAGTAGTTGAATAATTGTTAAATCAAATTATCTACTATAGAAGCTGCCCTACCCCCTCCACTGACTCTGCACCGAAAGTGCTGCGTTTCAATGATTTCCATCAACCTTCCGCCCGACCATTAAGTATCAATAACGTTACTCACGTAGATAATTTAAGAAAAACAATGTTCAAGCTACGAGAAACCGTTTCAATTATTATTCTACTGCGTATACTTTTTCCGGAAAGGTACCTCGCTTTGGTACCTCTAAATCTCGAGATTCACAAATCAGATTTGAGTAAATGAAAGCTCAAAATGAGCGTTTGTTTATCTTCTATCATATGCCACTTTTATATTTTGAACAGACCACGAGAGGGTGTATAAAAAGTCCGAGCCCTGGGCTACAGAGGACAATGTTGTCGGTCGATTGGGCGGGGAGGGGAGGGGAGGAGGGGTGAGGGGGGGGGGGTTATATCAAAAAGTGCAAGAGAGACGAGCCGTGTGTCAGTCGGTCGGTCGGTCGAGAGCTTGGGTAGAGAATCGAGCGTGTATACATGTAGCGTGTGCGTTCGCGCGATACGGGGAGCGCATGCGCGCGGCGGCCCAATTGTTTTGGCCGCGCGAGCGCGCGAGTTAAAACCGCGAGCGGCAAGTGGCGAGTCAGTTTGCGCGCGCGCGAGCTGCCAGGCGTAGGTGCATATACGTGCACGGGCGCGAGCCGCAGTGTCCGCGACGACAGACGCGCAGTCGACGCGACGGACCAGCTGACGGACGCGGTGTCGTGGGCGGGCGCGCCGGCAACTCAACATGGTCGGGACTGTCTGGTTGCCGCCGGCCAAGAGGAGAGGCGACGTCGTCCGGGACAAGCCCGTCAGATACGCTCTGTACGTTTTATATCCATTCCGTATACGTATGTGCACCGATCTTTCAAAAACGAAAGATTCCGTTTGAAAAGCTCTCCCGGTTCTTGCCGCGCCGCGAACCACGCGATTCCCAAGCACTTTCCCACGAAAAATTACCAGTCGCAATGGCGAGAACTATTGATACACTATCCCCTCTGATCCGCGTGTTGTGCGCGTCTCGTCTCAATTTGTTCATTTTCAATGCAATTGCAATTCGTTTTTTCGCGCCAAATTCATTACAACTTTCATTTCAAATTCTTCGTCAATCGCATGCTCAGAAACTTGGTCAGACGATTTGAACTACCCAAACACGTAATGTGTGTAATATACATGTATAGCCATTCAGTCTGACGTTTCGATTGCCAGCGAATGTTCCCGCAATTATTATTCATTTCATGTGCATAATTATATACTCACACACAGAAATTCGTGAATATGAATATACTGTACATTTATACTAACTATAGATGATCCCACGAAACGTTAGACCGGAAGGCTGTGGACATGACAGCTGATGTGTTAGGGTAGTCAAAAAGCATCTGTCGGAGCTTCATCGCGATTGATAGTCAATATAAACACTCATTATTCAAAGGGAAATAAATTGGTTTTGCAGGAATCAAATCTATCGGGATACTGTCATGGGTGAGAGGAAATGAATAATAATAAGGTGACTGGACCCAATACAGTTAATTTACGTTTTGATTGGGTTAAAATGGGCATATGATAGTTGAAATGATGGTTTCTGATAGATGTTGAGCTAGCTTTTAAGATGAAGTTTGAAATTTTAATTGTATTATAGTCGAATTCGCGAAAACCCCTTGGTGTTGGCACATTTGGTAAAGTTACCTTACATCAGTCGTCACACCGCTGAATTTTACATTCATTCTACTCGTTTAACTTGGATATATTCAACAAATTGCACGTTTGCATGGAAAAAGAAGCCAATAAAAAATGAAGCGTAGCATATTCAATCAAGTTTAAATGAGCTATCAGTATACGGTGAATTGTGACGCGCGGGCCATACAACGTAGCATGAGCTTGCAAGTTCTAACACAAACGCGCGGACATATACGCGACAAATCTGGAATTCGACTTGATTAAAATCCATGGGATTTCTTGGCATTGTTTTAAATATTTCAACGAGAGATTTAGATGCAAGGAAAATAAGTGGATTAGGAATTGTAGGGAAAGAGACAAGACATGCTCAACTCGTTCATTTCAGTTGCTTCTTTTTAATTACTATGAGTATCAATTTTTTCTCTGCAGACGTAACATGCAACTATAATGACATTCACAGGCACTTTATAATTCTACAACGTTCTTTCTCAAGGCTTATTTTGATGAGAGGATTTGTCGGTCTCAAACGAATCAATGATAAATTGAAATATAAAAACTGACGCAAACTCAAAAGTTTGTCGTTTCCAATGTGAACTTTGTGATCTTCAGAATCATCGACTCGCGCAATTGGTACACACTGCAGGTGGAAGCATGAAAACCGATGAAATTGTTATTTTTGGCGAGTTGTGTTGACAAGATCGAGGGAGCATCAAGTCTCGCGTCGAAGTGATTATCTCCGAAACAAGTAAATTGTGAAGCGTCGCGAGTGCGAGTATACCGTAGTCGAGGAGGAGGGAAGGTGGGGGCTGTACTTACTTCGATCGATAGTCTGCAAGTACGAGGGGGAAACATGACAGTTGGACGGATGCTGATGTTGACGTTGATGTTTGCAGGACGATCCAAGACCCGGCGTCCCAGAGGCTGACGTGGTACAAGCCACCGCTCACCGTACTCGTCATCAAGAAGGTGCGCGACTCGTCGGTCCTGCCTCCCTTCGTCCAGCTCGTCACGTGGCTCATAGAGGTTGGTTCAAATTAAGTAAGATCGCGCCGCTCGGCCCAAGTTTCAAAACTTCCAAAGTTCGGGTTCGCGCCACATTATAAAAATGCCTCTCGCGCGCGTGCTAAACGCGCATCCCATCGCACTTGGATACCACCCGGGATTAGGGTCGCTCGGATATTTCGCTCTAACTTTAAGAAATGGTTTATCGTTACCCAAAAAAAATCTCAAAAGGTTTCAGTGTAATTGGGTATTCAAATACTGAGTGGTCTCCTATTAGTGTATACACTCACAAAAGTTTCTTATTGTTCTCAGAGGAATTGGGCCTCAGTCAGAATTTCTGCTACTTTTAATCATAATATATTGTTGATTGGAGAAGAAAAGTCTTCTCTCAAGAAGATTCTGTTTGGAAGTAGCAGAAATTTTGACTGCGGCCCAATTCCTCTGGGAACAACAAGAAACTTTTGTGAGTGTAATATTGCTAATAGTGCGTCTCTAGCTAATATTTTTCAATGTTGTTTATCTTTGTGATAATTTTTCAAAGTGCAGTAATCCGTACGTATTCAGATGTAGATATCACTTTTCCTGCACGCTACTAGTTCTGTTTATAATAATTAGTAGCATAAAAATCGACCGTCAATTCACGATAAATCTCAGTATTCCAAAGTTCACAATGAAACAAGTAGTACGACAGACAAGTATCAACACTTACAAATAATCAGTGGCATGATTTGGAACTCGTCTATTATTTGTATATCTCACAAGTGAGTAGATGGTATGTGATGTGAGTGGTCAGGTTATACGAATTGGCCAATATAATAATTATTTTCCAAATATCAATACGATAAAACGCGTAAAAGCGAAGGTGGATAAATATTTGATTTGGCAGAGCATCGTTTCTTGACTGATTGTGTTTTGCCATTCGATGCAGGAAAAACGGATGCTGGTGTTCGTGGAGGCAACGGTACTCGAGGACCCGGCCCTCGCGAGGGACCACAGGTTTCAGGGAGTCCGCGACAGACTGCAGACCTTCAGAGACGGCACCGATGATCTTCAGGTAATTTATTTATGTTGCCACATCTGTACTCTCACCCGAATTATCGGAGAGTCGGCATTACTTTTGGGGAATCACTAATCGCGTACGAATTACGATGATGACTTACTTTGTCACAGATGGGTTTTGGGTACTCTAATAGCATATATTTCGAGGTGAATACAGTAACTAAATTTTTAATTTCTCGCTGAAACATCCTGAATGACCTAACTATTCGATGAAACAACAACTGGCACGCGTGCGCGGCTCGTCGAGAGGGTTGTCAACACAGCCAATTATTTTTCACACAAAACCCGGGGCTTTCATTCGAATATTTTTCGCGAACTATTTTCAAGTATCCGAAAAAACGCATTGTGTTATTGACGATGGAGCCGAGAGCGGCTTCGTGTAGGTCGTTTGAACGAAAAAAATTGCTACAAATGTCGAAATCGCGAAGACTGTAAACAATAAAGTTGCTGATGATGACATTTTTAAAGACCGGCTTGGACTCATTTTGATCTCGCCCAGGGTCAGATGACAACACGCAAAACCGCATACTATTACATGACGAAGATCCTGGCCCGATTATACGCGAGTTTGTTTTCGTTTCGGCTGACTCAACCATATACTGACGACGTTTTGCTTGTTCGCAGGACCGCATAGACTTCATCGTCTGTCTCGGAGGCGATGGAACCCTCCTGTACGCCAGTCTTCTTTTCCAACAGTCCGTTCCACCCGTCATGGCATTTCATCTCGGCTCTTTGGGATTCCTCACACCCTTCGAGTTTGATAACTTTCAGGAACAAGTCACTAATGTCTTGGAAGGTATGCTTGGTTTTTTACGAGGATACGCGTGTACTAATAGTGCGGTTGCCGTTTTTTTTTTTTTTTTGATTTTGATTTATGTATTTTGATGTGCAAAATATTCGAGCGTTCTTTTGTTATTAATAAATTATTAGTAAAAAAAATAATCAACCGCTTTTGCTTTCTCAAAGAGACAGCTTTGTAATGGGGCAAAAATCGACCCAACGAATCAGACCTCGGGACCTCGATTTTCGTGATCTACGGGTCGAAAAACATGGAAATTCAAAAGTGTCTGTATGTATGTATGTGTGTGTGTATGTGTGTGTGTGTGTATGTGTGTGTGTGTGTGTGTGTGTGTGTGCGTCCCGTTTTTTTTTCGTCCACGATAACTCTCGAAGGAATGGTCCGATCGTCTTGAAATTTTGCACACAGGTTAATCGTGGCAAAATCTCGGGCGAGTTCAATTTTCAGCGAAATCCGTTGTTTATTTCCTTAGCAACCGTTGTTAAGGTGTTTTTTTCCCTGGAACGATGTGTTTTTGGATTCTTTTGATGACTTTGAATTGAAGATTCCTGTCCTTTTTTGATAACATCTACGTTTTCATGAGAAAAAAATAGTGAAATCTTAAAAAAACGCTAATCTACAAAAATGACAAATTTGTAGGAAACTAAGTAAGAGTTTGGATAAAAATTCGGAGCAAGCTACGTTGAAAATGACGTAGAATAATTCGTGTAAAACAGGCTTGCAAATTGAAAAATCATCTATTTACAACTTTATCAATTTTGACTTCTTGGAAAACATCGATATCACAAAGGGATATCTTTTTAATTCAAAATTATCCAGACAATCTAAAAATACACTTCAAGGTGAACATATGGTTAAAGATTATGTTGCTAATATTTTGTTAATTAACAGCAAACGAATGCTCGAGTTTTTGGCTAGGCAAGCAAGATGTGTGGATCGAGCGCATCCAAATACATTTATAACATTTATAACATTTATAACATTTTAACATCAAGTTACTATGTAGACAAATGAATTAATTTCACACAAGTTGGACGAGCAATATGACTATCGGGTTTGAATCATCAATCTCGGTGCTATGCATTCAAATTTGATTAGATTCAATAAAAAAAATTTACGCAACATCAAAAGAGTTGCGTTGATTTAGGTGGTTTACGAAGCAGTATTATCATAACAGGGGTATGTTGTTGGGTGTAGGTCACGCGGCACTGACTTTGCGAAGCAGGCTGCGCTGCATAATAATGAGGAAGGGCGAGGAGGGCGGGGTGAGCAAGCAGGGCCCGACGAACCTGTTGGTGCTGAACGAGGTGGTGGTGGACCGGGGCCCGTCGCCCTACCTCTCCAACATCGACCTGTTCATCGACGGCAAGCACGTGACGAGCGTACAGGGCGACGGGCTGATAGTGAGTACGCCCACCGGCTCGACCGCGTACGCTGTCGCGGCAGGCGCCAGTATGATCCACCCGTCGGTGCCCGCCATCATGATCACCCCCATCTGCCCGCACTCGCTCTCCTTTCGCCCCATCGTCGTGCCCGCCGGTGTCGAGCTCAAGGTATGTACATCCCATCCACCAGCTCGTTTTCCTCGTCATCATAACACTTTATCTCACTTGAGGGGTGAGTTGACTTCAAAACACTTGAAAATTAGGTTTTTCGCGAGTATTTTTTTTTCTTACCAAAAGGATGAAAATGATGTTTGATATGTTTCAAGGCATGCAAGAATAATTTTCATTTTGAATATGTGTAAATTGTCGATCTTTGAGGACCAATCCAGAGTGAAGTGGAAAAGGAAAAATCACAAAATCCACCACATGTTTAATTAATGCGACGTTTCGCCAGTAAGGTTCACTGGCCTCATTAGGCAGCTTTGAATAAAAATATAATATAACGTCCATTGTCAAACTATTGTCAATTTTCATTTTGATTCAGATCACAAAATAACGTTAAGACAGCGGGTCGATCGAGAGCGTTTTTTTTTTGAGAAGGTGAACGATGTGCAAACTAGCAATTCACAGATAGCACCTAGAACGAATGAGAATTATTGCAAAAATATGCGTATCAGTTATAAAACGGCAGCTCCGTGATAATCGCGTTTAAAGTTTTATTTTAACGTTTGGACCATTGAAAGGATCCTCGAAAAATAAGCTGTGAGAATTTTTGAAAATATATTTCTCATAATGTTGATGGAATATAATTTCAAGGTGTATTTTACATGTTTCACGTCATTAAAAAAATCGAAAAAACGGTTTTCGAAGTCAATCAACCTCTTAAGAGAGAGAGTCACGCCAAAGGGATAACGTAAGCTATAAAAAATAATGAATATTGCCCGAATAACATGGATAATCTGCTAAAATAAATGTATTCACGGTGATTCCGATCATAATTTTACTATCAACCAAATTATTTTTCGACGCTTTGGCAATTTAACGTTAACTGAGATAACAGTAGGGTGGGAGCTACTGGGATCTTGATGGGCAATTATTTATGAATGTAGTTGAACTGCTATAAAATTGATTAATACTGCCCGAATGATATGAACATTCGTTTCAATGTACGAAATAGTATATTATGCAACTAGTGCGTGGAATCGTATTTCACGAGTTGCATACGATATTTTATGTTACATAAGTGATCTACGCGAATTTCACGCATCGATAATTTGAGTGCGTGAAATGAGCGTTTATGATCACATATAACATAAAGAAAATTATGCGCATCGACGATTGAACGTAACGATTAAGACTCAACAGGTGACCGGAATCACCGGAGGGGGGGTCAATTGACAATTGTTCACGTTACATTTTTGGTAAGACCTCGCTTCAATCTCGAAACGCGCTTTACATGAGCATTTCACGTGCAGATTTCAGTATCGCCAGACAGTAGGAACACCTCGTGGGTGTCGTTCGACGGGAGGAACCGGCAGGAGCTGTTCCACGGCGACAGGTGAGAGCCACAAGTCATCCTTGCTAATTCGAAAATCCTGTTGCATTTCAGATAATGGCCAACAGCAAGGCGCGCAGCACAGCCTACGTCTCTTTCGACGGTCGCAATCAGCAAGAGCTACGCGTTGGGGACAGGTTTGTCCCGATCAAACTTTTTCCAACTAAACGAGACCCCAGCCTATTATTTTTCTACATGTTATCTTTCTGCATCCACATTAAGTTCAATTGTCTATGAATCAACTTTGCAAGTCATTTTCAACTGCACACGCGCGCGCGCATCAATCCTCTTTTTTTTCAACCCATCCACCAGTAGTCTCGACAATTTTCATCAGCACTTCAGTCACTAAAATGGTTGAATAGTTGACTCTTCATCGAAACAAACATTCAGCTGCTCCAACAATCCAAGCAGTCTTAACAAACAGTTTTCTCAGTACTGGCACGAATGCAGCAAAACGGTTTCCATTCAATATCTTATTCACTCGCGAATGTCGCGCGCGTGCGATTGAGATCTGGGCTGTGGTGTTGCTGTTCAGGTGATGGATACATGTACTTATATACAGTCTAAGAAACATTTTATTTCCTCCGAATACAACATTCTCTCGAAACTTTTTCATTGGCATGCCATTTTTCAATCTTAAATCATCAGATACTCACAAATCATTTCGCGACAACTATTCAAATCTAATGGAAGCGGAACAATTTTCAATTGCTCTTTCATTTTTATCTCAAGAATCAGATGAACAAACTGGCTGGTATAAGGTAGCTTCAGTCAAGTGCCATACCTTATTCTAGATAATTTTTTATTACAGACTACTTATGAATACTTGGAAAGAAAAAATATAGTCTGTTACCAATCAGTAGACCACTTTGGAATTAGCTCGCCAATTCTTCTGAAACTTTAAGAGATACTTATTTGATACCTAAATATGTGATGATTTGCATTCTTTCGTTCTGACATTTTGATTTTCCGGAGATATTAACCGTTCATTGCTGATTTCATGCGGGTGTAATGTATGTCTATGTATATGAAATGCCATACATGTAGATATAAATTCTTTGTATTGAAACATGACCGAATATTTGCACACGGAAAATTAAATCACGTTAGGATGAATGACTGCATAATATATTATCTATTTGAGTACTCTTGAACTATCTCCAGAAGTTTTAGCGATATGCGAGAGCCAAATCCCAAGTAGTGTCTTGGTTAATTAAGATGTGCACATCAATGCCCACGTGAAATTCATAAAAATACAATTTTTTTAGGTTTTTTGAGCTTATTTCTTCGGTAACATACGGTTTTCTTTAGCATCTTGTAATCTAATCATGAATATCTATTACTTTGAATTTTTTCAGATTTTTCCTAATTTTTATATTTAGTTTAGAAGTGGTTAATTGATTCTCGAGCCATAAGAGCTGATATGAAAAATGTTATTTTTGTTATGGGTGTCATTCTGCTCAAGCTCAAACTCAATCTACAGTTTTATAATAACTTGCTGAAGCCATCACAAAAGCCAAGTAGAAATCCAAAAACGTATTGTCTATGAGAGATGAAGATTTATTTAGCATTCGTTTCAATTGTAGCTTTTACTTGGAGAAGTATTATTTCAGCCAAATGCGCATAACTGTCACTGAGTCTTGAGAGAGATTAGATTTGTCTTTGATTGTCGTGGGATAAGGATTGATAGTATCGGCTTGAATGCTACAACATTATATGTGAAAAATGATGATGTTTGAAAGGAGGAATCATGGGAGAGTATTAGTAACGAGTGGATCGCTTGTTTCAGTCTGAGGGTGACGACGTCGATCTACCCGGTTCCGTCGATCTGCGCAGCCGACCAGATTACCGACTGGTTCGACTCGCTCGCCGAGTGCCTGCACTGGAACGTGCGCAAGAAGCAGAAGCACCTGGATGAGCTGAGCGACCTTACGCATTCCTCCAGCAACGATACCCTCGACTCGCTCGACCGCGAGAGTTAAGATGGCACCCCGAAAAACATGGGACCAACATTCGAACTTGTCAAGCAGCTGTTCATTGAGCATCGGGAGCGACCCACAATAATTCTACGTAATTCTATACAACGATACTCTGCTCGGAACACTGCTCGTCAGCGGCCGTTTGTCAATGACCCGTATATGCAGAGCCGCTGTGTACTGTGTTGTCCGACGAATGACAAGCGCAGCCACAGGCGCAGTCAGACACTTTCGAGCTCTCTCACTCTCGATGTTCATGTAGCAGATAATCATTATAGTTTCTAATTTCATTGTGTACATGTGATGAGCAGACACGTGAGGATGGCAGAATTTTTCATTCAACAATTATATAATTATAATTATTAAGAGCCTACGTGAGCAACTCTGTGAATTTACACATATTTGAATTATAGCGCGAGCTAAAAGACAATATTACATTCATATGCGCGTCATGTTCCTCAGCAACTAAAACAATTGAAGAAGAAAAATGCATCACTTTGCGGGAGACGCTTTGTGAGTACAAATTAAACGAGGAATTATAACCGTTATACATACTTTTTCTCGAATCGAATATCGAATACGTTTAATTGATTTGTTTAGGGGAAAAAACATGTTGTATATGATCAAATAATATATATTTCCTTTTAAATACATTGTTTTTAATAAAATAATTTTTATACATTGGCTACATTTATTTATCCTTATACTTACGTTTAGATCCGCCTCATTCAACAAACCAGTTATAGATGCCAAATTTAAATTTATCAACAATCGAATATTAGAATAATTTGAAGAAGGGCGTGCGTTCATTATTTCGATACATCTATGCACAAGCTTGTTCATATATATGGGTCATTATCATGATGTATGAAAATTGAGTATCTGAAGTGCGTGAGAGCGTGCAGGAATGTATTATTTTATCGCGCGGGAATACACAGTATATTTTTACCGTCAAATTAACTAAAATTCGCTTTTTCTCGTCCTAGAAGCTGAAATGTGCTTGTTGGAGGAAAAACATATTTTTTAGCGAGACATCATCAAGGTTCGAGAGTTAGAAATTAATATGAACGAGCGAGCGGGCAGGAAAAATAAATATGAAATGCAAAAGGAGAAGAAATGCGGCAAGGTTAACTCTGCGACGCCTCAAGTCTTTCCTTTGCGATCTTTTTGAATTCAGATTATAAATCGAAAAAATGCGGCGAGTATCATCATGGAAATTGTCAGGGCATAGTACGAATATGTATCGTATGCCATACTATGACATCCTACCCTTAATTAGTTAATTTCATTCATAAAATAATGCCCTACACTCACTATTCTAAATAATCTGTATATTTTTAATGAAAATAATATTGACATACCTCGTTTTTCACTTGATTTATAATTTCATACATAAATTGTGATATCATGCGCATGCATTTATCAATACCAGTGACCGAGCTTAGAGAGAAAATTACGTGAATTAAAAAATAATATACCAGTGTAATATAGTTTTCGTTTAATCTACAATATTTAGTTTAATTTACAATACGAGCCTATTATTTCCATGTATGGCCGTAACACACAAACTATAGACGATGTGTTTTATCCATTTGACTAGTCTTCTTTTTCAAAACATTTGAAACAATAAGAAATCCTAGTTTGCAAGACCAATGTCTAGATAAGATTCAGATAATTATGTCTCGAACTAACTTACTTTTCTGATGCATTCATTTTGATAATGCTTCTACCAACCGGTGTCACTTTCTACATGCATCAATGAGAAAAATTGTATATTTTCTTTGCAGATTAAATAAAGTGCAACCTAATATCAAAATTAACAAAAAGTGTACTACTTGAGTCATTACATTATTCATATACTTGAGAATGTATATAGCACGCATACGAAATCTTTGGATGCTAAAAAAAATCGTAGTACATACTTATCTGAGGTTATAAACTATTTACATGAATATATCGCCTGATCGCTTAATTTTTCATGTGCTTACAAGAAGACATCGCGCATCCTAAGTGCGCTTTTTCAATGAATCGACTTATTGCTAGAATTAATCTACAGAGATTATGATAACAAGTATGTATAAAAATGGCGTACAATTTATCTTTGAAAGTTGTTCCGGATATTTTTCAATCTGAAAAAACTCTCAATGTGTAAACTATACTCTATCTTATGTTGAGTCAATCTAGAGATATGAACATTTGTTTTTCTTATCATACAAGACTATTCAAAGATTTTCATTGATAACTCATTGTCTTAATAATCAAAACTTATATCACAAAAATTATTCCTTGTAAAATAGTCTAAGTATACGCAATTCTGTTCATTCAATTTTATAATTTTCATTGAATATAAAAATCTGGGTATGTGCACGAGTTGAGTATTTCGAATACTCATTAAATTCAGAATCTTTTCATAAAAAGTCAAAGTTTTGAATAATCAAGATTGTGCGTGTACTTGGACTTCATTTTCGCTGAATTTTATTTTAATATTATTCATGGCAGCACCTTGGTAAAACCAACCACAGTGTCACTAAAAATTATTTACATTCAATCAGAGACTAGAAATAGTCGGCTGGCCACTATAAATACTCTTCAGAAATGATATGATATATTTCTCAGCGCGTTTTGTTTACCCTGGTACAAATATTACCTTACCTAATACATTATGCAATCATACTTTCAAATCAGATACCAAACATATTCAAGATAAGCTAATCTCGTCCCTCTATTAGACACAATATTACAATATTGAGAAAAAAGGCAAAAGTTGCTCCACAATAAAGTGAAACTGGAAAAAATATGCTGATATGAGAATGAATTACATTATTTACTAGGATAGATTCAAAGAGTTGGTTCGGAAATCTGCCTCATTTCATACAAACAATCATGTGAGAAAAAAAATTATAATAATATAAATACATGCATGTATAAACATGGGTTTTGCAGAAGATGTAATTTGGAGACTAAATCCAAAATACAATTCATACAATAATAACTCGTGCTGGGGAAATTTCTTTCGTCCTAATTGGTGTCGGAACCGCATTCTCAGAATGCACAATTAAAGCTTTCTAAAACCATTGAACAAATCTTCAGATGCATTGTGAAATTTCCACAAGACCGAAAATAAATCCATTCGCAACTGGCGATATCCACTCTTTTCGCAAAGAGATAATAGGTAATCTTATCCGTTCTGTCTATATCCTCGCCTCCGCAAAGAAAGGTGCGAACTAAAAATTGGTGGAATTTCGTAAAACTTGTGAAATTTTGTACAATTTGTGAAATTTTGAAAGTGAATAGAATACAAACAAAATAGTATATTTCTGATGAAATTTCATCATTATTAGTAACCAATAAAATCACGAGTCAACTGGCTTCACTTTACAGACCATCACTTTCGATGTGAATAAAGAAAGTATCAGATTATCAAATTTGCCAACTCAAATTTCAGAAAAATAAAATGATTTCCAAATCCGCACATTCGCTAACCGGCTTTCGAGTTCGCACCTTTCTTTGCGGAGACGACGATATGCTCACAGCAGACTCGGGAAACCAGTTCAGTACTGTGTACACTTTACAGAAAATTGACCCAAAAACTAATGTAAAACGCTTCAAAAATAAAATAAAAAAAATCAAACAGCTCAAACTAGACTAGATCTATTGTTGGGAGTCGGTCTTGTACTGGGTCTACTACTTGGGATGTTCACCTCTTCGTGTATCGCATGATTTATCCCATACGGCCTGAGGTGGTAGATCAGGTACTCGAGCACGTACATCATATTAGGGCTGACGTAGTGAAAAGATACAGCGCTGTCGGAGCAGCAGTCAAGTCCGTCCTTGGACTCATAGTAGATGTACTTCCAGTACCAGAAGTCCTTGTCGACGTGATTGGGTATGAGGTGGTGCTCGGGCACAAAGGGAAAGAAGCGGCCCCGGCCATGGGGGTCACGTGAGTCCATCGCCTTGACCCCCACGTGCTCGAGGCACTTTCCCATCTCGACGTCCTCCGCGCCGCCTGGATCCTGCCTGCATTGGGGCGCCTTCTTCACCAGGCCCTCCTCCACGAAGCGGCCTAGACTCTCCCTGCTAAGTACATAGCCGGCCCCGCCGCTCATGTAGCCCTGCTTCACGAACGGCTTGAATCGACAGCCAAAGTACAACGGGTCGGATGCCGAGTGCGCGGATAGCATGTAGCGCAGATTCTCCACTATCACGTACCTGAAAATTATTCCTCCATCAATCTTTGATTGTTCGCACTTAATTATTGTTCAGTTGTGCGACTGGTGTCGAGAATATCTCACAAATATTGTTTACAATTATAATCAATATCATCTACTTTGAAATATAATTTTTTCAAGACTCGAGTGAAATATCAACTGAATTAGTATCGATTTTACTCGGAAAAATTCTTAAGTTTAAACATTAGAATTATTCTTACGTGTCATCGTCTGCTTTGAGAAACCAATCAGCTTGATCTTTATAATTTTCATATACATATCTAAATGCTTCTTTGGTTTTTCCCCACAGATTATCTCTTCCCTCTTTTACTGGCAGTACTACACTAGGCAGAGTATGATCTGAAACATGAAAGTCAATCCGAGTTAATGAAATACATTTTTTTTCATTTCATAAAGGGAAATTCCTACACCGTTGTTCAAGTATGCATCACGATGAGACATGTACACGTGTAAGCTTTCTGACCATATGATGGTTGGGGGTCCATACTTATCTTTATTGCAATGAGAACCGAATTTCTAATTTTACTTGAGCTTTTTAAAACTGAATACAGCTCTATATTGTTTATAAATGCTATCAGTAGTCCTTGAGTCAACTTATCAATATCAATATAAGTTATCATTTTGTTCAAATCATTAGTTACAACTCAGTCACGGAATAATTTTTCATAGAACGTTATGTATAACTAAAAGACAGTGAATAGAATTCGTTTATAATCTGTATGTTTATTTACCTTCTGCTGAACTCATGAATAACAGAATATTACAACGTTTTCCCCACGTTGCCTTCACGTGTCGAGCTTTGGTCTGATGATTTTGTGGACCTGTCATGATCCAACATAATACTCGTACTTTTTTTGCCATTTTCTGGGCGACCTCATCTTCACCTTTATGAAAATCTTCATCTTTTCCGTGGAAAGAAACTTCAATATCTGGTCCAGCCTTAGTATACATTGATGAATAAGTTAATTGATTTAAAACTCCAATACCGTGACCCAAAAGGTCTGACATGATGAATGTCTTTGAGTAAGTATGAATCAAACGACATTGTATTTACATAAATTTAATCTTAATATTAGCTCTATAGAAGACATAAATGTACCCAAAATGGATGATGAATAGGACTAAGTTTATACTCATTGAATGGGTTGAATACAATAGAATAAGCTTGTGGTTTGAATGCAATTAAAGAAAAGGATGAAAAATTTGGTTATTGACAGTTAGTTTGAATTCACCAATAACTCTGACCAATATCAATTTATTTCTATAACTTATGTTGATATATTTTGATAGAAATTGAAAAATATGTGTGGCATATATTTTCAAAAAGTTAAATAGATAATTCCAAAAATAAAGAATCAATTAAAAAATCAAGAAGAAAACATTCTTGAAATGTCATATAGATGATATTTTTGGGTAATCATTGATTGTCAACATCTGATCAAACACACGCGAAGGTGGGAAAACAGCTGCGCACTTACCTCTTTTTCAAGTTGAGAGTAATGATGAGGGTCACGGTACGAGCTGCTGGGAATCAAGTAAAGCATGTGTGGCATATCCCTGGTAATGTTTATCAGGAGACATGCCGACAGAAATCCGCAAATCACACCAGCAGCTAACGTCAAAACTAGTCGCCGATTGACTCGTGCACCTTTCGCCGCCGTTAACATCTCGTAATTTTTATTCTTGACAGATGTACGATTCTGGAAATCCTGAAAAAAAAGTGATGACTTTCTTAGGATGTGTCGTGATTTCCAAAGCCTCATCCGTTAAGAAACAAGACGATATTTGGACGGGTTCGCTTAAAATGAAAAAGCTTACTCCGGGATATCTAAAAGTATCACGTATGTCGGAAAAGTCACAACTAACTAATTTATCTTATTGGATATCACAAGATCACGAGCGTTCAACCGCATAATCGTGTTCATCAAACCAAAGAACGTCAAAAAGTGTGGTCGTATTTCGTGTGTAAAATTAAAAAAAATCATTCGAGTGATAAGTATATTCTCTCTTTAATACAAGTCAGGTGGAATGGAATTGAAGGCTTTGTACTGAAACGGTTCTCTTTTGATGTTATCTTCAACATGTGAATGGCGGTTATTAATGGCGCATGCTCTATTTTTTATCGATAAAATGTCGCGATTACATTTCCGATATTTCGATCGATATTTCGTCAAACGAATCGATCATCTGAGGTATTCAGCAGTATATCGGTGTTCATTGGTTGATACACCCCATATATAAAATTAATATTGATACAGGAATGTCACAGGAACATCGAAGCATTTTAATTTTAAATGAATAATAATATTTCGAAGGAGACAATCAAATAAAGCCTGATTACATTACAATGAAGAATTTTTATCAAGTTTAAGAAAAAACTGACTTTTTTCAAATAGCATTTCTGTGTATTGCAAATTATATTCGAGTTGCCGTTGAAGACTTCGTTCGTTCTCAAGATGCGAATCTTATTTCAAAACTGATCACCTCATCTTATTTACACAGATTAAGGAATGTCTTGTACATTGCGAACTGACAGAACGTATTTTTCACGAGTGGAACAATTGCGATGCTACGGACACAAACGAAACCCTACCTTCTCAACTGGCATTGACCAGCTTTTGCTCGATCCCTCGGCTCGAATAGCTTTAGAGCTGTTTTATTCGTCACAAGATTGTACACGTCACACGCATGCACACGTGGGCCGAGTCGGGAATTACGCTCAGTATGTTAAAAGGTAAATTCCAACAGCTGGGGTATTGTAATTGTATGGTCTTGTCGAGAGTGCGTTGAAAATCGTCTTCGCGACGAACCACGAGTTGCCCAATAAGAGCACGCGAGCGGCGAGACTCTAAACAATTTGCACTTTAGCGAAATTCGATTTGAGGAAAGTTAAAGTGAAAAACTCAGTAGATTAAGTTAACCAAGTCGATTTATTCTAAACTGTCTGGAGGAATAATCAATACAAGGTACTCGTTCGCGCAGGCAGAGTATCCGTTCCCCTCTTGCATTCCTGCCGTTACAGGTTACAAGTGCAAGTTCGGGAGGGGAGATAGGTTTTTCATTCGCTCCTAATTGGTATATTTCTAAGTGGGAAGAACTCTCTACGAATAAGGAGCAGGGACACATGACCCTTCGGTGGCCAGGTATAAAGGTGGCTAATCTCTAGGGAATACGAACGCTTAAAGGCTGCAGGTATAATTAGGCAACTTAATATTCCCTAAATACAATTTGTTCTACATTACTTTCTACATAAATTCTAGGATTTGAATGTATGTCGTATTATGATGCGTTATATTTCTATTTCTCTAAACATTTATGGGCAAACTCAAACGCAATTTTTGCACGAAGCGACACACGTAAGATAAGCGCAGCCAATGTATCCCTGAAAGCAACACACCCCTTCCCCTGATATTTTGGATTTTGGGTACTTTCTGGGCACGAGTGGCGTTCGGCTTATGTTGCTAATATTAACAGAAAATTTTCCATCGCTCCACCGGTAATCTACTCTTCTATACTTCACTATGCTAAGTAAATTACAAAAAGTAAGTGTAATCATTCTTATTTCTTGGCATGTTACTACTCTATATATTATGTAAAAACATCGAATCTTTCATCTGGTCACATGACTTTTCCTCGAAGTGTTTTTACTGAAAATGCTATTTTTACACGCAACTCAAGGGAAGCTAATGTGACCCTTACGGCTAATCATATGCAACTACTCGGGAATACCATAAATATTCTCAATCCATGGATAATTACTGGATATAAATGGAAATATCAATATAAGTCGATTTTGCATACGTTAGATGGCAATAAAATATGAATTTATGAAAGTTTAAGCAACATTGGTTATTTGATATATTCAATGGGTTGAAGTAGGTGAATGGTGTTTATAGCAGTGGTTTCTCATAGTTTTTGAAGTACCCTTCAACATCCAGTTCGTAAAATGATGAAATTCTAATTTTTTTATACACAAATCTGCGAAAACCCGTTAGAGGGTGGCACATTGGCTGCACTTACCTTGTACACTGTACTTCAATGTACAGAATACGGATTTTAACAAATGAGCTGTTGACTTTTCAATTTTACCTTCTCAGATTAAACAGAAGAATACTGTAACGTTAATAATGACGAAGGACAAGAACGAAGGAAATATAGAAACAAAAAATGCACACAGAGGCACTCGAACACGACAGCGAGAAGCATCGTACGCAGCGGCACTCACTTGCTGACTGGCAAAACTCCGGCGGGCCATCACTATTTCAAATAATACTCTGAAAGTGTATATACAAAACCCGATGATACATTCGACGTACCCTGTTTAGTATGTGAAAATTAAATATGCATGTACATTACATTGACATTAAGCGCTGCGTGATATAAAAGAAAACTTCCTCTACTCGTGTGAGAAATAATAAATAATATAAAAATGTCAACAACATTACTCGTGTTTATATAAATTTTTAAATTATTCGAAATGTTTATTTAGTGCTGCAAATCAGATTACCGGCTCATCCGGTTACCTCAAGTATGAAAACTTTAGTGTGATATATATATATGGGTTTTTTCACTCCAACTCAGCAACTTGGAATTTCTTTTTAATTTTTATTAGCGAATTTGTTGAAAATGGTCATCTTATTTCTCTTGGATTTTTATAAGCCTATGAATAGAAAAATTTATTGTGCACTCAACTTTGATAGTTTTAATTTTTTTTATAGTTTTATCAACTTTGTCGCCTGATTTAAAATACACTTTTCGTGATAGTTGGTGGTATGTATACGTATACATAAAAATAGATTTATTCGCCACCTTGGATTTGGACCGAACAAACTTTTTTTCAATCCATGATTCAAAATTATCCGAATGATCTGTGCTTCGATTTGGCTACTGAGTTACAACCATCTGAATAAAATAAAATCAATTAATAAATCACATTTTATCAACTTTGTCGCCTGATTTGATTTACTCAAAAAACAGTCATTAAATGAAAAAATTATAAGATTAGAAGTTGTTATGAATTACTTATATTTCACGAAATAGTAATTTCCTTATCTCAAATTTGACTTTTTCTAATTATTTGGTAGAGTTAATATAGTTTACCAGATATAAATAGGAGGTAAAGACGCCTACCGGCCAATATTTCGATACATCCTAATTTTCTTAGGACGGGTATAGGAACAGCGCCAACTGGTAGGCGAAACAATAACTGCTCATGTGGGGTCAGTTTGGATGGAAACACGTGGCGAGCATGGGAAGTGTAGATTATTCATTACAAATAATAAGTGTATAAACTAATATAAGCAGATTTGTGTCTGGCAACTTAACCCATTAGCGCCTGAACGGACACTTTTCGATGCCAAAGTTCAGAGACTTACTGTACGATGCATTTGATCGAAAAAAAATCTGGAACCACTGTTTCCTATGATTTAAAAGGTGCTCTTTTGAATGGCGGTAGTTAGAAAACACAAAAATGAGTGTTTCTATAGAAAAATAGCAATTTAAAAATAAAAGCCGAAGTTTTGTGATGAATTTTTTTTTCTACAGAATTTTTTTCTGCCTTTGCACTTTTTCACATACTTAAAACTAGTGAATATCGCGTCCATGGGTCCATAACTGAAAGTTATTATCCGTACATAATCGAAAAATTTTTTTCATAAAGACAATATGGCGACCGGCAGAAAAGTCTTCTTTGACTAATACTAAGACTTTTTTGTCCCTAGAAAAATTTTTGTCAAGCTCATAATTATCGAGTAAAAGTTTGAGGAAAAGATCTTTCGAGAAAAAAAAATGCTGAAGTTTGAACTACGATTTTTTCTGCCGGTTGCCATTTTGTCTTTATAAAAATTTTTTTTCGATTATGTACGGATAATAACTTCTAGTTATGGACCCATGGACGCGATATTTACTAGTTTCAAGTATGTGAAAAAGTGCAAAGGCAGAAAAAAATTCCGTAGAAAAAAAAATTCATCACAAAACTTCGGCTTTTATTTTTAAATTGCTATTTTTCTATAGAAACACTCATTTTTGGATTTTCTTACCACCACCATTCGAAAGAGCACCTTTTAAACCATTGAAAACAGTGGTTCCAGATTTTTTCCCTATCGAATGCATCGTACAGTGAGTCTCTGAACTTTGGCATCGAAAAGTGTTCGTTCAGGCGCTAATGGATTAATCAACTTAATCTGGCAACTAAAATGGATTGATCCTATAATAAATAAGTTTTTTCTATATAGTTTGGATCCCATAATTATCACGAAAGTGGCTATATAAATAAATTGTTAAATATGTTACATTCAAGAATATATGTTTACCATTATCAAAGTTTCACGTCAGATATTTTTTTTTCATGATTTTAACGAAAGTGAATTATTATTTAGCTTTTATGTTCTAAGAATTACAATAAATTCCAATTTATTTTTATCGAGTATATTTTTTAAATTACTTACCAAAAACCATTTGAGCATTGAATAGAATCATACTGGTACATTTAGTCTTTCCAAGATTTCAGTTTGTAGATGCAGATCTAAAATTATTCCTTGGGCTGAGTTTTTATTTTCATCGTGCAAGTCGTGAGTGCCATGATCCGTATTTCACAATTTTCTGAAATGAATTGTACATTATTACTGCCTGCTCCAGTTTATTTACAAAGACTAGTGCTGCCGACTAAAATTCGCAAGTGAATGCCGAGTTATCAGCAGTTTTCATTTTTGCCCCACTATTTTATATCAGTTGAAGTGGTGATAGTATTACGGTATAGAGATAAACGCTCTCTCAATTATAATGCATTTCAATCGTAAATTAACTCATTACAAAAATAATTCAAAATATCATAAGATAGCTGTAAAAAAATTGATAAAATAACAAATATCAGGGACGAATGGTTATTATGAATTTTCTTTCATTTTCAAAAAGCAAAATGAAATAGGTCATGAAGCTTGACTATTGATTTGAATCTAGAAATTTAAATCAGTATATTTCTTTATACCAACATCTAGAGGCAAAAAGTCACTTGAAATAATCTAAGCATTTACTAATAGTCAGTGAAAACTGAGTACCAAGAGAATATTTCTATTATTTTGAGTGATCAGCGCACTCATACTGGCAATCTGCGGAATATTGCGATCTATAACGACCAAGAATTCTGATTTTCAAACTCATTCTCAAGCCTCATTACTATGATTGAAGAGTGAGAAATCTTAATCGGAAACCGTGCTCTCTCGAAAACCATATAGTTTTTTCAGCAACTGGTTTCAAAATGAAGATATCTTCTTCGACGCAATTAAACATAACGGCTTTTACGTTAAAAAAAAACATGGAAATTTTGAGAACAAATTTATTTATGGAATTTATTTATGAATTTTTTTAATATTGAATTCTCGAGAAATTTTCTCGCATTTTTTCAACCGTTAGTGCACATAAATATTGCAGTTATAATTCTTGTTTTCATCAAATATGTAGTTATCATTTTCAAAATAGCGATTTTTCACTTAAAATTTTCAAAAAAATGCAGGGTTGGCGCTTTTATTCGGTTTTCAATGAAACACGATGAAAAATTAAATTACTTTATCAATAAAAACCAAAACTATGTCCTTGAACTACAACTTTTCTGCGCACCGATACTTAATTGAAAAAAAGCAAGAAGTTTACTCGCGATTTCGATGTGAGAAAAAAATCACGAAAAAAATTTGCTCTCAAAATGTTCATGTTTTTTGACATAGAAGCCGCTATATTTAATTTTCTAGTACATATATCTCAATTTTGAACCCAGATTCTGAAAGATCAAACGCGGAATAGTAGGGAGTATGGTTTTTGATTAGGAGCTCTCCCCCCTCAATCATAATAATGAGGCTTGAAAATGGGTTTGAAAATTGATGGCAAAGACTCTGATGGATATAACATTGTTTATAAGTAGTTAATGCATTCTTCTGAGTCAAAAGAATAATGATCATTTTTCTAACAATTCAGGTTATTGCAAGTCTGTCTCAATACAAACATTAAAGGTAAATCAATCTAGTAAAGTATAATGATAATAAAGTCATAAAAGTATATTCCAGACTAATTAGATAATTTTCTTGATTCATTATTCTATGAGTGAAAGTTTTTTCTTGCGATCAATTCAACCTTTTACCTTTTTTTATTGAAATTTTATTGAACAATGTCTCAGAAATGGCCGTTTTCTAGCATGTGTAGGTAAAATGAGAATTTTGAGGAATTATATGGTAAATATCTGACAAAAAAGTGATGAAAAGTGCCGACATGTTTTGAAAATCCTCGGTGAAATTCTTGTCCTAAAGTAATTTTCCATACTTTAAAATCACTTAGACGTTTTTCCCAGATCATTCTGGTAATACATCCTTTCGGGGAAGTTATATGCAGCAAATGACCGTTTTACCTGCATAGCCCCAGAACAACCTAGTTTTAATATCAAAAATTACGTTAGGATAAAATCCTACCGTTATTTTATAGAGCACATAGAATATAAAATAGAAGATTTCCAAAATGAAAGTATTTATAAATGAATGAAATAAATAATATTTTCACCCCCAATAGAAACATGACATAACATTATAGGATTGATATCTATATTTTAGAACAAAAACTACTGTTTATCAATTTTTCCAACCCCAAACTCTCATTAAAACCTCGAAAATTAATTTTTTACAAATTTAAAAAGTTTGCTGTGACTCACCCACATTCGACAAAAGTTTGGTCCTAAGAAACGGACTTCAGAACTCGTTTCGAGTGAAAACAAATGAACTCTAAAAAATTTTGAAGTGCCGGCGCAAAATTTGTGGCTATTTTACCTATCGGACCTCACAATATGAATGAATGTAAATTTTGTTTTCGACATCGGTTTCGGTCCATAGTATTCATGCAATGGCATAAACTAAATGGACATTGATCGGCTCGGATACGATAACCAAATCTATTAACGAGGAAATATTAATGATTTAATTCAAACCGGAATTAACATAGATGCACATCGATAGCGACTGTAATCGATTTACGACGATCAAATCTGAATCCAATATTGATATTCTATGAATAGATTCTGTGGGAAATTCGAAATGATTTCGAATTGATCCAATTGAAATCGATTTCCATTGTTTCAATTTTATGTTTTATATAAACATAGCTAGAGTAATCAACTTCTTGCGTAAAAACGCACGCGCGAATTTCATATAATATCTTGTAAAACCCGCATAAATGTGTAATATGAATGATTTCACTTCATTCACCACCAATTACACATGATATTGCATTTATTTTATGCATACTATCTTGGGAAATATATTGTATGTTATTTATGCGTATGATATACGTTCACTATACATAACACATCATGTTATAAGTTAATGCAGTTACAGAAAAAGTATATTTTTGAAATCAAGCAAATGAATTCATGGAGCTCTAATTATTTTTCCAGATACTAATGATATTTATGAATAAACTTACTCATACTCTGACAATATTCTTATTCAAATCTACAATTACGAGTGGAATTAAAAGAAGTATTCAGTTGGTTTTTGTGTAATTGTAATAGTGTCTGTAGAGAGTCATAATTTGAATGCCTACGGATAAACTGAATTCACCAAGATTAATCGTGTTCCCTCATAATTTGATGCATTGTGTTTTCTAATGCTATGTCAACAACAATTTTACATTTTCTGATGTTCTGCACCAATCAACAAGTCCACTCACAAACAAAACCCAAAGTCTACTGCGCACAAACTATCTTTGATCAGTGCTGGCTAAGGTAACAACAGAATTAGAGAAAAAGTAGAAACAATGAATGCATTGAGTGAAGAAGAAAAAATGATTATGTGAGAAACTCAAGGTTACTTTGCTTGTGCTCCATCATGCTTGTCTGTATAGTTTCAGCCAGGAAGTGTGCAAGCAAAGTAAAATGCCACTCCGCAATTTCTGATCCTTGTTACTTGCGTTATTTATCGTGTAGATGAAAAATAGGATACGGCTGAAGGTACAGCTGTATTGCTACACTGGTCACATGGATTTCTCACTCATCCTCAATCAATGCTCATAGACAAACAATGAGGAAGAACAACAACATCGTATCTATGACGCCGTTTCCTTATGTTCGCGAGGCATCTAATGAATGTTAATTAATTATGTGGATGTGGGAATTTAAATGCATACGAACTCGCTACTTTTCCACTGTTACTCGTATCGCTGGCCAAACTCTAAGAATTCTCTATTGATGATTTAATTCCTGCTCGATCGATTCTTTCCGTTTCTTCATTTTTTATGTCTCATTTGCGACGACGAGTGGAGCGTTGATGTGGCTGTGGATCGATCCATCCTCTACTCGGTGGCATCACTCTCAGACACCTATAATGTTTTGAAAGACATATTTCCTCCTTGCAATCATTCATGAGGTTAGAAAGTGGCCGGGGAGGTCCGGGGAGAGACGGACAAACGCATCAGTGATACGTCGCAGCTGTTTTACTCAAAGCTATCTTTTCATTGGTCAACCCGAGATTGGCGCGAGTTTGAATTCTTTTTGAACGCTTACTTACTATATATCTATATTGTTATTGTTTACTGGATTCTTAACTATATATTGTAAACACTAGCTATTTTGAGAACGGATTAGACATGAAAAAACTATCTTTTACCAAAACATTGTTCTTGAATTTCACAGAAGTACTATGTGTTACGTCGGGATATTTGACGCGGCGCGCGTGCTTAGAGAATCGCGAAATTCTGAGTCAAGCTTTCGCTTATAGCTCGGGTTTTACCGGAAAAATCAAATGATTATTTTACGCGGGTGACTCGTTTCTCGTAAAACAAAGAATATACATACACCAGAAAAGAAAAACGATAGTAAAAGACAAAGAAATGAATTTGCAAGCGCGAACCGTGATTTTAATGCTAAAGACCTGCCTAATATCCTCTGAACGACCGTGTCCTACACATTCTCGAAGCACGAGAGGTGTAAAACCCGTCCAGGGTTGAGGAAAGGAAATAGCTCAAGGGGGCGATGAAATCGTGGTGTTGATTTCACCGCGAAAGAACCAATACCGACAGGTGTGAACACTTGAGGGTATGGTTTCTTTCAAAGAATAAAAAGAGAAAGAGAAACAAGAAAATCAAAGGCAAAACTCACTTTTATAATTTTAGATTTATTGGAAGAAAATAAATCTACAACTTCTGCTCGATCCTTGAGGAGAGCGTGAATACCGAAAACAATAGGGGACCGTATACAAATTTTCTCGGCGATTTTCGACTCAAGGGCGGAGTTTTGAGGACAGGCCCTCTAACTCCTCCCTTGAACCAATCAAAATTAAGTTTATTAAAATAAGGTTAATTGTTTAAACTAAGGTTGGATTCGGATAGATATTGATATTCAGGGTGAAATATACATGGAGAGCGCAATAGCGGAAAGGCGCAAATGCGTAAATGAATTCTGGACAAGTTTTTGACTTTGCGCGATTGCGCTTCTCTGCGATTGCGCTATAACTAGCCGTACATGGAGCGGAAAAGCGGAAGCATAACTACTTATGATTGATGATTATTTAAATATTTTTGATAATTACTGATCAAGATTGCATTTACAGGTCTTATATAATGAGGAGCCTCGATTAATCAATGAATCAATTGATATTTTGAAAAAAAATATTTGAATAATTTTAATTCGCTGCATGAAGTAGATTTATTTGATCTTCAAACATGTCCAATAAGTTAAAATAATGATTTTATAACTCAGAGATGGGATTCCGATGATTAATTGACACAAATATTTAAATAATCATTAATTGAAAGTAGTTATGCTTCCGCTTTTCCGCTCCATGTACGGCTAGTTATAGCGCAATCGCAGAGAAGCGCAATCGCATAACTACTTATGATTGATGATTATTTAAATATTTTTGATAATTACTGATCAAGATTGCATTTACAGGTGTTATATAATGAGGAGCATCGATTCATCAATGAATCAATTGATATTTTGAAAAAAAATATTTGAATAATTTTAATTTGCTAGTTATAGCGCAATCGCGCAAAGTCAAAAACTTGTCCAGAATTCATTTACGCATTTGCGCCTTTCCGCTATTCCGCTCTCCATGTAATTTCACCCTTACGCGATGAAACGCACATTTCGCGCCATCCGCATGAGTGAAATTCGCGCGCTGAACAGCGTTTGAATTCGGAAATTCGCGCGTTCTTGAATAATGCGCGAATTATACTTTGAATCTAGTAACTGAAGGTGTTTCTTACAAGTAAAATATTATATCTAATGATTGCCGAAGTTTTATTCCATTCGATTAACCGAAAGTTATGATAATTCGCGAATGAAAATAAAATGCATTTTTTTATGATGCTCGGTCGATTACGAGCGAAAAAATCAACATTTTTGAATTCTGGAAACGCCAAAAATTTTGTTAAAAGATAAGGAACAAAAAGTTATTCGGGTATGAGACCGTCACTATTGTTTAAACATACGTAATCAACGATGCGCGGGGAAATTTTACATAAAAGCGCGGATTACTCGCTTATCGGTTCGTTCGATCGAATCGAAACTTTGGCAACCTAATTAATAGCTAAAGGCGCTTAAAGATATGTATAGTTAATAACAATATTTGTTAAAAAATAAGAGAATCTTCTAGGGAAATGGGAATATTGAGATAAAATTTATATCCTCTGAAAGTTCAGGGATTTTTAGGCAGATTGCCGTATTGCCGTATCACATATGACTTATTAATTTTTTGATTTAATGAAATCATACAATAGCTTTTCTGAAATTCGTTAGCCTTTCGACAGTGCTCAATAGTATGAATACCCGTGCATAAATTCGTGCGACAAGATTACGTGATGAAATATCGGATAAAGTCGAAATTTTCCTTCGAGTTGGTTTCTTTTTTCATCCAAAAGTTACTTAATCATCATGTGATATTTTAGTTATATCCAAGTCTAATACAAAGTATAATCTACCTCAGCAAATACAATTGCGACAATACGTTGAAACAACGCGAGCTTTCCTCCCCAAGTTACAGCGCGCAAATAATTCGAAGCTAGCAGATACTCACAACATGTCTTGCACGATAAATAGCTAGGGTGACCTACGCCTCGCCTATTAAATATTCGATGCCGAGCTGTCATCAGAGAGAATTCGTGTATATCGCACTAAGTGCCGCACTCCACGAGCTGATATGCGATGCGCGCTCGGGCTGCACAAACGCTGCAATAAGGTCACACGCGCACTGCAAGCCGCGCGAGTATTGCATTAGAGCGCGCGTAACTGCGGCGCGCGCGAACAATATATCTCTGGGAACGCTGATGGAATAAATAGCTCGTTTTGACGCTCGCATTGTTTGAGAAAAGCCCCGCGTTCGTTGCTCGTTAAACGCCCGAGTACCTCGAGCCCACTCATTATATCCATGTTCCTGCTTTTCAGCTGCAACGATATTTAAAAAATCTGACAGTTAGCCCTGCAGGTTACAGCTACTAAAAGAACTATTCAACATAACGTATTGTGTATATGTGTGTACACCATATAAGCTCTGCTTTTTGTTGCCAACTGCCTTTAGATCTGGGATAAGAAGAAAAAATAATAAAGATACAGGATCACGCTTTTGGGAGAAAATTTCATCAAGTAAGGTAGGTGTAGCCTATATGGGCCAGTACCCAATATGGGTCACCCTTTGTTTTTTTCCTTTCTTCCAAAGGCATATTACTACCGGGTCATGTGGCTAACGGCCACCCTTTGTATTTCATAAGTAGAAACAAACATTTTCACCGGTCGAAAATGCTTACAACAGGTTATTCCCAGATATCTCATTTTCTGCGTTTCCCGGAAATTCTGATTCTTGATCTAATCCAGGGTGTCTACTACATCAGATAAAGGGAATTCCCTGAGTTTTCCATGACTATTCCAGGATCAAGGACTGGAATTCCAGGTTGGAAATAAAGATGAACTCCGATTTTTCAATGCACAAAATATAATTTTTCTATTTGTTATTTATTTTGACATGGATCTTAACCCGTTTCGGTCCAGAATGTCACTCGAAGCATGACGCTCTTCGGTACCTCAGAACTTTTCCTATTCACGACAAAAAAATTTTCAAGGACATATTTCGAAAGGTAAAGACTTGCCCTTTTTGATGGTGTCAATTAAATTTCTCTAAAACATTATTAAATAGGCAAAAATACAGTACTTTTACAAAAAAACGCGATTTTCTCGAAACAGCTCCTTTTTTAAATCAAATTTTCAAGGGGTTTTGGATCTGCCGTGGACCTGGAACCTCAGCGATTTTTTGATTTTTACAAAAATTGACAAGTGCAAAATTTATAAAAAGCTCAAAAAATTCTGAAAAAATTCCAGCGTACTTTTTAAGTGATTTTAAGAAATTTTTATTCTTGGCAATTTTTCGAAAAATTCGTCATCTTTGCATAAACAGGCCTTGCGCGTTTTGTTTTGTAAAAATACAGTACTTTTGCCAACTTAATAATGATTTAAAAAAATTTAATTGACACCATCGGAAAGGGCAAGTCTTTACCATTCGAAATATGTCCTAGAAGAATTTTTCTGTCACGAATAGGAAAAGTTCTGCGGTACCGAAGAGCGACATGCTTCGAGTGGCATTCTGGGCCGAGACGAGTTAAACCAATGACAAGTAAACAAAATTATAATATATTTTTGATCTCATAAAAGTACCGACTTTTAGTAACACTCAACAACTCTGTCAATTAATAGTCAACATAAAATAGTATATTATTTTATCTCAATATTCAAACCGAAGTGATACATTATTTTTTTTAATAACGGTACGCCAATTGACGATCTAGAATAGCTGACTCCAACAAATACTGTTCAGTAGCTTGCTTTTTTGCGGTGTTTATGTTGTCGTACTTTTTATATCGTGTCCACGCGTTCGATTTCTTCGAAATACAAACATCCGTACATTTCCGAGTGAGTATAATCTTTTGAAGAAAAAAATGCAACCACGCATTGTGTTTAATTTTGGGAATGTGGCGACTCTACTTAATTTCAAATGCAAATAAAGAACGGAGAAAAAAATGTGTAACGATAAAAGAATTTCCAGATTTTCAGGGAAATTCCCTGAGATTTCCATGTTATTCCAGGGTCTTACGCATTCCCTGAGTTTTCCAGATGCGGTAGACACCCTGTAATCTCACTCAAGAACATTTTTTCAATACTCTACAGTCTGCAATAAGCCAAAAATAAAACCGAGCAACGTATCATAAGATTTTTTGGCATTTCATCTTCATCGTCCAATTTTTTTTATCAATCGTTTCCATAGGTCTTCGTTATTTTCATTAAGTTTACCCAATATGTGCCACCACCACTCGAATCATTGATTTTCCCCTTCATTTCACGAGTTTAAATAGCCGAAAAAGGCATATTTTTGAATATGCTGTTACTCATCGTAGAAAAGTCGAAATCGAAAGCGTATTGAACGGACCTTTCATGACCCATCACCACTTCAAAAATTCACATTTACCTCGACGAAGTGATTGTTCACGCATGGGTGGCCCGTATTGGATATACTCGGTTTTGTTTCCCCGAAAAAAGATAATATTTTGAAAATGCTGTTAATCAGCGCAGAAAAGTCCGAATCGAATGCGGTTTGGGTAATTCTGAAGGTATTTTACAGACCTTTCATGTCTCATCAGTAAAGTTGGGAAATTTAGCTTAATGATTCTTAATTATAGCTCAATTAGCCGATGCTCGTAAGATATTACTCGTAATTATTGAAATTATGATAGTTTATCTGGCAACAGTTTTTACGCCAAACAGCTGCATACGTAATATTTTAAAAAAATATAGAATATACTAGTATGCAACGATTTTACGCAGCGAGTTTATTGATATGAGCGAAGAAGACTTATATTACGAAAACAAGACCAAACTATAAGTTCGGTATAACATTGTGAGGATAGCCCGGTATACTTATGCGGAAAAAGATAAAAAAAGCTCACATTGTGCCGCGAGAGCGCGACCTTCGCTGGCTGTGGTATAATCACATACACCTGGCCGCGTAGGGGGGCATAGTCAGCTGATTTACGTCAGGATGGCAGTTTGTTCATGTGCGCCGGTATAATCGTCGCGAAGCTGCAACGAAAGGCCGACAATGAGTTTGAACACGTGTAAATATATACACTTTACTGAGGGAATCGTGTCCGGTGTGGTGCAGGTCGCATGCGATGAGTATAATCGATTTCACTCGGCGCACACGCTGTCGACACTCCTCAACGACTCGCTGCGACTCGCGTGTATACGCGCACGAGTGCAAGCAAGTGTCGACGACACGAGAACGGCTCCACTTTGCGTTTATAACCAAGACTTTTGTTTTTTGGTGAGTTATAGGTCGGATGATACATCGAGGAGGATCACTTGGGGTGTGTTTGGTGGTGGGCCATTTGAGTGACAATGAAAATGTGGGCCGGAAGAAGCGCGAGACAATTGTGCGGACGCGGCCATAACCTGTGCGCACTGACGACTTTGCGAGCTGTCGTCTCGCGCGAGAGTGCGTGTCTCTGTTGTGTTTGCGTGTTTTTCATTGTCGAACCGAGAAACAAAATGTTCTGCCCGGTTGTCAGTCCTCTCGATCGCGCTTGTCTCGGCCTAACCTGATCAAAATTATCTTTTGAAGTTTCTAAATTTCCAAGTGTGCCTCAACTTTTCTGTCAGTGGAAAATTGCAACGATATCGAGTACTAAAATCTGTATAGCACTAGTAATTCCCGCTCATCGGTAATTGTTAGTGCTAGTCTGTCTCAGCCAGTTATATCTAAAAACAAAAACACGAAGAAATACGAAAATAATCAATCATTCGGCAATAATGGCTCAATAATAATTGTGAACAAAGAGGCAAGGATAAGAAGAGTATATTATAGCGGACGAGCTTTGCACATGTGTATACATATAGTCTATCAATTTCTCAAAAAACTTGTAAAAAAAGCTGCCGTCTAGACTTGATGGCAAGAACGCCTTTTAACGAGACATTCCGCTGATATACATACAACTATATAATGAAAAATTGCGCGAGCTTTAATTCAGTTGATACGTGAAAAATCGTCTTGACGTCGTACCCTAAATCGTCTCAATAAGTCGTACCCTTGATATAATAGTAGATACCTTTCGGGAAGAGCTCGCGCGCCAGTGTATATGAAGGCCTATGTTTATGTATAAACGAATGCACGTCGTGATAATGAGGGGCTTGATTATAACGTCCCACGAGAAAACTTTCCTGCGCGGTCTCCACTTTCTTCGCGTGGTGAATTGGTATGCGGCAGAAAAAGCGTGGCGCTTGCGCATTCGGAAATGAATTGGGCGTGTGTGTTAGTGTTTATAAAGAGACCATGCACGCAAATGCGCAAGTGACTGCAAAATGCATGTCCGAAAAAGATTGAGCGCGTGCACTTTATCGAAGTACGGTTCAACGACACAAACACGCACACACACGCGAGCACACACACTCCCACAAACAGTCCACACCACTGGCTGAAGTAGTCCAAACATCCTCTTCCCTTACTTATCAAGTGGAGCGATTGATTGAGTGTGTGATTGAGCTTTATCAGCTTGAGCCATAATGTATCTGGCCGCTGCTCTTGCTAATTTATCCTCAATTGACAGTCAACCTGATAGTGTTTCTTTTTCTACAGTCTGCTGCTACCAGCCAATGATGTAGATCTGTCATTTAGCTTAGGCAAACAGGACAGACCGATAGTTGATACTCTGGGTCTTGGGTGAACCCTGGATCGATCCACCTACCAAATGACACCCCAGGATGAATCGAATGGACAGCGAATTGAGGAGCTGGAGCCTCCAGCTTGGGCTGCTCTGCGTGAGCTGTGCTCCAACAACATAGAGCACTTTGTCTTGCTCCAGGACGAAATCAGTCAGAGGATAAAGGATGCGCTTATAGTGATTCTGGATACTCTTGACAATTTTAGGCCCTTGTACAGTGAGGTGTCCAGTTTTGTACATCTTTTTGACTTTAATGAGAACATTCAGGGCAATGGATACAGAAGCTTCCTCATGCTCGTGGACAAGGGTATTGAGCTTGCGGAATCTAATTGTCAGGAATTGCAATGCCAGAGGGATTCAGTGCTTTTTCGAAAGAACCATCACATGAAGTGAGTCTTTTTTATATCATCCAAAAGTTAAGATTTTCTGGGTATCAATATTTATCTCACTATTTCAATTTTCAATTTTTTTCTCCTACTTGTACTTTTAACTAAACTACATTTCTTCTTCATTAGAAATTAATTATTGCTTCAAATGTATATATATATATATATATATATATATATATATATATATATATATATATATAATACAGTTGACATGTTTTGAAAAGTCTTACTGTAATAACTTTAAATTTATAGTTTTAAAAGTTGGAAAAGAAATCAACCACATTATATAATGATAATGAGTATTACTCTAATGATTTTTGTATACATTTTGTAAAATCTATAGAGAAATAGAAGCTTGCTCTCAGCTGTTGGCCTCTCTTTATTGTTGCTTACAACATGCAAAAACACTTTATGAAAGCAGAGATACTATGGAAGATGGGAAATATTCTTTGTTTCCCTCTGATGGTCACAGTCCTTATGAAATTCTAAATCAGACTGGGAATATTAATCAGTATTGTTTCTATGGCAGATGTTTAGGTTTTCAGGTAACTGAAATATTATCATCTCTCTTTAATAATTTTTGATTCTGAAACAATGTTGTTCTTGCATATGTATATTTCTTTTTCTAGTTTTGCAGTGATATGAAAAAGATTCTAAAAGGTATCTTATATGGTATGGCATCATTTAGTGAAATTTTTTATGCAAATGGAACTCTTTTTGGAAGATGTTCCAATTCTATTCAATACCTAATGGATCCAGAGGCTAGAGCTCGTAGAATAGTAACTATAATTCAGCATGCAGATATTTCATTTTGTCAAGCATTTTGGACTCTAAATGAAAGTAGTAAGTAGCTCCTTTAAATATATTACGCCTTCATTATGCTTAGTAATTTAAAAACACCCAAAATCATTTCTTAGATTTTAAAAATACAAGTCACGTCGAGTTTTATGCAACAAAAAGAAACGTTAACTTGAATGAACGCATTTTCATTTCAGATTTATTGTTAAGTCTACCACATCTGATAATGCCAACTTTAGCTATAAATCAACTTATATCGATACCGCCCGAAGAATTAGAATTTCAAACATTGAGTGGTTCAGTAGTCACAATTCCTATCCCTAATAGTCACATAGGCAAGAAACCCATTCACGTTAGATTACTCAGTTCCAAACGTCGCATAGGAATGGTTAGTATGCATCACAACGTAGATTTGTAATCTTCCATGATTAATATTGTCGATAAAAAATTGATTTGAATGAAATAATCTTGTACAGTCGTTCAATTGGCAAAATCGACCAGCTTAATTCTAGGAACATTGGCAGGTCCTAGTTGTAGACAATAAATAGGAATCGATAATTGCAGGTGGGTTCGGGAAGCAGCAAGGGCGCCCTGGCAGAGCAGTGCGACGGACTGCTGATCCACTGTCATGGAGGTGGCTTCGTGGCGCAGAGCTCGCGCTCGCACGAGTCGTACATGCGCACGTGGACCGGCGAGCTCGACGTGCCCATCCTCAGTATCGACTACAGCCTGGCGCCCGAGGCGCCCTACCCTCGCGCCCTCGAGGAGGTGCTTTACGCTTATGTGTGGGCCCTCAAGCACGCCGACACTATGCTCGGCAGCACAGCTAAACGCGTCGTTGTAGTTGGTGAGTCGAATGACAGATTTTTTCACGAGCGATTTCTTTTAGCGCAGAGAGATGTTGCGTTACTGGAATGGCGGGAAATGTTTCAGCGACATTCAAGATTAACTTTGTTTTTATAAATGAATTCCATTTAAATTGATTTTTTGTATCGCTCTCAATCTAAATGTATCTAAAATGTACGGTCTTCGTTTGGCATTTTTTGGAATTGCATACATTTGTACTTACTGACAGTGGATTTATTTAGAATATCCACGAATCATTTTTTTATTTTTTGGAACCATATAAAGCAGTTAATACGGATATACTTGTTTCGGGGATTATGTCTGTCGATATCTTTAAGATAGGTTGTATTTCCTATTTGAACGAACTGTAGAACCAAAGTTACGTCCGATTTAAATTCAGTTTGAAGCTTAGCAGAAGAACAACTAATAATGAAGATTCGACGCAAAAATTTGACGCAAAATTGAAGTAAATGCGATGAAAATTACTTGAACGTGTTCATTGTGCTTCAGTCAATCATAAACGCTAGACTTCGAGTCCGAAAATAATTTTCTTTTGTTCTCCTTTGCGGAAACTTTTGTATCCATAGTTTTTTTTTCTTTTAGTGGTCTGTACCTCAAGCTAAATGAGCTTTGGGAAATCAGCAATACCGATAATCTCTCTATATTAAAAGCCAAACCGCCGCCGCCGCCGTAAGGAATTTTGCTCCCCTTTTTTGCTCCCCCTATTTAGCTCCTCTTTTTGGCTTCCCTTTGTGGTCCCCTCTTTAGCCCCCTCTTTCTGGCCTTTGTTTTAGAGAATTTGAATCTAGTGATAATTCAATAGTGTGACTTGTTTTTGGGTGGTAGAATGCTAGCAAGACTTGATAAATCCTTGCTAATCTGAATTTAGGAAACAGAGAGAATAAGTAAAAGTTCAAATCAATAGGTACGCATGAGTATAACACTACATGCTTCAATTAAATGTTGCTAGAGAATTAAAATGAGATATCAAAATTAATGGATTTCAAAGTATTCTAACTTTTATGCCCTCATATTAACAACTTAATTGCCATTCATAAAATACGATAGTAACCAGCGAGGACGGGGGTAGCAAGCGAGACGAGCAATGGAAACATCACCTTGATTCTATTCTTTCATGTAAATCTTCCGTGGACATCGAAATATTGAATCATAAGTGGGGGGGGGGGGGTTAGCGAGCGAAGCGAGTACGGGGGTACCTCCCTAGTTATTTTAAAAATCCTTGAACACGCGTTCCTAATGATTTTTCTACACGTCGCTTCAAAGAAAAACAAAACCAATTCGAGTCATGTGGGGACTCATGGTAACAAATTCATTGATCCCGATTCGGAAAATAAATTTTAGCCATGTTACTTTAAGTGGAGAAGCTTATGTAAATATAATATCATATTCTAATTAGTTAATACTCGTGATATTTCTTTCTTTTTGGAATATGAAAATACGATCAAACTGATGTTGATTGGCACACGTGACTATCAGCTTTCAATTTACGCTGACCATTGATAACAAAAGAAAAACTCTCGAAGTTTTTAAGCTATTGATTATTGAATTTTTTTCGTATGTTATGATGATTTTAGAAAGCATCTCATTCATATCTATATTATTCCATTTCACCATTGACCTTTAATTAGTAATCAAAGTATAATTCGATTGATTGGCTTATCGTCTGGTTCTGATAATCCCGTTTTTAATTGTTTGTGTCATTTATTCCATGACCGCGCATCTAAATATCATTGATGTTGCATTTCGTATTGTCGAATATAGGATGTGCGTTTGAAATTGATTTCTATTTATATATTAGCAATTAATATCTGTAAAACATTTATTAACTTCACTTTGCTTTATACTCGAAAAGTAGGGTCACATCTGTCATGTATAGTTTTGCACTTGGTATAATCAGAAACTTTCAAAATATTTCAATCGAATTTTTACCATAAAGTTGAGTTCTGCTAGAATGAACATCTTTCTGAAATTTAAGTTCACGATCGATTGATTCTTGAATTTGATATTTCACAGGTGATTCTGCAGGAGCAAATTTGAATCTCGTAACGGCTATAAGATGTTTAGAATTGGATATAAGACCACCCGATGGGATTTTCATGGCCTATGCTCCGATATTACTTGATTTTGTTTTATCGCCGGCCCGCTTACTCTGTCTCGCAGATCCGATTATACCCTTCGGCTTTTTAATGCGATGTTTAAAAGCTTATGCAGCCACGGACCCGAACAGAGATAACAGGTAATGATGGATTTAAATACATAAATCACTGTTAATCACAGAACAATTATGATTTTACGTTTGATTTGGGAATTTGATTCTAGTGACAGAGATATAGTCGATGAACTCATTGCGATCGAAAAATCAGATACTGAGTCTTTTGCAGAAGTGAGTGAAAGTGACTTGATCGCATTAGCGCTGAGCCCTACCGGCGATGAAGATCAAAATATGCAGTTAGCTTCACTACCATCCGATTCAACACTTAATTCTGTTAGTTTGACTGAAGTGGATACAATTCAAGGTTAGTTGAATGTTGTAGAAAATGGTTTAGTTAGAATATTTATTAGCTATAATAATGAGATATATGAAACATCATTAACATATTCAGTGTACAGTTGACAAAATATATTCGTTTGAGTGTTTCTGCGAATTTATCAATTAGTTCTTACCACATTGAACGTTAACAACTTCGTTTTTGACATAATTCTCATTTTTTATGCTTCATTATATTCGCATAAGGTACTGACAACTCAGTGGAAGGAACAAGTTATCAAGAATACTTTAAACGATTTTTAGACACGTACAGAAATTCTAATGTCGAACCTACTGTACCAAATTTGAACTGTGCCAATAGTGGAGAAAGTAATGAAGAGAATGATACTAAAAGTTGGTCCTTCTTTCGGTGGAACTCACACAAAGACAATAATAGAATACCTAGACAGTTGGAGCTGAAAACTGGCGGGAACGTCTCTGACGACTTTTATTTTGAAGTTCAGAAGGACCCTCATTTAAGTCCGTTACTGACTTCGGACTTACTACTACAGAAACTTCCACCAGTGAAAATTCTGGTAAGTTAATTTTCAACCAAAACTTTACATGAATTTTCTTTTCGTTTTATTTCGTTTTGAATAATATTCACAAAAATGTTATGCTTTCACGATATCCAATAAATAAATGTCTTCTATTCATTTACAGACTTTGCATTCGGATCCATTCCTAGATGACTGCATTGTTTTTGCAAAAAAGCTTAAACATTTAGGAAAACCCGTCACTTTAGATATTCTCAGTGGCTTACCCCATGGGTTCCTCAACTTTGCAGTAGTGAGTAATATCATTTATTCTACATTTATCAGTTGAAAAAATTTTTAAATAAAAATTTACTTGTTTCAAAGTTTTCAAAAGAAGCCCATGAAGGTTCCCTGCAATGTGTAAGGAGAATACGCGAGCTATTGGAAACATAACCTTAGATAGTTGGAAAATCAAGTGCGTATATCAAGAATTGTATTATTTATTTTTAATGAAATGATAAAACGCTATGAGGAAGTAAATGTACATGAACAATGAATCATCACGGGTAAAAAGTTGACTTTGTAGTGAGAAGAGTTCGTCCAATATTCACATCTGCAATCTCTGAAATTTTCTTATTTCATTTCAATTTTTCAATAGTCAACAATTGCTTTTAAATATTCTATTGTAGTTACGATATCATTTCTAACAATGAAATGAAAAAAGAATTTATTTTTGTTACATCTATTGAAAAGTGACATGATTAGTCACAGATAAGGGTCCAATAGAACTCAGTCCCATATTTTTAGTATGATACACATGCATTTTGGAAAAAATCGCGCTTGTAATTCGTATGTTGATATATATATAATGGTTTCACTAATTCATTTGCATTACCTTTTCCTAATTCCAATAGGTAATGGTATTGCATTTTAGAACATTAAATTTATACAAATATATGTATATATATATATATAATGAAAAATTGGCTAGTTTTGCAATGCCTAATTATATTGCTTTAATTATTTCTGTATTGAAGTCGCATTTCCTAAATTTTATGGTATATACAAAGAAATGATGATCATGTTATACATTCCTATCTCCTTTTGTACAGCTTCTTTTTAAATCATAATTTTAATAAGATGTATATGTAACTAGAGAAAAATTTATAATTAAATTTTAACTGTTTTAGTCAGCTTGTACATAAGATTTGTAAAAAATTTTATTTTTTCAATGTACTCTATATAATTATTGGGTATGTTAAATGACCTATTTGATTTTGACTAGTTACTATTTGACAATGTATAAAACAAAGCACGAGTCTGACGTTTCTGTGAATATCCTAAGAATACAAAATATACAACGCAACTAGTCTTCAATGTTTGATGTAATTATTTCATTTTGGAATGTAAAATGTACTGATTTTTTTATGTCAAAGTAAGAGTAAAGGAAAATGCATTATATAATGTTTAAAGAGAAATGTATTTACATGCAATCCCAAAACGTTTGATAAAGAGATATGCATTTTTGTCATTTGATTTGTACAAGAGAATAAGATGGTTGAATGTTAAAGTATGAAGCGGGGGCTCAATGTATCAAGGGCTGCAGATTACAAATTTATATTTATTGATTGGACAGCTGTTGATGGGGTCGTAACGTCTTCTGCAAAACATGAGCATCCGCTGGCTCGATCCTCTTGTAGTAATGTTTTTTTGTCTCAACTATTTCGAAACCGAATTTCTTATAAAAATCAATGGCGCCTTCATTATTTACTTGAACATGCCTGTTAACAAACAGAAATTGTTTATGTATAAACATGATATTTTTGGTAGATGAAAACAAGAATACAGTTGAATCTCATTGGAATAGGTGCACCTTTTTGTACTAATTAAAAAAAGTGATTGAATAAATAATTTTCTTGCTGTTCTGAAATGATATTTGGTAGACTGTTAATGAATTTTTATCATATTGAGAATTCATTTTCAATTCAAACCAAAGTTTAGTTTGCTTTTCCAAGACCTTATCCGTTAAAAAAATATTATCCATAAATGAATAAAAACTCCAAACCATATCGAATTTACTCTTATGCTTGATTTACTATTGATTGAAAATGTGTGAGAATTGTTGGAATTTTTTTTGAAACATTGTAGGGTTTGACACAAGATTCACAATAACTTACAAGAAAATTGAATCAAAATTGCCATCCTTCTCAACATAGTTCAATACATGCTGCACCATAACGGTTCCAATTCCAAGTCTTCGATACGGATACAAACAGCCTAGAGTCATTATGTACAACCGTCGGGAGTTCTCTGAGGTGTCAACCCTACAGCAAACTGCTCCAACCTCAAAGAATATGTTTATTAGTACAATGAAAATTTCAAATCACTATATTGCATCAAAATAATATCAGAATACAGATCAAGACTTACTACAATGTCATTGTAATATGCTAATTTTGCTAGTTCTCCTGCCTCCAAAACATCTTTGTAAAATTTTTCATTGTAAGACACTGGGAACACAACTTGGTTTAGCAGTTTTAGCTGTTTGATATTGTGAGGTGTGACATCGCCCAGTTCAATTTTGGCTCTGTAACAAAAACAATTAAACAATAAACAAGAGCAAAGTTTGAATAACGATCTACGAATCATATTCTGATTCAGTACTTCTTGGGATTATAAAATAAATCGCTGAATGTATAGAGCAAACCCAACATAGCGCGATACAGATTGGTGTGCAATGAAGCAAGCCAACAAAGACGTAACGTTTTTCCTCCCGAGCAATACAATCACCCACCAAATCTGTTCTCTCTCGAGACAGTCAAGATTTTCCGCGCCAAGTGAAGGACAATGAGCGAACGTCGAGGACAATCGTTGCCCTCAGAGTCAATCGAATCTGCAAACATTGCAACTAATTCGGAGGCACGCGGCGTTGTAGGTTATATATGTTTGTTGGCGGGGTCAGGTGGGCGCGGGAGTATCAGGGGAGACTCACCGCGTCATGGTCGAAGGCTCCGGGTGGTCCGGGCTCGTGAGGCGCTGCTGCTGAGACTGGGCTGCAGGACAGCGACCGGGACGCTGGCCCGCTCTCGTGGACGATGTGCGCGCGCGCCCGCGACTACTCCTCTCCGCTCCGTTATTAGTTCAGTTCCGCTGCGCGCTGCACGTTTTTTTCGCGCGCGTACACCGCGGCCACACGCGCGCGCGAACGCTTTTTGGGGGGATTCATGCGGGAGGGCAACATATATATATATATATATATAAGAACACGCGTGCAGTGTCAGATTCGATCAGACTCGGTGTGACACCGCAGATCATCAGAGTGAATTCTTAATAATATATACAAGAAACCTGAATATATCATGTGGCTGACTCTATCATCAGCATCTCCAGGCAGTTCATGTAATTTTAGTTGTTTGCATGTATCAAGTCAACTTCAAAATAAAATTCCACATATATCTATAGGACTAGAACGAGAAACCACATGTTCCTTGTAGCAGTAGACTATATGCTCCACTATCAGAATCTTATGTCGGCGCTTATGTCAAAAAACATGAATAAATGATTTCTTTCTCCGATGAAAAATAATTTAACAAGGTAGCCTTGCTGCTGCTCATCAGTCGAATCAGCAAAACCTTGGGACATCCAGCACATATACCTATACTTACATCGGCTACGGAGACCGCGGCCTGCGCCCGGATTAAACTTATAGTCAGGACCCCCGGAGATTCCAGTCAGTGAGATCTGATTTTATTTTCATTTAGTTCACGTAAACCTGAAATTCCATTCGAAAGTATATGAAAATTCGATCTGTAAATCGGATCGATGCAACACCCGAGAATCTTGACAATGCGACTACGACGAAATGCAGTTTAGTTAAAAATCAAAGACAAAAGAAAGATCAGAAAATCCAGAGCGCATGCCAGTTACACTCAATTCGCGATGACTCTAAAGTTAGGAGCGATTGGAAAAGCATCCCATAATGACTCATAATGGCCCACAACGCCTGCATAATTCTTTATTGTGGCGCGAGTCTCTGCACGCGCGCACACTCCCGGATATGATGAAATGAAATGAGAAGGTGAATAAAACAAGACTAAAATAAAAATAGAATCTATTTATTTTTCTAACATTTCATACTGATCGAAGGAATTTTTTTATATATTTCTTCTGAAATTCACTTTCAAAGATTCAATATATGTTGTAAAATTGATTCAATGTCCTTTTCATCATTATTGACTTCTAGATCCCAATCACTCTTGTCATCCAAGTTACATTCTGTTTCTGAATCATCAATACCTTAAAATAGGAATAATCTTCAGAAAAATTAGTTCTCATTCATAACAAAAAGGAAAGGATGTCTCTCACCTTTACAAAAAATCCAACCTCGATTTTTTCTGGTTTCTTCAGTACTTGATATTCTAATTGTTTTGCACTTAAACCCAAAATGTTCTTCAAACCATTTTAGATCAGTTTTCCTTCTTGCATCACTAACAATCCAAATTCTCTTATCATTTGCTGAAAGGTAGGTCAATTTTTGTATATAACAAAATTCAATTCATAATTTGTCAGTAAATTCAAAGAAAAATGTATAAATACAGTTTACTTTTTTCGAGAATGTACTTCTTCAAAACTTAATGTGCATCTCACCATTATACATGCGAATGGCAGCTCTGCAGAAGTAACCATAATCTTCGTTTCTTTTCTCTTCACCCCATTTCGTCATCTCTAATCGATATTTCTCTTTGTATACACCATCACCAAATAATTGCGAAGCATCAAGCTTTTTAGCTTCTGCCCAATGGCTCTTAATAGGTCCAGATAATTTTATTATGACACTTGTTTCATCTCCTAATCTGTTCAAACAAAAAAATATTATTAAAATAAATTTAATCCCAAAGGCTTTTTAATACAAATCAATAAGTTATATATAAATTTCGCACTGACTATAATGATATATTTTTCATACGTGAGCTACGATTGCTAATTTTCACAATGGTAACGCTAGACATACGACAATTTTCACCCTCTTTCAACGCTGGATACTATTTGATTAGTTTCGCTATATATACGGCAAACTCTGCGGCCAATTGTATCGCAATGTTCGATTCTGTCACTGCGAGTGATGTCGACAACTTAGCCATTAGACGTTCTCTTTTCATTTGCGTTTTAATTTCATCAAAAATGCTTCCCTTCATTTCCAATTAAAATCTCATCCACAACTTCAAATTCTGTCGAAAATTACTTTGCCCTCCCCCTCTCCAGTCCCCTGGTTTTGTAAAATTTCACTTTTTGCACTTTATTTGCAATTTTCTATGCAATAATCTTCCTCTCCCTTAGTTTTAAACAAAGTTGTACTCAAAACTCGATTGTTTCATCAGGAATTGACCGTTCCCCTTCGCCCTCCTGGTTTAATTTTCACCTTTTGTAACAACTCCACTTTTAATTCTTGATTTACGATTTTCTACACAATAATCCTTCCTCTACCCTTGGCTCACATCATCGTGTGTGACTGTGATACAATTTTTCTCTATTTTTCGACTTACAACACCTTGAAACCTCAAATCCTTCAAAATATTTGATTATTTGGAATTTGAATCCCCCGCACACGTATTTCGATTTTTGTTTCGTATTCCTATATTCTTATACGTGCTGTCAAAAAACACCAACACATTTAATGTTATGATAAATAGTGCAGTTTATTAAATAGTGTTTTACGAAGTCGTTTCGCCGGAAAAAAATGTATGAGTTCGATATTTCTTTTGTCGGTCTTATGTGTATTTTCTACAATCAATTTTTAAAAAATTTACATATACAATCTGTGTATGTAAATTTTCGAGTGAGGGTATAAAACTGTTGAATGTATGTACGTTTTGGTCTAGGTCTTTTCAAAATATCAACTATTATTATCTAGTACTCAGTTTAATTATTTGATACTAAGAATATACCTAGAAATATCGAATGAAATAAAATTATTTCGACATCATAACGGTATTTTAAACTTTGAAATTCTTCTATCCCAATTGAAATGGAACAAGTAAATAAAATGAATCAATTACCTCTGAAACAGTGCGTCAGTGATAAAATCTTTCCCAGATTTCCTTTTACCACTAAAAATCAAAATTTTTTCTGGCATCTGGTCTTTGCTTGAAGAAAAGTCCAAATTTTCTGGAGCTGTCTGCTGATTTGTCGTGTTCGCGGTCGCCATCTTTGCTTTTGTGTATGTATATATATATATATATATATATATATATATATATATATATATATACACATATATAATATATGCACATACATATATATTTGTATATACATTATTCAAATGTGCGGTATAATCACATAGTGGAATCCTCTCTTATGCTGATTTCCCAAACTGCTTTGTCGTCAAATCAATATACTCCATCCATTTGCTTTGCTTCCAAAGCACAATTTACATTACAAAATTATTTCATGCATTTACCATTCTACAAGTTTAAATGTTTTAACTTTATTGTTTGATAATCCAATAAATTAAGGAAGGGAAGTTTTCAAAACCCAAACATCTGTCTGGTATGAACATTGGTCAAACAAAATATATGAATACTTGGGGCTAAGCATGATAAACACAGTCCAATATTTCATTTTTTGATTTTATTATAATAAAGTCTTGTCATTACAATAAGTCTATTTAGAACTCTTAGCACTCTTATCCTTGGCAGCTAATCTTTCTGCTGCTCTTTTCAGTTGAGCTTTGGGCTTAAGATTGTGTTTCTTTGCAAATCGCTGATTTCGCAAAAACTTCAGGTCCATCTAGAAAACAATTCCAACTTGAATTTCAATATTCCTAAAGGGTCATGATTTATCACCAATCAAGAGATTCGCTTCGATATTGTGTTGTTAAATTAACTATTTTAATAAATTTATAAATTTAAAATAAATTTCTAGACAAACTTTTCTTGTTAAGTTGTTAATAGTCTATCAGAACTGATTCTGCCCAAAACATTTAACTATTAATATATATGAACGTATGTCTGTACACTCATGGGCTATAAAATTTGTCTCATTTCAATAACATTTTCGTAGATACTAAAAAACAGAATTTGTTCCCTGTGCATTGAACAATTAAAGATTCTGAACATATTAATCAATTCTTACAAAGTTTAATAAACAGATAAACAGGTTGAAGATAAAAATACAATTGAGCATTAAGTATCCAATCAAAATATTATTGTGTTAATCTTGATAAATCAATGTAATAGAAGATTGTAGGTTATAATTTACAATTTTTTTCATTTTATAATTTCAACTTATTCATGGAACTAATGCATAAAATTATATCAATAAGATAATTTTAAATATATCCACTTACCCCCAAGGTAGACTCGTGCCTGTTTCGCTTTGGCTTCTTGATTCCATTACGATGTGCTTTCCTGTCTGAAATGATTAGAAGTTAATCAATGACTGCGTGGGTACCAGGAGTTTTGTTAACAATGAAAGGTGTTCCATTGCACAATTAAATAAGATTACGTTACAAACAAAATACTCACTTTGATTATGATTTGTGTGATTCTTAGACTTGGCCATTTTTCAGTTTTTTTTGTGGCTGAAAAGAGTGAAATTCAAATTAATAATAGTGTTTCTATAATGTAATTATTCTCGATATGAACATTCAAGAACGGTCACGATTGAGGTTAGAATTTCCACAATGAAAACCAGGTACAAAAACGATTTTTCTTAAAAAACTATTATCAATAGCATTTAGCACAGTAAATTATCTGAATTTGAGAATCCATATTTAGACAATAAATTATGAAAACCGAGAAGATTACTCGGATTAAAGAACACGAGAAAATAATTATTACCAGGCACAAACAACACTCGGGCGAAAAAGAAGAATGGCAGATGGCCGAGAGAAAGTTCTGAATCGTGTCGGTAATTACCACTAAATATATCCCTAGATCTTGAACTCTGTCGATAACTTGATTCTTCGTGAATTATTTTCTCATTTCAGATCATGAACATTATATATTATCTATATATATATACGGATCGATCACGAAACTCGATGTCAAATTGAATATTTTCTTGAGTGAAGTAACGTGAAATCGCGAAATCAGAATGATTTTCGAAAAATATGTATTGTTGCCAGGAGCTACTACCTTATCGACACCTCGCGATGTCACTATATGAGTCCACCAGACGGCCGACCACGGCCGACGGCAGACAATCTAAACGATGGTCACGGGGACGAAAATAAAAAACGCGGCTTGTCGTTCCCAGCTCGGTTTGTTTGTTTGTGAACCCGCGGCAACCCGCGGACAACAGACATCATTGTCATTGCCAATAGTTTCGTGCTTCTGAAGCCACTGGAATCGTAGACATCAAAGTAACCAGTTAAACTCAAGATGGAGCTGAGCTTGGAAAACTCTCTCATGGCTGGGGACCCACGACTCATCGACCACATCGTCGGCGAGGTCAAGTCCCAGGGCATCTTCGACCAGTTCAGAAAGGAGTGCCTGGCCGATGTTGACACCAAGGTGAACCTCCGCACAATTTTTCACTAGGGATAGAATTGGTGTGAGCCGTTTACAGATCATTGTCAAGAGAGATTTGATACGCATACCTACTATTTTGTAACAGTGACACTTATCCTCGGAGATGTTTGATAAATTGTCTCACTTATTTATTTTGCATGGACAGTGAAGCACTATTCACACCTGCCCTGATTCTCGGCTCGAAGTGTACTTATTTTTTTGGTAGCTTTGGCTATTCTTAGATTGCAATGCGTTACACAGCTACATTTAATTTTATTTCATTTCAATGGGTACATCAGTTGATAAGTGAGTGATAAGATGTTCTCACATTCGTGCTGATGAGACATTTTTTATTGTGTTCATTCGTTATCATTAATTTTCTTGTTTCTTTGCATTTGCCAAGACTACGTATTTAAAAATTTATGATTTGGCTCTAGGCTATGATACCAAGATGTATCTTTTCATGGAGAGGTTATTGATTTAAAAAAATTTTGAGAAAGTAATGAAAATTGATCAATGAGAGAGGTGAGAGAAAAGAAGTAAGTTCATAGGTTTTTTTCAATTGTATAAATGAAAAAGTGTTTATGGACGAGTTGAAATTCTGTGTCAGTGAAAATCTTAGGAAAAAGGCAGTGAGCCAAGAAATTCTGTGAGTTAAGATACAAAACAAATACAACCTACATTCCTAAAAGAGTCATAACAAGCTTAAAAGCACTAAAATTGTCTTGTGATGTATGTATCACTGATGATCACTGTATCTTATTTGCTCTAATCTAATTTAAAAAATTGAGTTTCTTGAACAATTTTTTGAATTACATGAGCCTATCTGAAAAATTCAAAATGAATTTCTCATGAAGATTTTTTTTAATGAAGTGATCATTTCTTCTCCTGGCCTGGCCCTCAAGATCAAAAAGTTCAAAATTTTCTAGAATATGAAGGGTGTGACACATTTATTTCAATTTTCTATTCTCAAATATTTTGAGATTTTTATGTTATTTTTAAGACTTAATAATTTGTGTAATTTTTTTCTTTTCAGCCTGCATATCAGAATCTAAGGACTAGAGTAGAGAGTTCTGTTAATTCTTTTCTCCATAAGCAAACATGGAGAACAGATTTGAATAAGAATCAGTTAAGAGAAACATTGCGTAAGCATATACATGATGCCCCTTACCTAGAAGTTGGTGTTGAAAGAATAGTAGATCAGGTGGTAAACCCCAAGATCTACTCAGTTTTTATGCCACAAGTTGAAGATGTTGTTTATAAATTCTTAGGCATTGAAAGGCCAAAACCACAGAGAAATGGTGCCTGCGATTTGAAAGATTTACTTCCCAAAGACTTAGACCCTGTTTCACCTGAATCAGACAGAAATAGTTTCAAAGATGTGCTGTTAGAGTCTGTAGATGGAAATACTAATGACATGGTAAATGGAAATGAGCAGAAACCAAGTACAAGCGCTATTGTAGAGGAAAAAACTCCAAATTTGGAAAATACTCCAACTCAAAGGGAATACAATGAAAATGGAGAAAACCTTCCAACTGTTAGCTCACCTGTAAAAGCTACATTAAATAGTTCATTCAGATCGGATGATACAACCAGAACAGAAGAAGAAGAGGAAGAAAGTCCTGATTTTGAACCAATAGAAGCCATAAATTTGAACGAATCTAATATGTCAAATGATTCACATTTATCTGGTATTTCAGAGTTGACAAGCCACAGATCTCAGAGCCCTGACTTTACAACTGATTTTGCAAGGGATAATTTTGATTGCAGTAATCAAGATTCACAATTGAGTAAAGTTTCATCCAACTCTAGGTTGTCAATAGTTACAGATTTTGGATTTTCCAATCATACTGAAATTCCGACAGCAGATTCAAAAGACGATTTTAAATGTGCCAAAGATAATTTTAAGGATGTTAGAGATTTGGATCTTAACAAAGATAGTAAATTTAATTTTGATGTCATAAAAAATAAGGACAGTAGCAAAACGAGTAATTCTTCAAGAGAGAATTCACGAGATGCTTCTGATTACAAAGAGAGTAAAAGTAGAGATGATTTCAAATCAAAATCTTCAAAAGACAAACACGACTCCAGATATAACAAAGATAGGGATAAAGATTCCAAAAGACGTCGTAGCAGTAAATCTAGTAGACATTCAAGCAGTAGTAGAAGTAAAGATAAAAATGAGTTTGACGTCCTAGAAAATAAAGACAGTCCAAGTAAATACAAAGACAGTAAAGTCAAAGAAATTGAGAAGAAAGAAGATCCGTCAAAGGAAGTGAAAGATTTGAAAGATTTGTATAAAGAAAAAATAAGAGAATTACGAGAGAAGAAAGAATTAACAGAAAAAGAAAAATTAGGAAAAGATAAAGATTCTATAAAATCTGTTAAGGATTCGAAAGACAAAAAAGACTCTTCGTCATTGAGGGAAAAAGATGATAGAAAAAGCCATAAATCGTCTTCGACCTCGTCATCTCGAAGTTCTAGCTCACATAATAAAACTCCTAAGGGTTTAGAAACAAGAGATTCTACTGAAAAAAGCAGTAGCAGGCGTGATAATCGTCGGCATTCCAATGGCAAGTCAAGTGAGTCTAAATCAAGTACAAAAAGTAGACGGGACTCTAGACCAGAAATCAAATCTGATAAATCTGATAGTAGAAGCAGTCATAGATCGTTGAAAGACAAAAAACGTAGGGATGAGAAAAAATCTAAATCGACAGATGACCATTCAAGCCTGAGGAAAAATTCCAATGATCGTCGCTCAACTGACAGGGATGGTTCTAATGGTTCAAGTAGCAAATACTCACATAAGAGCTCTTATGGAGCCAATACTAAGAGTCTATCAACTGGTCTGACAGTAGATCATAACAGAGACCATCATTCAAGTGGAGAAACTTCAGATAATGTTCAAGATGCTACACAGGTGACATTTGCTAGAAAAGTAGATGTAGGTACCTCAGAAATAAGTTTACCATTGAAGAAAAGGCCCTTACTCGGTGATGAATCATCTCCTGAAAAAAGCCATACAAAAAAACAGAAGGTAGATGAAAAAAAGTCATCAAAAAATAAGGTAAAAAACGATACTTTCAAGTATGACACTGATGTAGCTTCTGTTCCTGACGAAGAAAGAGTACAGATAGTTGAAATAAAAGATGATGAGTATGAAGAACCATATCCAGAAGAGCCAATTTTGTCACTAGAAGAGACAAAGAAAATCATTCTAGATGTTGTTCATCCTTCACAATCTAAGTTGTCAGAGATGGAACAATCAATCAGACAGTCACTGAATGAACTGATGTCAGACCACAGGGTAACTGAAAATGCAACATCTTCAATGATTTCGACTGCAACTCCTGTTGTTGATTCAAGCTCACTATTAGAAACACTCACTGATGATTCAATTGAATCTATAACTGTTGATGAGGCAAAAAATGACAAAACAACAGGCTGTTCGGAAATAACCCTTGAACAGATAGGTACAAAAGAGTTGGAAGGACTAAAATTGGAAGAAACACCAGATTCAGAAGATATCAGAGAAGATTCCAAAAATGATATTGTAGGAACGGCAAATAATCTTGAAAATGTAGAAAATATAGGAAAATACATCGAAGAATCTGCAGAAAAAGTTGTAGATGATATAACTAAACATGAAGAGGTCAATAAAACAGGAGATGGGTTAGAAATTGGAATAGAAAGAGTTATGAGTGATGATGAAGAAATTAAGTTGGTAGATGATGACATCAGCGCTATAAATGAAGCTAGAGTTGATGTGAAAAAGATCAAAGAAACTCTAAATAATGTCAATGAAGATCAAGAAAACTCTCTTGATAACGTAGATGAGTTTGACGATAATAAATTAGTTATTGATGAATTTGATGGAAAAGAGAATGGGGATCTTGAAATGCAAGTCAATGCAAATATACATGTCAATAAAGATGACACATTAGAACTACCTTATGAAAATCGAGATGATTTCAATAAAACTAAGCTCGATGTTGAAGCAGATAAAATACCTGAAGAAATTGTTTTAGATGATGAAGACGATGATGATAATGATGACGATGACGATGACGATGATGATAAGGATAATGTGTCAAATATTGATGAACGTGAAAAATCAGTTGAATTGATTGAAGATATTGGACAAGAACGTATGAAAGATCAATTAATAGATGAATTGGGAAAGCTCAATGAAGATGAGAGTGATATCGAAAAGCAAATCGAAGATGTAGAGATTTTTGACAAACCTAGTGAGGATGATGACATTGTTGAAATGCCAATCGAAAATAATGCCTTTGAAAATCTTGAAGAAGACAATGAAGTTAACATATTATGTAATGATGACGTAGAAGCAAAAAAAATAAGTTTTAGTGACTCTCAAACGATTGAAAAAATTGAAAAAATCAGTGATAGAAATAATTATATTCAAGTAGAAACTTCAAAAGACACTACAAGAGATGAAAAGAAATTTCTAGGAGTTATTGGAGAGAATGAAAAAGAGAAAAGAAACGATAAGACTATCAGTGAAGATTATGATTTGACTAATGACAAAAAAACCAATTCAACTTCTACGGATATAAAAAAAGAAAAAGAAAAAGTTGAAGTTGAAGATATTATAAATATATGTAATGAAGATTCAGATAGTATAGATGACAAACCTGTTCCAGAAAAAGTATCAGAAAGAGTTGATGTTGATTTTATTGATCTAAACTCACAAAAAGCTGAATTGAGTGATGAAGAGGAAATTTTGGTTGAGAAATTAGGTCAAGAAAATAAAGTTCTTGATAATGAAATTGAAAAACTAGATCCATTGAAAAAAATGGAAGAATGTCGAGTAGAAAATGGCAAATCGCTTGAACAAAAACAGGAAAAGAAAGATGATATACTGGTTGAACAGGAAAAAGTTGAGGAAAAAGTTGAAAATGATTCAATTCAAGATGAGTTACCAAATAAATTACCAGAGGAACCTAGTAATACATCTGATATGAATCGGGTCAAAATGATTGTGTCACCCATTGAAGAAGACTGTTTTTACTTAGAATGTGATCACGAAAAATATTTGAGTTTTAAAAGGTTCCTAGACAAGGTGGAAACTGAGTATACCAAAACTGTGGAAAATGAAATTGAAGAAGATGATACAATTGAATCGATTGAAGCTGTAGCTGCGTCAGTTGTTATAGCTCCTCCAAACCGTAAGCGTTCTCTTGACTCTATCCCTGAAGCTATTAGCGTTGACTCTGAGAACAATTACAGTGAAACTGCAAATAAAAATGCAGTGCAAGAAATTACTCAAAGTGCTATTCAAAATACAGGCGTTAAAAAACGAAAAGTTGGAAGACCACCATCAAAAAAATCTATTAGTACAATTACAAGTTTAGTAGTGGAAGAATCTGAAAAGCTTATTCAAGCATCAAAACAATCAAAGAAACAAATTCAGAGTCAACCGAAACAGCAAGTACTCGAAGAACAAACTGAAATTGAGGACCAAGAAATGCATCAGTCATCAGATTCACCACAGAAATCCAATCTTTCAATGCAACAAAAACAACAGAAACAACAATCCCCACAACAAAAGCAACAGTCACCTCAACAAAAGCAACAGTCACCACCACAACAGCAACAGTTACAGTTGCCAGTAGGATCTCAGCAACAAGCTAACACTCCCATGGTGAATGGAGAAAACTTTTCACTGCCACTAAGCCCAGACAGTGACGTTTCTGCTAACTATGATAAGAACTCCTCAAACCTGTCGAAAGAAGATAGGAGGTGAGTAATTTTTTTCATCACGTCAATAGTATTAATGAGATAAAATTTCCCAAAAAATATTCTCCAAGTCGAAAATTTACGAAAATTTACCAATAGTATCCTATATTATCAATGTTGTACAATTTTATCAATGTTGATTGATCCAGTAAAAGTTTCAAAACATAAAAACTACTGTTACAATGATGGGTAGAATAATGTTTCATTACATAGTCGCGAAGATTAAAATTTGATGGAATAATACTATCCTTTTAAAAAAAATGTTAGTTGTTCTTATCAAACGAACTCATAAGAAATATTTTCGTTCCTACAGAAGTCAGAGGAGCACGAAGCCGCGAAGTCAGCGGTACTCTAGCGACGATCTGTACAAGCCACGGCTACTGTTTCCCAGCTCGTCGCGGCGCACAAGGCGAACACACCAGGCATAGCCGGAGGCGCCGGGCCGGCAGCGGCACCGGCGTTCCGTGCTCCTAAAGGAGGCGCTTGTTGTCCTCACTGACGTCCTCCTCTACCCTCATACCTGCAAATAAAAGCACGGGTGCGCGTGCCTCAATCGGCACCGGGCGATTCTCTCTAGACTCTTGATGAACTATCTATTTTTTAGTGGTGTAATAGTAAAACTTAAGTGCTCAGTGGTTCGATTCAGAAGTAGAACTTAATTGAACTCGTTGGAGTCATTCTTGTTTCGTTTTCGTAGGTATAAACTGCCCTGCGAGTGTTGATAATTATATTAATTAAGTAATGCAGAGAGTACACATACTGAACTACCAACTGGAAAGGACGATTGGTCACTGGAAAACTGTATTAATTGTAGAAGAATTTTGAATTAGACAGTAAATTAGAATTGACTGTGATAACAGCTTAACATTTTACATAGGACATACTCTAAAAAATTGTAGAAAGAAAAAAATTTTTTTTTTTCATATTTATAAATCGATTAAGAGTAAAATTTTTTTTTAATTTCAATGGCTAAGAATAGTACACACTACAATGTAAGACTTGGATAATTCAATTCGAAAAAATTAAACTTGGTACCTATTTGAAAGTAAATTTTGAAAGAATGATAGAATCTCTCTTTTGAAATTTTTTTCCGCTTAAGGGGTAATATCCGGCAAATTTTTTTTTTCTTTTCATTTTTTTTTTATTGGCTTAAATCATGCTAAAACTATTCTAGAATCGACATCTACAACTCCCAAGTACTGATCTAAACTCAAAATTCGTTTAAATCAATTTTTACTGAACAACTTTCGTATAAGATACATAGCATTTTGAAACTTTAAACGCGTTTTTCTCAGAACCATGTTTTCAAATTCGGCGAGCAGTAGAACTGAAAAAGTTTACATCTGATTGACTTGAAATTTTAACTGTAGCTTCTTCATTAGATTATCTAGTGAAGTACACACCATTTTAGCGATTGATTGACAAAAAAAAAAGTTATAAACAATTAAAGTCGACTTTTGTTGTCGAAAAAAAAATTTTTTTTTCAAACCGTCGCCATTTCGCGAAAAAAAATTCTAAAAAAGTAATGATGTGTACTTCACTAGATAATCTAATGAAGAAGCTACAGTTAAAATTTCAAGTCAATCGAATGTAAACTTTTTCAGTTCTACTGCTCGCCGCGGAGGAACTTTTTAAAAAAGCGGTTCACGGCAATCGCTGCACAGCCGCCATTTTGTAAAAAAACTAACAATAAAAAATTTGTTTCTATTCTCCAAGAGTTGCTTAATCCAATGATATATTATTTATATACCTTAGATCTCAAATGTCGTTTAAAAAAAATCATGAAAAAAGCCTCGTTTTTTTGAGCATTTGGCGGATATTACCCCTTAAAGCTGTAATGTTGAGCATGAAAAACAAGGTACATACATATTCATTTTGATTTATCTATAATGAAGTTCATAGTTTCAGTAACAATAAGTGAAGTTGTGAATGCAAAACTACTTGCTTGTTCTTTGGTCCAAATTACGAGTCAAAAAATTAGGACAATATTTGTTTGAACTTTTCTCAGAATTTGACTTTCAAAACTGTTAATTATTGAATGATATTATAATCTACTCATATAAGTTTATATATTTAGTGAACACAATTAAGAGCTACCTGATATGATACTTTTTAGAGATTGGTGTGATTCAGTTGAAGAATTTCGAAAATTAATTTGTTTGTAAAAAATAATTGAATATTAATTATTGGACTACGAATGACATGTATGCACGTCATCGATGAATCTGCAAACTTATTAGACAACCCAAATTTTCAATAGCCAAATTCAAGCCTTATTGGATTAGTCACCTTAAATTCCGAATTCTGATACAGAATGAGAGAGAAAGATCGAAAAAGCAACCTCTTGGTATTAATTTCTAATAAAATCTAACCAATAGAACGTTTAATATATTTTGGACCCACTTTCCGATTGTATTCGATATTCACTTTCCGATTGAAAAGTTGTATGTATTAATGTGTATGTATGTATGGTACATACATTATGTTTGTATACTAAGATCCCATTGTGTACATACATGATATTCATATACTTGAAGCTTTCATTACAATTCTTGAGTTTATAAAAATGACATGAAATCTTGCCATCCAAAATCGCTTTTGCACATTATTTCCAAATCTCAGGCAAAATATTACTCGTATATAAAGTGATCGAAATTGTATATAAAGATAGATATTTTGTATGTGTGTACTTGAAGTATCAATAGTAATAAGTTTATATGTATTTAAATTTATAGAATCGTAAATATTTTTATACAGCAGTGCCTATGCAATTAGCAGCATATTCAGCTTAGGTTATGCTGTTTAAAATGTCTTGTTACAAGCCCTTCACTTAATGAATATGTTTCATTAATTTCATCATTGGGTGATTTTTATAGAATTTATTTGATTTTGTAACGTGCACTTATTAAATATTTAGTTGCAATTGTAGATAATAACAAATAATTAATTAAAAAGTCATTCAAAAAAATGTTCGTCACTGTATTATTATATCCTTTAACTGATCTAATATGTTTAGTTTCTTGTGGCTATTTTATATCTTTTACATCACCTTTTTCTACAAAATGTATGTTTTTGTGGTAAAAAGGATTTAAACTCTTAATATACTATTATACACGATATAATAGTTTATAAATGTATATTTTCCTCGTTAAATTTTTGTAACAAAAACAGTATTCAGCGTCCGAAGTTCCCGGTGTCCTATACGATTTATATACAAGCCACACAAGCAATGAAATTATACAAGCACAAGTATCTCGTAGAACTTCACGAAGTTAATGGAATCGCGTATTCTTAATTCCAACTTCTCGTGGTGTGACGATGTGCCACGACCTTGGCATTCATTTTCCACGAGTAGCGGTTTGACGTACACATTTTCCGCTGCTCGAGGCAAATCGGTTCTGGAAAGAGAAAATGAGTTTGCAGTATTGTGTCCTGGGTGAAAAACATATGGACAGTGTCCGTCGCAACTTGTCTGTCACTACTGATTTCTATCTTCAACCTCAGGGCTGATCAAAATATAAATCATATCTAAAGAACTTGCTGATGCATCCAAGATTCAATAAGATTGAATGGAACTAAGTTGAAGATTGAATATCTGACAATCAGTCGCTTTGCTGACTCAGAAAGAATTTTAAGCATTGTATGTTGAATATATTTTTTGGAACCTTAAATATTTTCTTCAATTATCCATTATATACCAGAACCATTTTAATTTTTCGACGCACATTCTCTTTATTCAAACATATATTATTCAATTCACTTTAACACTTGGATTTCTTCGATATATTGGCATTACCTTACACGATAAGTTAGCACCTATACCGCATAAGCGACATTTTGGATATATAGATTGTATTGTTATAAAAAAATGATGACTTACAAATATCTTGGAGAAAAGCATACGGTAGACTAAATAGCTGCAGCTGATTCATTCGGTATTCGGTATTTCATTGGGTATGCACTCTAAAGATAGTTTCGTCTGAACCGGGGATCTGTTTTAGGTCTGCAGGCTGTCGCTTATATAGTAAGTAGTAAAAAGTCCATTCTTTTGTGATTCATCAAATTTCAATCTTGCATCGATCGGATAAAACACTTTAAAAGTGTCCGTATATTTTCTGTTTATCAAGATTCAAACTTGGATGTCAAGTGTTAAATAATCAAGTCTCCACAGTATAAGTTTTCTTGCTTTGAATTTGTGTCTTATCTGGGAATTTACCATTGTGAGTAATCAGACCAAAACATCTTCTTACGGAGAAAAATATTTACAAAGAGAAAGGCATTCTACATTGTGAAAACATCGATAAACATCTTTGCATGTATTTAAGGGGTAATATCCGCCAAATGCTCAAAAAAACAAGGCTTTTTTCATGATTTTTTTTAAACAATATTTGAGATCTAAGGTATATAAATAATATATCATTGGATTAAGCAACTCTTGGAGAATAGAAACAAATTATTTGTTGTTAGTTTTTTTTTACAAAATGGCGGCTGTGCAGCGATTGCCGTGAACCGCATTTTTAAAAAGTTCTTCCGCGGCGAGCAGTAGAACTGAAAAAGTTTACATCCGATTGACTTGAAATTTTAATTGTAGCTTCTTCATTAGATTATCTAGTGAAGTACACATCATCATTTTTTTAGAATTTTTTTTCGCAAAATGGCGACGGTTTGAAAAAAAATTTTTTTTTTCGACAAAAAAAGTCGACTTTAAGTGTTTATAACTTTTTTTTTGTCAATCAATCGCTAAAATGGTAGGTACTTCACTAGATAATCTAATGAAGAAGCTACAGTTAAAATTTCAAGTCAATCAAATGTAAACTTTTTCAGTTCTACTGCTCGCCGAGTTTGAAAACATGGTTTTGAAAAAAACGCGTTTAAAGTTTCAAAATGCTATGTATCTTATACGAAAGTTGTTCAGTAAAAATTGATTTAAACGAATTTTGAGTTTAGATCCGTACTTGGGAGTTGTAGATTTCGATTCTAGAATAGTTTTAGCATGATTTAAGCCAATAAAAAAAAATGAAAAGAAAAAAAAAATTTGCCGGATATTACCCCTTAAATGGATGATTTTTATTATATGGATACAAAAATTCGCAAAAAGAAAAAATATAATAAATTAATAATTCTAAATTAGAATTCTGTCATAGTAACGACTAATTTGATCTAATATTTACAGAGTACAATTGAAATTGTCCTTAATAAATTAACTGAAAAAGAAAATCGGTTATCAGTCACATATGAATATCTAATCTAGTTGGGACGTAAGATGAGTTGATATGTATATTGTAGTTTGAATGACTTTGCGATAATATCAGATAATGATACAATCATTATGTAGTTTTTTTCGTATATGCGCATTCCTGTCGTTGTTGAGAGGTCTTTCCAACATATCCACTAAATATCTTATGTCGACATTGATGTAACGCATTTTCAAAACAATTTGACGTTACGATTACTGTGACTGCAGATGAGCAGAATATAGTACAAAAACTTATCTATGACCTGATATTAAATTTTCATTCTCACTTATTACCGGTATGCTCTCAATAGAAAGTTTTTTTGTTTTAAATATATTCGCGTATAGACTCGAAAAAAAATATATTCAACGAGGACACGTCATTTCCAGCTTTACCTCTGATAGATCAAAAATTCAATTTCCCCAACTCCTCAATTATAAAAAAAACTCAAAATTACGTCATCATATCCAAATCTAGCATCCGAAATAACAGTCGTGTATCTTCATCCGCATATTTCACGAGTTAATTTATTCATTCAAAACGGAGAAATAATTGGTACCCAAGCTAGCCCGTATAAGGTAAAGGTATATGCCCAATAACATCGCGCCCGTACCCTTATTAGATCTTTAACATACACACGACCTTGGCACCACCGCGTCAGAGAATATTATTATTGGTAACATATCAATAATGATTAAAAAAGAGACTGGTTGGAAATATTTACACAAGTTAGTACGCCAAGTCATTATAAGATGGGGTTTCCCGGTATTCGAATTCCAATTCCTACATCTTTCCTCCATCTAATTTTCCTCCGATGAGTATGAGTAATTTTTCAAGAGACTAGAGGCTAAAACATCGAGTGACATAAACCATTCGATTTCTATGGATTTCGGAATACATAGATGCTCGTATGTACATGGATAAGGTCGATAATAATTTCAAAACTTCAGGAAAACAAAACATTGCGACCTTTGCGGCTGAAGATATGAGCTATTAGGCTACTCATGGACCATCTCAAAATGTTTCATCGTAGTTAAACACCCGGAGGTGCATGGCGTACTCTGATCCTTGTGAGTAATTAATATATACTCATCGTGCTTCTATACATCAGTTGCATTGTTAATATACGTGCGTCTCTATAAGCACTGCACTCGTACGTCCTGCAGTTTTCGAAATAGTACATTTCGATACTATAGACCAAAAGACGAATTCTAGGTACGTGGGAGGTTTAATCACACGTGCCTAGAAATCGTCTTTTGATCTAGTATCGAACAGTATTTTTCATCGCGAGTGTAGAAAACTAAGGTTTAATGATCAACTTTTCGATACAAGTGATGAAAAATATTTTATCACCAACTAATTACACAATCATTGTCCGCTTATAGTCTCGCGTGCCCACGAGTTGACAATAATCGACCGTATGCGCGCATATAGCAAATAATAATATATAAGCGGCGGCGCGTCGTCGATTACATCCGATCGGACCGGCTCCTGCTATTAATAGTTAGCGTGATACCGTCGAAAAGCGCGTAAATATCGAGCGGAGTGTTTACGTGGCCCGATCGATACGGCAATGTGTTCGTAGTAGAATCTCTTCAAAGTCAGCTGTAGACTCGAGCAATGATCGATCACGCTTATTCATTCGCATAATCTACTCGATAGACACACGGCTATATATTGTCGGTGTGCGCGTTTTATTGATTTTTCGTTGTATATAGGTACTGTCCATGAGGAGCAGCCCATTCGATCTGTTGTCCGACTGTATCGTCGCCGCTTCTTACGGCCATTATAACGCTTTTTAAGATTTTGTTGATATTGTTTATGGATGTCGTCATATTTTGAAATCGGCGATTAACGACCAATTTTGATTTTTTTTTCTCGGAGAAAATTTGAGTCTTAGATGGTGGGAAAGAGAAAACTCATTCGGCCCGGGATGCGAATCGAATATAACAACTAGAGACGTTTCTTTTGCAGGTTTTTTCTTATGCGCCAAAATTGAGTACTGCAATAAAATGTAGCCATCGAGTCCACATATAAGAATTTGAATTATCAGAAGTACCTCTAGAAAAAAAATAAACACAATGTGCATTATCTTGATTATACTTATTACGAGCAGAATATCGTGAATGCATCGTTTAATGTATATACATCGCATAGGTAACTCAATGAGACCCTCGCGAGCGCTAGTCGCACACGCTATTGAAATAAATACTCATTTCTAATATCAATCAATAAAACAAAAGCGACTATATTGATTATGCTAATATATGACCAATAAAACTTACGCCTGCAATATTGATAAAGTTCGCTAAAATTCAATTGTATAATAAGCTCCCAAAAAGAAATTCGATCATCGACCTTGAGCAGCGCAATTACACTGTATACATATACAGCTTGTTATTACACATCCTCTAACCGGAATGGTTTTGTTCGATGTGTCACCCTTAAATTCGCTCTCAATTTTAATGCTATATATACTTAGACGTCTCATCGACACTGCAGAATTGCGCATAAAATAACTCAACTTTTGGCGTGTCACTCGAAATGCGTCGTATTGTTCCAATTAAACGTCTCATTATTTTACAGGAACTACTTTTAACGGCTGATTTCGTTTGAGGAAAACCACAGTGAGGAAGTCTGGCTTTTTATTGCCCACAAAATACGAGCAGTATATTAACTCGAAAATACTGAAATCTATCAATTCTCTCTGCGTGAGCTCGCGCGTCGTCAGCACAATTACATTATAAAAATGCTAAGATAAGATGAAGATGCAATTTTGCTGGCATTTGCAGTAATAGTGTATATATATCGTCTAATTCAAGCCGGCTTTTTCTACTGGCATACAAATCGGAGCACACAACTCCAGCTTTGCAGAGTTTTCCAGAGAGCTTTTTCAGCCCTTCATCATCAGAACTGCATTGCTGCAAGCTGCTGTCTGCCTGCACTGACTGTGCGCGCGAGGATGAATTGAAAAACACCTGAGCACATCGCGATACATAGGTCGAGTACAGTACCCGCGGCAAACATGATTGCAGTCGAATTGTGATCCTAGCGGTGTGCTTATCAAAATAAAAACAGAGGAACGGGAGCATTGCAGTGCGCGCGAGGAGATCGGCGAGCGCGCGCGCACGGCGGGTATTATACCAAGAAATTCATATGCGCGCGAGCGTGCACGTCAGTATAATTGTTAGGTATAGTTGCAGTTGGGTGCGCGAGATCGGAGTGATCGGATCGGACCACGTGGTCGCGGTCTGCTCCTCCCTGTGTGCAGCAGCAAGCAGTTTCGCGCTGGTGCGGCTAACCTCGTTGCTCTCGTGCGTATGTACTGCACGGAGCTGCGGCTCGCTTCTCTTTGATCTATAGCATCAGGCTGCGGCTGTAACGTGTTACGTGCGCTCCGCCGCGCGCGCGAATATAAGTATATCTGCGCCAGTGCGTGGTAAGCGCTGCACACGAGACAGAGAAAGTGAGCCGCGAAAAGCGAAAGGAGTGTGTGCAGGGGAATCGTCGGCGACGGGGCTCCTCATGGATCAGTGAGTGTCTCTCGCGCAGGTGTATCCCTACGTACCACTTGCTTCCTCCTCGGCTCACTCATAACTCGCCGGCTGTGTGTGATATTGCAGGTGCTGAGCTGCCGCCTGCACGATGGAAGCGGACGACTACGAGAGCCTGCCCACCCAGTCCATGGGCATACACATGATGGCCGGGGCATGTGCTGGTATCATGGAGCACTGTCTCATGTACTCTGTCGACAGTGTCAAGGTACATTTGCACCCTCCTCCGATCTCTGCATCCTTCGCCAGCCTGCGTGCCACCTGGCTCCACATGTTTTCTGCGCTGTTACATGATTATCAGCCTGTGCCACCATTCAATTCATCCCCAAAAGCTTATTCGACTGTTGCGACAGCTCAAAAATCCCATGTCAACTGATCTTGTGCTTCAAGAGGATCCCTCGCACCTACCCAACATTCTCCAGTCTTCTGTTGGACTTATCCAGTTGGAGTTTGGTCGGATTCAAATCTGAATAAATTATGGAGATTCAGTATCTTGTCATTTTAAAGATTGCACATTTTCTCGCAAGATCACTCTGTGGCTAGACCAAAAATTGTGTAACAAATATAACTGACAACTCTTCTGTTGTAACACGGCAAAATACTTGAATTGTTGTAATCGTTATGATTAGGAAGAATTATGCTCATGAGATGGCATGTGTAGGTTTTCCATCTTATCCCATGGGAGCATGGGTCTCCTTGCTATTTACTTTGTGTATTTGGCTCATGTTCGCTATGAGGTGACATATCAATTAATTTTGTGAATTTTATTCAAGTTAGATGAGCTGTCATGATTTTAAATTCACTTTCTTCAACATTGATGGTTGGATCTAGAATTGAGGTTAGGTTTGCGAAATTTCATATCTGACTTCTCTTACTAAGCAACAAATTGAGTCAGAGTGAATTTATATCCAATTTATTAAAGCAAACCCAAATGTTAATTGTAAAAAAAATTTTTTCTCCCCATTTCACAAACAAACTCTTGACTAGTTAAGAAGTAATTTTAATTTGTGACTATGCATTATGCAAGCATGATTGTTAAATATACATGTGAAAGTGGTATTTTCGTTACACAATCGTCTTCAATTTTCTTGAAAAATTCTCTATCATCACTGTACAGATCAGATCATGGAAAATAAGAAGAAGACCTAAATAAGAACTACAGTTATTTTTACACACTTTCAATACATGAATCAGCCTATGCATAAAAAAATAAATTCAATAATTTGATCTTTTGAAGTTCATGATTTGAGGTCTTTCCTGTTGATCAAAGCATACTATTCATACATTTAAATGCTTGAGTTATCAAAGCATGTGCTCTGACAAGGGAAATTATGTAACACTTTGGTCTTGCTACAGTAGATTCTATTTCTGAATCTGTGCAGGCCACAAATTTTACTGACACTAGCAAGATTAGGTCATAGAATTTTTAATTGTCTCATAATGAATTACAGTAAATCCTGACTGAAAAATAAAAGAAAATCAACAAAAAACCTCAGAAAATCTAATTAACTCAATTCATCAGGGATGGCTTCATTATATTCACTGTGATTTTGTTTTTACAACAAATTCTCAATCTGGATTGTTTCAACATTTATAAAAATTTTCATTCTTACAAATATCTAACTGTTATGAGTCAAAGAATCCAAGTAAAACAATTTTCATGACATCTTACTTCTAGTTTTTAAAATATACAATCCGTACTCCCCTTAATATAAATTTCCACCTTTTAAGGATGATTCATTTTGACCTAAATCATTTTGATCACAAATATTACATCAGTTTGTTATTTAATGCTTGAATCTGATGCAAATGTCATGTAAGATATAATTCACATTATACAGCTAAAGTGTAAACTCTCATGAGTTTTACTCTTTCATAGCTTATACCAATATTAATTGTGCAAGAGTCAATGGGTTGCTTCTTTTTTTTTTAATGTGAATAATTGTAGCTAATATAGATTAATTTTTGAAACACATACATGACTTTCTCGGTACTAAAACTGTCAAAATATTTAAATATCACAATCTTATTCTGAGAGTTTAAGATCCTTACTAACTGTTCTAAGAATGTTTAATGTTTATAGAAAACCTTAATTCTAGGAAGAGTTATAATAATCTGTAGAGACAGTTCATTGTTGTAAAATCATTACATTTACTCTTTCTTCATAACGCTAGTGTATAAATGTTGTACTTGGATAATTTCTGCAATCTGCTCATTTCTTTGTTGAACAACATTAACAAAAGTTATGCTGAATGAGAAAATATGAATAACCTATAATTCATATAAATATTCACACTTTCTCCTACTTGAAACTAAATACTCAAACATTATTGTTGTAGAAATAAGTACTAATATTCAGTAAATATTAAAATAGAATATGACTAGATTGCTGTAATTTATGATTCATTCCTTTTTCATAGTTGCTTCCACAACATTGATATAATTCTAGTACTAGTCTCAAAATGTACAATTCTAATCTTTCATGATTTCTTGAAATTATTGCAAGCAATATTTTTCGATGGATGAGGTTTAAATTTTATTTATAACTTTGAAAACAATTTTTAATACACATAAAGTAAAAATCCTATACAGATTGTTGTTTATCATGATCATTGATAATTAATGTCATTATTCACAGACACGAAGACAAATTTTGACGCCAGGACCAGGAGGAGGTTTAACTATCATAGCTGAAATTGGAAACATGATGAAACAAGAGGGTATTCTTAGGCCTTTTCGAGGGATCAGTGCAATGGTTGTTGGAGCTGGTCCAGCCCATGCTCTGTACTTCTCATGTTACGAATACCTCAAAGAAAAACTAAGTTCAAGGACGCATCCACATAATAAACACCTTGTGTATGCTCAGGCAGGAGTTTTATCAACAGTTCTTCACGATGGTGTTATGAACCCAGCTGAAGGTGTTTGGACTTCCTTATAATGATCTAAATTTTAACAAGATTTCGTGATGTTATTAAAATATATGTATATTTTTACAGTTGTAAAACAACGCATGCAAATACCCAATACACCTTATGGAACAGTCTTTGGTTGTATTAGACATGTATACTCGACAGAAGGGATGGGAGCATTCTACAGAAGTTACGGAACAACATTATTGATGAATGTACCCTTCCAAAGTATTCATTTCGTTATTTATGAATTCACACAGTCAATTACAAATCCACAGCGCACTTATAATCCAGGAGCACATATGGTTTCAGGTGAGCTTATAATATTATATGTATTTTGAAATATTTCTTCTGCCACAATAAAAAGTATAGAATCAGATTTATTATTGATACGATATGATAATTAAATTTTTATGTGTATCTTTCTAAACTTATAATTTTCGGGAAAAAAATGAACAAATTCTATTGAAATGACCAAAAAGTGCATTGCGAAAGTTATAAGATTCACAGTTAGAATAAAAAGTAACAGATCACAGCAAAAATGTTTTTCCGTCTCAGCGGGAGAAAAATATATTCACATCGCTCATCTAATCTATTACGACACGAGCAATCTTGCAAACGTTTTTTTTGTGCAAATTACCTAACCTTGCTCAGTTGCATGATATACTATATTTTCAGGTGCAATGGCAGGTGCAGTGGCAGCGACAGTATCGATGCCGCTCGATGTGTGCAAAACGTTACTGAATACGCAGACGGGCGACGTTCGTGCAACAAATATGCAAGAAGCACTTCGGTTGGTCTACAGGTATTGGGGATTGGCTGGATACTTCCGAGGTCTTAGTGCTCGAATTGTTTATCAAATGCCGGCAACTGCTATTTGTTGGTCAACGTGAGTGATTTTTAGTTTTTCTATTCAAGCTCCTCCATCTTATCGTTGAGTAGTCTAACTAATTATTGAAAATGTTCACTGACACTCAAGAGTATTTCCTCTATAGATAGTTGTTACTTTTTTGAGTTTGTGATACTAATATTTCTACAATTGTCTTGAACATTCGTTCTTTCATATACAAAGATGATATTTCACTTAAATTTCACGTGATGAATGCGATTATGTTCATTACTGCAGATATCCTATATGAATATTGATTACAAAATATTTCATCCTACAATCATTTTAGTTATTATAATTTTTGAAGTTGGAAATAGAAAACAGGTTTTAAAAAGTGCCATTACATGTAAATAACACATTACTTGATAATTTTTCACTATTGATGATAACATCCTATTTCATTTCATATCCCTTATCACTGATTTCACCTTCTGTTATCATTGAAGAAGATGATATCAACGGTTCTAACGACTTCTAGCACGTTTCAGATTTTGACATTCTTCATATATTAAAAAAACTGCTATATAATGCATTATTCTCAAAAGTCATTACTTGAAAACGAAAATCTGTTTTCATGAACTAATCAAGAAATAATTGATGCACCAAATTTTGAAACATGCTAGTATCTGGGAGGATCATTGAATGTTTAAACAAGAATAAACTTCGCCATATGTTGAGATATCATAAGTAAATTGTATAAAATAGGTAGTCTACATTATCAAATATTTCTTGAAACTTGAACACCAACCTTGATCACCAACGATTTTTTCTGTTGAAAGAATAAAATAAACATCGTCCTTTTAGAGAAGTGAATTATAGTACAAATTTTAAGTAATTCAAAACTAATGATCACCCTTTGAATTTCGATTACAGGTACGAGTTCTTTAAATACCTGCTGTACAGGGTACATGGAAACACGAAAATCGATGCAGTTGATAAAGTGCCGTGCGACTTCGTCGCCCAGCGTCCGATAACCAGCAGTAACAGCATCAGTGGTGCTGGTGCCGTGAACAGCAGTGCAGACAGAGTTGCAGTCTTGTAGCTTTCAGGGAGCTGGTCTTCTGAAGCCACTCAAGCCACCCGTCCACTTCGACGTGACGAGGTGCTAGCCTACCAACGCTGATAAATGACCTACGTGTATATATGACGATTGATGTCTCTCAAGTCAAGTGCTCCTATTATAATAATGTTCGATTCGAGATGAGCGACGCTGAGATATACATTGGAAAGGTGCAGTGCTGTTTGTATCCAATTCGACAGGTTCGTGGAGCGCGAATTTTTTTGGACGTAAGCAGATGATATACTCACTGTAGCTTTCTTTTTGTGATTCCTCATTTGAATGGTTTTGTTCGAAAAATTCGTTATTAGCGAAACAAAATTGCTCCTCTAGAGTGCCGAATGAAAATCGTTAAACTAATTGTTGGAAAACGAAACTACTTGAATGTCAACTAGAATTTGGAAAGAGATGCTTTTTCTTTAGTGACAAAATATACGCTATTGAATACGAAATCATTTCTAAAGGCGATTTAGAATTTAAAAAGTGTATGAACCCTATGAAAATAATGAAGTTATTGATGAATAGCTATCTTTTAATATTGCTATCTATGCAATTGCTGAGATTAACAAGTAATTGTTATTGAATATTATCCGGTGTAAATTAAATTACTTTGTAAATGCAAAGACTTGTTATCAGTGACCAGCATGGAACGAACTAAAACCTCATTTTTTTTCGTTCTGCTCTTGATATTGACATTGATTCCGTTTCCAGAAGCAGAAACTAAAACTGATTCTTGATAAAAAAACAAAACGAAACTCATTTGGAATATTCATATTTCGTTTTATTATTCCAGAATGAATCAAAACAATCTTATATTATTTTCAATTTGAAAACAATATATGTAATGCAACATTGATTTTGCTATAGCCCAGTTATTACATATGTCATATGCTTAATTTAGCGCAGGTGGCACTACAAGTAAACTCGTGGGGCTGATGAAGCTGTGATACATAGTTATATTATATAGGCGGTGTGTCCATAGCTTGACGCATGGAACACTAACGCGTTCCGTGATATTATAAAAATATATAAGAAAAAGGAATATGTTTGATTCACTTAAAACTCTCGACGTTAACGACTGATTATGGTATGAATGACATCCATATGATACACATCAGAAACTTACGAGTCAAACTCAGGACTTGTTTCCGGGTCTTTTAACATATTTGCGGGAATAAGTTCACCGATGTCCAGGTGAAGCTCTTGCAAGATATTTTGTGCCCAAGTGAAAACCTCCACTGATTCGATTATCCGTAAGTACTCGCGATAACTGATGATAATATCCAAGTGATCTACTTCGAGTTTTTCCATCCTCTGTCATGTCTGTGAGGATAATATCGCTGACAATGCTGACAATGACAGATAATGCGCTTCAGGAATGTTGGGGTCCAGGACGTGTTTCCAGAGTTTTGACATGTTAGTAAGGATAGTTTGTTTTTGCTATTTTAATAATCTAAGTGTTAGGTGATCCACATGTAATAATCTATGATGTTTAGGTTGTCAGCTTCAAGAACTCATTCGTCCAGGGTACTCTGTACAAATGTCGGTATGGTTCAAGTATCCAATAACGATACTCTTGGGTACTATCCTTGATGTACTAAGATTGAGCTTAAATTGACTGATTATTTCATTCAATTGATTGAAAACTGAATTTGAGTTGAATAATTATTATTCACGTTAGAAATAAATAGCATTTCAAATTCCGGACAGTTATGATACATTTGACCTTCATTTGAGTTACATTAGATGTTATATCAAAATGCATAGAGCATGATCGGGTTACAGAAATTGTAGATTAAATTACGATGAATACCACTGAATTTTTTAAAAATATGTATCAGTGTATTTTTGAAAAACTAAGCCAGAGAAGTGTAGTATTTTAACGTGGGTTCTTATAAGTATGTCCTGTTTGCTTCATATATTATTTGAAATAATGCAGAAATTTCATTCTCTCAATGGCTCGATTGTTCCATAAGCAAGGAACAATTTCTATAGTTTAGATCGTACCTGATTGATAGTTTCCAAAGGTAATGAACTGAGCGAAATCAGAATATTGTTTCTATAAATTTACTTGTACGTCAGATACTAACAAAAGGTCATTTTCTTGTTTTGCATCAAGCAAGAATGCAAGAATTACTTGTTTTGCATCAGTATCGAAAAATGCTATTTCATGATACGAAAATAAACATTCTTCCCTGAAAACCCTATAGAGACACGTAGATAGGCTGATAATGGGACTCGAGTGCAGAAAATTCCTGAAGCGTATTGTCTAAACATCTTCAATTAATCTAAATGCTTGAAGACATGTAGATATGTTGAGAATGGGATGCAGGGTGGTAAAATTCTCGCTTCATTTCGATGAAATTAATGAATCAACCCCCTGAGACGTGTAAATAGGCCGAAAATGTGACCTGAATGCCAAAATTCTTGAAGTTCTACACCTAGACTAAACACGTAGACTCGTGGGTAGGTCGATAATGGGACCCGAACGGAAAATTTTCTGGAAGTATCATCGGGGATTCTAAGCGCTTAGGACATGCGGATCGGCTAGGATGTGTCTATGTATCACAGCCCTGATAGCCCCACGTCTTGTGCAGGGCCACTAATTAATTATTTGTAGTGCTTGCTATGCCAAGTAAAAAGAAGCGAAAATTAGGTGAATGGCTTTCTATTATAAGAACACAAGTCGTAGCTTTCTTTCCAGTTTAGCTACTTTAATCCTAACGAAAACGATATATACGTCGATTTTTCACGAAGTTAAATAGATTTTTCTCGTCGGAAACAAAATTGTACTGTCAATATTCCGTTTCGTACCCTGATACCGTTATTTTGACACTATAATTAGAAAAAACCACAAATGGTTCAAAATATGGTTAATAAGATGATCATAGAGAGCTCATTATTAGTACGTAAGTTTCCACTGCTTAAAATAAATATGTAATACGACGCTTATTGGATTGCCTCAATGAGCCAGCTATCCTTCCTGATGAAATGTTGGAAAACAACAAAATTGAGTTGTTTCACAAAATCCTGGCTTTGAGGTACTGGCTCTCTACAATCGTCTCATCAACTATGTGTTATTTGATACTCATTATTTCGTTGGCTAAAACAAATTCCAAATTTCAATAAACTTACAGAACATAGGATAAAATAAATTGATATGTATTAAATTTTGTTTCCATGCTATTATCAGAAACGAAATCTAAATTCGAATTTCGTTTTGTGCTTCGAACGGAAACGATATTATATTTTAACGTTATAATATTTTTGTTACTGTTCTAAGGGGAAAAAATAACACAATATAAAATTCGTACTCGACAGTTGTTATAAAGTCATTGATAACAGATCGATATAAGAGAAACGTAAATTGTACAGTTATACAAATGGTAACAATAATTAGAAAAGTAGATTACGTCATTCTAATAAAAAAAAACCTTGAAACAGATTTTTATTACACCATCGGAAATTAGTTCTTTAGAAGCTAGACATTTTAAATTTGATTGATATTTGTTATGATTCCAGAAAAAAATATTAGAACTATCTAGGACTGAGTATTATTAAATAATTTTGCAAATGTTTCTTTCAGTATTTTGCGAAATATTTATTGAATTGCGAAATCAGTTGTATGAATTTTTGGAGGCCATTGCTTGTAGACGCCAGTCAAAACTGTTCTTTGTTATCTTGAAAAACGATTTGGAGACCAACTAATCAAATTATATTCTATGTCTGTCCTAATTTTGAAGTTGCTAAATTTTGTTTAGAACAGAAAAGTTTACATGCTGGTAACATTTGTTATTGTTTGTGGAAAGCGTAGTGTTATTTTGAAGTCTTACATTGGAATCCAGAAGAAAATTTTAATTTCTGCACTGCACAAAAATATGTAACAATAATTACGTAAGTTGTTGAGAAAAAATTTAAGGTAGTACCCTCGATCTGAGAAATACAGTTTAGACTTTTACAAAAATCAGTATACAGGTAGATTCTGATACAAAACCCAGTCAAATGTTTGTATATCTAGGATACCCCTAATAAAAGTTGCAAACATTTTTTTTTCTAAGCGATTAAAACACGATGTCTTACGCTAAAATACATTTTTTTGCAAACTGTACAAGAACTGCCGATCCAACTTTCGGGAAAATAAAAAATCGAAATACAGCAAAAATTAGTCTGTAGTTATAAATAAGTCAATTATATGATAAACATGCCGATTTTGATGAGTAGATATTTTGGTCTCCACATACCTAAGGCTTATGAAAATCCAACTATGATTTTTTAAGGCCTGTATAAAATAGTTCATCAAATTTTGAGTCAAATCGAGATTTGACGAGTGTAATATCGAGGGCACTACCTTGAAAAATAAAAGATTATACGATTTAAGACCACCGAGTAAATAGCAAAAGCCAGCCTGTGTAATAACTTTGTAAAGTAAGTTTAAGTCAGTTTAAGATTGACAGTGGAACGCATGCCAGTATGTCAATTATAATTTGAAAACATATAAGCGCTTATTATAGAAATTTTGTTATGAGGAAAAAAAATTGTTATATGTTACGTTAATGTCATTTTGAACTAAACTTGTTAAATCTCTTTTATTTCCAGATGTAGACAGTTATTTTGAAAAATTCATATTTCTCTTCCATGCAAATCTTGAGCTTATTATCGATCGCGATGAATTTTTTATCTATGAAACATCTATTTTAATCATACAGACTCATATATCAAATTTGAAGAATTAAAATCCTCTTTTAAAGAATACTTTTGTAAAGTTTTATTTTTGAGTAGTCCAAAGTACTGAGTTATGGAAAACGACTTATAACTTTTTTTTGACAAGCATCGACTAATTATGTTACATATTTTTCGTCCCAGCGGCAGTAAAGTGCCTACTTTGCGTCCTGGCGTTTGCAAAGAATGGCACTTTTCTGCCGCGGGGTACGAAAAATAGTATATGCACCTCGCTCATCTAGGCTATTTCGGCACGCGCAAACTTGCAATCCTCGCTGCGCTCGGATCGCAAACGTTTTTCGTGCCGAAATCGCCTAACCTCGCTCGGGTGCATAATATACTATTATTGTATTCCACAGTATTGCTTCCTATGGCTGTGATTACTGAGTCAAACACATATGATGTTGACTTTAAGAGGGAGTAATATCATGTGAAAACTCTTCATTCACGCCATATTTTAAGCATTTCAAACGCCTAGAGTCTTTATTATCATCAATTAATGAGATAATTGCTGGCCATTCCTTTTTTCAGTAACTAATTTAATGATGACAAAATATTCAACGAAATATGGAATGTTGAGAATTATGTAGAATTACATGTGAATGGAAACTATTTTTTCAGTCTGTCTACCACTAGGTATGAATGCCATGTCATCTGATCGATTCCAAATATTTTGTTGAATAGTCCTAAATCATTGTGTCATGTTAACTTTTTCAGTTTTAAGAATACTATAAAAAGATTTTGGAGTGAAGAAAATTAAATTGAGCTATTACAGCAAAACTGCCGACAAAATATTCTATTATGAAGGTTTTCGTTTCCTATATTGACAAGAGAAAAATTTTAAATTTAACATCGACTCGAATATGGATAAAATAATTGGATAAAAACATTCGCATATACATATTTCGACGTTTCAAAGTGAAGCAGCGTTGGGATTTAATATAATATCTTCCACAGTATATGAATAGTAAGATGAACAAATTTGCCATTATTGATTCATTTATGACAAATAATCATTTCAGTGTAATTGTACTTGATTTTCTGTGTCTCAGTACATTTACTGATTTTGATATTGCCAATGAGCATGTCATCGTCGAATGGATTATATATTCTTAAGAATGTAAGCAAGATTGAAATAATCCTTCATGATATTCGATGCGTGAAACGCCATTTTACGCACTAGCACATTTTTTAAATGGCCTTTATACGGCCAACATAATAGGACATTTCGATACTAGACCAAAAGACGAATTCTAGACACGTGGGAAGTTTGCCGCCTAAGCAAAGCGAGAGTGGTAATCACACGCGCTTAGAAATCGTCTTTTGATTTAGTATCGAACAGTATTTTTCATCACGAGTGTGGTAAAACTAAGGTTTAATACAAGTGATGAAAAATAAAATATTGTATCTGTCTGGTGCGTTGAAGTTTAAACATTTGTGAACGTGTATAACACTCGACGTCGATTCCGCCGACCACTCGTGGACGCGTCTGCACGCGTATTTCAATTTTTACGCACCATAGTTGCATAATATACTATTTCGTCCCCAGGTTCGGATCTCATTTGTTCCTTTGGAAAACTTTGAAAATGCATACGCAATACGTAAATACATGTAATATTGTTTTCTAAAAGATCACAATTATTCACCAAATTTTCTAGAATTTGAGGTCATGTGCCATGCAGAAAATTTGATGCAAGTTGCAAGTTTGCGTAATCCGAAATCGCCTAGGTGATAATCTTTGTTACTAGCGAGAGAAAAGTTCCATTCTTTGCGGGTACCATAGAATTAATTAGGCACTTTTCTTCCACTCAGATGGAATTATATGTAGTTCCGTACTCTGTATACATTTCCGACGGTTTCTAAAGAAATGAAGGGTATAAGAGTTATCCGGGGACGAAATGAAATTGACACTCAAGAATTTTTTGTTGTTTTGTTGACTCTAAACGTAGTGAACCTTACATACTTAAGAATGTAGAAATCCATGTAAGCGCACTCTTGAAAGAGAACTTTGCGAAAAATGTGTAAAGCAGTGGAAGTATAGTACGCATGTACATATATACATAAGACCTTTGCTCCCAATAGATAATGATTGTGTTATTACATTATGTAATAAAGTCGTACAGAGCAGAAAAGTAACGTAGCCCAGCGTATGAAATGTAATAATAATGTAAATATAATAATTATACAAAGTACAAGAAACCATAATTTTCATATGTTTACTAATTGATCCTTCCCTTACATATTGGTATTCAAAATATAACGTATTTGAGTTACCAGTGACGAGAACCCGACCGTCTTGCTTCTCTCAACAGCCCCACAGTTTTTGGTGCCACGCTTTTTTCTATGCGAATACTTACTTACTGATCAAAATTGAATCAGCCAATATATGCAAGATACTGCAAGAAAATTTTTGCAGAACCGCAGTATCTGAATGGCACGAAGTCTTATGAACGATCTATAATACTCTGAAAGTAATTATTTTTAAGCATTCAGTCCCCTACAAGGAAGATGAAACTACTCTGGTTGACTTTTCATCAAACCCTTTAATCATTGACTTTTCTCTCAATGTTTGATGATGGTATGATATGTTCAATAAAGAATCAATTGAATTCTTTTCCATGACAGCAGTATTATATTATTTAATTCAAATATATTAATTAGTTCCATTTTAGTAAGACGAGAAACATATTTTTCATTATAAAATAGTTATAAATTTATTATTAAAATTATATTACAATATTGATATGAACAATTGAGTTATATTTCTTGGTCGTCCTGAATGATATTGTATGTTTGACTCTGTGATTTTATCCAGGCTATATAGAATTCAACTTTTTTGAGATGTAACGAAAGATTCTTTCTTGATAATTCTATTGATCCTAAATCGATGCTACAGTGGAATTTACTTCTAAACTCATGATCCGTACAAGTTGATTTATTGGCAGAAATTTCTTTCTTTGCTTCATTGATCAACTGATGTAAATCAGATAATGCAGCAAGTAAATAGAAACATTTATTATCTTCTTCTGGTCCATTCAGAATTGCATCTCCAGCTTCTTTGATTCCAGTGACACTTTCTTGATCTCTGGTTAAAGCTTCACACTACAAAGAACACAATTTCTTACAAAAAGTGTGCCAACAGTCTAGAAATTACAATAATATCATACTTACTTCTGCTATTTCAACTAATACACTGTGTATAGCCGAGCTAGATGTTTTGAATACTTTATTCAGATGCATAGTTTTACAAAAACGTAAAAATATGCGAACTGCAACTAGTGGGGTCAAGTGATGTTCCCCATTGAAATATAAAACACTGTAAGCATAAGCATACACAGCATTGATAATACTAAACTTTATGTATGGAGATGTTTTCTGGAATATTGAAAAATGTTCCACGATTAAAGCACAAACTATATGTTCACATATCACAAGTAATATAATTAACTTACAAATACTGATTCTAGTCCTGGAATATCTAAAATTTTGGGACAGTCATTCATGTACAGTTGTGTCTGATTCAATTCACTCAAATCTGTAACAAGTTTTTTTTTTGCATTATAAGTCCACCACGGATTCCACAACGGTAAGAGCTTAGATGCCTCTCCACTTTGGATGAGTGCTTGGAACTCTTGCCTCTCAGTGTATGTCAGACAGGACCACAATTCATCTGCGTCATCCAAATTTATGTTTGTCAAACGCTTCTCAAGTGACGGCAGCTGTTGATCAAATAATGGTTGATAAAATCCTGGAGTCACGCAGAATGATCAAAATAAATGACGCAGCAGAATTATCCAAAACTTACATTCTCATCATCAGAGTCGAGGTCTGCATCATAATCTTGATTGTCCTCATCTTCCAGGATTTCATGTAGAATGTTGTCCTTGGCATCTTCATTGTAGATCCTCTGAAGGATGTCCAATGTTCTCTGCTTAACGTTGGAATCACACTGTTGCATCTGTAGCTCTTCCTCAACGCACTGTTTATAAAACTCCTCGGAACAGTCAGTGTGCAACGTTGACTTGTAGCATTCAATTGAGCAGTAGCCAATGCTGCATTTTGGACACACATACCGTCGTGGATTTTCATTACACCTGAAAAAAGTGTATTCAATCGTGAATTCATCCAACAAAGTCGTACACCAAGAATGTAGGAATAGGTTATATTTCTCGCATGAAGTCACAAATAGTGACAGGTTATGTTATATTCCTCACAATTTACAAATGTGGTCATCACTCGATGACGAAGCTATGTCCAATTCCATGTCGTTGGCACTTTATTTATTTACAAATTGATTTGTTATTGTGTATACGCTTCTGATGGTCATTTACACCATTTACACATTGATCAAATCATATGCGGCTGTTGCCAGCTGCGCGCGCATTGCGCAATATACATAGGTATACCTATATATATGTCCGTGCATACCACCTCGCCCGAAGAAGCCCGTGCATGAGAGAATAGCGTGGGAGATTACAGCCGTAACTTGATTTTCATTACAATATTGGATCATTCTCACGGAGATGGTATTTTTTGCTAACGAAAATGGAAATATCTAATTCATCACCTGGGAGATTTGTCCTATGTTGATTATATATTTCTTTTCTTTTTTCATGGTTCTCACATTTATATATTCATTTTTACGTGTGTCATATAGCACGATTAATTGATTATTAATATAAATTATGAGAATTGAGTTTGGAAAGAAATTTGTTGGATATGTTATGAGGAAAAATCAGAGCACTATACATAAACTTATGGGGTAATTCTCACGAAACCGGTATTTTCCAATTTCCATGTCCTCGACATTTGACCATTGAAAAGAACTGTTTGTAAACAGTTACTATATACTTAAAGTTGTTATTCGGGATATTTATCAGCACCAAAACAGGCGGAAATGTCATTCGCCATACGCGTTTCAAACCCAAATTTTCACCTTTCTAATAAGTAGCTTTTATACATTTAATATGTATAAAGTAACAGGAACGATGTTTTTTCCCAGTTGATAACAAACTCAATGTTTACATGTGTCCGAATGAATTAAACGACCGCGGTTTCAGTTAGCTAACATGCCGAGGATAATTTTTCACCCGTATTTTATAGTCTGATGTGATTACTAAAATATCGGAGGATAGACCTGCCTCCAAAAAAATGTATGCGCTTTTGCCCCTACTTACATCAAGTCTGATTATAGCGCTGTATCACAAAAGTACCCTCCTGCTGACGTTATTTCAAGAGTGCAGGGTCTAGGTTCCTAATATTTTTCTATTGAGCCTATTTATCATGGAAATTGGTTAAAAATTGCAAGAAAAATGCTGTTAAATAGACGGTATACCGATTTTTTCATTAATATTCTTAAGTAATCCTCAAAAATCTAGATGACAGAAGTCTGATTACTCTCACTCGAAGTAGTCATGAAATTACAATTAAATAGGGGATTTACTGACATTTCTCGAGTATTGTCGCACCGATTTTGTCGCTAGTATAATTTTTTTTGTGGAAGTATTCATCAAAAGTAGGCGATCTTTGGGAAAGCCCGAAGCCGCACCTTTTCTATCCAAAGGCCAGTCAGCATTTATATTTTACTTTTTTTCACTAACGGCCCTTTATGAATTTCAATAAAATTGTAAGTATTGAAGCACCAATCCGATTTGCCAAAGCGCGACCGTTCAAATGTAGACTGGCACTTATCATTCGAGAAACTTCAGTGCGAGACGGCGGGAGAAAGAAGAATATTGAGAAATATTGAGAAATATTTGCGAGTCGCGTCCCGTCCTCTCCCGGCATCCCGGTGTCTGTGTCCCTCAGAGTGATGTCTCATTTACCGTTGATGACGGTAATTGCCTTAATTTTATATTTGAATTTTGATTCGATATTTAACTGTCAAACTAGCGGATAAACAAAAGTGCTCTACTAAAACAAACCTAGTCAGGGAATTTATTAGAAACAATCTCCATATCATCCAAGCTGTTAATCGCTTTTTTGTTCCGGCAATTCATACTTGCGTGTCATTGTCGTATATACGTATATATAGTTTGTATGTACTCCCGATTTAATTACATCTAAAACCGATGACGATTTGGCTGCGTCAAAAAAAAAACTAGCTGTAACGATCGCTAGGACATTCGAATTTAAAAAAATTATCGGTAAAACACATCGACCAGCATAACTATATAAATTCGTTGATGTTTCGGAACGGAAGTATATACTTGTTGGTGCCTGACCTGACGAGTCACAAACCCACTTCCCCGCATAAAATGGAGCGGGTCTCCACGTGTGTGCGAGCTGCTCGCGCGCTTATTGGCGCAGTCCCGCAACAACCGCGCGCGCGGCAGTGGCCGCTCCGGGTAGCACCACATATACATATATAGTGCACATATATCTCGCTCGCACCTGTATATAACTTTATACTTGTGTGTGTGGCGTGTGCTCGCGTGCTCGACTTGCTTTTTCGGCTGGCGCGCAAAGGCATCAGCAGCATCCCGTTCTGGAGCCGCGACCGGGCTATTATGCCCCGATAGCCAGTTGCAGCCGCAGCCGACGAAGGAGAGGCCGCCAGGATGCTGCGCACTAAGAAGGACGTGGACCGCCACGTGCAGGACATCTTCCGCAAGCTGCCGGACGAGAACCAGGTGAGGCTTGAGCTGATGTGTGGTCGGTGGCGGGAACGCGTGGCTTGTCCGCCGCCGGCCAAACACCGTTGGCCAACGGCCGGGCCGTTCGAATCCTCACCGCCCAGGGAGTCGCTCGGTCTGCCCGGTCAAGGCCACCGAACGACACGAGGGAACTTGGGAAAACGCGTCCCTCGGACACGTGAGCCTCGTTCATGCTCGACCTGGGCAATCTTCGCGTCGCGGCCGGATGCGTTACTCCTTCATTCGCTCGATCCATTTGCTCACTCTTTGCTCGAGCTCGCCAAGGGGAAGAGCATTCAAGTTTCTTTTCTTCAACTCTGTCTCACTGTAAAAACAATTTTTTGCAATGTTGACTTTGACTCGTATGATGTACAAGAATAGACCTATTGTAATAGATAGGTATCCACTTGGACAGCCTGAAAAACTACAGATATACAACTCTATTTAACTGAAAGTTGATAACCTTATCTTTGTTTTATCAGAATAGTTAATAAAATTATCAAATCTCATTCGATTCAACCTCGATAGGTTGAAAGATAGATTGTTCGTGATTCACCTCTCAATTGGCTTGATTCAATTTTAACTTAATTCAAATTAAGAGAAAATGATTATCATCTCATTTAATCGCTCATAATGCATTGGGATTATTTGAAACAATTTTGAAAGAGATTGATTACTCCAATAAACTTCTGTATTATAGTCACTAAGGACTTGTTAGATGGTTTACAGTATCTTCATTACCTTGTACGATTTATGTGCATTCGATGTACATTTTTATATTGGAATGAAAATCAACACCATGACTATGGATTGATAAAAAATCTATTTCTCCAGAGAACTTCACGGTGTTTCAAGATAGCTGAACTTTATTACAATGTTGGTGATTGTGATTCAGCCAGAAGATATCTTTCCCGATATGTGGAAGTTAAGAAGGAAGCAAAAGCACATAAACTCATGGGCCAAATTCTTGAGAGTCTTGGTCAAAAAGAAAATGCACTCCTTCAATACAAATTTGCTTTTGAACTTGATAGCAAACAGGAAGATCTTATTTTGAAGGGTAAGTAATTCTGCAATCTAAAAGTCAGTAAAATAAAATAGGAATTCATATTTCTTGATATGTTTGTTAGTATGCGAGCTTATGGCTGATGGAGATGTAGAAATTGATATCAATCGTGCAAAATACTGGGTGGACAGAGCTGATAAACTATTTCCACGTCATAAGATCATTTTTCAATTGAAAGAAAAAATCTTATCTATAGAAAGACCAACTAACAGTGAAGGGGACCTTGAGAAGCTCATTTTAGGTGAGTTCATTGAAAATAATAAACACAATTTCTCTCCAACCGAATAGAAATGTTCACATATTGTACAATTTTTTAATTCTTCTTCACAGCTGAATTGACTGCACGACCCACAGATGTGCAACTTAGGGTAAAACTTATAAAGCATTACATGGATAAAAGTAAATTTGATGAAGCTTATAAACATGCTACTGATATTGAAGCAACAAACATCCACAGAGACAGCACGCTCTGGTATCAAACACTATGTGAATTATTTTTGAAATGCAAGAGCATCAAACAAATGAATTGGTCTTTTTGGATATTATATATATCATCATTAGAGCGTCATGCTGCTCTAGCTCTCAAAGAGCAGGGTTGCATGGTGAAGAAAACGAATGAAGCTATTCAGGCAGTATTTAAGTGAGTATCATTAATCTAAAGTACTTAACTTACAAAGGTGAGCAGAATTGATTTGATTCAAATATTTATCATTTGTAAATTTTATTCCAGCTTCGATCAACATCTATTTGAAGCAAAAGCTCAAAGCTTCTCCAGTTACCCATCCTTGACTGAAGGCATATTCTTACATATGTGGGGTCAATTGCACTTTCATATGGCCTGCTTGCTCCTGCAAAATACAAAGCACGAGCAAACTAGCTGGTCTGAAGCAGGTAGACTGTGCGCCCCACTACTTTTGACTGCTGTTCATGTTAAACCAATTGATCTTGCTGCTTCATGGGCTGCACACATTGACAGCTCTCTCAAAAATCATTTGCAACTTTGGTATCGTGAGGGATCTTATCGTTGCAGTCAAGCTGGTGAGTTGCATATATTTTGAATTATTGTTGAGAAATCTGTATCAGAATAGTATTATACGAAAAGTTCTTTCCAGAATATTAATTTTCTGAATGTTTCTAGGTCACGTTCTCCAAGACTACGCAGGAAGTAACCAGAAAAAACTTATGAGCAATATTGAGAAATTTTGTTCTAGTTCATGGAGAGAAAGGGTTTATCAGGTATTGATTTGTTATCTGTAACTTGTTTACTTGAAAAAATATTCTCAAGATTATATTAATTTCATTAAAATTCAATTTAATAATTTTCAGAGAATTTTTGTTGGTAAAATATATCAAAAAATCCGAAGTTCATACTTTACGAATAACAATGCTATGAACTCCCCACTCCGACTCGTTTCACAAAATGAATTGAAGAGATTTGATGAGGTTGCTGAGGATGTGTGGCCTTACTCATTGCACCACCAAATATGGCCCGCCACCAAGAGCCGAAGTTTGCACTCAAGCACTAGATTTGAAGGACCTCAACCAAATTTGTCTTCTCATCTTTTCCCAACCTTGCAGTACTCGGTATACAATCTTAACCAAAATTCTCCTGTTACGCTTAGCCGTTTGGACATTGACGCATTCTTAAACGCATCAGGTAAATATAATTAGCCTCATAGCAAATGCTACTATTCCAAAACTTTCAATGACTTTTTTTTTAAGTATTATGCGCTTCTGCGGTCCTGGATGAACGAGAACGACACAACCTACTGAATCCTGATAGATTACCAACTTTGCCTGCAGATTTGACTAATCCGCTGTGTACTGAAGAACAAGAAAAATGGTATATTCTTGATAAACAGTAAAATGTAGACGAATAAGTATTTACTTTTTATGCTTGATTTTATAATTTTCATCATACAGGTGGTCTGCTGCATACAGAATGTACCGTAAAGAGACTGTTGATGACATTGGAGAAACGAGGCAAACAATTCAACGTGGGTTAGAAGTTCTTCGGTGCATTGGCAATCATGGTTTACATCCTGTAATTTTAATTCATCTTGCTCGTGTTTTCTATTATAGAGTAAGTAATTTACCCTTATGTCTAGGCAATTGCCCATCAAAGTCTGTCTTTTCTGAATTCTTGAAAATGTAAATATTCTGTATTTATGATTAATATATTAAATTTCAGATAACCAAAATAATCATTCATTTCTGTTTCTTATTGCAGGCAAAATTACTGAAAGAGAAAAACCCTGAAAGTAGTGAAATTCCTTCATTAGAAGCTCGGTCAGAGTTATACTGGTCAGCTGCAGTTCCTCTTCTTGAAAGACTGCAAAATAATCATACTATTCGTTCAGTACATACAAAATTGTTTGAATATACAGGGTATGTTTCATCTATTCTTAACTCCATAATGAATGTAAATTAGTACGCGTAACTTAGTGAGCTAAATTATTCTGAAAATTTTATTTGCAGAAGAGATATGAATAACATGGAATTGACCCATGCCATAGAAGAAGGCAAGATATTGTTGGCTCAAAAACTTGTTAAAGATAAACTCTATGAACAAGCTATTGATGCACTCCAATCTTTGAAATGCCCGGAAGCTTCATTTGAACAAGGAAAGGTACAAAATATTTAACTTTTATTTATAAATCTAATTAATTTTTTTCTATTGTCTCAACAGTATGTAATGAGTATTGTACCCTAAATTTCAGATCTACAAAAAATTAGCAGACGAAACGATCTATAGTTTGCCAAAAGAAAATGTCACTTCTGAAATGAGATCTCAACATGTTATTATTTTATCTAAAGCTCGCAACTGTTTCTATCTTACTTTGGATCGCTTACGTAGCCCGGATGCCGATCCAAAACATCCATTGAATGCCGAGCTCTCTACTTACATAACTGAGATTGAAAATGAATTGAAACGTATTGATCCAGATATTCTATACAATGATCGTAAGAATCATTTACCCAAACTAATCTCCACTATTAATAGAGAAAAACATAGAATATTTACTTCAATGTAACATTAATTTATTACCATTTTCATAGGCAACCGTAATGATTATGACGATGTTTCTGAAGAAAGTTATACATCTGCTCACAGTGATGATAATCCAATAGTTATTAATTCCATGCCAGTAATTCATAACTCTAATTTCCATACACCAAACAGAAATATCCGGCGGGCTCCAAGACAATCTAGCACGCCGCGACACAATGACAACATGTTTGATACCTCTCGAAACCGTAATGTAAGTTTTTTTAGTTACAGTTTCAATGACTTAGTCTTGTGGAGCATTGAATTCAGCTTCTAAAAGTGTCAAAGTCTCTAGATCGATTGCATAATTTGAAAATTCGTAAAAAAATGCGAAATGAAAATATTTTTAAACCATTTAAGGATCCATAAGAAATCTGTTGCAAATTTCAGTTATTTAATGTACTGTCAAGTTGAATTGAAAAAATAGATAACATATCGACGTGTCAATTGCGAAGAAAGACACATAACTGAATCTGTCCGCGAAGAAAGACAAATGTCGAAATTATTCTCCCGTGAATATTTTAAACTGTAGAAAAGGCTTGTTTTTTTTTTGTCAATGATAACCTACTCATTCTAAGCTTTCATTCCATATATTTTTTTATATGTTCAACTTTGCACTTTTTTCATATTCAGTTGTTAAGAGAAGTGTTTGTCTTCCAATTATGTAAAAAAATTTATGTTCTCTGGTATAGGAAGCACGTCCAAGTCCTGAGCGGCTTGATGCTCAAATCCGTCAACTAGTCCATTCTATTGAATCTATGAAGAACTTCATGATGACAAAACTGGATGAACAGAATAAAACTGTCATCTCGAAACTCGATGAGCTAATTAAAGTAAGCTCACGCAAAAATCAAGAGAATCAAAAGCCACGTTCACAACCACCAGCAGTTAACCACAATCTTGAAGATGATTTATATGCTTACGAAGAAGACTATAGGTGGGTTCATGATTTTGAGAATTTTATGTATATTTCGTTGAGCAATCTTTCATTTAATACAATCGAATGATTCACGTAAAATGTATATGATACCAAATTGTAGAGAATGCAACAGCTTCAGCAACACATCCATGCCATCAGCACCCAGTAGCCGGCCTCTCGGACCGAATCTTTTCGCCCAGCGTCAGCCGTATTCGCCATTGGTTTACCAATCTCCAGCTGCCGTCGCTCTGCAAGGCTTCTATCAGAGTGGCCACTTGGCGACACCGTTTGACCCGGCGGCTGCAGCCGCCGCCGCCGCCGCAGCGGCCGCCCAGCACTTGCCCGGCATGTATCCCAACTCTTATGCCATGTCTCCACTGTATAGAAGTGGCTTGGAGCAGCCCATCACGCCAATGCAACAAATGACGGAAAATGTGCTCCAGCACGGGTTATTCGCTCAACGTCTAGCTGGCGCTCAACTACCTGACTCTGTATACCCGTCCGCAATGCATGCTGTACAGCAGCAACTCACGGCCCAGCAGCAGCAACTTACGGTACAGCAGCAGCAGCAACAACAACAGCAACAACAATTAGCTCAAATGCAGATTAATGAACGGGCCAAGAGCGAACCCAAGCTTGGGTAAGTTTATCTATTTGAATTTTTTTATAATTTTATGAATGAACAACGATTGATGAACTGAGTAATTTGCTATTAAAATTTGTAGCGATTCAAACTCATTTTATCATGCTGGTTTGTTCATTGCAGTATATGTAATTTATGTTGATATTATATAAAAAGACTTGAATCTTGTCATCTCGAACAGCACACCTTCTGTCTCATAATATATAAAAGTAATCTCCAAGATTCTATATATAGTACAAACCAAATACTTTATCTTCCACCATGCAGATATCCAGTAGCAAACGAAGCTAGTGTGCCTAAACCTTCAAAAGATGCAGCTTTATCAACGACGTCTATAGTGGCACGTAAGCCACCACCTGTAAATGTGGTAATAACAACGTCGGACACGTTGCCGACGACGGCTCCGTTGATGCAGCCTACGCTTAGCGTCACCATACCTGCACAACACCGGCTTGGTGGGCTGACAACTGATGCGAACGCGCCACACAACTACCAGATCTCAATGCCGTCACAGCCCAATATACCTACCACTGTCAATTTACCGCCACTTTCGACAACTATGGCAATTGCCTCACCTGTCACCAAGTCGCAAAGTGAGATACGTTTCGATTTTTAGTACTTTAAAATGGATCATATCGGTAAAATGGAGGCTTATGATAGTTTTGGTTTTATTCAATTTTTCTGCTAGATTACCAATTATTAATATCAAGTAAAGCAAATAGAACAAAATTCTTATTCTTCTATCAAAAATTTAAATTTCAAAATGACCATTTATTTATTTACTTTTCATAGCAACAGACAATATAAACTCGAGTATTGTGTCGACTGGATCGCGCCACAGTACTTCTGAGACCGAAGTCGAGCACGATCCGATTCCGGACTTCAAGCCAATTATTCCGTTGCCCGACGAGGTGCCAGTAACCACCGGAGAGGAGGACGAAGAGACACTTTTCTCTGCTCGTGCCAAATTGTTCCGTTTTGCGGATAAAGAATGGAAGGAGCGTGGTATTGGAATTGTCAAACTGCTCAAAAATAATAAAGGCATGGTTAGGCTACTCATGCGTCGCGAGCAGGTGCACAAGATTTGCGCCAACCATTTCCTTAGAAAGGATATGGAGTTGACTAAAATGACGAACAATGACAAGGCTCTTGTTTGGGTAGCACACGACTTCGCCGACGAGGAACTCAAAATTGAGAAATTGTGCATCAAATTTAAGACTCCTGAAGAAGCAACCGAATTCAAGGACAACTTTGACAAGGCCAAGAACAGTCTGTCGGACAGCCAACCTGCTGAGACTCACAGCTTAAACGCAGCAAAGTCTGTGACAGCTAAGCCAACCAAACCAGAGGTAGCAGTGAACAAGGGTGTAGAAAAGATCGGTGGTTTCTCCTTCACGGCCTCGCCAATAATACAAAAAACGGAAGCTGTCAATTTGACACCGAAAAAACCTGAAGAACCTGCAGCAAAGCCTAGTCCTTTCGCTTCTTTCAGCTTCGGCAAACCAGCAGATACTCCCGGGAAGTCTGCAGCTCCATTATTTAGCTTCGGAACTCCGACTTTGCATTCTGCTGGTCAAGCACGTAAGTCATCCTTTAATTTTATAAAGTTAATCAATGTTTGTGTGTGATCTCACTTTTCCTTCTTCTTGATATAGAAAATGAGACTCGTATAGACGCGAACGAAACTGTTCTCCTCCATCTGAATAGTTGCAATTTGATGCACTTGGGCAATGAAAAAGTTTGGAAAGATGTAGGCAAAGGCCCAATTAAGGTACGACAGTTCTTTGAATTATATGTACATCAATCTCGACACTAAAAGATTCAAAGTTAACTGAAAACTTTTTCAATTAGGTTATATCAGACAAATCATCTGGGGCAATTCGTATATTAATAACTAAGGAAGATGACCCTACGAAAACCGTATTTAACCAGACAGTTCCTCTAACAGCGGTATTCAATATCAAGAGTGACTCAGTGAATTGGACATTAACCAATGATAAAAATGCTTCTGAATCGTACTTGGCACGATTTATGAATTACGATGCGGTAAGAATTCTCTTAAATATTTTTCAATCATTTCTGGAATTGTAAATAAAAATTTTACCTCGACTGCACTACTTTGTTACAGGCAAACCTTTTCCAAAAGACTATCAAAATGCATGCGGAGAAAACATTAAAACCATCTGCTCCACAAAACCAACAGAAGCCTTTGTCAGAACTGTTTAAGCCGGCCGTAGGTTCATGGGAGTGCGAAGACTGCTATACGCGTAACAGTGCTGGCGCTGCAACATGTTTAGCTTGTCAGAGTCCCAATCCATCTGCTGCAGCTGCAGCTGCACCTCCAGTATATCAAACTGGCAATACTCAAAAGTCTCTAGCAGAAATGTTTAAGCCTGCTGCAGGATCGTGGGAATGTACAGAATGTTACACGCGCAATGACAGTGGTGCTCTAGTTTGCGTAGCCTGCCAAGGTAGTAATCCATCAGCTCCAGCGCCGACCCGTCAGATTGTTGACGCTCCAAAATCTCTGTCAGAGATGTTTAAATCTTCACCAGGCTCATGGGAGTGCAAGAGTTGTTACACCCATAATACCAAGTCGAATCAGTACTGTGTTTCTTGCGATGCGCCTAGCGACCCGTCGCTTCCGCCAAAACCAAAAACCACTGGTTTCCTTGTGAATTCCGAGACAAGTGGGAACAAACAGACATTCTCGTTTGGTATACCGCAAAGCAACCTAGACACACCTACCAAGAGCACAGGCTTTAGTTTCAGTCTTGCATCAAAGCCAAGTGAAAAGGCTGTCTCCTCACCGATCAACATCTTCGGGGCTAACAAAACTACTACCACTTCGGGCTTCGACTTCGGTACTCAACCTCCCAGCACGCCACCACAAAGCACTATATCTGGTGGACCCTACGCTTTCGGCTCACCAGGCAAAGGTTTTGAATTCCAATTCCAAGCAAAGTCTCCTCAAGTGAAATCGCCTGAGCGTCCCGAGACTAGTGACGACGAAACCGTCGAAGAGTCTGAGGACGTTTACTTTGCTCCAGTCATTCCATTACCCGATAAAGTCGAAGTAAAAACCGGAGAGGAAGATGAAGATGTACTGTACAGTCATAGGGCGAAGCTTTTTAAATACGATGCGAATACTAAAGAATGGAAGGAAAGAGGCTTAGGGGACATAAAACTATTGAGGCATGCGCAAACAAAGAAACTCAGACTCGTTATGAGGAGAGAACAGGTAAATTTGAGGCTGTAAAGTGTTTTCTCATGTATTCTCGTATATGTTTGTGAATTTATCTTTTCTTCTATATTTGAAATAATCAAATGTAGTAATGGAATTTGAATTTACAGGTTTTGAAAATATGCCTAAACCATGCAGTAACATCAGATCTGGAGATTAAAGCAAAGGATGACAAAACATGGATGTGGACAGCAGGGGATTATAGTGAAGGTGAAATTGAATATCTTCAATTTGCTTGTCGTTTCAAAAGCCCAGAAATAGCTGCTGAATTCAAAAAGGCCGTGGATGGGGCGTGTACTTCGTCTGCTAGCTCAAGTGGACCACCCACGAGTAGTGCTGCAACATCTAATATGCCATTGCCAGATATTCAGGTAATGATTATTTTCAAGAACATGGATCAATGTTGAATGCTTACAATTCATGATCATTCATATCTCATTTAAACTCTTTTACAACAGATTGTTTACGAAATGAAAGTCACTCCTGAAGAAAAAGCTCAAGCGCTGAAACTTCAGTTGCCGGAAAATTTCTTTGCGTACAAATACAAAACTGATTGTCCGGGTTGCATAGGCTGTCAAGATTCAGATGAATCACTTTTCAAAACTGACGAGGTAACAAAGGCCAAGGAAACAACTTCTGTTGCTGCTCAGCCAGTATTTAGTTTTGGAAAATTGGCCACCGCGACACCACAAACGACTGCGGGTATGACCTTCGATACATCTTCACCATCAATCTTCGGTGGCACTAAAAACACCTTTGGAGATATCAGTAGTAAGAATTCATTTGATTTTTCAAACGTTTCAAAATATTTATATTTATAGATCCTCGGACATTTAGTCGTAAAATGCAATATCGTGATCAAATTTAATAGCGTGCCTTTATAAAAGTTAATTTTAATTCCGACTCTAGCAAAACCAACAAGTTTCGTTTTTGGCAACCAATCTCAAGCCAAACCCGACTCGCAACGAGATATCGGTCTTGATAGTCTAAAAATTTGTGGCCCGTCAAGCAAAACGCAGCCATCTACTATAAGCGCAGAAACTACATCTACTCCAGTGAACATGTTTGGTGGATTTGGGAGCACATCGTCGTCTAACACGAATAAGAATTTGTTTAGCAGCTCTACGACTTCTGTGTGTATCCCTGTATTCGGAGCAGCCTTATTCTCAGGTGCAGGACCGAATGGCACCGCGACGCCCGTTCAAAACGTTTTCAGTAAGCCCGTGTTCGGAGACAAGCACCCGATCTGTGGTGAAACTAAACCGATGACTACTATCTTCGGTGATCCTAAACCTACTGGTTCTCTCTTCGGAGGCACTGCAAATTTTAGCGGAACTACGGCGACAACAACCAGTGGCACATCCGTATTTGGTTCGACTGGACTTTCGATTTCATTAGCCAAACCGACGAGTGGAACATCCATATTCAGCTCAACCTTGGCAACTACAACGTCAGGTTCAGTATTCGGATCGATATCGCCACTAACGACAACAGCGATCAGTGGATCATCACCGTCATTCAATGCATCCACATTGTCAAGCAGTGGTGTGGTGTTCGGAGCAGCTGTGACAACAACAAGCTCAATTTCTGCTGGAGTCACTACTACAAGCACAACAGGCCCATTATTTAAGGGCACAGGTTTTAGTAGCGATACCAGTGCTAATCCGATTTTTGGTTTGGTTGCTCCGCAAAATAATACACAAGGATCTCAGCCATGTGAGTTTATAATCGAATTTACTCTTACTTATAGCTGAATCGATTCCCCAGAAATACTAGCTGCATTCAGACATACTGCACGTGCTTTAACTTCACACGCTTCTGAGTTATATATTAATATATAACGAGCGAAGCTTATAGTTTAATTATTGTTCTTATATTCTACTGCCGACAATTTCCTTTACTTACTTATTATCTATCAATTTACTTTAAGTTGAACTCAACTTAAAGTGAATCGAAAGTTAGAAGTTGAAAACTCAACATGCAAGTTGATCAATAATTATATTTTAGAACTGTCCAAATAGTATTTGGATTTGAAAGGAAATAAAATATAGTATTTTATTTTATAGACACATATAATACCAGACTAATTCACTAGCAGCTCTCAGACTTTTGAATTATAAAAATAATATCTGACGACCACTATATTACACTAAACAATATGATTAGGTTGAAACGACTCTCTTAATATAAAAACATTAGACTTAAAATCACACTGTATATTTTGAAATCGGCATGAAATAAAAAATGCATTGGAACAAATGAAAAATTGCCGCATTAGAAATCGTTTTTCCGAAAATTTTTATGAAAATATTGCTTTTACATTTTCAGCTATTTTCGGGATTTCTACGTCAGCGGCTAACGCTACTGCGGTGCCTGTTTTTGGAGGAAACAATTCAGCCCTAAGCTTTGGTAGTATCAGCAATAGCAGTACAACTAGTAACATTTTCTCTAATGCAGCTTCACAGCAAACACCTAGCAGTAATATCACTGGTGGAAAGCTCATAACGATGATAGCGACAAAGGATAGTCCAAATAAGAAAGAACAAGGTGTAAACTTCTTACCGACTGACAATGCATTGACGTTCTCTGATCTTGTTGCGAAAACGGGTGACCAAAAACCTGCTTTCAAGACAGGTAATACTTACGAATTAACCAGGAAAATAAAAACTAGAATAGTGTTGTTTATTTCAACATCATTTTTTCACTTTAAATTAATTTTTACACAGATCCAAACTTTACGTTTGATGGAGCTGGTGCCTCTGTATTTGGAGTCAAATCTGCTGGAGCGAAAAAAACTGAGTCTAAATCGCCTAATGTGAAGAATGAAAAGGCGAAAGAGAATAATGACGAAGAAGGAGATGAAGAAAATGAAAATGGAGATGAACATGATCCTTACTTCGAACCCATTGTCCCTTTGCCAGATGCTATTGAAGTTCGAACTGGAGAAGAAGACGAAGAGAAAGGTAAAGTAAATTTTATTTACTTGTATCTTATATACAACACGTAAGCAAAAGTTGGTAAAATTTATCCGAAATATTTATATTTTTATCAAAAATGTAATAATGTCCACGATTAAAATTGAAATTTCGGAACTTCTGAAAATTAACTGAATGAAAACCTTTCTTTTGAAAATTATTTACAGCATTCTGCGAACGTGCTAAACTGTTCAGATACGATCAGAATACCAAGGAGTGGAAGGAGCGCGGTGTGGGTGACATGAAACTGTTGCACCACGTGGGGCATGGCACGTATCGTCTTCTCTTGCGACGTGAGCAGGTGCACAAAGTTGTGTGCAATATGCTGCTCACCCATGATATTGAATTCCTAGAGCTCAACTCGTCGGACAAAGCATGGATGTGGGGTGGCATGAACTATGCTGAACCCGAGCATCCCGAACTCGAGAAGCTCGCGGTCAGATTTAAAACGCCCGAGCTCGCCAAACGGTTCAAGGAGGCTATCGAAAAAGCGCAGAGTACACTCGCCGACAAACAGAGCCAAGGTAGTTGACAAGAGTGTGAGAGAATTGAATGCTTTCAAGTTTAAGCTTTATAATGTCATGATTGGTAGTGAATCTTGTAGAGCTATGCTAGGTTTTCCAAAATTGGCGTGCACGCTTCAAAATATTTTTAATTAGACTTGCTTTAAATTGAAAACATTTTATGTCTGCTACTAAATTTAATAACTTCGCGCCGTTAATTCTTTTGAAACAGTGCTCGTATCGAATTGAATTTCGGACATCAAATAACGAATATATTTACTTTCAATTGATTCAAGATATTTATCAAATCGTATGACAACTTTTAGTCATTTTCAATTTTGAATACGAATGGTTACTTAAAAAATGTTTAATCATCTATAACCTTACACCTAATACTACAATATGATCACATATAGTATCTTGGAAGCTTAAGGTCTAGAATGTACATTGTTATAAGTTTATAGGGTTATTTTTTTGTTCATGTATATTTTTCTAAGACTCCTAGCTACGCTACATTTTATTTGATAGAAATAAACTCCACATAAAAAATTGTTTTCTGTTCATGTTTATGGCTTACATTAGAACTGGAATGCTGGTACAATTGATCTTCATGCTTCATTTTTATTTTATTTCGAATTCAGCTAGAAATTAATGTATGTGTTTATCATTTACGATTAATTATATATGACACCTGGAATTGATTTAATCTTTATCAATTTTCTATGGTTTATTGTTAGTGAAGAGGAAAGTAATTATACGAAAATCTTGAACTTCATTTCTTAATCACAGACTGACTACATTTTAAAAACAATATGTTTTCACATTGATTATTGTAATGAGAGTAGATAAAATTTTATTTTATTGCTGTGTAACTTGAATTAATTTCAGCACAAGTATTGGTGTCACTGTATTGATACTTTCATCAGATTGATTATATTTCTTAAAGCTTAAATCTCTTCAGTTTAGCTAATTATTTAATAAAATTGTGTGAAAAGCTTTAAAATGTTTTACATTTGTATGAAAATAATCAAATTCATTTCACCTCTTGCAACTGTATAACCATTCAGAATTGAATTGCTAATATTTTTATTAACAGTGATTGATCAAGAATTCAATATCTCATCAGTGATTAAATCTCTCAAGATATAAACAGCCATGAAAACGAAATTGCTCTTCTAATTATTCTTTTATGAAATCCTATTGGTTTTCTGATTCTATTTTAAACTGGAGAAGCAAGTATTGTAACTTTTGATCAATCATGGGTTGTTAGATAATTATTTGAATTGCGAAATTAGTTTCAAAATATGAGTATATAGTATTGCAAATGAAATATTCAATGATGTAAAAAAAACAAGTATTTTAGTAATTTAGTATACGTTTAAAATTCCAATGGCAATAGTTTGAATAGTATTGTTTGACCGATTGTCAATTTCATTGTTAATGTAAGATAATTGATAAAAATCATCTCTCATATACATTTTTTCTCATTCGTATCCAATCCCTTCGTTTCCTTTTAGATTCGACTTCAGGTAATCTTACGAATTACGAAGACACTCAGCAGGATGACGAGGAGGAATACAATGACGATTATCCCGATGGAGACGAATATGTGGACGAGGACGAGGACGAAGAGGAAGATGACGAGGAAGATGATTACAGACATGCGATAATGTTCGAGAAGCGCGCGACTTTGTACGCGCAAAACGAGGGTGAGACCAACTGGAACCAACTTGCTATGGGTGACCTCAAGGTATTCTACGATTCGGAGCTATTTGGGGCAAGAATCATTCTCGAAGATGATCATAAAGAAATTGTTAGTGACACTGTCATCAGCATAGATACTTCGATGAGCGTAAGTATCTCGATAAAAATATTCTTAGTTATAAATTCTCACTGACGAGACGGAAGATCTATACTAATAACGATCCAAGTCAATATTCCAAATCTGCACTTGATGCTTGAGTTAGTGACAAATTGACCTTATACTACGCATATTTTCAAAATATAGAACCTTATAAAAATGTATAGAAATAAATGTTTATTTTATTTCAGTGTATAGATAAGGAATGCTCTTGGTCGGCTATTGATTATGCTTCAAATCCACCATTCAGACGAAATTTGAGAGCTCTGTTTTCATCTGTTCAAACTTCACAGGAGATGTACGAGTCCTTCCAAGAAGGACAGGAATATGCCACAAAATCAGATATTCGAGAATGAATCATTTATTAGCCTTCTCAATTTAAAAAAAAGATGATTAGATTTTTAAGTGAAATTTTTGGAATTATTACTGTATAAAGAATGTAGAATTTTTACGTCAGAACAGAACGAACGATTTAAGCTTTTCAAAGCAAAAATTATTTTTTAACATATTTTGTTCGTTTGTTGATAATTTTTTCAACTCATGTAATTATAGCTGTCGTAAATGAAATGTCGTAAAAAGCTTTTAGGAAAAATATTGTTATTTTCTTTGCTATTTTTTATGTAATTAGCGGCGATTTTCTTTAACACCGAAATCACACGCAATATCGCTAATCATTGTAATTAAACTATCAGCCACTGCATTCAAATGAATTTGGCTCGTGATGATTATTACTATAATTGTAAACCAAATTTTATTTATAGTAGAATAATGAAGTGACTTCAAGTTCTTTCATTTGTAAACTTTTCCCATGTTAAGATTAAATTACGTTTGATCAAAAACCATTCAATAAAAACATTTCTTAAGTTATAGTAAATGAAGTTGTTTTCTGTTCCAGATATAATCTTTTAAGCCGACCTAATCCTCATGTTATAATTTCATTACCAAGATTTGAATATATTCTGTATTTTTAGAGACTTCGTTAATCATAAGAGCAAATTCAGAAGGCAATTCATTCTTATAATATCAAGTGATATATCAATATGTTGCTGAGTAATGAAAAACCGCTGCCAAGTGCCTCAGCAGTATGCTTTCTCAAAGTATTGCAATTGAACCTCAACTTGCATTAATCACCACTCTTTGAGAAAGCAAAATGAACCTCTAACTTATTTCCTCCACTCCATAGTAACGGTTGCTAAGGACGTAAACAACGGTTGCTATGGTAAATATCCGAGCTTCGGTGTTCTTACTTCTTAGTCGTCAACAGTTCCGAAAATGGACCTCTAACTGACTTTTCCCATTCCATACCAACGATTAATAAGGACGTCAACAACGGTTGCTATGGTAAATGTCGGAGCTTCGATGTTCTTAATTCTTAGTCATCAACAGTTCCGAAAATGGACCTCCAACAGACTTTTCCCACTCCATATTAACGGTTGCTAAGGACGTAAACAATGGTTGCTATGGTAAATGTCGGAGCTTCGATGTTCTTACTTCTTAGTCATCAACAGTTCCAAAAAATGGACCCTCAACTGACTTTTTCCATTCCCTAGTTACGGTTGCAAGGGATATAAACAACGGTTGCTAGAGACATCAACAATGGTTTCTACGGGAAATGTCTTTTTGATTCTTATAGAATCCCATAAATATACAAACCCAAATGATCATTTATCATGAATTATATGGGAACTTATCAAAAACACGATAGCAACGGGTGCCATGGAATCAAACAACGGATGTTGCTGAACACCGAACTCGGTTCACATCTGCCGGAGACCGACCTGTGTGCAAAATTTCAGGACGATCGGACTATTCCTTCCAAAGTCATCGTACGACAAAAAAAAGTCAGTCTGGAGCTGAATATTGTATCTCCATAGCAACGGTTGCTAAGAGAATAAACAATGGTTGTTCCAAAATGAATGTCTTATTGATTCTCATCGATCGTCGAAAGAATTGGAGACCCATCGTGCATTGATGATGATTTTTCTCAGCTTTCCTACGGTGTTATCAGTTTTTACGAAATCTTCAATTTTTACCCACAAAAAAAATTAATCTCTTAGAAAGTATATTTTTAATATTCTTTCAAATGATCGAAAACTGAGAATTTTTTACATAGGACAATTTAAATATTTGAAATTTGTGACAAAAAAAATGACATAAACAATGGCTGCTACGGAAAATATCTCATTAGTTCCGGTCGATCCTCGTGTGTATTCGGATCTAAGCGTGCATTTACCAAGAGTTATATGAAACTTCCAAAAAATATGTTGGAATCGGTTGCTGGGAACAATGAATGTTGCTGTCTACAAAACTACGACTACATCTTTCCAATAGCTTATATTTCGATCCATTAAGTCAAGCGTTTTGTTTTCACGAAGCTATCCTCTCAAACATCTAGGAGTTTAAGCATGAACAGTATATCTATATATACAAAAATACATAAATATAGGTATATACTGTAAATGTATAAAATCGATTGAATTGACAGAATATCTCCTGCAAATCAAAACGTCAGACTTTATGGCTTGAATATAAGCTATTAAAGGACCCATGAACCATCTCACAAAGTTTCATCGTGATCGGTTATCCAAAGGGTGTGCCCACTCTCCAAGTCTGATTCGGAAGATCGACTTTAGTCCCGTCACAAATTATTTAAAAACGAGCAATAATATCTCGCTCGCTATCGCTCGCTCGAGTCATTCGAGTGAATTTTGATTGAAAAATCTACAAAAGATTCTATAATCTTAATTATTCAATTCAGTTTTGATATGTTATACTTTTGTTGATAGTTATCTATTGTAAATAGATATCAATCGACATCATGATGCATATAAATTGTAGCCCTCGATCTTCTCTTTCGATCCATCACACCACATGTTCTTCAAATCGTTATTTTCTGAGGTGTTTATCAGATAGAAAATTGGAAAAAATGGTTTTCGGCAACGCGGCAAGTTTTCTATGACGTATACTATGCCCCCGCGTCTATTTTTCTGGATTTTTCACCTCAGATTATGAAAATGCTCATTTGACTCTATAAATCTGCAAGATCAGATTTTGAATAGATAACCCATTTATATTATTTTTTCAACGTTATCCTGGAATCAAACGTCGAATATTTGGTTTTATGGTCAATAGGCCCCCACAGTATGATTTTTTCCAACACATAGCTAAATCAAATTGTAGCTCTTGACCTCCTCTTCCGACCCATTATACCGAATTTCCTTCAAATCATCATTTTCCGAATTGTTTATCACTTCAAATTCTTTCGTATGACGAAAATTCGACGATGCATAATTTTCTATGACATAGATTACGCCCCCGCGTCTATTTTTCTGGATTTTCCACCTCAGATTATGAAAATGCTCATTTGACTATATAAATCTGCAAGAACCGATTTTGAATAGATAACCCATTTATATTAATTTTTTATATAACGTTATCCTGGAATCAAACGTCAAATAATTGTTTTTATGGTCAATACGCCTCCACAGTATGAATTTTTCCAACACATAGCCAAATCAAATTGTAGCTCTTGACCTCCTCTTCCGACCCATTACACCGAATTTCCTTCAAATCATCATTTTCCAAGTTGTTTATCACTTCCAATCCTCTCGTATGGCGAAAATTCGACTATGCATAATTTTCTATGACATAGATTACGCCCCCGCGTCTATTTTTCTGGATTTTTCACCTCAGATTATGAAAATGCTCATTTTACTCTATAAATCTGCAAGATCAGATTTTGAATAGATAACCCATTAAAATTATTTTTTTAACGTTATCCTGGAATCAAACGTCGAATAATTATTTTTGTGGTCTATACGCCCCCACATTATCAATTTTTCCAACATATAGCCAGTTCAAATTGTAGCTCTTGACCTCCTCTTCCGGCCCATTATACCGAATTTCCTTCAAATCATCATTTTCCAAGTTGTTTATCACTTCCAATTATTTCGTATTCACGAGGCACATCTTGCCAAAAATGAGTTTTTTCCACATTTCACGCCCACGCATCGATTTTTCCAAAATTTCATACATGGATGTGAAAGCCCATTCGATGTTCTTCCGATCGGACATACTCGAAATCGCACCATATTAGGATTCCACGTATTTCGCTCTGATCGCATAAAAATCACAAAGTAAACCACCATTTTTCAAGTACGTACTTCACGCCCACGCATCCACATATTTCAGTTTTTCACGATGAAAAATGAAAATGCTCAATGAGCTCTATCAATCCGTATCATCAGAATTTTCATCACGACGCTGATTCATGTACTTTTTTAATGATTCACGGGGCACATCTTGCCAAAAATGAGTTTTTTCCACATTTCACGCCCACGCATCAATTTTTTCAAAGTTTGAACCATGAAACATTAAAGCCCTTCCAAGGATCTATCGATCAGTCGACATACCCAAATTTTCATCGTACAATTATTTCATAGTTTTTTTTTATGGTTTATCGGCTAAGAAAAAACCGCTGCCAAGTGCCTTAGCAGTATGCTTTCTCAAAGAGGCTTCAACATCACCCACAAACGCGTCTCAAACCTGTATTTTCACCATTCCACTACCGTAGATACTATCATTTATTTTTCAAAGATTACAAAAAAATTATTTAATCAGTTCAATTCGTATTTTGTGACTGTGTAAAGTGTCGTTCTTTTTCAATTGACCAAACTATGTTGCGAGTGTTGATGTCTGACCGGGCTCTCTTATTATTTGATCAAATGCAACAAAGCAAACGGTTCTAGGTTCTACACGATGCGAGACATTTGGACCTGCATAATTTTTCGATCAATTCATCTTGTGACTGTCATACGGTTTAATGGTGGTCAAAATCGATCCGGTCCGTATTTAGCACACTTGAAGACTCATTTTGATCATTTTCGACGGCACAAGACACCAAATTTTTCCAATTTTCTCTATAGTACGTTGAAAATACTGGAAACAAAACTTACATCAATTTTTTTCCCCATTAGCAACGGTTGCTAGGGCGGTGAACAACGGTTGCTAAGGAGCTAATTGGGAAGATTTTGTGTCCTTTGCCGTCGAAAATGATGGAAATAGATCTTAAATTAATAATTTCCAACCTTCAGAACGGTTGCTAGGGAAGTAAACAACGGTTACTATGAAGAAAATAGAACAATTCAGTGTCCTTGACCATCGAGTGTGACTTAAAACTGATTTTCCGGCTTGCCCCAATGAGCACTCATAAGGATTTGTGAGAAAACACGTTAGAAACGGTTGCTAAGGAAATAACCAACGGATTTTGCTGAAAATTGAACTCGTGATAGATCTTGCCACAACTAACCGGTGTGCGAAATTTCAGCAAGATCGGACGATTCCTTCGAAAGTTATCCTAGACAAAAGAAACGAAAAATTTTACACCTTAGCAACGGTTGCTAGAGAAATAAACAACGGATTTTGCTGAAAATTGAACTCGGCCGAGATTTTGCCGCGACTAACCTGTGTGCAAAATTTCAAGAAGATCGGACCATTTCTTCGAGAGTTATCGTGAGTTCATCACACACACACACACACACACACACACACACACACACACACACACACACACACACACACACACACACACACACACACACACACACACACACACACACACACACACACACACACACACACACACACACACACACACACACACACACACACACACACACACACACACACACACACACACACACACACACACACACACACACACACACACACACACACACACACACACACACACACACACACACACACACACACACACACACACACACACACACACACACACACACACACACACACACACACACACACACATACACATACAGACATTTTTGGATTTCCATGTTTTTCGACCCGTACATCACGAAAATCGAGGTCCCGAGGTCCGATTCGGTGGGTCGATTTTTGCCCCATTACAAAGCTTTCTCTTTGAGAAAGCAAAACCTAAGTTGCATTTTTCCATTTTTAATGCCCACGCATCGATTTTTTCAGAAATTTCAGTACGGAACATCAAAGCGCAGGCAATTTCCTTTCGATCCGTCTTATCCGTTTTCATGCAAATCGACTCCTTCATGATAATTTCTTTACATGAAAATTACCGGAGGATTAACTTTATATCGACGTGTCTTACGAAGAAAGACACATAACTGAATCTGTCCGCGAAGAAAGACACATATCCGAATCTGTCCGCGAAAAAAGACACAACTCGCAATCTAGCCACGAAGAAAGACACAACTCGCAATCTGTCCGCGAAGAAAGACAAATGTCGGAATTATTCTCCCGCGAATATTAACGAAAAAAGAGTTTAAACTGTAGAAAAGGCTTGTTTTTTTGTCAAGTATAACCTACTCATTCTAAGCTTTCATTCCATATATTTTTTACGTCGAAAAATTGTGGGATGTGCGCCATGTATCCTTTTTGCGGCCAGACGCGAGTTGTGTCTTTCTTCGCGGCTGGATTGCGAGTTGTGTCTTTTTTCGCGGCTAGATTGCGAGTTGTGTCTTTCTTCGCGGACAAATTGAGATGTGTCTTTCTTCGTGGACAGTTTAAGATGTGTCTTTCTTCGTAAGACACGTCGATATTATAATGTAGATTCAGAGAGGCTCTTAATACGAATGTCGATTGTACTCCTCTGATACACCGAATTTTAAGTACATACTTCATGCCCACGCATCAATATTTTTGAATTTTTGAATTTTTCACGATGAATAATTGAAGCGCTCAATGAGCTCTATCGATACCTTTAATCAGAATTTTCATCACGACGCTGTTTCATAGATTTTTTTAACGGTTTATGCGGCACAAGTTGACAAAAGTCAGTTTCTTCCATATTTCACGCCCACGCATCATTTTTTCCAAAATTCTCACCATAGAATAGGAAAGATCTTCGATTGATCAATAAATCAGTGAAACTCAAATTTGCACCATACAACTATTTTACAGTTTTTTCCAATGGTTTATCGGATACCAAAAAAAACGCAACTTGATTTTTACCATTTTTGACGCCCACGCATCGTTTTTTTCGTAAATTTCAATGTGGAACATGATACCGCAGGCAATTTCCTTTTGATCCGTTTCATTTGTTTCCATGGAAGTCAACTCCTTCATTGAAAAATCTTTCCATGAAATTTCCGAGAGGATTAACTTTATAGTATAGTATAGATTTGGCTGCTGCGCGTCAACTTTTGAATGTTTATTGTTACAGTACAGTTTAAATCTCGGATAAGATATAATCCATATAATACAATAACGTGAATTGACTCTGTATATTGACTAGTAGAGATCCCAGCGAACACAACAATTTTAATAACGTTATAATTGGTATCTGGGAATGGGGCGGGGAGGGGGGGTTACGTGGAAAAAATGATGTAGAAAAGACATCCTTTTATTATGTGAAATAACTATAAGCTTGTGAAGTACATAATATGTCCTCATGACTGAGCTATAACAAAATATTTAATCGAAATATCCGTATTGACTATTCAATTCTTTTTGGAAGCGTCGATGGCCTTTATATTATTTATATGCTGTTCAATTGCTGTGATATGAGGCTGTTGCTGTTCGTTGCGAGTATTAATGAGTTGAGAGAAGGCTTGGTTGTATTGCTCGGAGCCCAATTCCTTTTGCTTTCTCAAAGAGAAAGCTTTGTAATGGGGCAAAAATCGACCCACCGAATCGGGCCTCGGGACCTCGATTTTCGTGGTCTACGGGTCGAAAAACATGGAAATCCAAAAATGTCTGTATGTGTGTGTGTGTGTGTGTGTGTGTGTGTGTGTGTGTGTGTGTGTGTGTGTGTGTGTGTGTGTGTGTGTGTGTGTGTGTGTGTGTGTGTGTGTGTGTGTGATAACTCACGATAACTCTCGAAGAAATGGTCCGATCTTCTTGAAATTTTGCACACAGGTTAGTCGCGGCAAAATCTCGGCCGAGTTCAATTTTCAGCAAAATCCGTTGTTTATTTCTCTAGCAACCGTTGCTAAGGTGTAAAATTTTTCGTTTCTTTTGTCTAGGATAACTTTCGAAGGAATCGTCCGATCTTGCTGAAATTTCGCACACCGGTTAGTTGTGGCAAGATCTATCACGAGTTCAATTTTCAGCAAAATCCGTTGGTTATTTCCTTAGCAACCGTTTCTAACGTGTTTTCTCACAAATCCTTATGAGTGCTCATTGGGGCAAGCCGGAAAATCAGTTTTAAGTCACACTCGATGGTCAAGGACACTGAATTGTTCTATTTTCTTCATAGCAACCGTTGTTTACTTCCCTAGCAACCGTTATGAAGGTTGGAAATTAATAATTTAAGACCTATTTCCATCATTTTCGACGGCAAAGAACAGAATCTTCCCAATTAGCTCCTTAGCAACCGTTGTTCACCACCCTAGCAACCGTTGCTAATGGGGAATAAAATTTATGTAAGTTTCGTTTCCAGTATTTTCAACGTACTATAGAGAAAATTGGAAAAATTTGGTGTCTTTTGCCGTCGAAAATGATCAAAATGAGTCTTCAAGTGTGCTAAATACGGACTTAAGGGCAGTGCGGATCGATTTTGACCGCCATTTAACCGTACCAGTCACAAGATGAACTGATCGAAAAATTATGCAGGTCCAAATGTCTCGCATCGTGTAGAACCTAGAACCGTTTGCTTTGTTGCATTTGATCAAATAATAAGAGAGCCCGGTCAGACATCAACACTCGCAACATAGTTTGGTCAATTGAAAAAGAACGACACTTTACACAGTCACAAAATACGAATTGAACTGATTAAATAATTTTTTTGTAATCTTTGAAAAATAAATGATAGTATCTACGGTAGTGGAAAGGTGAAAATACAGGTTTGGGATGCGTTTGTGGGTGATGTTAAAGCCTCTGTGAGAAAGCATACTGCTAAGGCACTTGGCAGCGGTTTTTTTTTTCAATTCCATAACTTTTCTTTCGTAGACATCTTCGATCCCTCTCATGTCGAGTTCGATCTTCCCGATGGCATCCCCGTTGTTATTAATCAGCTCCTGAGTTCATTGTCATATAAATGTGTCTGATAGGCATGTATTTGGTCTATGCGACACTTTTATCTGAACTCCCCGGAAAGTTTTTCGATTTTCTCAGTTGCTAGTTGAATGAAAGAAGTCGAATTTATACTTTATAAATAAGCCCACTCGAGGTTTTTGACTCTTATGTCACTGTACAAATATCTGAAAAAATATTAAACTCAAGAACTGTCAATAACTTCCTTGATCTCAAATCAACCCAAAACTATTAGTTCCAGAATTTATCTAAAGTTACTAAATTGAGAAAATTTTTCAATTATATGCATTTTTAACTGACTTTGAGATGAGTGATTTTAGAATGATTGAGTTTACGTTAGAAATCAACGCAGAACTTATTGTTCGACATCTCTCAAAATCGTTTGATGTATAATGAATGTATTTTGACTCTTTTCTGATTTGCTAAAGAATCGTCAATCGTCCAGTCCTATAGTTTCTTATAGATGTTGGTACCTCTCTTGTGTGCATTTTGAAACTCTTTAATCTTGATGAGATAGGGCCGCATGAAAAGTAGAAAGATAGATGAAAAATTGTCCAATATCTGCAGCAATAACTTGCCCTAGTACAGAAACTTGTATATTCGCTCGATCCACCGGAAACTAATAGTGTTTCTCGCCTAAAACGAAGGATAAAATAATGGAGAGAAGAAGACTAAAGAAAGAACTTTTTTACGATTGTTTAATTTTATTATAAGGTCCCGAAAATCTTCTCGAACTTGTTCACGTATTCATTGACTTTTTTCTGCAACTTTTTCTCCTGTTGTTTGTAGGACGAAACAATTGTATCCTTGGCCAGCTGGTACTGGTCGACGCTCATGTGCTTAATTTCGTTCAACTTGCTTTCAAAGTCTTTCTCGAGGTCATGGAAGGCACGGCTGGTCTTCGCCACAGCAATATCGAATAGGACTGAGTAAATCTGGTTTAAATTTTCCACAGTGTGTTTACCATGTTCCAGAGTATCTTCGAGTTTTTCCGTAACTGAATCGAAAAATTCTCCCAAACTTTCATCCAGGCAGAGTCTCGCATTCTCGCTGGCACACTGAGCCTATAAGTATATATATCAATCACTGGACGATGTTTCGACATAAGTGAATATGGGAAATTTCGGAAAATGAATTTCAATTCGCGAAATGACATCAAAAATGATAAATTCACACACTAAAATCACTCGGTTTGTTTCATAAAACGTAATAATGTATGTATCGATATATATACTCACAAAAATTAGCGCGCTAACAAAAGCGAAAAAGAGAAGCTTGACGTGCATGTTTGGAGCTCAATATTGATCCGACTGAAATGTGATGAGCTCATTCTATGTACAGCTAGAGCTTAACTAATCTTTCTCTGCATGTATCAACGGAGATTCTCGTCCAAGGAATGCATTGTCTAGAATTCTATGTGGACATTTGTTTACTTCTCTATTGTAATATACTACTGCACTCTATATAGATAATCTTTTTCATTATCTTCAAATGCAGTTGTCACCAGCCTCTGATGATTCTTTGTTTTCAGATACAACCACTCCACGAAAAAGTGGATCTTTCGATACTCGCTTTATTATAACATGTATATAAGAGCTTCCAAGTTCATTTAGTATAACAAACTAAGTAAATTAAATATATTGCGAATAATGGCATTGATTTTCATTTTATTTTTTTCGGACATTTCATGATTCAAATATTCATCACTTCTCAAAAGCCATTGCTCATACTTTGCGAAGTAGTAAAGTTTTAATGATCATTTTCACTTATTATTTGACTATCTCAATGAAAAGAGATGTGACTGTACTATGCTCTACAACAAATCTCATCAGCAAAGATCCTTTTAAAAGATGTCCATATATATTAATATATTATAATATATCGACGTCTTTTGCGAAGAAAGAAACACGCGATTCCTTCCGCGAAGAAAGTCACATGTCGCACAAGCCAATTTCCCGACGTAAGAAAGTACATGAAATGAAAACTTGGAATGAGTAGGTGTAGTTGACAAAAAATCAAACCTTTTATACAGTTCGACCTTAGTTTAACCTCTTTCTTCTTTTCTCTTCGAGGGATAAAAATTGCGGGATATGTCTTTCTTTGCGGGCAGATTGTGAGATGCGTCTTTCTTCGTAATAAATAAATCTAAGAGGCATCGATATGTTGATGTACACAATAATTTATTCTCTAAATTTTATTACCTTGAAAATTTACTGTAATACTGGTGCAACTTACTTGGTGAATATTCACTAAAGAGCAACGGTATATAATCTCACTGTATAACAACGAATGTTTACTGTAAGGAATTTATCACCATTATTGGTACGTTTTTCTTCATAAATATTGTTACTCTAAAATTTATGGATATTTGTTACAATTAGAAAATAATTCTTTTTTTATTTCCTCGCGATTTGAAATAGTTGAATTTCATTTCCAAGTGGACTTTTCTTACAAAAAATCTCATACAGCGAGTTTTACATGAAACTTGTAAGTCAATCATTTCTCTGGAATATTATTGCATAAATTGCTGGTCATTGCATTTTTTATGGCATTTGTTATGTATATATGTATCTCTTATCAGTGAGATGTACCCATGGAAAAATATGATGTTGTATATAATGATACCGAAGATTTCTTATCAGTGTAATTTGTAGATGCATACGAATACCTTACAACAGACTTTCTTTCGAAAAAAAAAACAATAAACTACAAAATTCAATCCTTGGATATGGAAATATTATTTAATAACGAAACTAAAGAAATAATTTGTACGATTGCGGTTCCCACTATTTAATGGTGAATCATTGATGGTACGTGCACAACGTGATAAACTAAATGAGAATTCACTGAAAATTGAAATAAAGAAAAAATATCTTATTTCAAAAAATGATAGTAATGATTTTATATTTTTTCAGATTGAGTTTTATTTTTTGGTTACCAAAATAATCAAAATGTGCAGCCATTCAGCCTAAGATTTTGATTCTTGCTTTCGATTGAATGTGGGGAGTAAATCTATTAAGTAGTCTGAAACTCACTTGTACAAATTTTTATTCTATGATTATTAGAAATGATTAATATTATAGAATTTTATATATGGTTGAAATTCATCAGCGTTGTTTATGGATCATTTTTTATCTTCTTGCTAACCTTGGTAGTAAAACTGAAGATATTTCTTCGAAACTTTTCAAACGCTATTTTTTTTACCATTTTTCTAAATACTCTTTAGATTTTTCTATTACTTTATCGCCAAGTTCCTTAGCATTGTCGCCAATGTTCTTTGCCGCTTCCAATGCCTTCTCCGTTAAATTTTTTCCGATTTCCTTTGCATCAACAAGGACACTTGAGGTAATGTTCTTTACTTTACCCCATGTTACGTCACCGACCTCAGCAACTTTATCGTGAACCTATCGGAACAATAATAACATCAGGTCAATAAGCGTCAAGAAGTTATTTTTTTTCTCGATTAACGAAAACAACGTGTTTTTTAGCCTAGAACCACCATCAAAACGTTCTATTTTTCAGTAAATAATTGGATTGATACTTTAAATTAATAACTGAAAAATGAAAAACTTGAAAATCATTTTATTTACACGTTATACAGAAGATTGAATACTTACGTTTTTTAAAATACCTCCATCGCTGACATCACTCTCCACCGTTTCGTCTGATGGTCTAGCATCAATGACTTTGAAAATTGTAATTGTGAAAAATAAGAGAGCGAAGACTAACGAAGTGTGACGGAAGAACATGTTGACAAGTTTTTAGGAAATCTAGTAGAATTCTGGAACGAGTAGCGAAAAGGTTTTGACTTATAAGTATAAGTTTACACGTGCTCTTGCAATAAAATCTGTTCATGCACTATGTAAAAATTATGATGTCTTAAAGTGTGACGCAACCAAAGACACGTGAGCTATATTTTAGCAATAAACATATGTATCTCGTTGAAAATAGGAATAAAAATTAATACATTGAATTGTGTGCAAGACATATTAAGGGGTAACACCACTCTAGGATTTTCAAAAATTCGATTTTTTTTTTACTTAAAAAGTTAGTAGATTTTCCGTAGAATACGCTCCTGGAACTCTTTTTTCGAAATTCGAACTCCAAGTATTTTTTCCAAGGGATTGCTGATTGAAGTGTAAGTACGACTTAACGATAATTTAAAACTTTAAACGCGTGTTTCTCGAAACTGCTTTTTTCAAATCGAGCGAACTCGTAGCTCCGAGGCTATCAGATGGATCGACTTCAAATTTTGACAGTAGCTTCAAATATATATTCTCCTCCGAAGTACGTAGCCGTTTTTCGAAATTTTGAAAATTACCTGTTTTACCGACAATTGACTGCTCTTTTTTTAGTTGAAAATTTTTACTTTTTTTTCAAACATGCACAGTTTCTACAAAAACCGACCAAAAAGAAAATCCTATGTACTTCGATAGATAATCTTATGTAGTTTAAAAAAAAATTTGAATTTTTGTTCTAGCTCTTATGGTTGTCGAAATATGGGTTCGCCCGTTGAGCGCCTCAAATAAAAGCTTGTACCGGAGATCCGCTGTGGTGCCGCCATTTTGTATGGAATCAATGATAAAAAAATTTTTTTTCATACTTCGTTAGATGTTCAATAAACCCTGTGAATTTCATCACAATCCCTCTTCCCATAATCCCATAAAAAATTCGCAAAATTACACCTTTTTATTGGGCTCTAGAGTGGTGTTACCCCTTAAGGGGGGGGGGGTAGGGTTTTGAAGGCAGAAAAAAAAACAGGTTCTTACAGATTTTTTTTTGGGCGTACGGTGAAAGTACATTTATTTCTGATTATTGTACACGAAAGAGTAGTAATTGAACTATATTCTGTGAAATATTGGTTGAAAAATATTGAAAATTGACCGAATGGCAGCAATTCTTCGCAGGCGCCTCAGAAATGAGTCGGTGCACTCTGTACCTCAAAATCTATTCAACCGATCGTTCTCAAATTTTTTACAGTATTTCCTTACATAATTTATGAGGTAACCCTGTTGAGATTTTTTCGTTTTTGATTTTATTTCTTTTATTATTAACAACAATAGTCATGAATTTAGGCCAAAAATCGGTATTTTCACTTTCAAGTCTTGTAAAAAGTTCAAAAATTTAAAAAAAATGGAAAAACTCGACAGGGATACCTAGAGGGACATAAAAATTAAGGGAAAAACTTTGGTTATTTCATTTCAGATGATCCAGTGCTGAGGTATGATGTGCACCGCAAAATGTATTTTTTCTGAGGCGCCTGCGAAGAATTGCTGCCATTCGGTCAATTTTCAATATTTTTCAACCAATATTTCACAGAATATAGTTCAATTACTACTCTTTAATGTACAATAATCAGAAATGAATGTACTTTCCCCGTACGCCCAAAAAAAAATCTGTAAGAACCTGTTTTTTTCTGCCTTCAAAACCCTACCCCCCCCTTAAAGATTGAAAAGTGAAAAAAAAGTTTTCATCCCGGCGAATAAGACTCCAATGAAAGGGCGTGGAAATTGAATGAGATGGGAACTAAGTCGAAATTGACTGACATTTTCTTGCACTTTTTCTATATATTGGCTTGAGACTTATGTCAAATAAATTCAAACCATCGTCCTTGTAATTAAAATATATCTTCAATTATTTCTTTACAAACGGTTACAAGTCAATTTTTTTATGAAGAAACAAAGTGCTGTTATAGTTAAACTTATAGGATAAGAAAAAAAAATTCATCTGTTCCAAGTGCTTCCAGGGAAGGTAGCTGTTCGTCAATACATATATTATATTGTGATTTTTATGTTTTGCTTCGTGACTCAACCGTTTGAATCCACATTTTCGATTTTGAATGAAATATTTCATTGTTCGTTCATTCTTTTTGTAGAAGCAGTTACAATATCAATATAATCTCAATAACTTTGTTAGAATTTTTGAGTAATATTATTTTTCCCCCTTATTCTTTCAGCGATCAAGTGAATATATGTTAAGGGAATGTGAACATTCTATTTAGAATCGCGCGTTTATGTGGTAAACTTACAGTGAAATTCATTCATATGCAAATCTTCTACGATTTGATGATATAGTCAGGTAAGAGCAAGAGTGTAACAACTCGGCTTATCACTAATATAGAGACGAACTAGTATATGATGAACATACTGCTTGTTGTTCATGCAACACATAGTCGATTCGTCATATTGAATCTCACACCTTACGGAATCCTCCGCACTTTTGAGCCAAAAAGATCGTTCAATAATAAAAGAGATTATTCCAAGGCCGGGACTCGATACGACCATTGAGACGATCACCAAGCGCGTAAAACGGATACAGTCCGTCTCCGCAACACGATCTGATGCTGAAGTAGCTCATCAATAACGAATATGGTCATTCCGGTTTCACCGCGAAACGACAGAAAATCATCATCATTCCACGAGGAGGAACGAGTTATTGGGGAAAGTGGGTTCAAAATTTCGCCCGCCAAACGTAACGCAAATGTAAAGAAACTTGTAAAAACAGTTTTTAATCGTGTATTGCGAGAACGGGTGTTCGGGTGCAGGGTTTGGTTTCCGATCCTTGTCCGTTTGCGGATGATTTCCCGCTGACATTGGGTTCAGCTGATTGGTGATGGAAATATAGGTATGTCCATGCAGTTTCAAGTGACGCGCACGGTATGCATAGTGTATACCTACCACCTCAAAACAATGTTTCACTCGTCAGGAAGTTGTTTCCAAAACGATTTCATACTTTTCAATCTGAAATGCACCTTTTAAAATACCATTTTTTGATATAGAATTTCAAAACTCATCTTAGAACTTGATGTAGTTAGCAGGGTAATCGTAGGAAGCAAATCCTTCCTTAAAAAAGTGATGTGAAGCCTCGCTTCCGATGATTTGATTGGCTAAGACCAAACCATGAGACATGTAGTGTATAATAGAGTCCACATAGAGACTATAGGTAGAGTGCAGACTACAGAGATGTCTCTATGGTATGGTTAGGTTAAGGTAGGAAACATTGGAGAAGGATCAAGTGCATCGTGCAGGCTCACTCATTTGCATCCACGCTAAACTGCAAATTCGAGATTTTGGATCTACTTTCTGAAAGGACATCAGAAGCTGGATAAAAATGACACGCTCGTATACGCCAGATATCTAAATGTATATATATATATGGGTCATTCTCATGAAAACGGTATTTTCCATGTCCTCGACATTTTGAGCATGAAAAAAAAACTGTTTGACATCCCGAACGGCTACAGATAGTTCGAATTAGCCACGGCCTTGAAGGTTAAACAATAAAAAGTTACAAAAGTTGTTATTTAGGGTGTTAAAGATGGCCAAAACAGGCCAAAATCGTCATAGGCAAACCTGTCGCATACCCTAATTTTCACCTTCCAACTAACGTAGATGCTATCATTCGCTCTTCAAAAATTACAAAAAAATTTTTTTCCCTCAATTTAGATGTGCATTTTCAAGTTTTTCTATTGCAATCTATATTTTTTGCATTTTTTTTGCGAATTTGAGCCACTTACTTTGTGTCAACGAATTTTGCCTATTTTTAGGATTTTTTTTTAAACCACTCGAAAAATAAGTTTAAACCACTGTTTCGATTGCGCTCATCGATCAGTTCTCTTACTAATGATCCCAGCAATAAAATAGTAATGATAAGTTTGGCACTTTGCACCTTGCCATCGAATCCACAGCTCTTGAAGTTTGCTTAAATCTGATATGCCGTCATAGGCAAACCCTACTTTACCATCAGCTAAATTTCGTTACAAGGGGAGTTGAATAATTCTACTGTATGAATATGTTAGCACTAATAGAATCTATGATACATGCACGCGGACACCTTTCAAATTTGCTTCTGGGGCCTGCAATCGATGATTTTGTTCGAATCGTCATAGGCAAACCCGCGTCATAGGCAAACCCTATTCTCGCTATCATTCAGACGCTCCGGCCCGCGCTCGAATTTCTCGGAATTGTGAGTGGCTCTCTTGCACTTTTCGCAGCTCTGAGCCTTCCTACCTTTACCAATATACTTCACAGTTTACTCTAGTCCCTTTACTGTTGAACGATAGTGTAACTTTCAAACAACTGGGATAGTGTAAAGTAAATTAAATATCAAATATAGTAGTGTCTCATTTTCTTTAAAGTAATCGTTGTATTTTGATATAATATTCGTATATAATAGTTGTATTTTAACATTGGATATAGAAATGATTAAATAGATATAATTTAGCCTTATTTTAATTACTTTAGTTTGACAATGAAAGTCGGAACTTAATATATATCGTCTAACTAACCATGAGAGAGTCAGGCGACCAAAAAGTGCGCGCTCGTTGGCGCTCGTGCTTTTATGTGGAGCTCCGCCCCACTCCGGCGTTCTCCCTACCAAGGCACATAATTTCGAAGAATTCTTTCTCCCATCGTTATCATCGTTCGGTTTGATATTTCCGCGCCTATCCATTCGTCAGGAAAACCCAATACTTCTTTTCAAAAATAATTATACCTTTCTTTTTCAAACTGTTTACTCCGGACCAACCAAATTCAAATCCTCTTTTGAAAACTTATAGTTTTCCCGACAAGTAACGGCTTCCAAATTGATTAATCCGTCGCAATCAGTCTGCACGAAATATATAATATTTTTCCGACACAGAACGGATAGCGCACAGCCTCAATCTTCACTGGGCTTGCGAAAAGGCATGGCCTCGAATTGTTTCGAGCACATGAATGGGGTTTTCACTGAACCTCATGGATGAACTATATTTTCTCCGGACTCTCTCTTACATTGATTACACTATCGTAGTAAAACTTAAAGAAACATTTCTTGTAATTCATCGTATTTTCTACAGATAGTATGTATTATCGACAGTATTATTGACTATAGTCAATTTACAGTATACACGTACAGTAACCACGTTTTTCTTACTTTTGAACATAAAGACCTCCGCTGAAACGGCATCTGACAAAAAAAGTATATGAATCAAACTTGCGCACTTTTTTCCGCACTATCTGATGAATTCGTCAGGTTGAGAAAAAAAAGTATTTTGAATTTAATATCATTTTATATCCATAAAACGCGTCATTACCGCAATAGCAAAAAAATCATAAAAATAGAAAATGGCTGAAAAAAAATAAATGATGGCGATTTCGAAGGGCCCCAAGTGGTTTTAGCTTTTCTTGGTATCAGAGAACACAAATAATGGAGAAAAAAAATTCAAAGTTGATGAATTCGACATTTCCATTTTCACCATCAAAAAATACCGTTTTCATGAGAATGACCCATATATATATATATATATATATATTTCGAATTTCATGAAGCATATGATGCGGCACCAAATTGAAGGCGCGCGAAGCGCGTTGAAAATGCACTAGTAAACGCATAAATTGAATGAGAATCATTCAATTTTTCGGAATCATTCACCTTTCGGAAAATGATTTGATTTCGATACTCTCATAGCTTCGATTTGGAAGACGTGCCATTCTAGTAGAATCGTTAGTATCTTTCCATTCTATATGTATGTTTTAGCTTTTTATTCATTGATTAACAATATCAATATATTATTGCAGTGCCCAGGATATCTAGGATCTGAGATTCCGTTTTTCGGCTTAAAACTGCGTCGCGTCGAGATCACGCACGCACTTATATATTACAGTGTCCTGAGTTTACGGAGCGCGGGCGGCTGTGTAACATTTCCGTTACATAGCGTAGCGCGGCGTAGGAAACCCCTGGTCGTAGATCGCCCGTTTGACGTGTGCGTGTTCGGTGTCGTTCGGGATTATGCTTCGCGTCCACCACGACTGCGCTGCGTTGTTTCAACTGGTTTCAACGCACAAACACTCGCCCAGAAACAGCTGACTCGCGCATGCGGGGCATTCGGAATCGGTATTCCGTGTGACAACAGTAAATGTTATGACGCTACGGCGGTGAGCTGCTGAGCTGCGGTTTGTTGTTCAGTCCGTTTTTACTTGTACCTCCGCGTTTTTGAGTCATGGAGCCCCGATTGTCTCAACAAACTATGGAGCCAAAGGAGTCGCTTAACTATGTCGCCGGTAAGGCAATTACTGTTGCAGTGAGAGCGATTTGAGTGTATTTCACGTTTGTGTATCATTGAATTTCGTTCTAGAGATACGACAAATGATGCACGGTTTTGGGGATCACTCTGAGCCACTGCTTGAAACAGCTAAAATCATCGAAGAAGTTGTCCTCAACCAGATGAGAGCAATAATCCACCGAGCATGTAAGGTCGCCGAGATGAGGGGGAGTCAAGTCGTTTCCGTCGAGGATTTCCTCTTCTTGCTCAGGAAAGACAAGATTAAGTTGCAGAGGCTGGTCAATTATCTGAGTAAGCTTTCCCAGTCCGAATCGGCTTTCCCAGTTGAAAATTGAAAAGAATACTTTTTATCATGTTTTCCACAAGCTCGTTTCATTTTGGAGCTTTTTTATGCATCATATTTATGATTTGAAGATTGATTTGAGATGAATACTTTTCATATTCGGATCACTTCTGAGAGGTTTACTCAATTTTGACATTTAGACTCAATTCACTCACTCTCGTGAGATCATGCATAACTATAATTTGTTGGTTTACGTAGGTGTAACTTGAATGACGATTGTTTCATTTTTCTGTTGGTACATAAATTCATATTGATACTTTTTTGCAGAATTGAAAGACTTGAAATCCACAATGTTCAAATCACTAGACTCGGATGGTCCAGACTCCTTATTAGATGTGAATAATAAAATGGAAGAGAATCGCAAGCTGCCTTTTATAAAGTTCTTGCAAAATATAGACAATACTGGAGAGATGCTGAATGATAAGAGTCTGGTTGATCATGTCAAACGGAAAAGATGTATGAGAGTAGAATTAATGTCAAGGAAACTGGATGAATTAAAATATCTGGAATTCAGCAAAGCTCGATGTGTCTCTTTTGCAAATAAGAATAGACACAAATTCAGTCAATGGATTGGTTCCAGTGGTAAGTCACAGTTCAATATATCCCCATGATTTCAAAATATCCAACATGAGCTGAATCACATAATATGATTTCATTTTAGGAGAATACGAGATAAACAAACAAGGACTTGTAGTCCTAAGCTATTTGGCTTATGAGACAGTAGCTCAAATTGTTGACCTTGCATTTTTGGTTCGACAAGACCAAAATAAATTGCATGGAGATTCAATTGATAGGCTCCAATTCTGCTATCCTAATCCAATTACTTACAGACCTAGTCAATATTCTAAGGTATATATGAAAACTTTGACTCAAAAACTCAAAAAGTTATTATGAAAGAGATAAAATTTTATCGTATTTCGACTATTTTCAGCCAAATATGACAAAACCAATCACTCCAGCAGAGGTGCATGAAGCTCTTCGCCGATTCTGGTCACCTCAGTTAGAAATAACGGGACCGTTTCATCGTTGGACATTGAGAAAAACACACATGAAATTTTTATCTTGTTAAATGTAGTCTTAGAGGTAATTTTATTTTCTTTATGCTTTTTACTTAAGGTCTAATTTTAAAAATGAATAGATAACTCACTCGTGTGGTGACATGTAGGAAAATGAGAAGAGTTTGTACTTAAATTAAATATTTATTCTACTATAGGACATTTTTTCACGTTATTATCTAATTTGTACTTAAAACTAAACTCCCATTGTTTGCGCCTTATACATTATGAGTTTATACAAATGCTGACCTTACTTCTGTATCATGGAGAGAGTAATGTGGAAACTCTTGCTCTCCCCTCTGCTCCACCTGTTATACAAGTACCAGATTGATTAGCAGTCGACCAGTCACAACATAGTGTTCCCTTGTGTCCACTCAGTTCCAAAATTTTTGCTTGTGGACTTGGTGGCATCTGTAGAAAATCACAATATTCAAAAAATTTAATTTAGAAAAACTCATGAGAGTACATGTGCACATGTATCTAACTTATTTTCATGAAGAGAATACACAAATATAGGATAAGAATCAATTAAAATTTTCAGCAGTAAGAAAACGACTCTTTCAAAAAATCTCTTCCAAATATGGAGTCGAGTCTTTGGTGCATGAGTATTTACTATTTCTTATATTTCTTTTTATATTTCTATGAAAAAACTTTCTAGCAATACATTGTTAATATTTTTTTTAATAAAGAAATGCAAACAAACCTTATATATATTGCCTCCAGCCTGAGTGCAAAGTAACATGTGTGTACCGCTCTGGTCAAATGTAAACAGTTTCCCATGAACTGGTATTTTTTCAATTTTGATCTTTGTCTCCCAAACCACTTTGCCAGTCTGACTGAGACTTCTCTGACAAAGTTTCCCATCCTCGCTAAGTGCACATATATTTGTGAAGTCATTGGTTAGCTCAATATCAATAACCGGGCTTGAGTGGCAGCTCAGATTATCTATAATTTCATTTCTTCTCAAATCATGGATTAGCACATTGCCATTTGACAATCCAGTAACTAGCAACTGTCCATTGTGGTTGAAACTTGAGCACAAGGCTGTAAGATTCTTCTCCAGGGGCAGGGTTCGCTCAACCTTCTTTGTCTTGATGTTGTAAAGCAACAGCTTACCCTCCCCTGCATCTGAGACTGAGCATACAAAGCTTGAATCTGTGGGGTTGCAGACAAGCGAGACTATTCTGGAGCCCTCATGTTGGATCTCCCATAAGGTTTTGCAGTCACGCGTGTCGTGCAACTGAATTGCACCATTGTTGTCCCCGTGGATGAAATAGCGCTCATTTTTCGATATCCAATCTAGGGCTGTGACCGCTTTGTTAGAATTGGCAGTTGAGGAAGTGAATGTAGCTACAGTCCTACAAAATTATTCAATGGGTAATGAAAATATATTAAAAAAAATAGTGTTATGTATATCATTTTTCATTATATTACTTTGGTGATGGAATTGGAGTCCAAATCTTTATAACACCATCTGCATCTCCAGTCGCAACATAAGAACCACTAGCATTACTTTTACACTGAATAATGGACGTTTTGTGCTCAGTATACTCTTCCTGAGAACAAATTTTGTAATATTAAAACAGTTATTCTGTTATTTACATGGTTGAAATGATTACTTTTTTCATTGTTTTCAAAAATTATTCAATGTTAATTATTTGAAATTTCATCTGTTGGAGAAAATTTTCCTTTTCTTACCTGGCTCAAAAGAATATAGCTTGCATCTAATTTATCCTTAGTTTTGGGTTCTCTGCCTGTGTCGACAGAAGAATCCCTTTTTCTAGTCAGTCTTGAATCACAGCTTGTACTTCTTTTTGCTACTGCCTCTGATTTACTAAGAGAAGTAATTCTTCCTTTGGTATTGGCTCTTTTTGTTACGCTTGCATCTGTTTCTGCATACTTTTTAATACTACTGGTGGACTTCCTACTCAAAATTGGACTTGATCCACCTCCTATATTTCTAATGAGATTCCTTAAGGTCTTAGGATTATCTACTACAGGAGATTCCCTAAAAAAAAAATCATACAATTTTTAGAAATGAGTCAGTAGATGGATTATTGCAAGAAATTCCCGGAATCAAACATACTGGGCAATTATATAAAAGTCATCCATCAGAGGTGGCTGTTGTGGACTCGGTCCTGCATTTACATCTAAAACAGATTCGATCTTTATCATATCACTAAGTCTCTGCCTCAGCCTTTCATTCTCTTCTTGCAATCTCCTGATTTTGTTTGTGTCCTCATCTATCATTAGAAGTGTTGGCATTGGCATACACTACAATTATTAATCAATGAATTATATTATATTATATGTATATATTGAATAGATAGATTGAAAATTTAACTATTTATGTTCTATTTGAATACATACTTGAAAAATAGTTGCTAAAAAGTTGTGTAGAGACACCAGCATTGTATCTTGCCATTGCCTGCTAAAATATACTGAAAAAGTAGGATTCTCTTCTGGATTCTTTATAAATGGAAGAGCTGAAAAAATATTTCATAAGTTATCACATACTTTGGCTGAGCAGCTCTAATTCATTAAAATAATCTTTGAATACTTCAACTCACCAAACCACTCTCTCCACTCGGAATGTCCCTGTAATTCTGGGGTCATTTTTGTAAAGAAATCTTGAACTTTGTCAGGCTTGTTACTGATGATTGCATTAATAAGGTACATTTTTAGAACAGCATTTTCCAATTTGCGGATACCAGGTACAAAGTGGTTTTCCAATCTAGTGAATAATCTTGTGTCCAAGTGTCCCCAAAGTTCACGTAGTAATGTTAAATCGTATGCATGTATGTACTGCATGAACTGATCCACAATTTTGTCAACCTACACGAAAGAAAAGAATTGATAATGAGTGATATTTTTAATATAAATAGTATTCAAGAATTTTAATTCTATTCAAGCAAATGAAAATTTGGAGATTTTAAAATATTTCAAAATTGCCATCCCATTAAGATAAATCACAAATTTAGATTATCGTAATAACATGTGCCTTTATAATTCCAAAAGAATGTGATAAATTTGATATTTTATAATTACATTTGAAGATCTGATCTTAAATAATTATAACACCATTTGAAAAACTATTTTTAACAAAAGCATTTGTCTTCAATAGCAATTTTTCTTATCAATGCACTGCTGATATTGGTTTTATGCCCATATTATCAGCTTAATACCATTCTTATTATATCTGCATTTCTCTAAAGAACACTCTTTGAACGATCAGGAAACTTGTTAAATTTAATATAATGTGTTTTTCTACTCATTCTAAACCCATTGAATCTTGAACAATCTGTTTTCTGTCAAGTGTCCAACTATCCAACTATAGAAAACAAACGAAAAATTGAAATTGAAACTGAGTACATCGATTTACGAGTTTTTCTTGTGCGTTTCCCGAAATAACGAGAGAATTCGGAAGTATAAATTTCTAAATCTTTTGAAAACTATCGCAAACTCAGCTGGACAGTCACGCAAAATCAGACCCCCCCCCGATTCCGCCCCCCGGACAGAGAAGCAACCTGCACACATGACACAAGCCCTGCACACTACTGTCAAACTCGACATCGATAATTGTCCGAAGCAGCGAGCTCGACTGAGAGGCAAAGCAAACGGCCGCATATCCTACCCGGAAGCCCTTCTCCTTCTCGGCCTTGAGGTCGGCGTCGAACGCGCGAAGGGTCTGTCCGAAGCCCCGGAACAGCAGGTACTCCTTGACGAGCTCGTCCACGTACTGCACGTGCGACATGTCGCGGCTGCTCTCTCGGGCCCACGTTTTTTATTTTGACAGCGCGCCCATGTCAGCGTGTGTTGTTGTCCGACACAGCCATGTCTCTCTCCATATTTCTCAATATTTCTCTCCTCGCGCGCGAGTCGCGACTGCAACACATCACACGGCACACCAAGAAAAACGCACTGTATATAGCGGCAACACTGCAGTGTGCTTTGGCACTTGCAGAGTGCAGACGCCTGATGTAATGTATATATGGTGCGATCCGGCCATGATGATCCGGCAACGCCACAAAGTTGACGCGCTACATTTGAGAGACAAAAGATGTGCATCAGTGGCTTAGCGCCGCGAGGAGGATTGAAAAAACTTGGAGTAGGAGTTTTACGATGCAGTTTGAAAATAACTTTGACTTTTTTCATTGTATGTACAACAAATTTTCTTCATCGTCAATAGGATTTATTCTATAGGATCGAGTGTATTCAATATATTCTGGAAGAAATGTTCCATCGGTTGAATTACTATAATTTTTGTCCAAAATCAGAATGGTTCCCACTCAAAGTAAATAAATTTCGTGAACTATAAATTTCTTCTAGTCTAGTTTAAAGAAGGCATTTTTTAAATGGGTTAATATAGATTTGTCCTTCAAAACAGCTAATTTTTTTTCTTGCACGTAGTGACATTATTAATTTTAGATGGTAGGAAAATGATTTATGAAACACATCACTATGTTATGTAAGATTCGTCAATTTGCTCTTGATTAAACAATTGTTGGCATCCGTTTCCATGCATTCTATTTATCTTTATGGGAACTACTAGTGTAGTCGCATGACCTGCATTTCGTAGCACTTTTCACGGCACGTGTCTACCCAAATTTTTTTGACGCATTTGGACCCCCTGAAAATAATTTTTTTGGGTAGAACACGCGAAAGTGGTTAGGTCAATTGTTATTAACAGAAATAGCAACAAATTCATAATATGCGCTATTTTGATCGGAAAAAATTTTTTTCATATTCTTCAGCTAATTTTAATTGAAAAATGATTCCATAATTTTTTTCGTAACGTTGATATTTTCCGAGAAAAAAATTCCTAAACTTTTAAAAAACGCTTATTTTGCAATTTTCAAACCGATTTTACATAAATAATTTTGCATAATTGCCAATCCAGCGACTATGCATATTGTTCTTCAATCTCACATTTATCATATGAAACAGTTACTTGTTGTAATTTTTTGTATTTATGACATTTTTTTATATGTAGAATCATGATGATATTGGGCCGGTACTTACCTTCATGCCGCAAGTGGTGGCTAGTATAACCGTGCGCGAGTTGCAGAAACGCTTGATTTGTGATGATAAAAAAATGTCATAAATACAAAAAATAACAACAAGTAACTGATTCATATGATAAATGTGAGATTGAAGAACAATATGCACACTCGCTGGATTGGCAATTATGCAAAATTATTTATGTAAAATCGGTTTGAAAATTGCAAAATAAGCGTTTTTTAAAAGTTTAGGAATTTTTTTCTCGGAAAATATCAACGTTACGAAAAAAATTATGGAATAATTTTTCAATTAAAATTAGCTGAAGAATATGAAAAAAATTTTTTCCGATCAAAATAGCGCATATTATGAATTTGTTGCTATTTCTGTTAATAACAATTGACCTAACCACTTTCGCGTGTTCTACCCAAAAAAATTATTTTCAGGGGGTCCAAATGCGTCAAAAAAATTTGGGTAGACCCGTGCCGTGAAAAGTGCTACGAAATGCAGGTCACGCGACTACACTATACATGCTGACAATGGAAAACTTTGTTTGTTCTTCAATCTTCCCGGAAACACAAAACGGTTAAATCCATATACTCATTTATAGACGAGAGTATTAGCACTTGCCTCTGTATATTACGATGTTGCAAACAAAAAAAAATTGAAAGATAGAGAAATCTCATTCTAATTATGATATTGGTGAATAAAATTCTTGGCTTGAAATATCATCCCGATATTTTATGGGAAAATAATAACTGGCCAATAAGTAGATACCCGGGAATACGGTATATTAGAGCGGACTTGAAAAATCTTGAAATCAGAATGATACAAGCACTCAAGTGTTTATTAGTATTACATTGAATAGAAGCAATAAAAAGTCGCAGTGAACACAAAAATGCTAATTATATTATAAAAATTGACATTTGATGATATAGAAGAGATATATTTTTATTTTGTGAAATAATTCATGACTGGAAATACATATGTTATTTCCCCTTGAATGACCAATCACAAAATATTGAATTGAAATATTCACATTGGTTCCTCAATTCTTTTTGGCTCCTTCGATAGCCTTCTTGATAGTATTTACGTGCTGATCAATTTTTTTTATATAAGGCCGTTGCTGTTCGTTGCGAGTATCAACAAGTTCAGCGACGGCTCGATTGTATTGCTCGGAGCTCAATTTCTTTTGTTTCAACTCGGTAACTTTAGACTCGTATCTGTTTTCTATGACGCTAATGGTTACTAAGAGCTTCATAATGTCATCCCCGTTGATATTAATCAGCCCCCGAACAGTGCCCTTATCATTGGCATGAGCAGTTTCATTTTTCATGGATCTCAAACAGATATTGTAATCGACGGAATTCAAGAATTTCCCTAAAGATACATAATCAAACCTCGAAGGATCAATGGCATTCTTGATAATATTATAGTGGTTGGAAGTATTGACTTGTAGAAGGCAAATCTCTATTCTGTTTAACTCAGCGTATTCTATAAAGGCTTGGCGGTATGACTCGATTGACGAATTCTTGTCTCTCAATTCATCAAATTTCAGCTTAAAACCTTTGAAGATCTTGAAACTGTCTTTTATGGTTTGCAGTATGGCGTCTCCATTGACATTAATCAGCTCCTGTAGAGTCGCATTGCCCTTATAACTGCTGGCATCGTGAGTTACGCTCTGCCGACTTCTCGTTGTGGCATTTTGATAATTGACGGACTCCAAGAATTGTAATAGGTTTACGGTAGATACCACTCTTTCAGAATTGAGGTTCTGAATAGTCTTACTCTGAAAGAAGTCAATTCATCAAATTAGATCGACGGTTTGTGAAAATCAAAGGAGGCTTCAAAACTATGACAATGGTGCATAAGATGCCACTGTAATGAATTAGACAAATAGTATAAAATCAAGACTTGGATATCAGAGCTTGGAATATTTCCGAGTTATTTCACTCTAACTTATGTAATATCTCTCTAAAGACGCGAGTAATTTAGGAAAAATATTTTTTAGAACAACCTTCAATGATTTTCGGAAAAAGTTTGAAAAGTTAATTTTTCCATATTTTTCTGGATAACTCTTTTTATATTAATTGTTACTACAAACATCTGATGTGGAATTATTATTCTCAATGAAATTGTAGATGAAGTGAAAGTAGCCACACAATGACTGAAGCATTGAGAGGGCCAAAAAAGTAAAAATTAAAACACGAAAAATCTTTGAGAAAATATATTTTTTCCATAAATTGTTATCGAAGGGAATTTTTAAATGAGACTTTTTTATGCTGATATCATAATCTTTGCCTTGATCCGATTCTGAATCAAAAGAGTTTCAAAAGTGATGGGTTCTTCTACTTTGACAAATGATCTCCACGAGTGCCTATATCGGTTCAGAGAAATGTAAAGCAAAAATAATAGGAAGTTAAAATTCTCTAAAAAATAATAATACTCGACCCCATCAGATTTTTAAAAATTTCACGCAACTCTTTATTAAGTAATCCATGAATATTTAGTATAAATTCATCCAAGGAGAATGTATATATGAATCAATTATGGATTATGGAAACATAATTAAAAAAAAGTTACAATAATTCTAAGATCTAAGACTCGAAAAATAATCTTCATTTTCGCAATAATAGATAAAAAGTAATCTAACGTGTTATTAGATTCATTCAACACTTACATATGCGAAAGCAATGCCAACGAGGGCGAAGGTGAGGAGTTTGATTAACATGGTTATGAGCTTTGGTTGAGTCGGACTAAACTATACCGAAGTCTACAAGTACTTATATACGTAAAAGTTTGATGGTTCTTATCTGAAAACTATTTCTGCCTAGTTGGATTACAAAATTGTTGGAAATGTTATCGAAGATAATAAGATAATGTGTACCCTTTGGTCGCATTAATTATCATATGCCTATGTCTGATAGGCATGTATCTGGTCCGTGTGACAATTTTATCTGAACTTTTTGGAAAGTTCTTCGATTATTTCTGTTGCTACGTGATTCAGAGAGGTAAAATTTATACTATGTATGTAAATTTACACAAGGTCTTTGACTCTTATATTACTGTGCAGGAAATACTTGGAAAGATATTAGAGTCGAAAACTGTTAATAAGTCCTTTGGTCTGAAGTTAATCTGATAAAAGTTACCAATTTCAGAACATTTTTCGACATATTCGTATCGAAATTATTCATATTCATATGACTTTGAAGTTGAGGATTTCAATATGAATGAGTTTACGTAGAAAATCAACGCAAAACTTGATGTTCGACTTGTCTCAATATCGTATACTGTGATGAATGTTTTTGACTCTTCTGATTTTCTAATGATTCGCACATTGAAACCCTTTAATCTTGGTGTGATGGGCACGCATGAAAAGTAGAAAGACTGGATGAAAAATTGTTTAATCTAGTCGAAAGACTTGTATATTCGCTTGATTTACTGGAATTTAACTGTGTTTCTCACATAGAACATTGTAAAAGATAGAAGAATGGAGAGAAAACGATTAAAAAATACAATATTCTCCACGATTATCTTATTTTATTAACAATGTTCTGAACATCTTCTTGAACTTGTTTTCGGAAAAATTGTATATATACTTAGACAGCTGGTGTTGACAGAAACTATCATTTGAAATAGTTGGAAATTTTACCAAAAATAATACGAGAATATTTATCCTCTAATCGCGCTCATTATCATATGTAACCATGTATCTGGCCTATAAGATTCTTTTATCAAAAATCTTTGGAAAGTTTTTAAATATTTTTAAGTGATTCATAGAAATCTAATTTATTTTTAATATGTAAACTTACGCAAGGTGACTCTTATATCACTGTGGAAATATCTGGCTAAATATTGAAGTCAAAATCGTCAATTATTTCTGGAGTAATTTTTTTGTTTTATAAAAATCGTGAATTGGTTTTAAATTAAAGGACAGCCATAGAAGTTCATTTTTATGCACTATATTTATTTTCATATAAACTATTCTGACAATGGAAAATTCGCTATTCAGGACACAAATAGTTATGATAGCTCCTTCTTATACTGGAAGGATTGCCAGAACAACTTTTTCTTATTCTAGATTTTGTTGTTTTGCTTTCTCAAAGAGAAAGCTTTGTAATGGGGTAAAAATCGTCCCATCGAATCGGACTTCGGGACCTCGATTTTCGTAATCTACGGGTCGAAAAATATGGAAATCCGAAAATGTCTGTATGTATGTATGTACGTACGTACGTACGTATGTACGTCCACTTTTTTTTTGTCGTACGATAACTTTCGAAGGAATTGTCCGATCGTCCTGAAATTTTGCACACAGGTTAGTCGCCGCAAAATCTCGGCCGAGTTCAATTTTCAGCCAAATCCGTTGTTTATTTCTCTAGCAACCGTTACTAACGTGTTTTTGATAAGTTCCCATATAATTCATGATAAATGATCATTTGGGTTTGTATGTTTATGGGATTCTATAAGAGACATTTCCCGTAGAAACCATTGATGACGTCTCTAGTAACCGTTGTTTACGTCCTTATTAATCGTTACTATGGAGTGGGAAAAGTCTGTTGGAGGTCCATTTTCGGAACCGTTGACGACAAAGAAGTAAGAACACCGAAGCTCGGATATTTACCATAGCAACCGTTGTTTACGTCCTTAGCAACCGTTACTATGGAGTGGAGGAAATGAGTTAGAGGTTCATTTTGCTTTCTCAAAGAGTGGTGATCAATGCAAGTTGAGATTCAATTGCAATACTTTGAGAAAGCATGTGTGTGTGTGTGTGTGTGTGTGTGTGTGTGTGTGTGTGTGTGTGTGTGTGTGTGTGTGTGTGTGTGTGTGTGATATACTATTCATATGTTCACACATTCACAATATCATTAGGCGATACAAAGTTATCAATTTGCTCAACCAGACAATCTCCCTTTCATTCTTGACAATTTTAAACTTATCGCACGCATATTCAAGAATTTTTTACCATGAATATTACATTTTAACTTTCATACATTGCGCTGGGATGATTTATATCTGGAAAACAACATAATCAAGAAAGTAATTTGATATTGACAGCATTTTCGATTTTGAGAGGCGAAAGTTAAAAAGAATCTTTTCACCATATGAGAGAATCTTTCCAAACAATGTTATCATTTATACTGTCTACATATTACTTTGAATAAAATACATTGATAAAATTATCTATCCCAGAGTTATAAACACTCTCGTCCAAATTCTAATTTACTGTATATATCTCATGCTCTCTCAAAAACTTATCATTCTTTGAGAGAAAAACCAATCTCTCAAAAGCTGTTAGAAGTCTTAGAGTTCCTTATTCGATTCATCAACCTGGATCGCCACGGTGCCATCCATCGTAACGTGGAAGCCTAGTGCTGCGCCAATTTTCTGATTCATGCCATTGAATATGTCCGAAAGTGCTCCCTGAATTGAGAATTAATTTTCATATTATTCGGTTCGTGAAACAGTATTCCACTCACGCTGGGTATATTTTTTAAATGTCCTGTAAATGAGCATTCACAACATAATGTATCCGACTGGTGCGTTAAATTTTAATTTCTCGTGTGGATATGCGACGTTCATCGCCTGCCACTCGTTGATATGTCCATACGCGTCTTAGAAATTCCACGCACTAGTTGCATAATATACTATTTTTTCAATAGAAACAATCAAAATTCATCATTTAATGATCAGATTAATTTTGAAAGGAAAGTTTGATGTACATACTTGGATGTATACATATCGCATGAAGTGAATATTCGCGTTTATTATATCGATTCCATATCAGAGCTAATGATGTGGAAAATATGTTTTTAGTATATACAAAAAGTATAGATTCTTTCAATTCTTCGAGTTGCTGAGCACATGTGACTGAATCTTGATCATAAAATGTAGCCAAGTAATATAATTTATCGAGAGTGAAGTATATAACAACACTTAGGCTAAATTGTTCCTAACCCTATATACTTCAATTATTTCTTGGCAAACTTATTGATGAGACGATAGTAAAATTTTTATATCATTACATCATCGCGATTTCTTTCTAATTGTGATGCGAATTGAAATGCAAGTACATATATTCCCTACACGTTATAGTAGAAATTCACATAAAAGGTAACTGATATATATATAATGATAACTATGGTCCACTAAGTCAGATAAATAAATATTTATCATTAAAACTTGTGGATATAATAAGCTATTAATTATAACTAATATAAAGTTCCATTACCTGAATTACCCCGAGGCACATTGAGCATAAAGCAAGACCGAAAGTCATGTAGACTATCGACAGCATCATGTACAGAGGGTCCTAAAGCAAAATAGTAAATGAAAGTTCATGTTATACGAGCATGAAGATGTGTCAGAAGTATATCATGAAGTTGTGAAACTTGAACTGACTTGAGGCACGAAGTCACCGAATCCTATGGTACTTGTGGAGATGAAAATAAAGTAGAAACTCTCGAAGAGTGACCAATCCTCGATGAAGTTGAACACAACTGCACCTGCGAGACTGTAAAGTCCTAGTATAGCAATAGCCAAAGTGACGGGTAAGTTGAATTCGTCGTCGATCTCGCATGGCTTCTCGGGACTCGCCTGTAAAAGAATTTGCCCATTGCTCTTAACTGTGTCTAGTGGATTGTTATCAAAGTTAATGAACCTGAGTAAATTCAACCATATATCGTAAAAAAAAAGCCGAAACTTACACCACGAGTTGTTCTTCCTTTACGGCAACTTCCATTGTTGTACAGCTTGCGTATAAAAGCCAGATAAAACTTGATAGCCCTTGTGAGCAGTTTACCAAAATCAGTTATTACGATGATAAACAATGGAATGCCGATTATAGCATAGGCTATGGTTATTGCTTTGCCGGTATTTGTACTTGGAGAAATGTGCCCGTAACCTGCAATATAGTTTCATATTATAATATTGAACAGAGAATGTCCTTTGGAATCATCGCCAAAAATGTATCTTTTTTGTCGTATTCGGGATTAGATTTTTGAATGCTCATCTGCATAATTTCCATGAGTTTTTTTTTCAAAATTACTATAATCCGATTTTGAATATTATTGAATTCTCGAGAGTCCATTCGCCAAGTAAAATTCGTATACTGTGAAAATTACTATTTATTCTACTAGTTGGCAAACGTTTCAAAGATTTCATATATATATATATATATATATATATATATATATATATATATATATATATAGAGAGAGAGAGAGAGAGAGAGAGAGAGAGAGAGAGAACAGTTAGGCATTACAACTCTTTTTGGCGCACGAATTGGCGCCGATATTTCAAAAGCCACTTTCGTATTTGATGCCGCAGACTTCCTGTGTAGATGAGACGCATCAATTTAATTCAACATTCGCGAAGCAAATGTCGAGAGACAGGAATGTTTCAAAGTTATTGCAGCAAGTTGTGTGGTGAAATGAAAAGAAGTCCTCACCAATAGTTGAGATTACTGTCAAACAGTACATGCAAGCGTTGAGAAACGTCCAGCTTCTCTGGCCACTGTACGTTTGCACCCCTGCCTCGTGAGCTTCGTGCAGCTGTTCCTCGAAATCCATCAGCTTCCTTCTGGCCAAACTCTTCCAATCGTCTTCCCTTAAACTATGACTAGAGCTCCACAAATTGTCTATAAAATCTCTCTTCACTCGTTTGACGCCGCATTTGTAGAATGATTCAAAAGCGCCCTCCGTAAAACGGAAAGCCAAACCACCTAGACCACAAATTATTAGGGACATCATGGTCTCGATGATGCACAGGTTACGCAGCTCCACGATGACCTGAACCTCGTTCGGGTTTTGTCGGCAGAATTCATTGAACTCGGAGATAATGTGGAACAGCGACTTGAAAAACTCTCCGAGCGTAGCCTTTTCTGGGATTTGTTCCTGATTTACATATTCGGGTACCATTAATGATTTTGAAACAAAAGTGTTTTGTGTAAGTGCTGCCGATTTAGGTTCCTGTATGCACGAACCTAACGTCAAAGAGACTATTTTTTGAATCCACGACATTCACGAATTAGTAAACAGTGAAACACTTAGTGAGGATGGAATTTTAATTGTTTAAGGATAGTCAATTTCTAGATCGCGTGACTAGAAGAACCTGAGCAACTTTACATTCATAATGCCATATCCTTACCTCTTTATCGGCCTTTTCTTTCTTCTTCTCCTTCTTCTCTTCTTTTCTCACTTTCTCATCTTCCTTTTCATTTTCCTCTTCCTTGGCAGAATCCGTTTTTCTGCCGAAGAATGGTATCCAAGAGAACCATGAACTTGCTGGGCTCATGGCCTTACTGATCTCTTCTTTCTCATTGTCTGTGTGGATTACGCTTGTTTTCCTCCTACGCACATTCGTTTCTCTTCTGCGTCTCGGAGCATACTCTTCTTCGTCGTCTTCTTCGTACTCATAATCGTCAATGGACTCGCGGTGTGAATATGCGCGCTTTGCCTTGGCCACATCCTCGTACAGACTGTCGTCGCTCAGAGGTATAATTTGTTTTTTTACCGACGGAGATCTGCGAACCTGTGGTTTGAAAGTTATTCAAGTGCAGGCACATTTGAGCTAGGCCAATAGCAGAATTTAACAGCAAAATTCTTCTTTGTGTTCAGATGGTCAAATTGGATTCTTCAGGTTCAGGTTCGTGGACGGAGCAAATAGCAGCGAAGCCAAGTAGCTTGATTCTTCTCAATTCAAAGTCAAAGCTGGTTCAGGTTTACAATGTTAGTTTGATGGCTATTGCTCAAGCTTTGGTCTCGTGTTAGCGGATGAAGCGCATTGAGATTAAGTCTTTATTAATATTTGATTTGAAATAAATGAATTTTAATGCTTAATGCCTGACAGATGTTGAAAACACAGAAACTCATGATAAATTTTCATACCGTTCGAGTTTTAGCTCCTTCGGGTGATCCTAGCCTCTTTCTAAGTTCTCTCGATGGAGCTTCTTCCTGTTGCTCTCGATTTTTTGCCGGTGATTCAGTCCTTCTAGTGACTTTTGTTTCATCCTCTCGAGGAATGGCCTCAGCTCTACAACATTTTTGCAGAAAATTATTTGAGAAATAGGAAAATATTTTTATTGATTTCACATTTGTAAATTACCTATGGGTACAAGATTTAATTTCTGAATTGAATATAAAACTAATAACAGCTAATTCGATGTTTGATCTATATTTATTCCAAATATTAAAATTATTAGGAAATGTTACAAAGTATTGTTAACAAATACCGATGTTAACGATTGATGATGCGGGAAATTAAAAAAAATACTCTACGGGGAAATTTAGTTATAATTCCGATTACGATTTATGTTTACTGAAAAATCCTGATGAAAAATGACTTCTATCTATAGTAAAACTTCTATTTATTGTGCATTATGTAAAATGATCTATCTCTAATAACACTGGAAAGACTTAGTCTATTAGGACACTTGACAATATTTAGCGTTTTAGTTGAGGCGTTTTGCTGATCAAAACTTTAATATTGTGTTTCAATTGATTCACCAAACAAAAACTCTTGGAAAATGCAACGTTTGTTTATCCAATCGACGATTCTCAGTTGAAAAACGATTTGTGGTTTGAGAGCTGGATGTTGAGGGAAGAGAAAATAGCTTAAGAAGTAATTGGAGCTAACACAGACCTGGCAGCAGGTGACCTAGACCTGGCCTTGGCAATGGGCGGCGGTTCTTCGGGTTCAAGCTGCCGGGGCCGGGACCGGGCTCGTTGTTCCTCCAACTCCATGCGCTCGGTATCTTCGACCATCCGCTCCATCCGGGCTCTCCTCTCCTCGTCCTCTTCCATCGTCGCGCCGCTTTCTTCTCCTTCGACTTGTACGCAAATTCACGATCGTTTTAATGAGCCTTAGCATAAGTAATGATTAGCTTCACATGCTTCATTTGTTTTGCAAAAACAAATATCTCCCATGATTGTTTAGTTTTCTCCGATGCGATTTTGAAAATTCTCTTGTGGTACAGGGTACTTTGTTGATTTATTTGTTCAACGAAGTGTTGTTCGGGTTACGAGTGAAAATGAATCACTTGGGAATCGTATGATTCTTGCAAACCAATAAATCTAACGACAATCGACGTTTCTTTCAACACATCTTAGTTTTTCGAAGCTAATCAACTATCGGAGTAACTATTACACGAGTTCGAAGCATTATATTTATTCCACTCTCATTGTTGGAAATTCTACGGCCAATCAATAACATAAAACGATATTTTATATCTGTACCGGTTCAATATAATTCCTTTTCACACAATCTAGAAATCCAAAGCATTGCAATCCATTCTGATATATCTTGGTCGATGCAGAAGCTGATTTTGCTTGATTATTCTATCCCTCTATTTTAAGCAAAGCTGATGTATATGTGCGTTACGAAGATTGTGATTGTCATCGAATGCGAGGAGTCAATATGCTTGTTAGCTCTGCTACTTAAAGTGACCTCTTTTCAATATAAAACTGATCGTTTCTCTCGTTTCTCAGTGTCAAATTCTTTTCAAACCGCCTACGAGAGAAGAAAAAAATCAGTTTGACGAGCTGTAGAAAGCAAATATTTCTTCTCCCGCTAAACAGATTCTTCTAGAATCAAGAAAAGAGTCTAGTATATAGCGTCAAGTTGATTTTCCTTCTTGTTTACTAAGATTCGGTTTTTCAGAGTGTATGAACCTTTAAATTTAGCATGCCGCGGGAAAACAAAAATGCCAACCTCATTCAACGATACACGCGTAGGGGAAATGAAAGTGTTGAGCTCGCTCAAGCTGCGTAAGTGCCTACACTCCTAAAAATCGAATTTTAGGTCCAGTAGGAAAATCCAGTAGGAAAATCAGTTGGACTTTATAACATAACAAGCGTAGCTAAACACTCATCTAGGATCAAAAAAGTTCTAATCCTAGAGGAAATTTTCTTGCTGTAGCATCAAACTGATTTTTCTTCTTGCCCCAAGATCTTATTCTTCCGAGTGTATCGAAACCATTCGTGCACAACTCGAGTCGCACGTTGAATCTTGAGTAATCGGCATTAGAGCTGAGAAATTCATGATATCCGCGGATATCCGAATAATCCGTTGAATATCCGGATGTTCGAATATTTGATTTTACGGATGAAATTCGAAGAGAAAACAAATCTGAATTCAGTTTTGCCATCAGTAAATGCTAAAAAAGCGTTTAACTCAATTGCACTTAGATTTACACTCGGATATCCGGATACTCGAATATATCAATTCAGTTATGCGTATTATTTTCGGGGTATCCAGATATTAGCCAGAAAATCCGTATTCAAGTTCCAGCTCTAATCGGTACACCTGAGGGGTCAGTAATCGAGAGGGAATCACACTCGCACACTCACAGCTGGTGAATCAGGTCCCTTGACACTCAACACTGCGCAGCTCTCGAGCTTGCGTCGTCTTGGCACAACTAGCCCACTCTCTCTCACTACTGCAGCTGCGCTCGAAGAAAAATCGAGTAAGCAAACGAGAACAAATAGCGATTGCGATTACACTGCTCCCTGTCGTCTTCGGCTTGGAGGCTGGCGGCGCGGCTCGGCTCGGGGGTCTTCTCGCGTCGCCTGGCAGCGGCCTTGCGCCGCCGGTGCACCGTGTAGCTGTCCTCCATCGTCGCCGAGAGACTCTCGTCGTCGTCGCCAGCGGCGCAGCCAGTCCCCTGAGCCCGGCCGCGCTAGCGATGCGCCCCAAAATAGCCTCGACCCGGCCGTGAAGTCGGCCGAAACTCTGTCGCCGAGCGCATCTCAGCCTATAGCGCCTGTGTCTCTTCGGCAGGTGTATTTTCGCTGAGTCGCTGCGCCATATGTATACATGCACAAGTTCCAACGACTCCGCTAGCGCCATGCGCCCAGCGGCCCAGCTGATTTTAGGTTAGCTGCACGCTGTCCGGCATTTTGTCGAATCTCCACAGTACTCCACAAAATGGTGTTGCTCCAATGCTCGATTTCCCTCGTGCGTTTGTCTACAGTTTTGCACTAGTCATATTCATGATTGTTTTATGCAATTTATTCAGATAGAATTTTAATAATTATTTTTGTATCTTGTTTATATTCCAAATGGATTATTTATAATTTCCAATCGAAAGAATCGTTAACCTAACTACATTCAAATTTTATGGATAAATATTATAGCAACCAAACAAACTGCAATCATATTTTTACATACGTATTAATTAATTCCATACATTGTCCATTTTCAAAACTCACATTTACATTTCATTCTTCTCATCTTCTGAATATGAAATTTAGATCAAGATTCAATTGTGAACAAAACTAACTAAGTTAACCCATTTCTAACCCATTCATGGTCTTTAACAAGTAGCTCTGCTCAGTCTTCCCTGCATTTAACCTGCATTCTATATCTAACTCACGTCACGTAATTAAGTCGAAACAACCATGAATCAAATCAATCACAAGGTAACTGGGTGTATTATACAGGCCGTCTTTTTTCATTGAAGGATACATATTATGCATCCAATTATACTCTGACTCGTAGATTATAACATTTGGATTACCGATGTCACTATGAAACTATTTGAGATGGATCATTGATACCCTATAAACTTATATGTCACCATATAAAGTCTATTGATTGGAGGAATCACCGAAAATAAAAACGGTAGACTATGCCTTGAAATAAAGTATACATGTACCCTATATGCGCCACCCAAGTGACAAAGATCATTCCATCACGTCAAATAGAATTTCCCAATGTGACTGGTCATAAATTTAAGGTCTACTCAATATCTTCAAAATCAGCCAAGCCGTTTTCATTTCGGACTATCTTACACTGAGATATAGAACTTTGAAAAAAAAATTTGGGAAAATATCTATGTCCACCCTATATGCTCACCCATAGAGACCATATTTTTTCATCCGGTATATTTTTTTGTAGTTCTCTGGTAGGGATCCGATTAGATGGTATAAACTAAAAAGATCTATTGAATACTTTCGAAATAAGTCAAGCTGCATCTGGCTCGGACTTTTCTACGCTGAAGAATAGCATTTTTCACGAGGACGTACGATGAAAATAAAAATTGGATGATTTTTTATGTGCTATTGCAGAACGGAGCTGACGTGAATGTAAGAGACAGGTGGCAATGCACACCATTGCACTCAGCAGTGTATTTGACAAAGTAGTACTAATTGGGTTGGATGTGATATGGAAAGGACATTTTGAGAATTCCCTTCTGGGAGTAGCTGACGATACTTTCATTTGTACTATATGAAGCTGTTGTTATCCAAAGAACGCGGGTAGAAGTACTTTCTCTTAGAAGAAGATTGTTCCAGACAAGATCGGAGAATTTATCATTATTAATCGTGTGAGAAAATTGGTCGCGGTTGTATGAGATATACATTCAGTGGAAAAAATCGAGCCTCGTTCTTCGATATCATTGATCCCTCGTCAAGCCTGGACAGATCCGCGCAGAAAGCTTCAGTAAGCCCAACAGAGGTGGAAGGAAGCAATTATTTCGGCAAATGAATTCAAGAACTAGAAAATTTGGAAAATTGTCGAATTAGTGAAAACATCACATTGACTGGCGGCGTGCTTACTCTCGGGAACCGTACAACACTCGCTAGTATTGCGCAGAATATTGCTTTTCAAGGATATGCGAAATTTGACGATTCAGACATCAAATTTCTAATTTATGCATTTGTCATAAGGCGCCAATATCGAAGAAGTTTGCAGATAAAATTAACTATACTATCTTGTCCTTGCAAGACTGACGATCATTATTCCTTTATGTATGTATACACGATTGCAAACGATCTGGTTGAACGACTTTTATCCAGTCGCTACCGCTCTACTTCTGATCATGAATCCACATTCAATACGACTCAGTCGTTTTATTATTTATGCTGATTGGAAGTAAGTAAGTAAAAATGAGTTACTTCCAATAAAAATCCTCATTCCACGTGTCCATAATTGGCTTGAAGCTCCGTGATATATCAACTTTGCATGGTGATGGCTTTGTCAGCAAAAACATCAGTGTATTTTTTGTTATAATGGTTGAAAAATGTCGAATCTCACAAATTTTTGTGTGTGTCTAAGTACGTGTGTAACGATCATTTTAAGACGCGATAAATTTCGAAGGAATTATCCGATTTTCCTGAAGTTTTGCATGCAAACTGGCGAGCATTGAGCTCAATACTCACAAGGAGAGGACAATACCTGCGGGTGTCCAATCACGATTAAACTTTGTAAGATGGCTCATGGGTGAGATAAACGTAAAGTATTATCGACCTCCTCCATTATACAGTGTACCCATGTATATTCCGAAATCCATACATATAGGTATACTGTGCATGCGTAAAACCAATAATAATCCGTGAATATCTTTAGGAAAACGAAACTTTGAATTTCAGAAACTTTCTATAAACAGTGCCGTTTCAGATTGACAAGTATAAAAAGTGCCATTTCAGAAAAAATCAATAAAAAGTGCCATTTCGGAAAATTTCTATAAAAAGTGCCGTTTCAGGAGAAATTTTTTCCCTCGGAGTTTTTCTGACTTCGGGGATGATGTCGTATGCATGTGTCTGTATGTACATGTGTGTATGTGTGTGTACACGTCTGAAAATGACAACTTGATCCCACGTCGAGACGTGATACTCTGAAAGTAAACTATTTACATTACATATTTTCTTCATCTATGGATTTGGATGAAAATTGGTATCTATACGTTTTTGAGGTCGCTGATTACGAATCCGGCATCAAATTTTAAAAATCAAAATTAGAGCCTCTAAGATCACCTGACGAAAATTTGAAAAGATACTGGATTTTGATGAAAATTAGTATACGCAAGTTTTTGAGGTCACTGATTATCGAATCTGGCCTTAGATTTTAAAAATTCGAATTTAGCCTCTAAGATCACCTGACAAAAATTTGGAAAAAAATGGAATTTTGTTGAAAGTTAGTATATATGGGATTTCGAGGTCGCTGATGACGAATCCGGCATCAAATTTTCAAAATTAAAATAAGAGCCTCTGAGATCACCTGACAAAAATTTGAAAAAATACTGGATTTTGATGAAAATTATTATACGTGGGTTTTTGGGGTCACTGATTACGAATCCAGCCTCAGATTTTGAAAATTCAAATTAGATCGAGCCTCTGAGATCACCTGACAAAAATTTGGAAAAAAATGGAATTTTGTTGAAAATTAGTATACATGGGATTCCGAGGTCGCTGATTACGAATCCGGCATCAAATTTTAAAAATTAAAATCAGAGCCTCTAAGATCACCTGACAAAATTTGGAAAGATACTGGATTTTGATGAAAATTAGTATACGTGGGTTTCTGAGGTCACTGATTACGAATCCGACCTCACACTGAGAAAAATTCTCTTATCGGAATCTGCCATATGATATAGTAAACGTAATTATAGAAGAATCTACTATAAATATCGTTAAATTAACTTTATTTATAACTATAACCCTCACGTTTTATAGTTTTTTCATGAATGTTCAATTACTATTTGATTATTGTTCATCGACCAATAATTATTGTTTAATGAACCAGAATTATAAGTCATGTGTGTCCGCTCAATCATATCTACTATAAATAAAAGTACTGTATAGAGTAAAATCTACTTTAAATATAGTATAATTAATACTTTTTCCATGGTATACATGAGTGAAATTTGTATAGTTGAATTCACAATATCTCATAGCTGGGTCAAAATAGAACTATATTTATAGTAGATTTATAGTTGACGCAACTATAAACTGCTCTCAGTGCAGATTTTAAAAATTCAAATTAGATCGAGCCTATAAGATCACCTGACAAAAATTTGGAAAAAAAATGGAACTTTGTTGAAAATTAGTATATATGGGATTTCTAGACCGCTGATTACGAATCCGGCCTCAGATTCTAAAAATTCGAATTTAGTCTCTAATATTGCCTACCGAAAATTTGGTAAGATACTGGATTTTAATAAAAAATAGAATCCATGGGTTTTTGAGGACGCTGATTACGAATCCGGCCTCAGATTTCCAAGATCCAATATAGACCATTCGAGAAAATACACTGGGTCTTGATGAAAATTATTATATGAGGGTTTTTTGGGAGTCAATCAATGGTTAAAACAGTATAATACAATCTGAGGTCGGATTCGTAATCAGCGACCTCAAAAACGTATAGATACCAATTTTCATCCAAATCCATCGATGAAGAAAATATGTAATGTAAATAGTTTACTTTCAGAGTATCACGTCTCGACGTCGGATCAAGTTGTCATTTTCAGACGTGTTATACACACACATACACACATGTACATACAGACACATGCTTACGACATCATCCCCGAAGTCAGAAAAACTCCGAGGAAAAAAATTTCTCCTGAAACGGCACTTTTTATAGAAATTTTCCGAAATGGCACTTTTTATTGATTTTTTCTGAAATGGCACTTTTTATACTTGTCAATCTGAAACGGCACTGTTTATAGAAAGTTTCTGAAATGGAACTTTTTATAGCAAGTTTCTGAGATGGAACGTTCTTCCTCCCAAGCGACGAACTATGTTCGATTTAAAATCATGTCGTGATTCAATTTTCGTTCATAGAATTATGTGCGACGATTCGGAACTTCTATTATTGATTCAATTCTAGTCTCTGTCCATTTTCACTTCACACAAAGTCTCATTGAAAAACCAAAAATACTGTGCTAGTTCAGCCGACAACGATTTTTCATTGGAGCTGTGTACATACATATCGAATAATTTCCTCAATATAATATATTTTTATGTATCATTTTTTCAATAGTTAGAAAAATGTTGAAATTTACGAATGAATGAAAAAATCTGTTCCAAATTTAGACTACGGGGAGCTTTTCGCAGACAGAACATCCAACAAATGATCAGAAGCGAAACTGTCTGCTCGATCCAAATGTTTGATCAGTCGGCGATCTAGCAAATCAATTACCCGAATATATCGGTCTAACTATGCGCATGACGACCGGCTCCCGAGTATCTCTAATTCAACTATTGAGTGAATGATTTTAACAAGAGATGTTTATCCGACAAGTATATCCGTCTTTCAGTGCGAGATGTTTTTCGTAATGATACCGATGTCATCGCACTTCTTCATGAATGAATAATTCTTAATACCCAGTTTGTATTGTTTGATTTTATTCAAAATTGATCCCGACCAATTAATGTATACTATGCACATACAAATGTTCAAAACTTTTTACTACAGTATTTAACATCAATATTAAAATGTCAATAGCTAAATGAAAATGCGTCTTTCCCTTCATCATAAACCAGAACATCGGTATGCGTGAGATTGTAACTGAAAGTCAGATGACGATGGTCGAGACGACGTCAGCTATTACTGCATAAGGAAGAAAATTCTAGATTTATACTGATAAGATTTATACTTGAAAATGTCACATCAGTTTCCCAAAACTAATTTCTATTCTACTCAAAATGCTCTTGTTCGCATCAAAAATAAGTGAAGCCAATTAGCCAGCCAAACAGCTGTTTTTAGAACACTTTGAAGTTGAACACCGTTGAATTATCTATTTTATTCTGCAATTGTCATTGTCGCACTATAAGTTTTCTCCCCCAAATTAGTATATTACATTTTTTTATTCCAATGCGGCTACTCAATTTCATGCAAAAGAAGCTCATCTTTCGACTGGTCACATTAGTTTTTCTCGAATTATTTTTCCACACTGTCCATACGATTGGTTTTAAAGAAACTCAAGCAAGCTCAAGATCGTTCCTCTGAGCAGGATCTCAAAATTATCATTTAGTGTTCCTATTATGAATGAAAATGTTGCTAATAGTAGGAACTTGCTTTTTGCTATATAGTATTCCTATAATAATATAATAATAGAATTACCGATTATTCCGAGTGATTTAATCCATCTCAATATGTGATAATGAACTGAAAGACGGAGTTAATTGAATCAATATTTGAGAAATAAACGTTGCGTTTTTATAGACATGTTACGATGATTTAGATATGTATTTTTGAGTTGAATGTCAGAAGTTTTTAATAAATTTCAATGGAAACTTGATTGAGAGTTTATTTTGATGCCAATTTGATCGTCCCTGTATGTGTATAGAGGCTGCAACAAGTGATTATGAAATCATTCCAAATTGACTGCTCTTTTGCGTTTTCCTGATATTTTTAATAGGTTAAAGAGGTCGGATGATAACTATAGAGATGGTTTCTGATAGGTAATGAGCTAGCCTTCAAGATACCGTTTGCAGAATTTCAAAATTCTAAGTTTATCATATTCGAATTCGGGAAAAAACCCTTAAGGGGGCATTGGCTGCAGTTACCTTAATTATTAAAAAGAACTGTTTTATTTTGTTTTGTATGCAACACAGCTCCAAATGACTTTTTGGAAATGGAGGAATTGGAAAATGGATTAACTGGGTTGAGGAAGCAGGCCAAAATGCTGATGCATCAAAAATATCGAAAATTATTGATAGCTAGATTAGGTGAGGAGCAGATGTTGCTGATATTTAGTTTAGATATTTGCCTTTAACGATAATTATCGAGTGTTGATCCTCAACAATTGTCTCCCCTTCTCTACTATATTATTGCCCGTATGACTATGATAATCTTTCTCGCTTTGGAGGTGTTTATTAGCAGGGAGCTATTTCTTATCACTGCATAAATATTTTCAAATATCTATAATCCATCTCTTTGAAAGAGCGCATATAAGTTAATGAAAGAGTTATATTAATTGAGAAAAGCATGGGTGAATTCCGGGTCGAAGAAAACCACGTTTCAAATCTTCCGGCGAAGAAAGGAACATTCCAGAATCTCCTAACGTAGGAATACTGTTCTGATGGTTCATTTTTTTTTTGAGAAATCGTTTTAAAGAGCAGTGGAAGAAAAAAAGTTTTGAATAAATGAAATTCTGATTCTCCGTGATGATCACGAAGATTTGGATTGTTTACTCCGTTATGAATTTTATTGCCTTATTCCTGCATCATATTGGAAGAGGGCATGTATTAAAAAAATAATCCATATATTATAAAAGGAATAATAGAAAGGTTTTGAGGATAGGCAATAAATCTACGACAAATATCCAATTTTTTTCCGTTTTTATTATTAGAACACAATATTCTTCTTTAAAATTCTTGTAACTGTAAAAGTGACGTGGTCCAACTTGACGAAAATAGATCAGTGATACATAAATAAAGTTTATCGAAATTTGCCATTTATCATTGTATATTTCAAAACGTCTTGATTTATACAAGTTGTATGTATATCAATATGCATTAGATTTTAGGTATTGATTCTCTCAACGGTGAATTCATTGCATCAAAGTTTAAAAACGAAGTTATACGACGTTAATCAATATAACATATAAAAAAAGTTAAAACTCAAGTCTGATGATTGTAAAGTAAATAATCTATATAATCAAAATCAACAAAATAAATTACCAACTTTAATTGTAATAGCAAATACTCCATGTACTTCAATCTTGTAAAATTATTATGCACTGTGCGCACAAGACGGTGTGCGTATACACCCAATGTACTACACATACACACTAGTCACTCTTAATCATTCCATACAACTTTTAACTACATATTCATACACTCACACATAGAAATGATCTTTGTACATTGAGTTTTACATGTCACGACGCTCAAGAAAACATTCGAAATTCATTTTATTTTTCAATTAGAATAAAAAAAATTGTCCCTATTAACTACGTAATAAATATATAACTTTTCTTCCTCTTTTCAAGGGAGAGTTTGCTTCTCTTTCTCGTGAAAATAGTTCAAGTGTTTTTCATATAAACAGACTAGCATAGCGTTGTAAACGATTGGATTGGTGGCTAGTGTTCAACAGTTATACACTAAACATAACATCGTTAATGACTTCGAGTTTTACTCCAAGTACACGTGATGACATTATTCTTCTTTACCATCATCAGGCCTTGTATAATATACTCTATAATATAGTGTTTTACTCCTCCAAAGGGAATATGAATTGTCGAACTTCAATAGATAAATACCCTGAAATGAAATACGTAAAATGTTACTCAAATATTTTTTTCAACATTCAACATTTTCAAGGCGTCTACAAAAAGTATTACACTTTATTATACTTTAATACAAATGTCTCATTTGTACTTTATTATATTCTTTTTCAATTAATTGGTAAGATTTACTACTATTTTATATACTTTTATTGACATTTTACCTGCCCAGGATATTGATGACTACCAGCATAAACTTCTTCTTGTGAATCTCTCCTGAATATCTGGAATGGACAGATGTATTAAATCAAACAATAGACAATCAATCTCGAGTTAGTACAAAATATAATGAACTTACAGGCACTATAACACTTATAGGTGTTGTACTTGGTTTGAAGTCAGTTCTAGGCTCTCCAGTAATATCTCCACACTCCAAGTCTTCTCTTGTCTCAAAATCTTCTTCGTCATCATCTTCGTCCTCTGATTCACTAATGTGAACAGACACTTGAGTTGTATCTGGCTTAGACCATTCAAAATAGACTCCAAAGCCAATATCATAACCATCTGTTGCAAATTCCCAAAATAGACACGAACCATCTTCATGTGTTGGCACTCTGACTGTGACTGTTTCTCCATGTCCAACTTTAATTACTGCCTCGCTAGCTTCCCTCTTGATAGTGTCTTTAAAGTCATCTATCTTCTTGTCTGTCCACATCTCTGCTGGTAAGATTTTAGGCCAATCCTGAATTTGCATGAAATATATAAATAGAAAAAATGTAATATGATATTTGATGGAAAATCATTATGCAAGAGAAACAAAATTAAAAAAGGACAAACCTCTTGCTCATCAGAATCTTCATCATTAGTTACAGGTAAATCACTAGAAAGCAGAGGATCCTCTTCTGGGTCTTTCTTTGGTGTCTCTAGATTACTTTCCTTCTTTTCTATCTCCTTTTCTTCGATAACAGACTGATTTCTGTGCAGCTGCTGCATGTACTGGTGATAGTGTTGTTCCTGCAACTGCCTGACAAGTACACCTTGCTGTTCGGGGTTGCCAGGATACTGCTGCTCTGCATAAGACTTGAACTGATAGTATGTCTGCTGATTCAGTGCATCCTGTATCTGTCTTCGTTGGTTTTCTTGTTTGAGTTGCTCTTCTTCTTCTTTTTTCCTTTGCTCTTCCAGTTCTTTCAATTTTTTCTCCTCCTCAATTTTCATCTGTTCCTCTTCTTTTTTGACTCGAGCTTTCTCCTCAATATCACGTTTTTGCGCTTCAACAAAAGTTTTGAAGAGAGGGCAGAGCTTGTCGAGGAGAAAAACAAAACCATCCATGGCCTGTGCCTTTGTCATTTCTCCCAAATTCTGCCATGCTACTTTGCGGTCCCTGCCTATAACATCCAACACTCCCAGCTCTGGTGACTTTTCAGGACTGAATTTACCGTGCGATACTTGTTGCGTAAAAGCTATTAGTTTTAGTTTATCTTCATATGATAAGTGCACAGCCTTTCCTTCTTTCTCTGTGAAAGTAAAAAAATCTCTTACATTGATATACCATAGAATTGTTTTGAATAATTGATTGTGGGCTGATTAAAAATATAGCAATACGAAAATTGAGAACACTATTCTTAGTAAATATTTGTAATAATGAGAGAAATGACAATATGGACAATATGGATAGATTTGGAAAAGTTGAAGCATTAATTATTCTCAAAATTAAAAACAGTTTGAATTTGAATTTTTGATTAGAAAATGCATAACACAACCTGCACATCAAGTATTATGCCATTACAAAGACTTAATGATTTGTATAAATTTATCTATCTCTATAAAATCATAATCTCTAAAAATAAATACAACATCAGACTATCTAGATATCTACGAATACTCTTCAACGGAGGATCAAAGAATAGTAAACATATTTTTCTAACTCAAATTGGACTGGCAAGAATATCAGCTCAATTAAAGCTCAATTATAAATATATGAAATGCATTATAATGTAACAATTAAAATTTATTAGATACGATGTTCTGGAACAGCTTGAATTCCAAAGAGATTCTAAATTTTTCACTTGAGAATCTTATCGTTTATAGAAAAAAAACAACTAGTAATGTAGTCCACGATGGTCACGGAAGAGCCTATCAAGTTTTAAGGTGATAGAGTTCTTTACACATCCTCGGTTTGTAGGTCAGAGCAATCAAATTGGTTCAATAACATGTCGAAGGAGGGGTTTTCTCATCAAACTTGCATCGGGAGCTATGTAGCACAAATTGAATTTCAAACCCAATTTGTGGCTAGCGCTCGTTTGCCCTTTCAATCTTGGCATATCAGGGGCATTAAAAATTCACAGCACCGATAGAATCAGCAACGCAAAAACCAGAGGAGAAAAGACATTCGAGTCCCATGGAACTGCACACACTTATCAAATACAGCGAGAGTTGAACCGTTGATAAGCATGTATATAACCAAAACGTCGCGCGATAACTTCGAAGAGAGAGAGAGAGAGAGAGGCAGAGTGCGTGTGTGGCACAGAGGGGCGACGACGAGGGGGGGCCGCGCGATTGAAAACGCTCGGAGGGAAAGTGCGTTGAAGGTAAGACGAGGTTGATTAGCGGAGGCGGCGATCGATGCCGCCGCTGAATAATTCAGCGTCAGCTCTGTGTGCGCTGCAGGTCAGCACAAGGGCGTACCTTTGTAGAAGCTGAGAGCGAGGCGGTAGAGCTCGGGGAGTTCGAAGCCCGAGAGGTGCTCCTCGGCCTCGACCTGCAGCTCGGCGAGCCGCTCCTCCAGCGCGGCATCCTTAACCGACGACGACGACGACGACGACGCCGCCATTGCCACTAGGACGCCGTGGATACGTCGCCGACCTCGAGCGCGCCACTCTTCGCAATACTCCACTACTTCCTATACCGACGCCGCTCCCACAGCTGACACTTGCCCGACTGCACAAGACGTCTGATATGCCCGCGCGGCAGCCAGCGGCTCTCTCGTGCGCGCCTGCATGCAGCCCAAGCGGCGCGCAGGTGTCAGCTGTGTATACTGGTGTATACTGCGGCGGCCTGATGTGGGCTGCGGGCTGCGGGGGGCGCCAGTCACGAGCAATATATATATATATAGATACATAACAATCAAGTGGGATGTACCAAAATATTGGCCGGTAGGCGTCGCCACCTCCTGTATATTGGGATCTGACCACGTACTAGTGGCGCCAAAATTCCCAAGTAAATTACTCCTGGTGGTCGATTTTGGAGGCTGTGAGAGGGGGCTCGGAGAGGCTTTTTTCGTATATATAGATATAGCTTAGAATGTAATTGACATTAAACCAGCAGGTGGTGCTACTAGTACGTGGTCAGATCCCAATAAACTCACATAAATGATAAATCATAAACATAACATATTCTGTTATGTTGGTCGCGGTGAGCGCGGTAGAGTCAATGGAGCGAGGCTTGATAAATTTGGGGCTTTCGAGGGAAATTGATATTGGGCGTAAGGGACAATACACTTATCATGCGTTGGCGAGAATCTGAAATATCTTGATGATATCTTCAAAGTTTATTGGTAGGAGGATATTTTTAACTTTTCTCAGTTCCATATATTATACCAGCGCCAGTACAAATTCAAGCAAACTTCGTCGTTTGAATTTGGACACGCAATAATCAGTAATTATAGTTTCAACTTGAGTATTTCGCTCATCGCAGCAGATTGTATTCTAATTGCGAAGTGGCATGTGAGATTCAGTTTGGTGCAGCTTATTGAAATACCAATTGCAATATATTACAGTCGCTAAACATAAAAAGTTAAAAATTAAATCAAAAATACTTGAACAACCATATCCAGATAATGCATATATTTAAATATCACGAAATTGTTTCTACATGCATATATTTTCTTGTTAATTTCACTTTGTTTCCAAAAATAAAACATGTCTAAAATCATTTAACCAATTCAACTCAAGAAATTTTTGCAGTCAATTGATTTCTATCATTATTTCTTCTATTAATTTCTTCAACTTTTACTTGTATTTTCTCATTTTTTACACGGAACTTATGGGATCACCCAAAAGACATCTTTGCTCGTGAAATTCCTGTCAGAACGAATTAGCCCTGATACTTAAAGAAATTTGAATATTACTAATCAATATCTTTAATTATAGATTTATGAATTTCGGAAATTTTTTATCAAATTTTTAATACTTTTCTTTTTTTTCAAATAATTTTGAAAAATTTAAATAAAGAAAAGAAGAATTATTATTTTATCATTAACTGAAAATGTATGTATCTACCTATGGTTACTAAAAGTGAAAGTCATCTGAGGGCCTGAGCCCAGGCCACCTCTTCAAACAACGTCGGTCACTCGTCCACTCAAAGACTGAGGCGTTCCAATCTAGATGGCGTTATGTGTTCAAAAATTTCGGATTTCGGATTTCCAAATTCAAGTTCGTAGTTTGTAGCCTTTATTTCCACGAAATATTCAACATTCATTCATTCATTCATTTGAAGTTATTGCACGAGTTATTGTACAGATGAGCTATGGAGCAAAACTTCTTTCTTAGTCGATCTTTTGATCGTTCTTTCTTAGCGTTCTGGAGTGATTGCCAAAAATATATGACGATATTTGTAAAATAATGAACGAAGAAATCATGATAAATATAATTATAAATAATAAAATACAATAGGAAGCTGATAATTAAATTTCGTCTCTATAAATACCGACCAAATCTCTTTTGAGGCTCTCTCGTAAATTAATCAACACGAATCAACAGATTCTGTATAATAACGTTGCTTGAAGTTTCACGCGCTCCTCCCTTATCAAAAATCTCACGAAGATACTGGCAAGTTTCAACGTGTTAAAAAAAATTTACTCAAATCATCCTAGACATGCTCCACACGTTTCATTCGAACACCTAATATACTGTGTTGATCTTGTTGAAAACTAAATCTTCATTTATTGGACTCGAATCGCACATATTCACAAATGGAAAACGCGTTCAGACTATAAGTAAACATCAGCTCCCACACTCACAAAAATAAAGTCTTGGTTCAAGAAGAAAAATCGGTTTGACGCTATAGCAAGAAGATTTATTCTCGTACTGAACAGACTCATCTAGAATAAAGAATAGAGTCTCAATTCTAGAGGAAATCTTCTTGCTATAGCGTCAAACCGATTTTCCTTCTTGAACCAAGACTTTATTTTTGTGAGTGCATATACATACATACCATGTACGAACGTCACACGACATCTCAAAGTCAATAATTTTCAAAGCTTCCGTCACGCAATCACTCACAATGAAACCAAGGTGAAATTAGCGAAGTCATGCGTACGTAAAATTGTACGTAACAGTAAAAGTCGCGGGTGAGAAATCTCGGCACAGATTTTTCATTCTAGCGCGGTTGTTGCATGCACGTGAGGCGCGCGCGAATGAAGTTTATCGCGCCAGCGATGCGGCTCGATAAGGCATATACATATATGGAGTAGATTAGGTGCGCGCCACGCGTTTCACCGCGTCGATGCTTTGCAACGACCGGATAATGGCCGTCGTCGTCGTCGGCGGCGGCAACCCGCAAATCAATATATGTGGAACGAGGCCGCGGCCATCAACAATAACAACAAATCCGCTTGCGCTTCGAAGCTGCATTCCTTTTTTATTCGAACAATCGGAGACTCGATTTTCGCAGGCTGTCGCCCCGTTTGGATTCGATCTTCCCAAAAAATCGTGGGGTATTTTTCGTCATTAGGAGACGGCTAGATGAATCAAGAGATTTTATTTCATGTCATGCATTAAAGGTGTACGAAAGGTAGTTTAAACACATGCTTTTACCGTGGAGCGAAATTCATTTGAAATCCTAACTGCAGCTTCTTAGATAGATTATCGATCGAAGTACAGTTTCTACACACGGTTTTTATGATTGTCTGATAATTATATTTGAAATGAACCAAATGATTTCATTGGCAATTTAGCACAAAATAAAATCAATCAAATCAATGCCAATTTATGAATTTTCAGAAAAAATTTTTAATCTCGGGTACTTTTGAGGAACAACCAACATTAGAACATTAGACAATGATATTTTCTTCCCCTTTAATTGATGTACCGAAATTTCTACAGTACACGCCGATCTTTCTTCTCGGAAAAAAAACATGTGTTCAAGCTACCTAGTGTTACGATGCCACTTGTTTGTAACTTGAATGTAAATGAAAAATATTTTTGCACACCTCCAGAGACACACAAAAAAAGTCTCGAAGCTTGGTTTTGATTAATTGATTAGTGATCGAGAAAAAACTTCCCCAAAAAAACCTTCGTTTCTCAATGCACCTGGGAAGCATAACCCCTCAAATATATATATTTATTTCCTTTGTGGGAGATACGATGCTCGAGTTATTTATTCGACTACGGAAGGGAATAGAGTAAAATCTCGAATACGAATAAATTGAGCATGAAAATAAATTAGTCAACTTAATGGTAGGGTGCCAGTGTAGAAACGATCGCCACTTCCCTACGTGAGCAGTCGGATGAGCGGGTGGTATAATTGTCGGGGGCATGGGGAGGGGAGGTTTAAAAACTTGGAAGCATGACCGAACGCTCACACCTGGTCGAACTTCTCTACATTACATTCCGATCGATATTTTCGGAGCGGTAATATCAGCTGAACGAATCATTGTGAACAACCTCACTTTTCCTAGATAAAATAAATCTTATCGGGTCAGCTGTCTTTTGTTCAGTTGGAATTATTCTCAAACTGTACAATCCAGCTTTCGTAATCCGCGAGGGAAATTAGTATATTAAGATTCAACCATGAGCAGCACGAAATGCGTGTCTTGTTTTATGCCCAATGTTTATAAGTTTGGTCGGTGATTCCATTGATATCAATGATTTCAATCTTGTTTCGAACGTCGACTGGTGGAAATATTTAGATTTGAATAATCCCTAAAGATCGTGATTATAATCCCAATGAATCTGATCGTCATTATATATTTTACAGGACAATTTTACGCGAGTTTTTGCGTGTGATGACTCACAACTTACGAGTGACTTCAAAAGTATTGTTATTAGAAAATCGTACGAACTCCAGACCCATTGAGTCATCAAAATTTCAGCCAAATGAGATTTTCTCAATCTAAAATCATTCTTGCTTCTTCGGCATTCGAACCCAAGCATTGCATCGGTAGTAGTCTCCTAAATAGATTCTTACAGTAGAAATTCACTGGATGAAAGTAAAGTGTTTTACTGTGAGTGCTCATTGTTAATAATTCAACTTTTTACCATAAATCTACTGCAAGTCCAGTAGAAATTATTCTGAGGTACTTTCTCAATTTTAAATAGTAGAAAACTCCAATTCATTAGTTAAAATTGCATAACTGATGAATGAAATTACTCTTTAAAATGAAAATAGTTAATATTTACCTGATTCATTAGCAATTTCTAATAATTCAAATGGTAATCTTTTTACCCTCAACACCAATAGTAAATATATGAAAAAATTTGGTTAACCATGTAATACCAGTGAACATAAACTTGTTCCATGAAGTGTTATAATTTCACTTTTCACGAAAATTCACTTGAAATGAATTGTCTCTGGGCTTGCTGCAAATTCACGCGGTGAAAATGATCGAATCTCATGAAATTCAAGCGAATATTCAGTGTGAATCTGCAGTAATGAAATACAACCGCATCCGCTCAGTCGAATAATTCACTTCCACATCCAGTGAATTTTGTCTGTGTGGATTTAACAGAGTGTACAGGGAGACCGAAACAGTCGAGCCCCATGACGTTACGGCGTGCATCTATCGATTATTTTTTTCCTGTCCAGCTCTCGAGTTTTTCGGGCCTAAACACGGCACAAGGTGTAGCCGGCGATCGGTGTGGGTCCGGCGTTATCGCGCCCGCGACAGATAAGCCCGAGCGGCTATCCGTATCTGGTAGCCGAGCACTTTTTTTCTTTCGATAACCGCGTTTTTTCTCCATTCTGTCGATGCGATAGGTGATCAATGCCTGCCGGGCTTCGGTCACGATCAGTACCTGTCCTCGTACTTATCGGCGCGTCGTTTGCGCAGCGACCGATCGAAATTTCACAGAGACAGCCGCTGCCTGGCCCTTTTATTCTCGGCATCAGGTTCGGTAGTACTAGCCCCTGGTGTTCGGGCGCTACAAATTGGGGTTCGGTGAAAATCTGTTGTTTCGATTTTGGAGTGGTAGTCGCGATACATATATAACGGGCAGGTAAACGGACGGTCGGCTTTTGAGTTGAGCTGATCCAGATCGATTCGAATTGAATAAAAAATATTGTGGAACGAGTAGGAACAAAATGGCAAACAACAACATACCCTCCGGATACGACGACTGCTACGACTCGTCCTGGCACATGTTCCCGCCCGATTACGTCAACAACGTCGATGACTACGGGTGAGTTTCGAATGGTGTTCCAATGGGAATTTTCCAATTTATTATTATCCAATGATTTGTTCATTTTTGTTCGATCGAAATTCTGTGTCGTACTGTTCAGCCTCTCTTCGTTGGATTTCATGTACGCATAATGTGAGAAATGCAGTTGGAATGGATACAGTGTGAAATTCTCTTTCGACGATTTACACAATTTAAGAGTGTGTTACACGAATACTTTTTGTACCTATTTTTCATCGTCTAATGAGTAATTTTATCAGATGCAGGATAGTCGAGGCAAACATTTAAATTGTGTCCCGTTCAGATTGATACGTAATCTGATTTGAGAGCTCATTCGTACTCGAAACGATCCACGCTGTACCAATGAAACTTGTAATTACCAAAATTCGCGATTGTAACAGATAATTTTTCAATTGTCGGTATAGGAGCGTCATTAGAAAATAATCTCGAATAACAAACTTTAATTTCAGCCTCTCTTTGTACCGAACATTAATCCACTTCGAAAATATATTTTCGAGTGATCCAAAGAAATATTAGATTGAATTTCAAGAGAGGATCTTACCAAAGAGGTAACATGAGCTATGAAAAATTGAAATTATTGCCGAAATAATATGGATAATCGATCGAATCTGCATATAGAAAATCTTTATAGCGGAAATTCCTATCATATCATTGTCGATCGAATTATATCTTTCTAATATGCATTGACGATTTAACGTAAATTGAGGCAGTAGGTGGCGGGAATTACTGGGCTCTTGAGAATTGCCCAAGTAAAAAATTTATGCATAAATTATGCCTAGGAAATTCAGCCTAGAAATAGACTGATATCTTTTAGAATCTCACGACTTCACGTAAAGGGGCTATGCCTTCACTATATAGGCATAGAACTGTAAGACATTGATCAAAAACTATTTTTTAACTTGCAGGAGAATGCTTATTTTTTGTTAGTCCTATACGTTACCCTCCCGGCATGGACACCCCTCGAAGCCCACTCGAATACACTGCGCTTTCGTTTTGGAACAGGGTACACAGCGACGGGGATAGACTCGCGGGGTAATTAGGCGTGAGTTCAATGAAATGGGGAAGCAGCTCGCTGCTCACAGGCGCTGCACAGGGTCAACAGGTGCTCGGGGGGTGCAACACAGGCGATTCTCGCCCCTCGCGCGTTTCCGGCCGCAGCGGCGGCGAAGCTCATCGTCGCCGAGCGCCCAAGATAACACTCGCCCCCTCTGGCCTATACATGTATACATGTATATACACCGCGCCGTGTAATTACCCGCGCTTCGGAAGCGCTCGATTCGTGTGTTTCGCTAATTGCGGACGAACGAGGCGCTTTTTCGTTCCGTGTCGTCGTGATTGGTCGATGCAATCTCTCGTATCAGCATGAAAAGCCTTGTTTATACCGTGGCTGCTCACGATCGTACTTTTGTTCCCTAATAGTTTTTGAGAATTGTTAGGATTATCCCCGATTAATTCCGAGTTGTCCTGAAAATTGTTGTCTACGTATGGTGGGTGAATAATGAGCGAACGATCATAAATCATCGCATCAGACTGGAAAACGCGAGTGACAGTTTGGTCTGATGGTGAAACTGTCTGATGGATAACCAACGAATAAATTTTGAACCAATAAAATTTGAGCACTGTGTTAAAAAAAATGTCGCGAGATATTATTATACTACGTAGTACATTGTCTACTCTCATGAAAGCTTACAGTAGAAGACCGCTGTATTAAAGTGAAAAAGCACTGTATGAAGGTGTATTAACTATTGACTGGATTGCAGTGAGTTTTTCATGTGACAAAAGTACATTTTCACTTCAGTTCCATGAGTTTTGATGAAAAAAATGTTCACAAAAAATTCGCAATATATTTTTGGTATTAAAAATCATGAAACTAAAGTGAAAATTGACAGAAAAAATTCACTGCAAATCAGTCAATATTTGATCCACTTTTTTCAGTGATTTATCACTGTAGTAAGGTAACTGTACCCAATTTGGCACTGTACCCAATTTGGCACAATCGTCAGATTTCGTATTTCCGGTGCTCTCTGAGCATCAGTCGCTCTTGGGTTATGTTGGGGGAATTAAAAGAAAATTTTCGGTATCTTCCCCGCCTATTTAGCCCTTAAAACCACTCTCCTACAACACTTTGAACTTTCACTTACTGATTTTTTCACCATTTTCTTATTTCACTTTTCACACTCAACCTCAAAAATCAGGTGTCAATAATTTTTATCTCTCAAAGTGTCATTACTCTTTTTTGTGTAAAAACATCTCAGCTTTCGATTGGTCTCATCAGTTTTCCTAAAATTATTTTTGATCCTACTCAAATTGCTGTTTTTCGCATCAAAAAAAAGTGAACCCAATGTGCCCCTCTACGCGTTTTTAAATGGGAAGACTGAGTGAAATCATTGAATATTTGTATAGACATATTACGATGATTTAGACGCGTATTTTTGAGTTGTATGTTAAAAATTTTGTATAAATATCACTGGGAACATAATTGAGAGTTTATTTCAATGCCAATTGGATCGTCCCTGTAGGCCTATATAGGCTGTAGCTAATGATTAAAAAATTGTGCCAAATTGAGTACACGTTTTGTGCATTTAGCCTTTTTGCGTTTTTTTTTTAAATTGCGATTTTCGATAGGTTAAAGTAGTCGAATGATGATTATGAAGATGGTTTCTAATAGGTATTGAGCTAAGCTTTGAGATGCCGTTCACAGAATTTTAAAATTCGAAGTCTATCATAGTCAAATTCGCGAAAATCCTTTAGGGGGGGGGCACATTGGGTACAGTTACCTTATTTTAAGAGAGTGCCAAGCAATATTTCAGCGCAGATTGGCAATCCATGCGGGGAGTATATTGAAAAACAAACAATTTGAGAGTTATAGCCCGCACATATTGTTAATCATTGATGCAATATCTCTCCAATGTGTATTGTTAATATATATATTATCTAATTCAGATTTTCATTTGGGTACTTATAATTACTTGGCGCTCAAGTGATTCTTGTGTCGCAGAATAACGAATCAGATATGATTTACAGACGTGGTAAATTCATTTTCAATCTCTATTCGATGCCATGAGTGACGATATTCGGTTCGAAATTTCGTATCGACCGTTCAACCCATCGGCAATGCTCGATCCGGTAATTAATCGTCTCGAATGATCACAAGTGAATAACGGCCGCAGTCAGGGCAGAAATTCCACAGACCGGAGGGTTGGTCGTGTGGATCAGCCGAGCGAGGTGCGCATGCGGCGCGTTTAAACGCGCTGCATTATGCCTTTGGCTCACGGCTGAACACCTTCGGGGCTGCGCATTGTGGCGAGGGATCGAAAGGAGTCTCGAGTTAATTAGAGGGGAAATATTCCTTTGAGGCTGGCGGGCGGGCCCGTATTTACCCGCGGAGCCCCGGAAAATCCGGTGGTCGGGCGCGTAAAACTCGGGCCATTCACGGGCTCTCGCGCGCGCTATTTTTCGCACTTCCTGCACTGGCCGCTCCTCGTCTCCCGTTGTCCGGCTCTCTTGACCTCGACGGCCGCATTGACGTTTCGCCGGTGCCCCGAATGTATGCGGGGCGAAAAGAGAGCCGAGCGGGAAAAAAAGACGAGCCGTCAAGGCAGAGCCGAGCATTGGGTCACAACGCGCGCAGCTGTCAATCATCCTGCGGTCCGGACAGTTTTGAGGAAATCCGCCCAAATCCGACGACCTGCTTCGAGATCGGGCTTATTACGCGGCGAGCCACCGGCTCAGCTCTCTGGGTCGACTTGCGCGCGCGCACGCGGTCGCACTCCATTTTGCTTTCTTAAAGAGAAAGCTTTGTAATGGGGCAAAAATCGACCCACCGAATCAGACCTCGGGACCTCGATTTTCGTGATCTACAGGTCCAAAAACATGGAAATCCAAAAGTGTCTGTATGTATGTGTGTGTGTGTGTGTGTGTGTGTGTGTGTGTGTGTGTGTGTGTGTGTGTGTGTGTGTGTGTGTGTGTGTGTGTGTGTGTGTGTGTGTGCGTCCCGTTATTTTTTCGTCCACGATAACTCTCGAAGGAACGGTCCGATCGTCTTGAAATTTTGCACACAGGTTAATCGCGGCAAAATCTCGGGCGAGTTCAATTTTCAGCGAAATCCGTTGTTTATTTCCTTAGCAACCGTTGTTAAGGTGTCTATTGCTTTCTCAAAGAGAAAGCTTTGTAACGGGGTAAAAATCGACCCACCGAATCGGACTTCGGGACCTCGATTTTCGTAATCTACGGGTCGAAAAACATGGAAATCCGAAAATGTCTGTATGTATGTACGTACGTACGTACGTACGTGCACTTTTTTTTGTCGTACGATAACTCTCGAAGGAATTGTCCGATCGTCCTGAAATTTTGCACACAGGTTAGTCGCCGCAAAATCTCGGTCGAGTTCAATTTTCAGCCAATTCCGTTGTTTATTTCTCTAGCAACCGTTGCTAACGTGTTTTTGATAAAAGCTCCAAAAATCATCATCAATGCACGATGGGTCTCGAATTCTTTCGACGATCGATGAGAATCGATAAGACATTCATTTTGGAACAACCATTGTTTATTCTCCTAGCAACCGTTGCTATGGAGATACAAAATTCAGCTTCAGACTGACTTTTTTTTTTGTCGTACGTTAATTTTCGAAGGAATGGTCCGATCGTCCTGAAATTTTGCACACAGGTCGGTCACCGGCAGATGTGAACCGAGTTCGGTCTTCAGCAACATCCGTTGTTTGATTCCATGGCAACCGTTTTTTTTCGTTTCTTTCGTCCACGATAACTCCCGAAGGAATGATCCGATCGTCTTGAAATTTTGCACACCGGTTAGTTGTGACAAGATCTAGTCCGAGTTAAATTTTCAGCAAAATCCGTTGGTTATTTCCCTAGCAACCGTTCCTAACGTGTTTTCTCACAAATCCTTATGAGTGCTCATTGGGGCAAGCCGGAAAATCAGTTTTAAGTCACACTCGATGACCAAGGACACTGAATTGTTCTATTTTCTCCATAGCAACCGTTGTTTACCTCCCTAGCAACCGTTACGAATGTTGGAAATTATTCATTTATGACCTATTTCCGTCATTTTCGACGGCAAAGGACACAAAATCTTGCCAATTAGCGCCTTAGCAACCGTTGTTCACCGCCCTAGCAACCGTTGCTAAGGGGAAAAAAATTCATGTAAGTTTCGTTTCCAGTATTTTCAACGTGCTATAGAGAAAATTGGAAAAATTTGGTGTCTTTTGCCCTCGAAAATGATCAAAATGAGTCTTTAAGTGTGCTAAATACGGCAGAGCGGATCGATCTTGACCGCCATTAAACCATATGACAGTCACAAGATGAATTGATCGAAAAATTATGCAGTTCCAAATGTCTCGCATCGTGTAGAACCTAGAACCGTTTGCTTTGTTGCATTTGATCAAATGATAAGAGAGCCCGGGCAGACATCAACATCAAAGTTTGGTCAATTGAAAAAGAACGGCACTTTACACAGTCACAAAGATACGAATTGAACTGATTAAATAATTTTTTTGTAATTTTTGAAAAACAAATGATAGTATCTACGCTAGTGGAATGGTGGAAATACAAGTTTGGGACGCGTTTGTGGGTGATGTTGAAGCCTCTGTGAGAAAGCATACTGCTAAGGCACTTGGCAGCGGTTTTCCAAACGTTTCTATCAAAAGTATGATAGTGGTTATTTGTCGACCAGCGTTATATATTATAATGAATTTCCTTGAGAATATTTTTTGAGTTAGATATATTTTAGTTTGGTAGTTATGTAACACGATTCAATGATTGTCAGAGTCGAAAGATTTTACAATAATAATATATAATCATGAATTTTCAATGAACTTTTTGTTTCATCCCTATAACTTCTGTTGTACTTTCGCTATATTCAATTCAGAATTCCACTAATGTAATTGTTCTTTCGTAAGGTTAAAAATGATTTCTACGTGTTTCAAACAACACCATCTTCCACAAGTAATAATAGAATCAGGCAAAAATTTTCCCGCGTAGAACTTGGCTGATCTTGAATGAAGAAAAGGGAGATTTCAGTCACACATACTATGTACATAGTTCCCGTTGTTTCCAAATTCAAGCGTTATGCATCCCTGGTAGAAAATTAAGCATTTCTCGCGGTTAACGCAAGACCCGTTAAGTAAGAATTAGCTAATTTCATTAACTAAATATTGCCCGAAACTAAGCATTAAATTAAGCTAAGAAATGCCTAAGGCCATGCCTAAGGGGGCATGCGCGTCAGCTGCGCGCTATTTTTAGGTTATATTGTCCATATAACTTGTAACCATGAGTGAAGACTTACATGACTACGTTTATAAATATGTTTTCGAAGAAAAGTGTCGCTCTTCGAAAAAAATTAATTAGAAATGTCAAAGACGTGTGAACTTCATTCTTTGATTAACATAATCAATGAGCAACTACAGTCTCCTTAATTGCTGATAGATGCAATTACATGAATTCTCATAAGCTTTTTACAATCAATGACAATTCCACAATATACAACAATATTCTACAATCAATTCAAAGCAGGATTGACGTCAAATTACACTACTGAGTCCTGATCATATGGCTTATACAATTTTATTCCTTGTTAAACAAATTCTTACTTGAATGTGCCATATCTTCATCAATATTCGCACTACAAGCAAAGATATACTAGTTGGCTTACCGACTGGCTACACTTTGAAACTTCATTACTTGAACTATTCACTATTTACTTCTCACTTTTCACTTTTTACACTATTCACAAACTATTCACTTCAGTGTAGAAATTCTGTTGGACGTCAATGCTTTGTTGCTACCTCATCATATGTATTGAAGAATGAACAAGCGACACTTCAAAACTTGTTCATCTATGTTGAGAATCTTGAAGGACCTGCAAATACAAACACACAAAGTAACATTTTCTTTTTAACAAATGAAATTCCGGGAGACCGGGGCTAGTTGGCTACAGGGGCAAGTTGACGCAATGGCTATATCTCGTAATCTATCATATATATAGCACCACAACATATATACCACATGATCAACTCTTTGTTTTGTATATATGCTGTGAGTTTCAGTCCGATAGCTGCCTTTGTCGCGACAACAGGTGAGATTTCGAGTTTTCGTATACCCAAAGTAATTTTTCATGATTGAAGGGAATAATAACTTTCACTATAAATAATATCCGTGAACCTTATTATTCATATAGCATTCTGTAGTAAAACCTTCAATCTTCATAATCAGTAAGAAAGAAATTTCAAATAGTGCATATTAATTATAAATAATCTTATGTTAAACTTTTGTGGACCCTTGGGGCTAGTTGGCGTTTTTTTTCGGGGGCACGTTGTCGTTTACAATGAAAAATTATTTTTCCAGAATTCTTCAATAAAGATGGTTAGCACGTATATTCGCAAGACAGAAAGACGCAAAATACGTCATCAGGATTCAACCAACATAGTGTAGAGATTTTTTTTGAAAATTTAAAAGATGTAATAGAGCGCAATAAGTTTTCAGCGCAAGATATTTGGAATGCAGATGAAACCGGAATTACTACAGTTCAAAAGCCAGACAGAATTATCGCACGTAAAGGTTCCAAACAAGTCGGGCGTATCACTTCAGGTGAACGAGGAGCATTAGTTACGATGATGCTCTCTGTTTCAGCTACGGGAAACTATGTACCACCATTTTTTGTTTTTCCTCGTGTCAAATTTCGTCCTCATTTTTTAATCGATGCACCAGTAGGAAGCAATGGGTGCGCTAATCCTTCGGGATGGATGAACGAAACATTGTTCTGTGAATATTTAAAGTTTTTTGTTCAACATACCAGATGTTCCAAAGAGAAACCAGTCTTTCTTTTATTAGACAATCATGGGTCTCATTTAAGTATTGAAGGGATAGACTATGCAAGAGAAAACGGAATCACTATGTTGTCTTTTCCAGCCCATTGTTCGCACAAATTACAACCACTCGATAAGAGCGTCTACGGGCCTTTGAAAAAATACATTAATAAACATAGTGACAATTGGATGACCAATCATCCAGGAAAAGTCATGACGATTTACGATATCCCAGGAATAGTGAAATTGGCTCTGCCATCTCTCTGTAATATGCTCAGAAAATTGCAAATCTGTAAGCCAATTAGATTTCATTCTCATCCAAAAGAATTGAGAAAAAATTCTTTTCAAGGTCCTCGTTCGTATACCAAATAACATTTTTTCACTTTACATGAATTCTAATTGGCTTAGAGAGTTGCAATTTTCTGAGCATATTACAGTAGATAATATTTAATTACAGAAAAAGTTTCAACTCTCTAAGCCAATTACAATTCATGTGAAGTGAAAAAATGTTATTTGGTATGCAAACGAGGACATGAAAATGAAATAATCCTAGAGTCCTCATCAGAGATAATATAATATAGATTATATTATAATAAAAGATTGTTTCATTTATTTAATAAAACAAGTTTCTTATAGAATTCCTTGTACATATATACAGCTTAGCATTGATTCGTATATATGGGTTCGCACTATATATGTGTACCAAGTCTGTGGCTCGATCTTCTAGCGTCGCGCCGACGTGAAAATCACGTCGCCGCGCATGAGAATATAGCGACGGCTGCATGTACGCTATAATCACGTAGTGGCGCCGTGACAATAGCGTCGACTCGCCGATATAGTCTCGTGACGCTACGGTACGAAATATTCCCGTGAGATGGCGGATGGAAAAATCACGTAGTTTTTCTCTCAGTGTAAGGCAAGCGTTCGGAAAAAAAAATACAAAAGGAGGAAGAAAACATCAACTGTTCTGACTGATTCTCCAGTGAGAAATAAACTTGCTGAGAAGATGATTCGTGAAAATAATGAGCAATCTAAAATAAAAAAATCAGATGCTTTAAAAACAAAACTTGCTGCAAAAAAGTAAACTCCAAACCAAAAAGAAAGTTGGAATAAATGTGTAAAATGTGAATGAATGTTAATGTGTAAAAAATGGGCACATGAAAAGTGCGTCAGAGTGACAAAACTATATGTTTGCAGTGAGTGTCAAAATAGTTGAAGATTTTGTAAATATGTTTGTTCATTGTTATTTATTTGGGAAATTATTGATAATAATTTTAAATTGTTGCGAAAAGTATTGTATTTGATCAATAATGTTGATATTCTTTAAGAAAATATAGTTCATGTTTATTCTATGAAGTTTAATTTCATGTGAATCAATGACCGCCAAATTGCCCCACATAGACGCCAAAATACCCCGTACATGGGGTAAGTTGACCAAAAAATTACTCGATGAAAAATGAATTATTTAAAAAGAACTACTCATTATATCTCAGTAAACAAAATTTTAGCATGATCTTTGACTGGAGTACTATCAGTTGATAGATTTAGATCTTTATTTTTACTGTGTGGGTGGAAGCTACGAGCATAAATGTAAAAAACGCGTCAACTAGCCCCGGTCTCCTCTATATTGAGTGAAATTGTATTACAAGAATTTGAATAAATTCTAACTACCTAGTATATTAACAGGTTATACTTATCTGATATTTTGTAAGCTGATCCAAATAAATCCATTGCTCCTCCAGTGGGTTCCTTCAGCAATGTTATTTCAACATAATTTGCTTACTCGTTTCACTCCTAACCTCTCGCGACCGCAGCTGATTGCAGCTGACCGCTGCGGCCTGCGCACACGGCTGCGCCCCATGTACTCGGAGTTGTCCCTTCGTTGTCCGATTCTTAGCAGTAAATTAAGCTAAGAATCCGACTATTTCTTAGCAGTATATTAAGCTAATACCTTAGCTAAGAATCAGCTAAGAAGGCTAACCTAAAGCATTTCTTAGCTAATTAATGCTTAACGTTTCTACCAGGGATGTGTTCGTGACAGTATGTATAAGTATGGCTGAGTTTAAAATATTTACATATACAGGAACAAGCATATCATCAGCCCATCTCGCCTGTATAGGGAAGACAAAGATGGCGATGTCGGCGTTCTTCGATATCCATGTGACTTCACCCTTACTCTGTAGATTATATAAACGCTTTTTCTATAGGATACTAGGATAACTTGTTATTGCGTGTCACTCAGTGTCATGTCAACGCTGACTTATACTTCGATCCACTTCAATCATTTAATTCGATCTTGTGATCATCTTAGAATATTCTTGATTAAGAAAGTAATGAGCATAACGTAGGTAAGATATAGATGATTGAAAACTAATTTCTGCTATGCAAGTAGAAATAGGAAAATTAATTATTTTATTAACCACCAATTATTAATAACAACGTTTATTTTACGAATTAGCATTTGGATCAACTCATGTTCTCTTTATACAATTATACAATAAAACATACCTTGTTGGAAAGTCCCTTTGGATAGATATGAAAAGTTTTCGGATAGTGACAGAATTTATTATTAATGGAAAAGCAATTTAACTAAAAACTGTACACAGAAAAAATAGAGCCTACACCGTTTCCGCGCTACACGATACGTTAGCGCGTTTCATATATCTTTGGCGCTACATGCTCACGTTGTCAAATCGCGCTAAAGGTCTGAAAAATAACTTCTATTAATTACCCGTACAGGGAAGAGAGGGGATTGGTTTTAGGAAAATATTCGTGGTCAATTTTTTTTATATCATCATTTTTCATCTTATTATCTCTGAATTTTCTTATACTTTTTGGAGAACTTCAAGCATCTTAAGATTAAGATTTTGAGTGAAATCATTCTCATTAACACCCTCAAAATGACCTCTGAACAAAATGATGAATGGAACATTTTTTGCTGTAAATCATCTGAATTTTCAGAAAATCATAGTTCTAGATGTGACTTTTAGAGGTACATTGGTGTCAACAAAGCTCATTTTAAGCTTCAAAAGTAATTTCCTAAGAATCCTTCTTTAAAAAAGTGATGTGAAGCCTCGCTTCCGATGATTTGATTGGCTAAGACCAAACCATGAGACATGTAGTGTATAATAGAGTAAACATAGAGACTATAGGTAGAGTACAGACTACAGAGATGTCTCTATGGTATGGTTAGGTTAAGGTAGGAAACATTGGAGAAGGATCAAATGCATCGTGCAGGCTCGCTCATTTGCATCCAGGCTAAACTGCAAATTCGAGATTTTGGATCTACTTTCTGAAAGGAAATGAGAAGCTGGATAAAAATGACACGCTCGTATACGCCAGATATCTAAATTTATATATATATATACATTTCGAATTTCATGAAGCATATGATGCGGCACCAAATTAAAGGCGCGCGAAGCGCGTTGAAAATGCACTAGTTCAAACATAAATATCATTACTCTGCGAGACACTGCTCGTACGACAGTTTCTACATCCTCATATATATTGGCAATTCTCTGTAGAATCAAACGTCGAAACATTTGATTCGGCTCAAAATTTTTCCACGTGAATTTTACAAAAAAAAATTATCTTTAAGGTTATTGGAGCACATAAAATACTTCAAATTACCAATTAGAGCCTCTATTTTTTGTACCCTGGGAGTTCGCTCGTCAAGAGCCCTACTATACCCCAAAGGTACTGAAAGTTGCCTCATTTCATGCCACATACAGTCTATATAGTGAATAAATGAGCCTGGGCTCTGGGAGCTCTCAAAATATCAATATATTATCTTAAATAGGTATAAAAATATTATTTACATAGATCAAGAATCACTTATGATACTTGACGCTACCTAACTTCTAGTAGTTAAATGCATTAATGGTAAATATATTGTCTCTATTGTACTAAAATTTATAAGAAACTACCAATGGTAAAGTTTCGAACATTACTAGAGTAGATTATGATGAATAGCTTCTTTATTCTGAACATTGCAACGTTATACGGAGAGTCGCGCTCAAGTCAAGTAGTAGTACAATGTGAATTAGGGGAAACGCATTCTGATATATAACATAAATCTTTAATGCGCTTTACAATTCAAAATGTTTTATTTTCAAGCCTATTTGTATGAATAAGAACTCTTTCATCTTCAAAACCTTATATACCTTCTATTCGCAACATCTTTGAGAGAACTGTTGCACGCTTGTTCAATCTAATGCTTATGCTTGACAAGCTGAGCCATCATATTGGTACCACGTGACCATATGAGATTTCCAAATACGCTTGATCAGAAAAAAATGTATAAACAAATTCAATCACTCAGAGTCGACTACGAATATCTGCAGGGAAATCACATAGAGCTTCGTGCAATTTTTGATCGCGAAACAAACCCTAGGATAAACATGGTCAAAAGCTCGGACAGGCACAGCTGCATTGAAGAGTGGAAGAAAGCGGAAGAGTAAGTTAAACGTTGTTTAAAAAGCCAGCTGATGAGAGAAAGGCGATTGATGGGAGATGAGCTGTTTTCCCCGTACACTAGTGTGAACTCGAGTCGAGCGCAATCAAGACTGGCGGCGACGGCCGCGGCGGGCCCAGACTGCGTGGTGGCGAGCCGTTCACGCTGGGCTTTTGTGGCCAGGTGTGAATGGGCCTCTGCTGGTACCGTTGGCTAGTTGGTACTACTCTGTCGGTTGGGTTCATTCAAGTCTAAAAGGAATTTATATACAATATCGTGGGTAATTGTATGATGCTTTCTATTTCAACGTCATAAACTAATTGACATATTCAATTCTCGAACAAAAATTCTAAATTCTTAAACTCATTTTCTCGTCAAAATTGTTCATATTTCCACCACACAGGCTAGCTCAAGATTTCATGATTTGCGAGTAATCCCATCACAAATTCCGAGTTTCGATACGACGGTTGCGGTTTTTTCTGAGTACTTGGCCAGTTTTTGTCACAAATTCCTCACAATAGATCGATGCTGCTCTTCTTATGACACAAATTGACGATATTTAAATCTTGGAATTATATGATGGAATATAATACGACTTGAAAGATGTAATGGAAGAAAATAAGATTGATTACTTCAAGTAACAGATGAATAGTTTGTGGACTCGACAGTACCAGATCAAGAGCAGGAGGAGCTTGAGTGAAAGAATACATGTCTCTTTGTAGATGCGACAGAATTCAAATGTATATATATGTTTCTCTGTATACATTTATAGAGACAAATTTTTAGATCAATTCTTAAATCAAAAACTTGATATCTCAGACGCCGACTCCTGAGAAACCACACTGCCTCTAGAGTATCTGGGTCCAATATTTTTTAGTTCAAAAATCAATTTCTATGCATTACTTATGTACGATCTAGGGCTGTAAATCTCTTAGCCCTTCTCTTCTGTCTATCAACGGCTGTAAACTGTATATCTGTCTCGGTAGATTCAATCATTAATTAACTACAAATGGTAATTACCATTCAACAGAACAAGAGATCAATCTGGTTGTGTTGAATTGGTTATTAGAGATTGTAATCTTATCGCACTCTATAAATAAATTCTATAACTGATACATAAATTTTGTATCGTTTAATTTGATTCGAATTTTCCCATCCTATTTTGGGCATCGAAAACTTTCTCCAATTTAATAAACTTTAATACTGGAAATCCAATAGCAAATGGAGATACATAACGTAAAAGATCGACTTGGCAAACAGTCAGATAAGCTCAGAAAATATTTTCGCTAATCATCTAAGAAAATTGATAGCGCGAGTGCAGGAAAGATTGCGAAAAAAAATCGATCCATCGAACTTTTCAAAATATTTCATTGGCTGATGTACTCACTCTTGGGGATTATAATATGGGGCATTCGCTGCCAATTTTGAAAATATTGTTACTTGAGGATACGCGAAATCTGCCGACCTCAATAACAACTTTTCAAGTTATGCATTTTGAATAAAGTATACCAGTATCAAATAAGTTCAGAGATGGAATCATTCTATGATAAATGTATTATTTCAATGAATTTTGTATACTCATGAAAGACAATTCCAAAGTGCACCAATGGAATTTCACAGTATTCATTTCTTATTGACTTAAATCATTCGTGCAAAGCTATACGTTTGACGAAATTGTGTACAGTTCGAGCAATAGAGTTTCTAGGCAAACTCTGCCTCATTGTGTTGTGTCTTCTCATAATAAAAAACATATAAATCCAATGAGCTGCTAAATAAAACGATTTCACAACCTCGATTCGACTACCCAGCCTATTTTCTCACAATTGAAAATGATTATCCTCGCTTCGTCTCATTTCTCCTTTTACATTTGTTGGTGAAAAATGCAAGCTTAAACAACGAGTTCGATAACGTGTTATTTAATGCTTAGCATCATTGAAAAATTCACCGATGGCGAAGTATTGAACATTTCTAGAGTAGATAGAAGAAACGAGTTATTTTGATATACTCTCTTGTGTACAGGTACTTATTTTAAAACGTTTTATTTTCACTAGCCGGATTGTATGAGTTAGAGAAACCAACTGAAAATCATCCTAGATTCAAAATAGTAGAAATGGCATAACTGATGGAAATCGTTAAAACTGTTAAAATTTTTAAAACTAATTTCCAAGTAAATATTAACTATTTTTTATTAGTTTTGCGAATTCTACTAATGAACAGCAGTTTTTTAGAATTCTAAATTTAGAGAGTACAATATATTCTTCATTTTCAGATTCCACATCAAGTTAATTGAGCGTGATCAATTGTATAAAATAATTAAATATGCAATTCGGATAGAACAGAACATTGACGAATTCAGTCGCATAGAGTCGACTGTATTGCTCAGAGCCACGTGCAACTTTTGATCGCGACCCAGGCCGAGGATAAACACGGCCAAAAGCCCGAGCGGGCATAACTATACATCGGAGGTTTGAGGAAAACGGAAGAGCAAGTTAAACGCTGGTTAAAAAGCCAGCCGGCAAGAGAAAAGCGTTTGGGAGTTGAGCTGCTTTCCCCGTAGGTACACTCAAGCGCAATCGCGACTGGCGGCGGGCCCAGACTGCGTGGCGGCGAGTCACTCACGCTGGGCCTTTGTGCCCAGGTGTGAATGGGCCTCTGCTGGTACCGCGGCGCTATTTTCTCTCTCTCGCTCTCTATCCTTCTCTTTCTGTCCTCCTTCACTTCCTCCCGTCCTCCACAAAAACCCAAGAGTTTTCTTCCTGAATTCGCCGAAACCGGCCTCTTTACTGCAGCCCTGTATGCGTCGACGGGAAATCGAGGAGAGGGGCTGCGGATCAAGGGGTTGCGGCTCGAGCTACGACTACATCAGTCTCGAGTGACCAACTTACGCAGTGGGTTTTTTCTCATTCGACTCCTGATTGTTGATGTCGTTTGCTATATTAGAGAGAAGATAAAGCAATTTTTTGAAGTATTAGTATTCCATAACGAATCTTTACTTGATTAAGTAGTAAACTTTTTCTTTGTCAATAACAATAGTGAATATTTTGATCCACGATATAGATTTATCATCAGTGGAATTTCGCTATTCAATTATAGTGGAAAAAGTTTACTGTCCAAGATAGTGAATATCTCATTCATTTTCAAGTAAACATTTGCTCTCATTTATTATTTTCCAACTTTCACTATTGAACAGTAGTTTGAAACCAGTCAGGCAAGTCTTTTGGCTTGTATAATTCAAATTCTTCGATCGTCGATTTGGCAAAGTGCATTTTGATGATTCATCGAATGGCCAGCTCGGAATTATTGTCAAGAGAGATGACTCGAAATACTCAGCGCGCCCGGAAATTCACCGGCTCGCGCGTGTCGGTATGTGTAAAAAGTCGAATGGCATTTCCAGCAAAAATCAACAGAAGAAATTCCTTCCGGAATTCGTTGTATTGAGAGGCTCGCGGCACAGTTTACGGGGGCCATTAGCCCATGGCTTCCAGCTATTGGCTTAGGCCCGCAGTCGCTTCTTCCTCAATTTCCCATTCAGCTTTTTTCACTTCCCTCGATCGCCGTCTTTTCTCTCTCTCTCTCTCTCTCTCTCTCTCTCTCTCTCTCTCTCTCTCTCTCTCTCGGACGCGCAACTCTACGCTTTCGGCGAGTCGCGCGTCGGTCCATTCACAAAAGTGTCTCGGACCCACTTCCTCTGGCCCCGGACACACCAGCACCAGCCGAGTGCGCGCAGTTCTCCTCTCCTCCCAGTTCGTTCTACACGACAAATGAGCCAAGCTCAGAATGCCGCGGCTTCTTCAGAATTTCCCCCGAGGGCTGAGGACGCGTTTTCAACATCTCACAATTGTTTGCGGATACAAACCGTGGGATGAATGACGCGGGTTCTTCCTTCCGTTTTTGACTGGACTTTCGAGTAAATTGAAGAGATGGTAATTGAATGAGCTTGACTTCTTTTTTCTTTGTTGATTTTAATTCTGACGCGAGCGCCGTTGCGATTCTGTTGTGCTAGTGACAAAGTTTGTCAAAATTGTTATACGTCGCGATGGAGTATTCGATTATTACAGTGAACTGAGAGAAAATTGTTAGCCAGTAAAATGTTGAAACAAGACACTCATTGTTTTGGTATAATACACGGAGAGAAAACATAAAAAATTAATTTTTTCTTTCCAACAAAATTCCAATTCGAATCAAACAGTGTCGAGCATTATTAATTTTGTTTATTCCGACATTAGTATCGTGAAAAACGTCACTTATGAGTCGTATCAGGTCGATTTGGTACTGAACGTTTAGTTGATTTTCCTATTTACTAACATTATATTTTAAAATATTACTGGATACAAATTGGTCACATGTACACTTATAGATACTTCATACACAATTTATCTTTTACACACATAGTCTGATATGAGAGAAAGTAATTTTTTAAAATCTCGACTTTGTCTCGACTAAAAGTGTAGTAAGACACTTGAGTAAGTTAATTTGATTATTAAGCATTGACTAAGACGAAACCCTTCGGAAATGTTGATGCATAATCGCAATATGAAATTTTTAACTTTAATTTCTCTCAAATCCGAATATCGAGTTCATATAAAATTCGGAAGGCCCTGTGAAAATTGACTCTTTAAATACATCCATGGAGAGAAATAATATTGTAAAAAATTACGATTTAGTTTAATGACGTAGTGTCAGAAGACAGTTATAGCGATTTCGACAGTAACGTTTAACGAATAACAAAAATAAATGGTAATTTTCAATACTTTCTTTTTGCCAAACGTTTTTGTCAAACTTTCCATAATGACCCTCTGACACTGCTCTGCTAAGAAAAAACAATTTTTACAATATGATTTTTCTCCGCACATACAATCGCGCGTGACAAGTCGATCCCAATAAAATTTTGGACGCATCGTTAATAATTTGGAATAAAATCATTCGAAACAATGCTCGATTCTCGAGATCAGACACGGAGACGGCCAAGGTTTCGGATTTATCAAAAATGACGGTCGCGATAATGGAGCCCCTGATAGATAATAAAACTCGGTAAACAATCAAGTGTGCACTCGTCCCGTCGACGAATATCTTGATTCGAGCGAGATACTCGCGATTAGCTCGAAAGGGTATATGGCAATTAGATAAGTGGCAAAATCTTTGTAATCCGAGGCGATCGCTGTTGAACAAGCGTCTCCTCTCTCTCTCTCTCTCTCTCTCTCTCTCTCTCTCTCTCTCTCTCTCTCGATCGATCGATCGATCGATCGATTCGTGTATATGGGGACCTGGGCGTGTTAAATTTTGACACCACAACGAGTTTATCGGGAGATTATTTTTTTCGAGAAAGCTACAATCTAGATTAGTGCATGCAGCACTTTGGACCACTCGACTCGACACTCAGTTCAGAGAGAGCCGTTTCGATCACACTTCACGAGTGCCACTCGACGAGCGCATTTATTCAACACTCGGATTTACACTAATTGAAGAGGTGCGATCAGGACTCGAGTGATTGCAACAAGATCTACTTGTTTTATATCACATGAGGACATGTACTCACCCGCGGCCCGTATCTATTTGCTTATTCAAGAGCACACGTTGTTGCGAGCGATTAATCCGAGTTAATATATATATATATATATATATATATATATATATATATATATATATATATATATATATATATATATATGAGTACGGGTCGATTAGTACCGGTCTCCAAACGAAACATATTGTGCGCAGTTTTTTAGTTTAGGGAGAGTCGCACTTTCTATGGGTTTTATCCAAGATTCGACAAATGAACGAATGGGAAAGTTCATCCACGATCAATTTTCGTACGTAAAAATAATGAAATATTAAATTTAAAATTTTCGACTTTTTCATCCTCTGATTACTTTTAATTCTCGCGATATCGATGCGATACTTTTCAATTCTTTTACAGTCTCCCTTTTTCTACAATTACTCTACGCGTTGTTCATTTTTAGTTTAACGATAAGATAAGATTATTACCCAAACGCTTTGGACGTGTGATTGACGCGTGGTCAATTTCAAACCCTAATTACCGTTGGAAATTCAAGACAATCGGATATTCTTTTAGGAAATGCAGTCGCTATGCCTAGAACGTAATATTCACAATTCTTGAAAGAGCAGATTTTCGGCTGATCAATTATATTCAAATTCCGATTCTTCTCGATGATAATATGGAGCGAATCACTTGAGAAATATTCGAAATCGTTTCGCCGTCAAAATGAATCTTCAACGATTTCCCCTGCGAATTTCCTTTAAAAAAAAGACAAACAAAAGAATCAAGTGGTTAATCACAAAAGCAATCCACTCGAAGTGATCCTCGAACGAAGCTGAAAAAAAATCCAAGCAAGACAAATACACTCGGTAGATATATGACCTGCACTCGAATCGGTCCACTCGAGCCATAATCTCCTCCACTCGAGATCCGTCCAAACAGTCCACGACTCCGCGGCGAATCTTAATTTTACAACCCCCTCGTCAAAACGGGGATATTTCGAGCCTCGCTCAATGGGCCATAGAGAAAATATTCGTGTCTGTCGAGCACTTGTCGTAAACGAATAAAAATCGGCCGGCTGTCGGGCCTCCGGGAAACGCTGGGGCATCAGGGAAAACTTGTGCGCAGGCACGTACGGGTCCCATAAATGGATGGAGAAGGGGCGGCAATCCTCAGGTGCATCGGCCAGGGGCATCAGGTGCTCGCGCCGAGCGATTCTTACACCCTCTGTGTTATTATCTTTGATTTCCCGGATTTTCCCTTGCGAAAATCCCTCGGCAACGACGACTGCGCGTCGCCGAGTGCATCTTTCTCTCGGTATATTAGCGCAAGTGAAAAATCACCACAGTTACTGAGTGGAACTCTTCAGTGAATTTTTCATAGTACAAGTGAATTCATTCACTATTTTCGATATTTTTTTTTCATTGGCTTAAGGGGCAATATACCTTTGTGACCTCCGATTTCGAGGTCATTTTCAAACACTTACCATAAGCGCAGGAAAAATCCAAAGAATATGGGGTTTATTGCATATGAAAGTACTACTTTCTAACTACAAAAAACACACTTTATTTTTTCCAAAAAATACAAAATGGCGGCGTACCTGCTCGTCAAAGGAGAAAAAATTTTTTTACTTTTTCTTCACTAGCCTACCGCTACAGGTCACAATTTTGACCCTAGAAGAAAAAATCGAACGGGGTTTTGAAGTAAAATAAAAAAACTCAGTGAGCGGAGGGCCATTTTTTCGAAATTCGAATTTGGGGCCAAATGGCGTCAATTTGAATTTTTTTTCTTTTTTTTTCGCAAAAAAATCGATCGAAAATGGGCCATAAAATCGGTAAAAATCAAAATATCAAAAAAAATCGTACGACGTTCACTTGAAAATCATGTTTCCAAGCTACAGTTAAAATTTGAAGTGAATCGGTTGAAAATTGACGGCGCTATCGGTAGGCTAATGTCAAAAAAGACGGTTCCGAGATAAACGCGTTCAAAGTTTTGAGTACAATGCTAATACTATACGACTTTGTTCAAAGAATCGATTTTCTGAGGCACTTAGAACTTCTTCCCCCACTTGATCGACTTTTCATATCATTCTTAGATAGTTCATGGAGTGTTTAAGCCAATAAAAAGAAATTGGAAAAAAAAGTCACAAAGGTATATTACCCCTTAAAACATGTATAACATATTTGAAGATAATATTCCGTTGCCCTTACAAAATGAAATTTCAAACGTGATTTCTCAAAATTTTATTTCTTGAATTAGTGTGCAGCGTAACTCATCATTTTTTGTCCGATTGAATTCAAATTTCAACAGTAGCATCTCAGATACTTGAACTATTGCGGCACCTTGTTTTTTTGACGCTCCACGAATAATTACATTTTTTACGAATAATTTATCGACCCTCCCTATTCATAAGGACGTATCTCGGAGATTCTCGAAATAAGGACGTATCTCGGGCGGCAGAATAATATAAAGACGTATCTCGGGCGAGCGCAAAGTAAAGACGTATCTCGGAAAAGCGCAAAGTAAGGACGTATCTGGCGTGAGCGCAAAGAAAGGACGTATCTCGGACGAGCGCGAAATAATGTCGCAGCTCGCGGAGAATTGCGACTCAATATTGAATCTCTTATTTGATTGAAAATTATAACTGATCATAACCGCAAATAAATCTCAAGCATAGAATTAAAACTCGGCAAACATGAAAGCGATCATGGGGGCGAGTCAAAATATGAAGCATCTGTATTTTTTTATTCATGAGTCAAAAGCTCAGAAACGATGGTCAAGAGCCTATCTGGGATTTATATACGTGGAATCACGGTGGCTCTGTTGCAGTCGCAAGTCGCGAGCGGTTAGAAACAATAAGTTACAAGACGCAGCTCACAGATGATCTTCTTCTTCGTCTCTCGCTATTGGCTTTTAAATTATTATTTTCAATAAACTGGCTAGCCACAATCATATGCAATGCTCACGGTGGAGCGTGTTTTTATTTTTGCTTTCCATATAAAACTGGCCCTACAGAGGTGCATGCCGGGAATTAAACCCCGACGCTCTGGGCGAGAGTCCAGAAGTCTTTTCCACGAATAAAGCTACCGGCGCGCGGCGACTCATTCATCAGAACCGTTTGTTGTTCGATATTTCCAACCTGCACTTGGAAAAAAAAACGTTCTCTCAAGATTGCTATAACAATTCAACTGTAGTAAATCGTATCAATTGAATAATAAAGTATTGTAAATGTAAAATGTAAAAAGTAAAATACAGTCCTGCAAATCGGGGAAAATTGTCCGAAAGCTCATGTTTCCGCGAACCTTTGGTCTTAGAATAGCTTGTTTATATCGATAATGGGAATTTATCTTCATGTGTGAACTGCATTACTTAATTTTAATGCATTAGTTCCTTATTTTCCGGCGCTCCGGCGTCCCGCGAGATACGTCCTTATTATTCTGACTCCCGAGATACGCCTTATGAATAGGGAGGGTCGATATGTACTAAATTTTCTGGGCTCGGGTGGAAATGTCAGTGCAGTTTCACTCAATGACTCGCCCATGATCTGGTGATTTTTCACTCTCATACAGTGAATTTCTACTGGAAGAATTTAACCTCAGTAGGACTTACCTCAGTAGAAACGCTCACACTGGGGTAAAATTGACCCCGGCCCCAGCTCTATCAGTTCTCCCAACCAAAAATTAATTATTTGAATGTTGTAAAACATCGAATACTGGGTATACGAAAACGAGGATTTTGAGAAATGTCTCAGGTTAATCCTACGGGGTTGAGAGAGTATGATTTTATGCGGAGCAGATATAGCGTCATACGCGATCAACGAAGAGTATTTTCGTGGAAATATGGTCGAAGTGGCGGAGGATCGAAGTCGGTGGCTGCGGAGTAAATGAAAAAGGTATATATACTGTTCTCACGGACGTTGGCGCGGGGGCGTACTTATAAACGGACGGTCAAACGGAGAGGGCTAATCGGTCCGGACGGGCCGTTCGACAGGTAGGCGCATTGTCATGCTAATGCGCCATTGTGACCGACGGCTAAATGGGCCGCGCGCGCGCGCGACGCTGCCCATTGACCCGGGCACGTTTCGCGCGTGCTACAGCTCCCACTACCTATATATATATATATATATATATATATATATATATATATATATATATTCACCCTATATACACTTGGAGCTGCTGGAGCGCGCGCGCGCGGCGCTTCTTTCGCCTTATACCCCACAATGGCCCACGTAAGCCTGGTGGCTGAAGCGGCAAAAGAGAGACCGAGACAGTCGACTGCACTTTGTTTGCGCCAGCTTCCATATATACCGAACAAATACTTACTCTTTCCGTTTCACACGTTTTTACGTAGAACCGAATTTTTTCGAGTTTCACTCGGTGCCTATATGAGTTCTTTCGAGTTTTATCGAGAAACTTTTTATTGCGACCCGGTGCAGATAAATTTTTCAGTGGATTATATGCGGTGACATTTTTAACCATCGTGACACTCAAGTATGAAATAGTCGAAAGTCACTGTTCAACTGCGTATATATCTTATTATTCGTTGATAAAAATTTCACTGTAACTTTTTTTTCATCATCACTAATTGTGAATGTGATTTCGTTTATGAAAAAGTACTCTCTACATTTTAAATTGTTGAATACGACTATTAATTAGTATAAATTTCATGACGATCAGCATATATGAATATTCATTATTTTAGATAGCAAATATTTCTGTAATTGTAAAAGTAGTGAAGCATAACAGTAAAGTTGACAAAAACCACCATCCACTTTCAGTATGAAGAAAAAGAAATTATTATTAAATAGTTTGAACAAATAGTAATTTAAAAATATTTTCAATTTGGACAGTAGTTTAGGTAATTGTACCCGAGATTTTTCATCGATTTATTTATAACTGAAAAAAATTCACTCTCACACACGATGGCGAATGTCCCGTATATAAAGAGGAAAAAAAAACCTGGTCGAAGTATGGCAAAATTTAATGCTACACTTCGTGGCAGACTTTTCAAATCGTATTGAGAAAATCTGACAAAACTTGAGCGACGGGATCGTTGCATTTCTTTTTACTCGCGACATAATCCAACCGACGGGAATCCGGGACGAGTTGACGATCGGTGGTGGTTTGCGCGCCCACCCGAGATCCTTCCTGTTGGAGATCATAAATTGGAATTAAACGCTTTGACTCAACCGGATTGTGGACCACCCCCAAACCCGGGTATAATCGAACGTTTACCCCAAAAGCGCGTATCTGAGCTACAAATTATTCGTCCCGGCTCGTAAAATACTCGCGTAGTGTGGAAATGCGATTGAATAAATCGACATCGTGCCCTCGATCAAGACAATCCACCTATGAGAAACGGCCATTTTCCCATAGGCCTCCATAGACACACGCACATACATTTAAGGGCAGGAAGCAAACTGTGAGATTAATTCGTGTGGATCCTCCCAAACACGGGGCAGCAGGTATACATATAGCTGGATGCGTGCGAGAGAGCGAGAGAGCGAGAGAGAGAGGAGCTATTCCCTTCCTGTGCATTATTTGACCGCGCGCGGGTCAAGAGGGCGTCGCCCGGCCGGCCCGGGACAACAATTGTTTATTGCTGCTGCTTGACTTTACAGGTGGTACGGGCTGGTGTTTCGCTTCATTGCTGCTGGTGCGATTCACGCGGCCGATATGAATTATGACTTGTGCCGCTGCTGCTGCTGCTGCTGCTGCTGGTCTGGACCCGAGGGACACATTCGACAAGTGCTCCTCTCTCTCTCGCGCGCGCGCGCGTCATTGTTCGCACCGGTCCTCCAGCTCAACGCTCGGGAAAACATAATATACAAGCGGATAATAAATACATCGGGTCGCAGAGAGAGGAAATTGGGAAGTTCTTTCGTTCGCTCACGTGTGGGAGAATCAAGCGAGCACCGACAAAATCACATCCCCTTCATTGTCCACCTCAAATGATTCTCGATTTTTCAAGCTGTGTGTATCTATATACTCTGTGAATTTAAAATAATTCAATATTGCTATTGAACGGTGAATGTTTACTATTCGTTAGTGAATATTTGCGCATATGCGACAAGCTGTGATTGTTCAATGTTAAACAATGATTTTTATGGTATACGTGATCGTAAACGCTCGTTTTACGCATCGATTTTCGTGCCTTAAATGCGATTTTATGCACTAGTGCTTTGGTCCAATTATTATAGTACTAGTGCCTTAAATGCGATTTTACGCACTGAAATCGATGCATAAAATTCGCGTTTGATCACTATACCATAAAATATTGTATGCAACTCGTGAAATACGATTCCATGCACTCGTGTGACCATCTAGCACTCGTTCGCCGGCTTCGCCGACGACTCGGGCCAGCTTATCACACTGGTGCGTAAAATTGCATTTAACGCACTAGTTACATACTATTAACTGTTCTGAATAGTAATTTTTTGGTCCTCAAAAAAAGGGGTCGTACCAAATATGGGGTAGTATGATTACTCTTTTTGTGTGACCGCCCCCCTCCTCCTTGAAGAGGGTATTCTTGTATGTCGGGTAAAAAAATCATAATTTTTTTTCATAAGTCACATCTCTAATGTCTATAAGAAGACCAGATTGATGAAGAGACAAAATTTTTAAATTCGTTTTCCTCGAAATTGCGTTATTCAATATAGTAGACATGATATGTGTAGTAAGAAAAAAAACTGTACCACATTATATACCCATAGCTTCCACATGAGGATTGTCACGATTGCTTCAGTAGTTTTTGTTTTGCAAGTTGAACAAATCGAAAAAATTGCAAAAGTTTGAGCTTACCTCAAACTATGTCATCAATTCAATTTTAAAAATGTTAGTTTGTTCTGGTTCCATACCAATCCAGAAGTAGCCATGAATCTAAGTATTGAAATGGCATTTGGTTCACATTGGTCTATTCTTGATTTCAGATGAGCAGAACATGTGGTAATGTCTGGTATAATGCAATATTTTGACTAGAAAAATGCACAAAGTTTGCTCAGACATCAATGGAAATTGAATCAAAATCATATAAAATTACCGAAAAACATCTAAGAAAAACAACCCCTATACTCATACTCTCTCACTGCCAATATAGTGAATAATTCGATATACAGAAATAGCATATCTTTGCTTAATTTTCTCATGAAATAACTTACCGTCCAAAATATTGAGTATACATACTATCATTCATCAGTCAATAATAGTTTTTAACTATTCTTAAATTTACATAGTACACCAGAACGAGCGACTTTTATTTGAACAACCTAACGCCCGGGGGTGAGACACGCGTGTCATCCGTCCATTGGGATATATATTATTTTTGACGCGTCTCGCACTGTCCGTTTGACGCGCATTCAAATTAACATAAACAAACCGGAAGCAGCGTTTGCTTTTAGGTGCCACTTGCCAACAAACGCCCCGCCACCGCCGCCGCCGCCGCCGCCGCCGACGACGACGACGACGACGACGACGACGACGATCCCAAAACCCATCAATTCAGCTCGAATATACACAAGCCACGTTCCGTCACAGTTGGACATCCTCGAGGAGAAAGAATCTCGCGACTTTCGGAGGGGATGGAGGTGGTGGCGGGGGGGGGGGAGAAAAAAGCAAAGTGTTTGCACAGCTGTAACAGGTGCGAACGCGGCGGCACGTATCCCGATTCCGGCTTTAATCGGGTTTCGCCCCGAGAGCCGAGAGAGCCAGAATAAACACGGGCCGAACGTCGCGAGATCGGGGCAAAACTGACGCGCGCCGCTTTTGGATTATCGGATTTAAACCGAGGCTCGGACGATCCTTGACTCGAGCCCGAGCCAAAGTGTTTTGAAACAAGCCGCGACGCGCTCCTACCGCCCGACAACGGCTCCAACCCGAAATTACCACGATAAATATTTGAACTGACACTGGGTCGCGTCTTGGGTTTTCTTTTTTTACGAGAGACCGGGTGGTCGAATCTACAATGCTTGACTTGGCATATTGACTTGGATCGTTCGGTAAGGGGTAAAGTTCTTCAGCAGTTTGTCGACTGTGCTGATATCCCGTGTAAAAAAAAGTCTGGCAGAGGTCTGGCAGAAATCTGGCACTAGAAGTCTGACTAAAGTCTTGCAGTAGTCTGGCATAGGCCACTACGCCAGACTATTTATTTTGATCGAAAAAGTCTTCCTTAACTCCAGACTTTATCCAGACGTTTTTTTTTCATGCAAAAAGTCTGGAAAAACTGAACACCAGACTTTACCCCAGACTTTTTTTCCGTTCAGTTTTGCCAGACTTTTTTCATGAAAAAAAAAGTCTTGATGAAGTCTAGAGTTAAGGAAGACTTTTTTGATCAAAATGAATAGTCTGGCGTAGTGGCCTAAGCCAGACTACTGCAAGACTTTAGTCAGACTTCTAGTGCCAGATTTCTGCCAGACATTTTTTTTACACAGGATACTATCGGCGAGAATCGAATCTGGTGAAAATTTAACCAATCGGAAATGGCCAAAAAATGAAAAGAATATGAACACAAGCTTATATTAACCTTTTTTGTTACTAAATGATTCTATTGACCGATAAAAAAAAAAGCTTATCAAAAAAATAGTAGTTTCCATTGCAAATTCAAAGAGTAGCAATATACTCGCCACGTAAAACTTAAAGTCACTGCAGGGTAGGTGATGTACCCAAGACGAGCCACCCTTTGAATTTCATGTATAGAGCAGAGCCGCAGCCCGGAATATTAATAATTGAAGAAAACCTTTTGACAGGTCACGAACGTAGACGCCATGTTTTTACCAGTCATTATCTGCCGTTTCAGCACCAGTCATTTTGTGAACCCAATAACGAAGCCAACCCCTGAATCATTGATTTTTCTCTGGATCTCACGAGTCTAATGAATGAAAAAGACCATTCCACTTATCACACAGCATAGGCAAGTACAGCTTAGCTCATTCTTTTATCGCATTAGGTATACACACCTATACCTAATACACAAATCAATCATGCAGTTAATCCATTGATGATCGTACATCGATTGTCTCACCGATACGAGGGTATATATATACCCTTGTAGTAATTACGTTCATTCCCATATCTACGCACAGGTAGACCGCTGACTCGCGAGGTTGTCTGGCCCATAGCCGTAAAATTGAGTGATCGCAGCAAATTTTCGCGCGCGACGATAAATCAATACGCGGCATTTCCGCTGTGCGGGCTATCGGCGAGCAGCCCCAATCAACCACCTGCTGTGCCGGGCGAGCTGCTTTAAAGACAAAGCGCGGCCTGTATATACACACACACACACACACACACACACACACACACACACACACACACACACACACACACACACACACACACACACACACCCGTCGAATCAATCAGGCGCTAAACGCGCGGCACGCACGTGTGTGAAGGGCGAAAATCGAAGCGCAAACGAGCATCCAATGGGAACGCGATACTTCCGGGGGGCGCCCGCGGCAAAACAGCCGCGATTATCCAATTTGAAACGGATGCGCGCGTTCGCGGCAGCACAACCTACAGCAATCGAGGGGGTAACGCTTGAGTAGAATCTACAATAACATATAATGTGGTAGAAAATAGTCGTTTCGATATGTTTTTTTTTTGTAAAAACCGCTGCCAAGTGCCTTAGCAGTATGCTTTCTCAAAGAGGCTTCAACATCACCCACAAACGCGTCCCAAACCTGTATTTTCACCTTTCCACTAGCGTAGATACTATCATCTATTTTTCAAAAATTACAAAAAAATTATTTAATCAATTCAATTCGTATCTTTGTGACTGTGTAAAGTGTCGTTCTTTTTCAATTGACCAAACTAAGGTAACTGTACCCAATGTGCCCCCCCCTAAGGGTTTTTCGCGAATTTGACTATGATAGACTTCGAATTTTAAAATTCCGTGAACGGCATCTCAAAGCTTTATCAATACCTATTAGAAACCATCTTCATAATCATCATTCGACTACTTTAACTTATCGAAAATCGCAATTTAAAAAAAAACGCAAAAAGGCTAAATGCACAAAACGTGTACTCAATTTGGCACAATTTTTTAATCATTAGCTACAGCCTATATAGGCCTACAGGGACGATCCAATTGGCATTGAAATAAACTCTCAATCATGTTCCCAGTGATATTTGTACAAAATTTTTAACATACAACTCAAAAATACGCGTCTAAATCATCGTAATATGTCTATACAAATATTCAATGATTTCACTCAGTCTTCCCATTTAAAAACGCGTAGAGGGGCACATTGGGTTCACTTTTTTTTGATGCGAAAAACAGCAATTTGAGTAGGATAAAAAATAGTTTAGGAAAACTGATGAGACCAATCGAAAGCTGAGATGTTTTTACACAAAAAAGAGTAATGACACTTTGAGAGATAAAAATTATTGACACCTGATTTTTGAGGTTGAGTGTGAAAAGTGAAATAAGAAAATGGTGAAAAAATCAGTAAGTGAAAGTTCAAAGTGTTGTAGGAGAGTGGTTTTAAGGGCTAAATGGGCGGGGAAGATACCGAAAATTTTCTTTTAATTCCCCCAACATAACCCAAGAGCGACTGATGCTCAGAGAGCACCGGAAATACGAAATCTGACGATTGTGCCAAATTGGGTACAGTGCCAAATTGGGTACAGTTACCTTATGTTGCGAGTGTTGATGTCTGACTGGGCTCTCTTATTATTTGATCAGATGCAACAAAGCAAACTGTTTTAGGTTCTACACGATGCGAGACATTTGGACCTGCATAATTTTTCGATCAGTTCATCTTGTGACTGTTATACGGTTAAATGGCGGTCAAAATCGATCCGTACTGCCCTTAAGTCCGTATTTAGCACACTTGAAGACTCATTTTGATCATTTTCGACGGCAAAAGACACCAAATTATCCCAATTTTCTCTATAGTACGTTGAAAATACTGGAAACGAAACTTACATCAATTTTTTTCCCCATTAGCAACGGTTGCTAGGGCGGTGAACAATAGTTGCTAAGGAGCTAATTGGGAAGATTTTGTGTCCTTTGCCGTCGAAAATGATGGAAATAGATCTTAAATTAATAATTTCCAACCTTCAGAACGGTTGCTAGGGAAGTAAACAACGGTTGCTATGAAGAAAATAGAACAATTCAGTGTCCTTGGCCATCGAGAACTGATTTTCCGGCTTGCTCCAATGAGCACTCATAAGGATTTGTGAGAAAACACGTTAGAAACGGTTGCTAAGGAAATAACCAACGGATTTTGCTGAAAATTGAACCCGTGATAGATCTTGCCACAACTAACCGGTGTGCGAAATTTCAGTAAGATCGGACGATTCCTTCGAAAGTTATCCTAGACAAAAGAAACGAAAAATTTTACACCTTAGCAACGGTTGCTAGAGAAATAAACAACGGATTTTGCTGAAAATTGAACTCGTCCGAGATTTTGCCGCGACTAACCTGTGTGCAAAATTTCAAGAAGATCGGACCATTTCTTCGAGAGTTATCGTGGACGAAAAAAAACGTTACACACATACATACATACATACACACACACACACACACACACACACACACACACACACACACACACACACACACACACACACACACACACACACACACACACACACACACACACACACACACACACACACACACACACACACACACACACACACACACACAGACACTTTTGGATTTCCATGTTTTTCGACCCGTAGATTACGAAAATCGAGGTCCCGAGGTCCGATTTGGTGGGTCGATTTTTGCCCCATTACAAAGCTTTCTCTTTGAGAAAGCAAAATCATCTCATCAACATCGACATTCGGTTGTAGTCAAATCAACTATTGTGATTTGAACTACTTATATATCTTGTATATTCTTATCAAATTCAACCATACATTTATAGTGAGTCGCACACAATGCTCTTCCCATCCCCTAATAATTCTCACATTTCCCTCAATGCATTGAAATGTCCAGAAGTATGTATGATATTCTAGAGGCATACAAAACAATTAGTCGGAATGGACACTTACAATCATTCGAAGCGAGGGAAAGTGACGGTTGAAAAGACTGTTTCAACGGCAAAATCTCAAATACTGCAGGAGAAATGTTTTCTGTACACTTTCGAAGGCAGACAGCAATGACGTAATCACGATATCTTGATGTTTATATGTATAAACATTAATATTACAAAGTTCTTTTGTATAATCAAAGATCAAATATGTGATGTACATACAAGTATTGAACCGAATGAAATTAAATTATAGATGCGATTTATAGTAGAATTGGCAATATATGTCTCTCAATGTCCACGGCGGTTTTACTTTTAGCTATTTAGGATTGCGCATTTTTCGTTACAATGTGCGTTTCTGGAAGTTTGGACGTGAAGACGACGGCTGAAACTTTGCCGGGATATGTGTATACTTTTTTTCCCCGTGGCACGTCTATACATCATTTACACGGTGGGTTTAACGAAACAGAGACAGGAAGAAGCGCGGCGATTAAATTAATTGCGGCTGTGTGTTGTGCAGCGCTGCCGATTGAATGTAAGCGTGGCTCGGATATAAAACAATTTGAATTCAAGAAACTCCGCACTCATTATATACACACGGGGGAGATGTCGCAACGGAAGGTATTTATCGCGTCAGCCGCGCGTCTTATCAGACATCTCATGCCGAGATCGAGGACAAGTTTATTAATTGTGTATTTCGTTGCGTCGCTTCGTTTTTTTTCCCCTCTTCCTCCGTGTCTCTCCTTTCGTTCGCCCTGCAAACCCGATTCTAACCGAATTAAAGTGGAAAGAGAGCAAAGCTCCAACGCGACATCGACATAATGTATCTGAGGGCTGTCGAGCTTGGGGCGGCTATGATTCATATTTCATGTCTGCGTCCTATATACGTGAATATATACGTATACACGGTACGTGCAATAGGCCGTCTCGTTCGTTTTGTTGGCGGGTCTTATTTCAGAGCATCGAGCCCCGGCAGCGGCGCGCGCGCGCGCGAGCGAGCGAGCCATCCTTCCCCGAGCCGTTATGAAGCACGATAAACTACGGTTAAGAGTTATTCCGAGCTGTCGAGTATACGTATATATATGCGCGAGAGCGCGCCAAATTTATTTACTCTTCATTAGATATACCTACACCCCTCGGCCCTGTACGCAACATTTACTCTAGGAATGTTTGTTGAACAATGAATTGATTCACACTGTATAGTACTGTTAAAACTCACTGCAAGCTCGTCATTAGCCAAATATTGTTTATTGTATTGCGTGTGAGAGATTTAGAAACATCTACGTTTTACATCAACTTTGCCGATGTTCTGCAGTATTTGAACAATCAATTTTGATTAGAAAAACTGAAAGAGCTTTTTACTAGAGCCTTGAACAACACTTGGATATTCTTAGAATTTTAGGTATGCAGTATGCAGCCACTTCATTTTGTAAGGGCTGGGGCGAAGTTCACCCACGCGTGACCGTTATGCGATTCCACTGAAGTGTGACCAGCTAGGGTTTAATCCTGACTGCTATAAATTCACTTCACCGCATGAATATGAAAAATCACCGAAATATGCTGGATGGTTATTCAATGGGACCACAGTGACATTTTCACTCTCATTCAAGTGGGAATAGTCATTGAAATGCAATAATTTTCAAAGCTATCAAATCTCCCGCGGAACTCGAGTGGTAATATTCACTTGGATTAACGGTGAAAATATTACTGTCGTTTCGTTGATTATAACTCATCCACCACCATACAGGGAATTTCCATACGAAAATTGTAGAAAATCGTCCGTGTAACTGATGAAATTATACTTGGTATTAGTCAAATTTTACTAATTTTTCGAGTGGACGCATATCCACTATTATTCATCAGTTATGCTGTTTCTACAGTTGAATAATAATTCTTCACCATCCCAACTTGGGCGAGTAAGGATTCAAGAGGGTGGAATTGATTCCCATGCAAACTTTCGAGTGGCCGAAAAGAACCGATTTTGTCCCACTGTGTGCTGGGTCGTGGGCATGTATGTGTGCGCGTTCGATTTTTTCTCACCCTTCGGCTCCTCGAGAGGAGCACCAGTCGATAAATCAGCCGCGGAAAAGTCGGCTGCTCGTATACAAGAGAGTGGGAAAAAGTTCGGCCTCTTCCGTGGGCCGCTGCCTCAGTGGCTGCGACAATGCACCGGAAACCGTCTCTCGGCCATATACCTGTTTCCTCTCGCCCCCTCCGCCACTGCCGTCCTCCCTCTATCCCTACCCGGCCACTCAACGCTCACGGCCCATTATATCGAGAGGACCACACCTATCGGGCTTTAGCCGCCGGTGTTACGCGCCCCGACCAGCCCCGACGCGTATATGTATATGTGTGCGTGTGTGTATTCGACGGAGCTAATAGCCCGGCCCGACTTCTTTCATATACTGCGCAGGGTGCAGTATGCTGCGCATTTCCCAGTCGCGGCTTGATTGTCGCGCACGATTTAAAATCTGAATTGGGCCGCATTAACGGGCCGATCACTCGTGCACGAGTCGCTCGTCACTTTGTATGCCCGCGGCCCGCGTGGATGCAATAAATTCGACAAGGAGGCTGTATACAGGATATACTTTGTATTTTCCGGCTTTTCTCGTCGGGCGCGCTTCATCCTCCGGAACGATATGTTACGCCAGAAACGTCGATGAATCGCGCTGTTAGCGTATATACATCAATGCTCCGATATATATCCTCGTTTTCTTGGCCGGAAAATATTCGATTAGATTTATATATATACGCTGTTACAATCCAGTTTAATCTCTTTACGAGTTCTAGAATGTATATATATATATATATATATATATATATATATATATATATATATATATATATATATATTATATATATATCCGCGATCGTAATCGTGTGACTTTTACCTATAAGCCTCGTTTCTTCTTTCGATTAGATAACGACAATTGTGATTTGCTGCGACTCCATCAGTCCTCCTTGTGACAACCGACCTCGATTCCGCTTGAATATCTCGCTGTTGCGTAACGCCTCGAACCCGGAGATTATTAATTTGTGAAAAACTGAATCACGAATCAAACGTTCGCTATAAAAATTGGATCGGCCCCGATGACGACCGAACGCCTCTTCAACGCGAGGAAGGAGCGAAAAAATAAAATTTATATACGCAGTTGTCCCGCATCTCGAGGCGTTGAATAAAACGCTTCGTTTTATCCGTCGATCGGCGTTCAAACGACTTTTCTCAAATGCAACGCGAGCATGTACATTTTCTCAGAGATTTCTTTTAAATCCTCAGAGTAAAAGTTTGATGTTTACGAAATTTCACCGTAGTGAGTGGGCGGATGAATTTTTGGGTATATTACAGTGAAATTCCCACCGTAATATATATCAGCGAATATTTTACCACTTGAATTTCGTGAAATTTGATAATTCAACTTTTTATACCGTAGTACCATAGTAAAGGGAAAATGTTATGTTGAGTGATTTTATAACACGAGTGAAAACCTGATTTTGTATAAACTACTAAAATCCATTCGCACCTGCTTACAGTGAAGATCACATTGATATACTGAATTTTCACTGTGAAGATTCAACTACGTATAAGTATTTTTTTCTATATTATGCGTCTATAATCAATATTATGATTTATAGTTTAAAGTCTCAACGCTACTAATTTACTCAAATAAATTATATAACCATTCAATAACGTTAGTCCAATTGGACACGAATAACAATAACATTCATCCAGCTGATTGTATCAGCTTTTCGCAGGAAGAGTTGCATTTGCGCAAGTGACAATTTTATCTTGTCATTCTACAAACATTCTGACTTGGGATAAAGTTTCTCTTGAAAATCTTGTCTTTGTCTCATTACAAGTGCATCGAGAACACTTGTTCAAATTAGTTTGGTTATTAAAAATCAACTATAAATATTCAATTCTGTTTTGAAACTCTGTAAGAATATATCATCTGTGTGAATTTTGCGTGTATTTCGCATTCTCCCTGAGAGTTGTAATTTTCAGTTGGTTCTCGATAATCAAACTGCCTCACTACACTTGTAATCAAGTCGAAGTCAAGATTTTCAAAAGTCTCTTTGTCCCTCAGTGTATGTGAAAAAAGAAATTCAATTGCTCGTGAACGTGTGCGTATGATCGTTGGTGTATTTACAAGTGTACACAGAGATAAGATCAATTTATATTCACGACTTTTGGCAAAAGTGTATCTCACCCTCGCCTTCGTTCCTTCCAACCCTTTTCGCAACACTGATCCTCCAAACCATCGCATATCCAACTCGTCCCATCAAGCCCGTCGTCTAGCCCAACCCTCCAATATCGCTACTCGTGCATCAGTCCGGACTAACGCTATTTAAACACAAGTTTCATATCTCCCAAAGGATATAACCTCAGCCCTTCCAACCGCGAACGGTAATATTCATTCCGACACGCGCGAAACGTACATATCATACCTTTGGTTTTTCGGAGTCGGAAGATCTCTCGAGCCGCGAGTGCGCGTACTCGCGTCCACGGAGCAGACGGGTGGGGCGCAATACACATCGGCCGCGACGGTAAAAACAGCAGGCCGCGATTGCGGGTAGGATGGGCAGGGGCGTCGGAGGGGGGAAAGGCGGGGGGGGGGCGAGGAGGAGGAGGGAGGGGGTAAAAGCGATCGCACTAATGCAGCCCCGCGCGCGTGTGCAGGACACAATAGAGAGACGTGCGAGATCCCCTCCATGAGACGGGTAGAGCGGGATCGATGCAGCGGCTGGATTGGCCGGGGCTCTGGCTCGTACCGATTGGCCGGTGCCTCGGGCCCCGGGGCTCCGCCCATTCTGTCCCTCTCTCTCGCGCTCGCGCGCGCTCGGGGTGAAGTGTGCGAGCGGGGTTTGTTTTTTTGTTCGCCGCGCGCACCCCTCCACGTGGATATACACACACGAGTGTGTGTACGGCGCTCGAGGAGTCGCAGCTCGGATCCGAGAGGATGGCGCCCTCCATCCGCCCCCACCAACTCGGCCGTCACTCGAGTTATCGCTCGAGGGTTTTGTGTCGGTTTTGTTCCGCGCGCGCGCGCGCGTGTGTGTGGGGAGACATGTATACACCAACAGCAGCGCATGTGGGATGCGGGCTTGAGTGGAATAATTAATTTTTATACCTTTTGGTATTTGTCCGGAGTTCGTCGGCGGCGATTCAATTGAATTTGTGATGCGTATATATGCGGATACATTAACGATATTACTAAAGATTAGCTGCCGTAATAAGATACGCTAGCTGTACATATTCAGACGCGTTCGTTATATTAGTGACCGCGATAATAATTTTCACGTATGCATATTTGTCGATTTATTTCGATATTACCAATGCCTACTGTCATATTCTATGTTTACCAAAGAAGATTTACTCATTCTTCACCTCAAGGGTGGGGAAGGGGAGGAAGGGTCATACCAAAGGAGTAACGTAAACAATTGTCAAAACCCTGCAGTAATTCCCGTCAGTTGTCTCAATCGTTACACACGTCAACTCGACAATGCGCTTCTACAATTGATTCGGTTGATAATGCGCCTACGCGCTCGTTTTTGCAGATTCAATCGATTATTCGTGTTATTTGGACAGTATCGTTCATTTTTATAGTTTATGTTCACCCTTTCATAAGACGTCCTGTCAATTCTTTCTATATCTATATTTTATTCGACACGCCACGGGGTTATCTGCCCAGGCGAATCGAATTGCACGATTCAACATGCATGTTGCTCTTGTTTATCGTGTAAGAAAAAAAGGTCGGGGTCATGAGAAAATTGATATATATATACGTTTTCTTTTATCCGAAATTCGCTTGTATTCACATTCATCCATGCCTCGTGTTCAACCAAAACGAAACTAGATTAATTTTCGTATCCGAATTACACTCTCAATACCGGTAAAGTACATTTATACTGTCAGTCCCATATAAGCTTCTGACCGAGTCGTACGAGTACGAGCCAGAGGAGAAAAATGGATAAACGTGCATCAGTATCCCGTACAGGAGCGCCGGTCCCTAGAGGATTAACGGAGTGGAAATTTGATGAAGCTGATATATTTCAGCGTCTATATTACGAGGCTGGACGAAAGTAGGATAATAAATCAGTAAATGGCTGCTCGAAGGACGGGGAACACTTTGTGCGATTATCCGTTCCCCGCGTGCTGATATATATAGAACAAAAACCATTTGTCCTCGACTAAAACGTTGCAGTGACTAACCGCAAGTCGACTAAATAATTTCCAGCTCGTAATCGCCGCCCCGAGTATACTGGCCCATAGAATCAATTAACAACGGCTGCAATCCCGACGTTGGAAAATATATTCAATCGGCGCGAGTGCGTGTATACTCACACATGCGCGCACGCTCGGGGGCAATAAGCGAATCAGTTCAGTCATGTAGATACAGTGTTGCGAACGTATCGCTTACCGAACCGAAGCGAAAACAAGCTCGACACAATTGTTGAATCTCGTGTGGACGAGCCCGAGGGGGAGTAGGCACAATGATAAGCCCTGCGCGAGCAAACAGCGCGTATACACAGGGGCGTCGCGTGTGTGGTTAACCGGATGAGCCGACCACACTCCGGGCGTGTGCTATTCCTTTTCGAGCCGGCTGCTTGGATTTGTCCTCCCGAGAGGGAGAAGAAAAAAAACTATCGTGCGAGCGTACTCACGTCTACTCTGATGGGCAGATTCGAGGGGTGTATGTGTCTGTTTTCTCTCTCTCTCTCTCTCTCTCTCTCTCTCTCTCTCTCTCTCTCTCTCGTCTAACTCGAAGCCACGAGCGCATGCGCACGTCCAACTGCGAATGATTTATACCCTGCTTTGATTAGCCTAACGTTTTCTAAACGTTTCTCGATCGCCAATCAATTCCCCCCCCCCCCCAGAAATGCCAGGACGGATTGTACACGAATTGTATACGTATGTGCAATCACTCTTGTATATGTACGCGCGGTCGTGATACAAAATGGACCGGAGAGACAAACTTGGGATTCGACGTGACGGGAGACGGACAGAATTTTTTACGATCTTAAAAAATCGAATTGAATAACGAATCGATGAGTATTGTTTTGTGTAACGTTTAATCGTTACCGTGGAAGACTGCGAGGTTGGGTACTCGCTACGAGGAGTTTCCCTGTAAGGGGCTCCTCTGATTGTTGTCTCGAATCTCCGGCTGCTGCAGTACCTATATATGTATAAGTTTCGTCTCCGCCTGATTTGGCAGGAGACCCGCGGAGATGGGGGGTCCGGTGATAAGCCTACCTCGAGACGGTGTAGGCAATCTAGGTGCGGGGCGAATTTCTCCCGGCTCCGCTCTGCTGTCCGCTGCAACCTGTGGAACGGGATATGCGCGGGGGGCGAGAGGGGAGGGGAGGTCAATGTTGTCCACTCGTGTCTCACCTTATTCATACATGTGTGATGGGCATTTTGCCTCATCACAAGACGATCGTTGAGAAAAGTGTTGTATACTATATCGACCCTTCCTATCCATAAGGACGTATCTCGTGGGACGCCGGAGCGCTGGAAAATAAGGACGTATCTCGCGTGAGCGCAAAGTAAGGACGTATCTCGGAGGTACGCGCAAAATAATATCGTAGCTCGGAGAATTGCAAAGTAAGAAAGTATCTCAGCGGTTTAAAATCAACTAATGAAGTTTACACATGAAGATAAAATCCAGTCACGAGTCACTCAGTCGTGTTAATCTTCTAAAAACAGTAGGAGACCAATTCTGATCACTATGGTCGCCACTCGAGTACCTTACACGTTTCACTGCAAGTTCATTAATAACATCCATAATAAGCACTGCAGTACACTGTCGATATGACTCTGGTTCTGATTTAAGAAGTTGACGGTAGCGCTCGAGTCTGACAGCGGCTACTGCAGTGATCAACTGTGGAATGAGCCGCCGCGCGCCGAGGCCGGTGGCTCAATTCGTGGATAAGACTCGGGGTTCGATTCCCGGATTTCCCGGCATGCACCTGTGTAGGGCCAGTTTTATATGGAAAGCAAAAATAAGAACACGCTCCGCCGTGAGCATCATATGATTCTGGCTAGTCGGTTTCTTGAATGTAAACTACAAGCCAATAACGAGAGACCAAAAACTGCGTCTTGTTACTATATAGTTGCTAAGCGCTCGCGACTTGCGACTGCAACAGAGCCACCGTGATTCCACGTATATAAATGCTAGATAGGCTCTTGACCATCGTTTCTGTGCTTTTGACTTATGAATAAAAAAATACAGATGCTTCATATTTTGACTCGCCCCCATGATCGCTCTCATCGCTTGCGGTTATGATCGGTTATAATTTTCAATCAAAGTGAGATTCAATATTGAGTCGCAATTCTCCGCGAGCTGCGACATTATTTCGCGCTCGTCCGAGATACGTCCTTTCTTTGCGCTCACGCGAGATACGTCTTTACTTTGCGCTCGCACGAGATACGTCTTTATTATTCTGCCGCCCGAGATACGTCCTTATTTCGGGACTCTCCGAGATACGTCCTTATGAATAGGGAGGGTCGATATTTTCTTGTTTATCAGTGCAATATTCGGTCACGGCTAGGTGATATTAGTGAACTTTAGTATCTAAATCATAGTAATCATTACTAGAAAAAATGACATTCATTATTATATTTGTAGGATATCCTATAGTAAAGTATTAGAGTAGAATTGACTATATTTCTAGTAAACCGAATGGTGAAGTCAGTACATTGAAGATGGACCTATTTGAGTTTGAATTCATTTGAAGTGTAAATACTGTATATCATGGTATATAGACAACTTGTAAATACGGAAATAAATGTCATTAATATTTTTTATTCAATAATTCATTACTAATTGACTTTAATAAATAAGATTTTATGATATTCATCCATATAATGTGTTCGTGTTAAAATTATATTCTAAATCAACGTATACTGGTCACACTGTGGAAAATGACGTATCGCGAAGTTGCACGCCGGACTTCTCAAATTCTCAAATTCAATTTCAACTTTGCTACGATGCGTTTCGAATATTTTTATTCGGTTGGTATTTGGGAAATTGCATTAAAAATACAGATATTCGATTTCATTTCTACTCGCTTAAAGTATTCAAATGCAATTTTCCAGATATACTTTCAAACAGAGAGGCGCAGATTCAATACTTAATTCATCGCACACAAATATTCGATAAATGTTGTATTCACTAAATACTCGTATTTAGTTACTGCCCATCACTGTCTGTACGGCCGCGCCCGAGCCCGCGGCTCTGCAAACTCTCGAGCTTCGCCGAAGTAGCAAAGAAGTAAAATCGTGTAGGAACGCGCGGCTCGAGTAGTGGAGGAATACGTGGGGGCAGACGTGCGCGGGAGGCGGTGCTCGCGCCTCCGCCCAACACACACACAGCCTGCGTTCACCCCCCTGCTCGCCCCACCCTTACACCACCTCTGAGAGACAACATCTCAAACTCACAACTGCTGCGTGAATTTGTGCTACCCGTTAAACTCTCCACTCGTTTATACACCCTTTCGACGCTTACTGTAGGGACTGAGTGGTCGCACAACCTTTGGGGATTACCGACCGCGCAAAATATGGTTAAGTTAAGGGATATATATATAGCTATACGGCAACTAATATTTTGATTTGCCCGCTCAGATATTAACTGTCAATCCATTATTAATTTTCACTCGCATCAACGTCAGTTGGTGGATTTTGGTGGTTTCACTTTTCCTCGGCCCTCAAATTCGTTTTTACGAGGGACTTTTTACTGCCCGCGGAAGAAAAGTCGTACAACGTATACATTCTATACGTATGGTGTGGCGATGCGACGGGTAACAAACGTTCGTTTCCCTTGAAACGAGTGCGACAAAACGCGTACGCGTTATTCCACGCGAGGAATATCAGAACACGCAAAAAACGTATTTTGGTTCGGGAGGAAAAAATCACTTGAACAATTGTCAAGGGCCGAATTTCATTGTACGTTAAATCGATTTAACGTATTGATTGCAGAGACGTGTAATCTATACTTCTATTCACAACTTTTGAATATTATGATTCAAATGTGAGTCCTAATATAATTAGGAAAAAAGAATTTTCACATCTGAATGTATAACCCTTTTAGGGGGTTCATGCCGAAGGGTTAAAGTAAATAATTAATAGTTGACCCCCAGTAACTCACAATCTGTTGTTTCGAATCGTCAGTGAGTGTCGATAGTTGATTCGCTTGATAATGATACGATTTAGGGATTGCTGCGAATACGTTTCTCCTTTGAAATTGAATCGACGATATCGGTGTGATCCGGGCAATATCATTTTTTCCATAGTTTACCTTAGCTCCTTCACATGAAACCGCCTCATGGCTATTTCCTCGACTCCAGACCGAGCATAAGTTGGGAAAATGAACCTTCTCGCGTTGCAGCTCGTCAAACTGATTTTTTCGCTCCTTCGAGATCGGAACTCGATTTCTCACGACAGCGAGTAGGAAGAGGACTTTCAAGATGATCGATTCAGCCAATGATGATCCGTCGATAAGTCGCTGCAATAGCCGAGGGGCGCGCTCGCAGTACACAAGCAATCGTGTGTGAGAATCGTCGCGTTTCACCGGGGCGGCGGAGGAGGGGAAGGGGAGCGGGGGATCCTTGGAGGACTCGTTGGTGGAACGTAGGTAGCGGGGAGGGGGGAGCCTAGATCCCGCCCCTGCGTACTAAGGGAGCCGCCCCTGGAGCCGGCTGGAGTGGCCCTCGAGCGGCGCACTCGACGTACAGTCGCGGCCGAGTAGCGCGAGCGAGCGATAGTGGTGCGGTGTGCGCGTACAAGTGTGTGTGAGAGCACAAGAGAGAGAGATAGAGATAGAGATAGAGAGAGAGAGAGAGAGAGAGAGAGAGAGAGAGAGAGAGAGAGAGAGAAAGAGAGAACGCGAGAGTGGGCATGAGCTGGCGGTACTGACCGACCCATGAGCTGCTCCTTAACCCGGCTCGTCGCGCTGCAGGCTAAACAGGCCGCGATGGCCGACAAGAAGCTGCAGCTCTGGCCGTTCCTGCCCTACTCCCTGCCCGGAGACTTGATCAACCAGCTCTGGTACAACCAGGCCCTCGCCCTCAACCAGTTCGCCAACAAGGCCAGGTACACACATCCTTCTTTCTGCAGTCGAAAAAATTGAGCTTTGGTGTTGGAGGAGAAAAGTCAGCTTGACAAGATGTAGCTAGAAGATTTCGTTCTCGACCCTGCAAAAGTCCCTGTTTAACGAGAGGACGAATCTTCTAACGTAACAACTTGTCACACTGATTTTTCTCCTCGAACTAAAAATTCGATTTTTTTTTATCGCGTGTTTGCGCTTGCCTACTACATTCGCACGAAAATGATCGAATTGCTACGTGATCAGACTGCTCAAGGATCAATGAAACGGTCTGTATCTAATCGCGCGCGCGAATCTTCGTTTGTTGTATAGTTCGTCAAACAGATTTTTCTTCTCCAACGACCATTCGATTTTGCACGCGAGCGTAGCGACCCGGGCTACGACATTCGATCGCCAGTCGATCTTCGAGTTTGATCAACTGCCGCTGGTATAAACCCGTCAAACCGAACTCGGTTGAGTCCCCCGTAGTGAAAATGTCACTGTATATTCACCGTGTCTCGCGGTGAATTTTCACTGCCGAGATTCGAGAGCTGGCGTGAAAAGCCGAGCAAGCGGCGGCGCGGCGGGCCCGCGAGGCGAGAGTGTCCAACTCGAGCGGGGCGACGTCCCAAACGCCTAATCCACTTTCCCAATCCCCGTCGTCGGCTTGTGTTTTTTCCTTCTCCCAGCAGTTCGAACGCCGCGCGTTTGTCCCGCGCCTCGAGAACGATTCCTCGATCCAAGTGCACACGTTGCAACTACTAGGTGTATACTCGATCGTCCTCGAATCCTCAGTAGTTGCGAAAAATCTCTATATACACGTTGTACAGGTCGTGAGACGGAGAAGTGGAAGGCGCGCGGGGTCGAGAGTGTCGTGACTTTTGGGTCGGCGGGATAAGCGGCCAGCAGCGGCAGCAGCAGCGGCAGCCGGTCGGACGTGCCTCGATAATGGGCCGCTTAGCTTAGCTGGCTTTGTCGGGGGTATGCCGAGGCACCAGTCGGCAACCTGCAGCAGTCCCGGCTATGTGTATATAGATAGACGCGTGTTTGGACCGACCGCCGCGCAGGTGCGCCCCGTGGGGTATATACACGCGTTTCCGCTCGGACACCCGCTGCATAGGACTTTCGCCAAAATCCCGTGGCCGCGCGACGGCCTTCGGATTTTATGTACTTGTCCTTATTCCCTCGAGAGAGAGAGAAAGAGGCCGAGAGAGAGAGAGAGAGAGAGAGAGAGGGGCAGAGAGAAGCGCAATATATAAACGTTCCGTGTACCAATTGTGGACTGGATCTGGTTGTAACGGGTCGCGTGTTTTGTTCATGTTGCAGGATACTGGAGAGCATGAAGATGCCGTCGAGCAAACCCGCGAGTTTCACCATCAACGACCTGCTCGATCTGAACGAGCAAAAGGCCAGTACAGACGAGACCGACGTTCAAGGTAAGGCTTCAACAGTCTATGCGTACACACACGCGAGGGGCGGATATACAACTCCGCACGAATCCTTACTGCGTGAAAATTCACTGTACGCAAAGTGAAGAATCGCCGTGAGACGGTGCGGATGAGATCTTCAAAGTTATAACATCTTTCGGAACTCGAGCGAGTGTTCCTGTATACTTGTACGAAAGTGCAAAATTCACCGAGTTCCGTGTACAATAAATCATGTGCCATCTCGAGGCGATTCTTCGCTCTCGCGCGTTGAAATTTCACTGCGAGGAGTCACGAGAGCAACGCCCGTTCAAATGGATTCGAATTTTCGGGGTTTGGCTTGGTCGTACAAGGCTATTTATTCGGGAATCATTCGTCGGGATTCGAAGGGAATTCGTGCTTCTTACATATCATCGCGTTGACAAAACACCTGGACATAAAATAGCTTAAAATCACTGTTTCGTTTTGAGTGTTTCTGAAAATTGCACAGCTGATGAGCAGTTATTGGGCGGGATTAGTTACTCTTTTTGTTCCTCGATGTCAATATTGAATATAATGCGATATACACGAAATAGTAGTTTTGGTAAACTTTTCCTCAAAGGCTTCTCACGGCCAGGTAAATTCACCCAACAGTACTTTGAAGGTACTTCCTTTATTTTCTAGTACTACATGGTACTAAATTTACTATAGTTATTCAATTATTTATATAATTGGCATAAACGTGTTTTGGTCCAGCTTGTCCTAATGTGACGAGTAGTACAAAGAGTATCATTCGTCTATAAGCCCGCAACACTTCATAATAACTCAATGTAACTTATACTGGAAGTACTGCAGTGACAAGCCTCTCGAATTTCGCAGTGAATTTTCACTGTCTATCAGTAGGAGCAAAAATTGACAAATGATAAATATTTATACTAACTCTCGGCGGGGGAATTTGTCATCGGTCGTGCAATTTTCATCCATGAATAGTAGTTTCCACGAGTCAAGTCAAAATTATACGGATGATTGAGAAGCTTTGGGTATAAAATACCATTTCCGTGTCCGTCTCCCTCAGGTGCGACGACGCTGCTGCCGCCGGTGAGCGACATGCAGATGAGCTACCAGCAGCTGGTGGAGGCGTCGCTGCAGTCGGCCGGTCACGGACCGCTGGCAATGGGCAGGTTGGGCCCGGGGCTGCCGACGGGACCACAAGCCCTGGTCTCACCGCCGACCGCCGCCGGACTGCTCGGCTGGCACCAGCCCACCGCAAACCTCGCCCAGCCCCTGCCCCAGACCCTCGACGAAGTCAACGGTGAGTCTCCCACCCCGTCTTGTATTTATACTCTACTGCAGACTGCGCGCGGTGAATTTTGCCTGCACCTATGAGCCGCTCGAGAAGCCATCCAGTCGTGCCTTTACACACTGGCTTCGTTTAGCCAATTTTACGAATTTATTATATAGTATACAGCGCTGTACTCATCGGTTTTGTGAATGAGTTAAAGATTTTTGAGTTTAATATCATACGAAAAATCACTATTTTCCTTGTAATTTGGAACGTTAATAACTAAAACGGCCCTACAAAGAGCTGCAGGGACAAAACTTTTGTACTTCTTGGCATTCAAGCATCTGATGTGTCTATACTCATCAGATTTAGAAAATAAATGTATTCTAAACTTATTACTCCACAAAACTCGTTAATAGCTGTAAAATCATAGAAACAGATGATGAATTAGATATTTTCATTTTTGTCGTGAAGACGACTTACGGTCGTTGATAAACATTCAACTAGTACCACTCGTTTCTCGAGGCTCGCGCGCATACATCGGATGAACTTTCTAACACAGAGTGCGAACCGGGAGACAGTAGCTATTATCGAAAGTGTCGGGAATAACTCGTTACACGTATACACGATTGAAAGAAGGCACAAATGTGTCGGGTGCGCGAAGGGGGCGAGGGGGGGGGGAATCACTCGATCGAGCTAAATAATCCCTCGGTTAATCGTCGCTCTCTCGGGCGGGCTGCAGAGACGCCCCAACCGAGGATAACCCACGGAACAATCGTGTCTCGCCCCTTGGCCCCGCGACACGGGCGACGTACAACTGAGCGAGTCGCGTGAGCGCAAAAAAAAAGAAAAAAGCATATAGCCACGATCGCGTACTCCAAGTTCGGCACTCGGCTGACAAAGCGCCGCACTCGTAACTCGGCATACACACACACACACACACACACACACACACACACACACACACACACACACACGCAAGCGCGCGCGCGCGGATCGAGCCGTGATATAAATCAGCCGCCAATAAAACGCTGATTCTTCCCCTCTGCATAGCGTGTGTGTGTGTGTGTGTGTGTATTTAACGCGGGTCTAACGTATATATATGGGGTCGCGATTGGCCGCGAACAGATGTCGCGGCGCTCTCGGACAGATGCGCCCTATGTGTCACGCCCATCGGCCGAGCACCATTTTGTTCTCGCGCCCCGAGTTACGCGCACCATCCGTATATATATTTTCCACTTGCGGCTGCTGGAGCGCGAGATTCGATTTGACTCGTGTGTACGTATATATACCGGTTCGCTTTTTAATGGAATCCCGCTGATTAGCTCGAGCGCGCTGCGCACTCCGGAGCAGCTCTTAGTCCGATTGTGAATCGTTGCGCTATTCAAACATGACCGACATTTCACCCATGAATTATTCAACGCCAGGAGACAAACCGACCACGAGATCCTGTGTATATTATGCGCGTGTACGATTTATGCGACACGATTCGGCCGATGCCCGACGCTTCTCTAATGCTTCGCTAACGTTCGATTTATTTTGGGGTCGTCCCGACGTTGTAACGCCCGCCCGTCGATATATGTAATATTGTAATAATGGCATTATACCTAATTCGGTACGACTGACTCGATGATTATTCGAATGGGTTCGTTCATCAGCGCGAATATTTTTCAAATGTTGGAAAAACGTTTGTCCGCGCCAGACTCGAACTTTGTGTGTAAATGTTGAGAATATATTCACTTGATGTTTATTAAATATTGGAAATACCTGCCGGAAACTCGATAAATCAGTTTGCATACACCAAAGATTCGTATTAATAATGTTTGCGCAAATTGTTGTAAGAATATTTTGTGAAAAACTTTTATAAACGTTTCATGAACGTTTCGTGGGAATGTTGATAAGATTTTTCCATTTTTCTCACTACATAGAAATTAGAAATAAACAGATTGCATGAAATTATTATGAAGTGATATAGAGATATTCGGACTAAATCAACGAGAGAATACAAGAAAATGATGTTTCCAACATCTTCCAAATTTGATCATTACAACCTTCGATATATTTTACTCATTTAATCTCTCTTTTCAATACAGAAAATCACGAATCCGTTTATGCATGTAAGCACACATTCGATGCCATATCGGTTTCTCCGATTCATTCTAGAAGCTCAAATTGTCCGCGCGTCATACGACTTTGTCAGTCTCACGCTATACACACATACTGACTATAATATCACCGCTGTGGCGTAATATATAGCCTGCAGGCCCGACGTCTTCATCCTCCTCGTCCCGCTGACTGCACCCCCGTGTACATACACGCACATGAATTTCGGGAAATGAAGCTGTAAAGCTCGCTCGCGCACGTGTATACAGTATATATACGTGTGTAATTCGCGAGCGCACTAAACGGCCGGTCGCTAATTGAGGGGCACCGACGTATCCCATGTATATACGTAAGCCTACGCCGAGCGGGCACAAATGGGATTTATATTGGCTGGATCGTCACCCTCGCCCTGCCCCCACACACACGCACCCACTAACAGCCGCGTATATACGCATGTCTACCGCGCACGAGCGCGCGCCACGCTAAATCTCAAACGGGCCGCTTGGGATTCGGAGCGATGTATGCATAGCGCGCCCGGCGATCTGTGTCGTTGTATTGTTTCTCCGTCACCGGCTCGAGGGGCTGCCCCGCGCGCACGCATTTATACACGTATACGCGCGGCTAACGTCACTCGTAAGAGCAACCGAAGCTTTGCTTCTCGTGTTATTCATCATTGATTTCGCGAGTTCGAATCGGTACTTGCAAATTTGCTCGTTGTACGATTATCAAGCTATGCGATTCGTACGTGTTTCCTTTAACAATGCAACGAGCTTCGAAAAATAAAGGGGCAAAATCTTTAGTTTACCCAAGTTATTTGCGGCGTTGGAATCCAAAACGAAAATCGAGTCGCGAGCAGATAAACATATATTCGTCGGACCATATAACCCTCCATGTATTTCAAGTCGTTGGAAGGAAAAACAAATTGTTTACGCTTGTTAAATAGTAGTGTACATTTGGCGCCGCAAAACAGAAATTAGCCAAGTCGAAAGATGTTGCTTTTCAAAACCTGCCAAGTCGTAAGTCGTTAGAAGCCGCCGCCGCGTATATAAAACGTTTAATTTTAGATATTTGTCGAAAACAAATCATCAATTATTCCGACGAATCAAGTAGTGATACTTCCTACTATACTAGAGTAATGTACGTTTTCGCGAACATATATACAAAAATCCCTCCATTCATAAATGCTATATGTATGATGTATTCCATGATATTTTCGCAGTTACGAGTTTTTAGCGCGTTTTCCTTGAAAATCCATAACAAGAAGTTGGCATCTTGTGAAAGCCAATGGCCCTCATTTGCTCGCGCCTCCAGTTTATAACTTGTATACAGATATACAAGCACGTATCCCCGCGGCCAATATTACCGTCCCTCAACATCCGACTTTAGCCTTTCTCCTGGGCGCACATCCTGCGCGCCGATAAATTCCTCTCGATCCCTTTGTTTGCGCCTCGTTTTCTCTCGCCTCTCGGCTCCCGTTTTTTCTTCTTCTTTTTTTCCTTCTTCTTCTTTTCCACGCCGGCTACAACTTCCCTCCGCTTCATTGTATACACTGCACCCGACGAGGGGTTCAGCTGCGCTCGGTGGGATGTTACACGCGCTAAACGCTTGACAATCGAAAGGAAGCGCGCCCGGACAAGAGCGCGTGTGTGTGTATGTATATATACGGCCGGGATACAACGTTGATCGATTGACCGCGAGCACGGGACACAAAACCCACCCGGACACACACGTATCGAAATATTTCCCATTCGCGCGCGGCCCTAATTTTCCCTTTTTTTCGTCCGTGTCTCTGTGGGAAAGCCCATTAGACGTCTGACTGTGGCTCGACGCGCGCGAATTTCACGTGGCCGTTGATACATGCGGCAAGGTGCGACGGGACAATTCATTTTTCAACGATTAGCCTTGTGAGATGGATGGATAGGCTCCGAAAGAAAGTAATATGTCCGTGCGTTCTCGGATATATTGAAACGGCAAAGAAAAAATGGAAAGCAAATAAAAGACATGCAAAAGACCAGAAACAGAAAATAAATAAACTACCCAGAAGAAGAGTTACATAAATGAGATGTACGCGCACGTCGTTACGTTTGGGCAATGTTAAAAGGATAGTTGAAATATCTTTTACCATTGTTTTATTGAAAAACGGCGCTAAAACCGAAAATTTCCAAAATTCGACCTATTTTTATTGTTTTCTTTCTTTATTAATTAACCCCTGTCATATATTTACTGGAGAATTCAATAATACAAGATTGTTTTTTACCTGGCGGAAAGCCGATACATCGGTTCGACCCATGACATGAGCTTCGTATACCTATACAATTTATACATGATACAAAACACACAAGTTTGGTCCGTTTTTGACACTTTGAATCCTGTCAGTCCAGCAGTTAAAAAATGGTTTTCCTTTGACAAACAACTCGAGACACTTTTCAATTACAAACTTCGATTCCATAAAAAGTGCAGCTTTTGGTTCTCTTGCTTGCCCCGTCACTGAAATTTCAACTGGCTTGGGCCCCAAGGGCAATAATCAAAACGTCGATTGTGAATAACGACGTTAAAAATCCACACTGGAAAATCCTCGAGGGAGGCGCGCGGGTAATTGGCCGCGCGCGCGAGTGCAGCTGCAGCCGCGCAACTCGCGAGTATTCGAGACCACGTCATCGCGGCTCCCAAAAGCCCGGCCTTAAGCAGCTGTCTCGAGTCTTTCGAAGGTGAAGATCGAAACGCACGCGCGCCCGCGGGGCTATACGTCAAATCTGAAACTTCGTTACTCTCTCGCCCTTGAACGATTTTAATTCGGCATAATAGAAACGGATAGAGTTGAGAAGTGGCTCTGTATACATGTATATATCACGCGCATGTATCGAAGGGTCGCTTGCGCGCACGCGATCCCATATACGTATACATATACCGATGGATTATATTTCGAGTTGGGAATTTTCAGCCGATATTCCGCGGTCCCGGGCTGTTTCGTGATTACGAATGAGCGCGCGAACTAGTAGAAAAGTTCTCGAGCACTTTTGGTTCAACATTCCCATTCAGCAAACAGACACACACATATACACACTGGCGCGGCGCTAATGGAAAAAGTGTACCACGATCTCCTTTCGACCGTGTCGGCTTCAGCTCGCTTATACAGGTATACGTAAACACGCACTCGACTTTGCGCGTCGAGTGTACATACATCCGATATTGAAATCACAAACGATGGGATGATTTTGTAAAAACGAACGAACCAACGGGAGATGCAATGCTTTGGGTCGAAGGTACATTAATACCCGATGAGCAGTGACCCTTGGCCAGCTGATATTCCGTGCGTGACACTGCGGCTTTGTACGCACGCATCCTGTCGCGTCATTTGCGGCTTATAATACCAACCACTGCATCGCGTCGTTCCAACACACTCCATCAATTCTCGGTTCATATACGTATTACCGCAGGAACTAATGGTTCGTTCGAACGTCCGAGATCATCGAGATCCACGTTACATAATTAGTGTGTAGGATAATTTTTAGTAAGAAGAAGAAACAATATATAATATAATCGTAAAATCGCGAGTTACTTGATTGCAAATGATGAATACGAAACTCACGTATTTTCAGGCTTTTGGCTAATCGCGAAGTAGGCTGAAATTTAATCGCAAAATTTCACAGACTCGCAGCAAACACTCTAAATTTGTCACAAAGCAAAAATTGACTGAAATACACCGAAGAACATTCTAAATTTGTCACGGGCAATAACATTGACGGATATTTTACTGGTGAATATTAGCACACAGAGTCGGAAACAGTGAGAGAGAGAGAGAGAGAGAGAGAGAGAGAGAGAGAGAGAGAGAGAGAGAGCTGAAATTGACAAGGAGCGTGGATGGAAAGTGCTAAATTTTCGACTTGTCGTTTGTGTTACAGGTCTGCAGCAGCCAGACTCGACGAGCCCGGCGATCTCGGACGTGTCGTACCCGTCGCACCGGGCGAGCAGCGTCCCCGGCTCGAAGGACGAGGAGGAGCTCGACGCCGAGGAGTTGGACGAGGACGAGCTGGAGGAGGAGGACGACGAGGACGAGGAGGAGGAGGAGCGGCGGCGGCGGCGGGGGGGCAGCACTGGGGGTAGTGGCGGGGGGGGGGGCGCCAAGCCCGGGGAAAAGCGCTCGAGGGAGGAGGGCGGCGACGGTGGCGCCGACGCCGACGAGCCCGAGCACAAGAAGCGCAAGCGGCGCGTGCTGTTCTCCAAGGCGCAGACGTACGAGCTGGAGCGGCGCTTCCGGCAGCAGCGCTACCTGAGCGCCCCCGAGCGCGAGCACCTCGCCTCGATCATCCGGCTGACCCCGACCCAGGTGAAGATCTGGTTCCAGAACCACAGGTACAAGACGAAGCGGGCGGCGAGCGAGCGGGTCGAGGCGGCCGCGGCGGCCTCGGCCAACTCGAGGATCGACTGCTCGCCGAGGCGGGTCGCCGTGCCGGTGCTCGTCCGCGACGGCAAGCCCTGCCAGGCGAGCCCCGGCCCCGTCCAGCCCCAGCCCCAGCCGCCCACCTACGCCCAGCTCGCGCCCCAGCTGCCCATCTACTCGCACATTCACCAGAAGCCCTACTGGTGGTGAGGTGGCCGTGCCATGGCGCCCAACACCCCTACAACAAGCCAAAGAACGTCGACAGACTGCTCGCGGATATACCAGTGAATCTGCCCATGCCCCCCCCCCCCACACACACACACACACACACACACACACGTCTTGGACTGCAATCGCGTCAAACCTCTGGTCCGCGCGGCGCAACATGTGATCTCGTATAGTCTCTCGTATATGATGTGTATACGAGAGCTGTGCATCGATGCGCGATTAATCCAAGCCGTTGCGTATAATAAGCTCTCGCGCCAGTCACTCGGCGCGCGGGCTTTATTTTCATCATATTCATTAGTTCATATACGACTCGCGCACTTGCAATTCAACATTTTTGACATGTAATGGCAAAAATTAAGGATCTCAGCGACGGTCGCTCGTTTACAGGGGGCAAACTAGGCCCGACGGGGGGCCTCGCGCAAGCAAGGCAAAGTTTTGTCAATCGAGCGAGTCGCGACTCACCTCGAGATATCTCAAAGAGTAGTGTATATCGTTAGGGATTTAAATGAGGAGTTAACGTTGAGAGACTAGTGAAATTGTAGGGTTTTCCTCCCCCACGCGTTCAAGAGTGAGATATAGCAAGAGATCAAAAGCAGTTAATTAGGCCGATAACGTAGTTATATTTATTCTAGTGATTTGTATATAATGTACATTGTGTATCATATATCTATACCGTGAAATAATATATCAAATACGTATTTAATAAATAAGAATCGACAATTAAAGAAAAATGTTATTTATTCTCCAACACCCCCCCCCCCTACACACACACACACACACACGATCATCTACTCACTTTTTATTTCAGCGCCTTCGAACTTGTATTTTGGTTCTACACCAAAATACAAGTTTCTATTTGGGTGTATCGATCCTTTACTCGTTCATCACATTCGGAAATTATAATCAATTTATCAAGTAATCGGGTGAATTATCAAAACACTAATTAAATCACCATTCATCCATCTCAATATGAATTTAACGTTAGAATCGATTCACATTTCGTACTTGTTTTCTATCACTCGATATTACATAACGACTATCTCCACCAAAGTCGTATACTTTTGAAAAAATAAAACGTTCTCCAAATTCTCATAGGAATTGAAGCGATAGATTCGGAAAAAAAACAAGTCTCGCATGTATACAGATGCATCGTCCGAATTGTCAATCGATTCGGGCTTTGGTACGGGTCGAGAGACGAGGGACGAGTGGCGGGAGACATCGGGGCAAAGATTTCAGCGTCGCTGCGCCGCTGTCCGTCGGCTGGGCTGTCTCCTGCGCGTCCCTTTTTCCCCGTCGGCCGGATGAGCGCGCGCAGTTTGACTGACGCGCTTCCGACTTCCGTTTCCGAAGCGGCCATCTTGTTACCGGTATAGATTTCCTGCCGCTCCGCGTGTACGTCTCGCTACGTTCCCGTCCACCAGTCGCGCGACCAGTCCAGCCGTAATCGAATTATCAGCTGCCTATAGTTGCGGGAAGAATCTGCAAAAACTCAGCCGGAGCAGAATTGGATCGTTGACATTTCAAATACGTCTCGAGGTGATTGATGAAACGAGCTAAGCAAATTGGCTCGTGTGAAATACCAGCTGTATACTCGCGGTCGAGTTCCGACAAAAATGAGCTGCCAAACGTCTCGTTACGAAGTGTTTCGTTGATCAACTTGGTGAATCAGAGTAAGTCGTTATACTGAGGGGTGTGTCAGACTCGGTTCGGTGTCTGGGAAGGATTCCATCAGATACTGGATTAATTGTTACAGTTGAATAGGAATTGGTATAGCCTCCTTAGTGGATTACAGTAAAGACACTAACTTGAATTCATTGAGATTCGATAATTCAATATTTTACAGTGATTCTCAGTAAGCCCCGTGAAAAATTAACTTGAAGTGAATTTTCGTGAACGAGTTAAACTATTGGATCTCATGGAGCTTGCGTGAATATTCACTGGTATATTACAGTTTACTATGTTACAGTAAAAATTTCTGAAATATTCATACGCGCCCGCTTACTGGAAATATTCACTTCCATGTACGCAGTGAATTTCCACTGAGTAGTAATTTAAAAAGGAACGACTTTAGTTGGCACACCAAAACCATAAATTCGACGTTTCGTCATCATAATTGAAAAACGAAGATACGCGAAAGCCACTAAGGCCTGGTATATATTGAAATAACTCTTATTACGATTTCACTGGTAAAATATAAAGAAAATATATGCCAAATGAGTATTATTTTTCACATTTAAAGGGTAGACATTATCCTTGAGAAGTAAAACTTTTTTTCAACCATGTTATAGTCAAATATGAATAACAAATTAAAAAATTATTTATTCTATTCTCTGGTATGATTAACAATTCATACAGCTAATTCTCCATCAGTACTTCTAGACAAAGTTGTATTTTCAGTTAATTCTCATAATCGGTCTAACTTCCACTTGTGTCCATAACTATACTTACTTTTAATTTAAATTGGCCTAAAAAATTCCTATTGGGTGAATTCAAACAATTCAAAATTCAACTCAACGTACAATGTAATGGCAAAATAAATTTTTCTGAATAATCTTGACCCTGTCTTGATTACAGTATAGTAGGCCGACTTGCGCAAGTCAGATTGATTATTAAGAATCAACTGAAAATGGCAACGAAGTGGAAATGCTGATGGAATCCGCTGACGACTGAATCTAAAATATATTTTTAACTGCCTTTTTCCAAGTGCCTACGCACGACAATACGAGCCAATAAAGCAAATTGAGTAATCTCTCGGATTGTCCTTGTGCGTCATCGCGACTAACGACACGAGAAAAACCCCTTCAGCCCTTTCGTACCCGTATACACACAGAGAACCCAAATGCAAAACAGCACAGCGCGCGCTCGGCTCGATAAGTACGTGTGTGCGAGAGAGCAGGACGAGTTGCGGCTCGTAAGAGTAATAAAGCTAGTTCTCTCGCGAGATTTATACCCGGCGGACAGACAATGGTGGGGGAAGGGGTAGGTTGGAGAGGTGGGGGCTGGCTCGAGGAAAGGCTTTTTGGCGGGAGGTGGGCCCCGGGGTAAATGGAGTGGACAGCGGCCGGCATATGCTGGCCGCTCGACTGGAACGGCCCGATAACATTCAGCTCGCGTATGATTTATATATACGGCCGAGCAATCTCGGATCCGGCGACACAGTCCGCCGACCACCACCCACTGCAGCCCCTATCATACATATATATCTATATATATCACGGATCCTTATTCTCCTCACGCGCCTCGCATCGACCGAACGCATTTTCACCCCCGCGGCCCAAGTGTGTCCACCGCGGTGTCATCATCGGATCGGTCTCATCTTGCAGCGTCGTATGCATTGTGTATCGTAGGATTTCGAGAAAGCAACGAAAAAAAATATGTAACAATGTTTGGGAAAACGTATCTCTCTCTTGGAACCGCGCAGTAGTTCGGATCGAGGGATTTCTTCAACGCAGTACTTGCAGAGGGAGCTTCGCGGATTTCCTACGGAGTACTGCTGATTTGGGGGTGATTGATACAGCTGTTATTATTGCCAATATTAACCAGCAGCCACTCGATCCGGTTAAGGACGTTTTTTGAGTCCACTCTACGCCAGAACAAAGATTGATAAGATGGAAGTACGAGAAGAAAATTTAATCATCGAATGGTAATATCTCGAATGTGTCAGTAACTGATGGAAAAATACATAAAATGTTTCGTAAAAACTGGTGTAAACATTGGCGAACTGGTGAGAACATTTCGGCATTATATTCTATCCTGCATCAACAATTTTCCCAACTTGTATGAAACAAACCACACCGCAATTCAAATCAAGAATGTGATGTCTCTTTTATCGACAGTGTGTATGAAATAAGGAACAACTGTCCGTCTAAGCGTATATCCAACTGGTCGGCCAAATCGGTTGTCGCAATCCTACGGGTAAATTTTGAAATCCCGGCATATTTCAAATCGACCGACGAGAAATTTGCGCGTGGGCTGTTTACGGATGTTTATCCGCGAACTGCGTCACTTTGGACATTAGCGGTGGGAAGAGTTGTCTTAGCGCGTGCGAGAGTCAATATTCTATTTTGGATATATTTGTATAGCCGACCAGTGACGTCGCGACGCCCATTCAGTCTAACCGATCCACCGAAGACTTCCCGATCGCGACGGCTCTGTCTCAATTTGGCGCTGTTGTGATTTTCACGGATGCGCAGTGGTGTCTGGATTTGGGAGGGAAACGTAACGGTGGAGCCATCCACACGCGGGTTCAATGAGTCATTCGACTGATTTTACGATTCTACGATCGCGCCCGAAATATGGAAGAAACGTGGACGGATAGTTACGAAACATAAAACATGTATTTTTAACTAAATCTACGAATACGTCTTCGCTCGCCAAGTGGTTCCCACGCGATATAATTAACAATTCATTTACGACGGAATATCGAACAATCTATAATTACACACCGCTCACTCTTGATTGTACAAATCAAGTTATACGAGTTATCATCAAACACAGCAGTACCACGCCATCGTAAAGTTTTCACAGATGCAGTAACAACTGAAAATAGTTGGCTAATCGATTTCATCAAAACTGACAAATATACAAATGATATATTTCATCGTGGCCGTCACACTGTGCCTACTCGAGAGCCACGAGTGGAAATTGAAATGGAAAAATTGGAATGCAACGTTTTTCGAGTATCTTACACGTTACCGCGCTTGATCCCTTTATTCATCGAAACTCTAAAACTCTCACGTGCGAATCGCGGAATGTGATGTTTCCCTCGTTCCGCAGCCGCCGCAAGAGTTTATGCATATATACGTATATATAGCAAGCATCAAATTCTATTTCGAATCAGCGGGTGGACTCGACGCCACCGCCACCGCAGCATTCGGAGTTTGAAAACTAAACTTTCGTCCCCCCTCCCCTCCCCCGCAACGGTTCGCTTGTTAGTTGATGCGTCGCTGTTACTGCGGATGCGCGCGAGCTTATAAATACCCCCGTTGTGTCATCTCCGCGCGAGATCGAGGCTCGCGCTAGTGCAGCCTTCGATTCTGAGTTACGGGCCTTGGCGAAGGTCGCGACTGCCGAGCGGGGAAACTCGAGGAATTCAATTGTTCTATTTCAATTGACGCGATTCTGTATTCGATAATTCATATTTCGAATCAATTTACTCAGCTCGGCTGAAGAAAATTCAAGTGTTCTCGTTTGAGAGCTCGTGTCTTACGCTCTTGAATACGATTGCAGGTAATATCTGGTAGACCAACTCGCGTAAGAGAACTCGTGTAAAAATTTATTTTTCTCAACTCATAAATTTTGTATTTAATCGACCAATAGTAGCACGGATTATTTTCTCAGGGCTATTATTTTTTTTTAATTAAATTTTCAACTAATGAGAATGTAGTTTTCGGAGAAAAAATTATTCCTAAATGGATAAAAATTTATTTTCTTTTCAAAAGGAACTGCTATTATCTTGAACTGGTAGCTCTTTGTTTCTCGCTCTTTGAGCTGCAATTTCGTTGGTATTGAAACTGATCAGGTTCAATCATTAGGCCACGTTCCGGGGTCAAAAAATAGTTATTTTGATTGAATAACTTTCCCAATAATTCAAATGAAAAGCACGTATTTTCATAAAATAAACAATTGTATGAAATACAACTGTCCATTAATGGACAGACAAATAGAGAATTAATTATAAACAGAGGAAAATTTTTTTGATATGTCTAAACAACTAAACGGAATAATGTCACGATTGCCAGCTTATTCCGAATAACTAGTGTACCCGAAGTATATATATCCATAAAAAAAATGTCCAGCGCATCGATATATCTCCCCGCTCATCGGTCGCGATATCTCATCGATACACTCAAATAAACACACTCGAGCGAGATTATGTCCCCGTGCAGCGGATCGCGTCTCTCTCCGACTCGCGGATGAATATATAAATCAGTTGTGGGTCGCGGAACCGGCCGAGTCACGGGGCGCCAGTCTCAATCGGCCGATCGAGGGAAAAGGGGAAAAAGGGCATCGATCCGGCGCTAATAAATTGATAGTTGTCCCCGGGACGTCCCCTAATATTTCCGAGTGTAATCGAGGGGGTGTGCAGCTCTCGCCCGCAGAAAAAAAACAGACGGTCCGGTAAAAAGAGACGGGGCGAGGGGCTGAGTAGTCGACGTTACGGGCAGCGGATCTCCAATGAAGGATTGCGCTTTGTATGTGTCGAGGGCTGCGGCTCTGTCGATGTTTCGCTGATTTCTGTTGCGCTCATATGATATTGAATGAATCAGATCGGATGGTCGGATGCGTATCGTTGCTCAATCTGACGATACGGGTTACTTTTTTTCATTTTATTTTAGTCTTGCTGCTTTTACTCTTTATATGAAAGGAGTAGAGAATGGGGAAAGAATGAATTATTCTATATAGCCGATATCGTAACGTAATCACGGAATAACAAAATCAAAAGTTTCACTGGATCTTCCACAAAAAAGAACACTACAAGTTATAAGGTAACTGTACCCAATTTGGCACTGTACCCAATTTGGCACAATCGTCAGATTTCGTATTTCCGGTGCTCTCTGAGCATCAGTCGCTCTTGGGTTATGTTGGGGGAATTAAAAGAAAATTTTCGGTATCTTCCCCGCCCATTTAGCCCTTAAAGCCACTCTCCTACAACACTTTGAACTTTCACTTACTGATTTTTTCACCATTTTCTTATTTCACTTTTCACACTCAACCTCAAAAATCAGGTGTCAATAATTTTTATCTCTCAAAGTGTCATTACTCTTTTTTGTGTAAAAACATCTCAGCTTTCGATTGGTCTCATCAGTTTTCCTAAAATTATTTTTTATCCTACTCAAATTGCTGTTTTTCGCATCAAAAAAAAGTGAACCCAATGTGCCCCTCTACGCGTTTTTAAATGGGAAGACTGAGTGAAATCATTGAATATTTGTATAGACATATTACGATGATTTAGACGCGTATTTTTGAGTTGTATGTTAAAAATTTTTTATAAATATCACTGAGAACGTAATTGGGAGTTTATTTCAATGCCAATTGGATCGTCCCTGTAGGCCTATATAGGCTGTAGCTAATGATTAAAAAATTGTGCCAAATTGAGTACACGTTTTGTGCATTTAGCCTTTTTGCGTTTTTTTTTAAATTGCGATTTTCGATAGGTTAAAGTAGTCGAATGATGATTATGAAGATGGTTTCTAATAGGTATTGAGCTAAGCTTTGAGATGCCGTTCACAGAATTTTAAAATTCGAAGTCTATCATAGTCAAATTCGCGAAAAACCCTTAGGGGGGGGGGCACATTGGGTACAGTTACCTTATGCAAATTCACTATGGATATCTGCAAACGAGTATGAAAACACGCGAAAAAGTTAACGAATTCCAGCCGGTTGCTAAGTTAGTATAAGCTGGTCAGTCTTTTTCGAGTTTAAAATTCAAAATTCTTGAAAAATAATATGATTATATTAAAGTGCTCGCACGAGGAGCTCTCATTTTCAAGGGATTTTTTACCCCCACAGTCCTCGGATGAATATCGACCATGATTTTTGAAGCTGTTGACGAACATCAAGTTTGAACGCATCCACACGTTTGTAATACCGATGTTATGCAAATCCTCGATTAAGAACTAAAATTTTCTATCGCAAAAACATCTGTTATTGATCTTACGTAACGAACAACATTTATTTCGTGGGCGGAAACAGACTGAAAATTACGAGGCCGATCCTCGAACGAAAGATGCACTAACGTCAATACTAGCCGGGTCACTGAAAGAAATCGAGAGAACTAAGAGTTACAGAGAAAGAAGAGCGAAACAAGTGACGGCCGAGTGCCTGTTGCACAAAACTAGACCACGGAGATACTTTTAATAATAATCATTTTAATTTGCTAATACGAGACGCAGTTCTTTGCACTGCTATGAATTAGCGTATTCTGGCCCAATTTAGTTTTTGCTTTCTCAAAGAGAAAGCTTTGTAACGGGGTAAAAATCGACCCACCGAATCGGACTTCGGGACCTCGATTTTCGTAATCTACGGGTCGAAAAACATGGAAATCCGAAAATGTCTGTATGTATGTACGTACGTACGTGCACTTTTTTTTGTCGTACGATAACTCTCGAAGGAATTGTCCGATCGTCCTGAAATTTTGCACACAGGTTAGTCGCCGCAAAATCTCGGTCGAGTTCAATTTTTAGCCAATTCCGTTGTTTATTTCTCTAGCAACCGTTGCTAACGTGTTTTTGATAAAAGCTCCAAAAATCATCATCAATGCACGATGGGTCTCGAATTCTTTCGACGATCGATGAGAATCGATAAGACATTCATTTTGGAACAACCATTGTTTATTCTCCTAGCAACCGTTGCTATGGAGATACAAAATTCAGCTTCAGACTGACTTTTTTTTTGTCGTACGTTAATTTTCGAAGGAATGGTCCGATCGTCCTGAAATTTTGCACACAGGTCGGTCACCGGCAGATGTGAACCGAGTTCGGTCTTCAGCAACATCCGTTGTTTGATTCCATGGCAACCGTTGCTAGCGTGTTTTCGATAAGTTCCCATATAATTCATGATAAATGATCATTTGGGTTTGTATATTTATGGGATTCTATAACAATTAAAGAGACCTTTCCCGTATAAACCATTGTTGATGTCTCTAGCAACCGGTGTTTATATCGGTTGCAACCGTAACTAGGGAATGGGAAAAGTCAGTTGGAGGTTCATTTTTGGAACTGTTGATGACGAAGAAGTAAGAACATCGAAGCTCCGACATTTACCATAGCAACCGTTGTTTACGTCCTTAGCAACCGTTACTATGGAGTGTGAAAAGTCAGTTGGAGGTCCATTTTCGGAACTATTGATGACTAAGAAGTAATAACGTCGAAGCTCCGACATTTACCATAGCAGCCGTTGTTTACGTCCTTAGCAACCGTTACTATGGAGTGGGAAAAGTCAGTTTGAAGTCCATTTTTGGAACTATTGGTGACTAAGAAGTAAGAACATCGAAGCTCCGACATTTACCATAGCAACCATTGTTTACGTCCTTAGCAACCGTTACTATGGAGTGGGAAAAGTCAGTTAGAGGTCTATTTTCGGAACTGTTGACGACTAAGAAGTAAGAACACCGAAGCTCGGATATTTACCATAGCAACCGTTACTATAGAGTGGAGGAAAAGAGTTAGAGGTTCATTTTGCTTTCTCAAAGAGCGGTGATTAATGCAAGTTGAGGTTCAATTGCAATACTTTGAGAAAGCATACTGCTGAGGCACTTGGCAGCGGTTTTATTGTTAATTTATAATATCATTATATTGAGGGTGGTAAACCAAAATTACACAAACGTCGGAAATTCTACGGTTTCTGTGGACTCCTTATTTTATCGTGATTTTTCACAGAAAATGTTTGCAAGATTACGGGAATAATAGTGAAAAAATTTTAGCCGAAGGAAGAAATCGATATAGTACATCATTTTCGAGATATCGTGTTTTTATTATTGCTTTCTCAAAGAGAAAGCTTTGTAACGGGGTAAAAATCGACCCACCGAATCGGACTTCGGGACCTCGATTTTCGTAATCTACGGGTCGAAAAACATGGAAATCCGAAAATGTCTGTATGTATGTACGTACGTGCACTTTTTTGTCGTACGATAACTCTCGAAGGAATTGTCCGATCGTCCTGAAATTTTGCACACAGGTTAATCGCCGCAAAATCTCGATCGAGTTCAATTTTCAGCCAATTCCGTTGTTTATTTCTCTAGCAACCGTTGCTAACGTGTTTTTGATAAAAGCTCCGAAAATCATCATCAATGCACGATGGGTCTCCAATTCTTTCGACGATCGATGAGAATCGATAAGACATTCATTTTGGAACAACCATTGTTTATTCTCCTAGCAACCGTTGCTATGGAGATATAAAATTCAGCTTCAGACTGACTTTTTTTTATCGTACGTTAATTTTCGAAGGAATGGTCCGATCGTCCTGAAATTTTGCACACAGGTCGGTCTCCGGCAGATGTGAACCGAGTTCGGTGTTCAGCAACATCCGTTGTTTGATTCCATGGCAACCGTTGCTAGCGTGTTTTCGATAAGTTCCCATATAATTCATGATAAATGATCATTTGGGTTTGTATATTTATGGGATTCTATAACAATCAAAGAGACCTTTCCCGTATAAACCATTGTTGATGTCTCTAGCAACCGGTGTTTATATCGCTTGCAACCGTAACTAGGGAATGGGAAAAGTCAGTTGGAGGTTCATTTTTGGAACTGTTGATGACTAAGAAGTAAGAACATCGAAGCTCCGACATTTACCATAGCAACCGTTGTTTACGTCCTTAGCAACCGTTACTATGGAGTGTGAAAAGTCAGTTGGAGGTCCATTTTCGGAACTGTTGATGACTAAGAAGTAATAACGTCGAAGCTCCGACATTTACCATAGCAACCGTTGTTTACGTCCTTAGCAACCGTTACTATGGAGTGGGAAAAGTCAGTTTGAAGTCCATTTTTGGAATTGTTGGTGACTCAGAAGTGAGAACATCGAAGCTCCGACATTTACCATAGCAACCATTGTTTACGTCCTTAGCAACCGTTACTATGGAGTGGGAAAAGTCAGTTAGAGGTCCATTTTCGGAACTGTTGACGACTAAGAAGTAAGAACACCGAAGCTCGGATATTTACCATAGCAACCGTTACTATGGAGTGGAGGAAATGAGTTATAGGTTCATTTTGCTTTCTCAAAGAGTGGTGATTAATGCAAGTTGAGGTTCAATTGCAATACTTTGAGAAAGCATACTGCTGAGGCACTTGGCAGCGGTTTTTTACATTAGACATGGCTATACACGGATACTTTGGTTTTGGGTTATTTTTCTAACTAAAAACGAAATCAGTCAGAAAAATGCTACCCACACGATTGAAATTATTATGTTTCCATTTTCAGAAAGTTTGAATAATGAAAATCGATGAAAATCGAGAAAGTCGATCGGGAAAACATATCGACACATTTCAACGAATTAGCAAACGGATTTCCAGATACACAAAGGGAAATCAATCGAATATCGAGAGAGCTGACCGAAGGATAGAAATCTTGTCGGCCGCACTATTTTCAACGTCATTAGCTGGCCGTGCACTATCCGGTGTCGGATGTACCAACTCCGCGCAAGATAGAAGCGACCAGCTACAAATAGAATAATAAAGGAGTAGGAGGTACACTCGTGACAACAGGCGACGGGACACGATAGAGAAAAAAAAAGAAGCTAAAGAAGTCGGACAATGGTGAGGGTGAGCCGGGGGGGGAGTGTTTTATTGGCTGGTTTCCGTGGGGTGCGCGCGCCCGAGTTTCCTGCGCGCACGTCCTTTTTAACCCTCGCGACGTTAGCCTTTCTCCATATTTATTCTACATAGGTATATACATATATACAGTACTTGGTCGCAGCGGCCGCTCGACGAGAGCTTTTGGGATGCTTTTGTTATACCCATGAGATGACCGGCTCTCCGCGAGCTGCAGCATCACTTGATTATTCGATCTATATATCGACCCTCCCTATTCATAAGGACGTATCTCGGGAGTCAGAATAATAAGGACGTATCTGCCGGAACGCCGGAGCGCGGGAAAATAAGGACGTATCTCGCGTGAGCGCAAAGTAAGGACGTATCTCGGAGGTACGCGCAAAATAATATCGTAGCTCGGAGAATTGCAAAGTAAGAAAGTATCTCAGCGGTTTAAAATCAACTAATGAAGTTTACACATGAAGATAAAATCCAGTCACGAGTCACTCAGTCGTGTTAATCTTCTAAAAACAGCAGGAGACCAATTCTGATCACTATAGTCGCCACTCGAGTACCTTACACGTTTCACTGCAAGTTCATTAATAACATCCATAATAAGCACTGCAGTACACTGTCGATATGACTCTGGTTCTGATTTAAGAAGTTGACGGTAGCGCTCGAGTCTGACAGCGGCTACTGCAGTGATCAACAGTGGAATGAGCCGCCGCGCGCCGCGGCCGGTGGCTTAATTCGTGGATAAGACTCGGGGTTCGATTCCCGGATTTCCCGGCATGCACCTCTGTAGGGCCAGTTTTATATGGAAACCAAAAATAAGAACACGCTCCGCCGTGAGCATCATGTGATTGTGGCTAGTCGGTTTCTTGAATGTAAACTACAAGCCAATAACGAGAGACGAAAAACTGCGTCTTGTTACTAGTTGCTTAGCGCTCGCGACTCGCGACTGCAGTCAGAGCAGCTTGGCCTGTTATAGTCTTAGCGCAGTCCAGCGCAGTCGAGCACAGAGCCACCGCGTTTCCATGTATATAAATGCCAGGTTATAGGCTCTTGACCATCGTTTCTGCAGTGCTTTTGACTCATGAATAAAAAAATACAGATGCTTCATATTTTGACTCGCCCCCATGATCCCTTTCATGTTTGCCGAGTTTTAATTCTATGCTTGAGATTTATTTGCAGTTATGATCGGTTAGAAAGACGCGCACGAAAAGACTATAGGTGTAAGAAATTCTTGTACCATATTAGTGAGGCTATCGAGGGAGGATGGGGAGGGGAAGGGGGCAACTATAATATAAAATCATAGCCGGTGAAAGAAGAAGAAAAAAAAAGAAGCATCGGTCCGTCAAGTGTGCAGTGTGTGTCGGGTGACTGCGATAGGGAGGAGAGAGCTCGCGTGCGCCACACGACCGGAGTCACGCTCGTATGGCCGCAGGCGCGCACGCGACCGGAAAGAGCATCCTAATTGATATCGACCCGGGCTTTTTTGCCCCGTTTCGTTGGTTCGCGCGAGATATGGGCACGTGGGAACGCGGCGGAGTGATTCGATACTGCTTAGCGCCAGGTATATCGTGTGTATATGCTATATCGCGCCCGAGTCGCGCCTTTGTTGCCCATCGCTTTTCACCACAGCCGAACCCCGACGTGCGCTTGTGCGAACCCGATATGCTTGCGCAAGCGGATCGAGCTCACTGGGAAAAAGCTTTCTTCGATCAGGCTGCGATAGCAAGTGGTTAATGACTCGGACACGCTCGCGCTGTCATTCGTTTGACTTCGGGCCCGGATTTATTAATGTATATATATGCGTTACGAAAATCTTCTTTTCATCGGGCGTCCACTCGATTTATCCTTAGACGCAAGGTGCATTAGTTCATTTATTAGTATTTTCCGATCGAAATTTTATTTTACGGAAGACAGCGATGAGGTGCGAGGGGCGACTCACTAAAATTCTCCGTCGGGGAATACTAAAGAATACCGGGGAGTACCATGGAGTACCATGGAGTAAGAGGGAATACCGGGGAGTACTGAGGAATACTAAGGAGTATCAGGGAATACCAAGTATACACACACACACACACACACACACACACATATATATATATATATATATATGGGCAATTCTCTGTGGGATCGAACATGAAAAAATTTGATTTGGCTCAAAATTTTTTTTTAAGTTTTAGGACATCAAGCCGATTTCCCAGAATTTTTTTAGATTTTTTCGAGCACTTTAACCCCCTTTAATAAATAGGCAAAGTTGCTGGTTTTGCTGTTTTTGCATTTTCAGAGACATTTTCAACCTTCATTTACACCCTGAAAATGACCTCTGAGGCAAAAAATGAATGGGACACTTTTGTCTGCAAATTGCCTGAATTTTATAGAAAAATTATCTCCAAGGTCATTGGAGCACATTAAGTACTCCACATTACCAATTGGAGCCTCTATTTTTGAACCCTGGGAGTTCGCTCGTCAAGCCCCACACCACATGGGTACTAAGAGTTGTCCCAACTCATACCACATACAGCCTATATAGTGAAAAAATGGGCCTGGACTCTAGAAGCTCCCAAAAAATTAATATATTAACTAAAATAGGAGTAAAAACAGGCTAAAATGACTATTCAAGGGGAGCCTTGTACCGCCAACACTTCCAATATTTGCAAACACTTGTCTGTGGTATTATTACAATTATCCACTGTAAAAACTCACATTCTATCATACTATATCCTAACTTTATCCATAACTATATCCTGAGTTGTCAATATCATATTTATATAGATCAAGCATTACTATACTACTTGACGCCACCCAACTTTCAGTAATTACTTGTATTGATGGTCAATATATTGTCTCTATTTATGTTAAAATGTACAAGAAACTACTAATAAAGTACATTGTCATGAATTGCATTCACTCGATAAGAAAGATTAATCCAAAAAGTTAATTGTAAGCTGTGCATTACACGTACACCTTATAACACTAGGCAGTGCATAGATATCATATGATTTTTTTAATATCAACAAGAAAATGTTGAAGTTCACTAAACATGGGTAATATTCATGAGTATTGGACTCATAAAATCCACTCATATTGTATAAAGCTCATGCTGACATTGCCAATCAGTTTGCTGAGTATTTTAAATCCAGTTTCTCATGCGACCCTACCTCGTGCACTCCTGTAGACATGTTCAATTACAAACTGAATCATGTCCCTATAAGCGAGAGTGAGATAACTAATGTTGTTAGCGGCCTCAGCGAGTCTACCAGTCACGGGCCAGATGGCGTACCTGCTCTCTTTATAAAAAGATGTATCTCTAACCTGGTGAAGCCTCTCTGTCGTATTTTCAATCGGTCAATTGAAGCTGGTCACTTTCCTGACGTTTGGAAACTATCTGATATTGTCCCGGTTTACAAAAATGGTTCAAAGGCTCAAGTAGAAAATTATAGACCTATCTCTATTATCAGCTGTATTCCAAAAATTTTTGACTGCATTATGGCCAACAGAATTACGGATCATGTAATTCGTAGGATTGCCAATGAGCAGCATGGCTTCATCAGGGAGAGATCAACTTTGTCTAACTTATTAGTGTTCATTAATTTTATATCAGATGCCTTTGATAGTTCACTTCAGGTTGACGCAATTTACACCGATTTCTCTAAGGCCTTTGACTGTGTGAATCATGAGTTGCTGCTACGGAAACTGTCTTGCATAGGTATTGGGGATGATTTAGTGCATTGGCTGAAATCTTATTTGAGCAATAGGTCCCAAAGGATTAAAATTAGAAATAACTACTCTAGCAACTTCCACACCTTTTCCGGCGTTCCTCAAGGATCTCATCTTGGTCCTATCCTATTTGCTATTTACATAAACGATCTAGTCAAGGACCTTGAATTCTGTAAAATAGTTATTTACGCCGATGATGTAAAGATCTATGCAATAATTAGATCTCCGCTGGATTGCTCAAATGTACAGAGAGATGTCAACAAACTTTTCAAGTGGTCTACGGACAATGGCCTTGGACTCAACATTAAAAAATGTAATATTATCTCGTTTTGCAGAAAGCAGCCACTTTTATTCGATTACAAGATTGGTGACATATCACTGGACAGAGTTTCCTCTATTAAAGATCTCGGAGTATTGATCGACACTAAGCTTTCATTCGACACGCATGTGCATTATGTTGTCTCTAAGGCCATGAGAACTATGGGATTTATTGTTCGAACTACGAGAGAGTTTACTAATATCGACACAATAATGACTCTGTACAGGAGCTTAGTCCTCTCTAATATTATTTATTGTTGTCAAGTTTGGCGTCCATTCAAGGACTATCTGATATACTCCATCGAATCTGTTCAACACAGACTAATCCGTCATATCTCGTACGTGGAAGACAGATTCACCCATGCATCGGTTTGACCACAATTATCAACCGCTTATGTCTCGACTTCAATTACTATCTATCAACAATTTATTAGAACATCACTTTTTTATATAAGGATATCATGATTGCTTGCTTGCTTACAAGATTGTGAATGGTCTAATCGATGCGGATGAACTGACCTGTCTCTTTACCCATAGGAACTTGCAATATAATATTAGAAACCCTCGAGATGTCCGGGAGTCAAGTTCCAGTACTAACTATTCCTTCTATGCTGCCCGAAATAGACTTAGAAGAGTCTGGAATCTGATTCCATATACAGTTAAATGTATGAAGATTGGAGAGTTCAAGAGGCGTTGTCTGTTAAAATTGTTATAATTGTATAATTAAAAAGAGTTTATTGCTGTTTTTCAGGAAACGATAGAATTAAAAAGAGTTTATTGCTGTTTCTCTGGAAACACTAGTGCGACTGTGTGAACCGCAGACGAACTGCTCTAGCGACACTTATCTTATCTTTTACCGTCTATGCCAATTTTATTTTTTTGTTATAACCGTGTAAGGGCATACTGCCCGTATATATATTAAAATAAAATAAAAAAATAAAATAAACTGCATAGCTAAGGTCCAAGCAGCTATCGCCGGATGGGCTCAAACTACAACCTCAAGTTATTTACTCATGAAAATAGATAATATGAATCAATCCACTTGAAAGTATGATCACTAGATGCGCAATTCAATAGGGAATTCAAATATATATAGTTTGCCAGTGTTTAAATGACTTTATAAAACACTTTGTGAACGTTATACTTGCCTATACTGGAGACTTGTACGACCCATGTATGGCACAGGTTAGGTTACCGACCATAGACTTTTAGACATGCAAAGCTACTTTGGAAGCTCCAAACCCATTTCTGGACAGGCAAACTATATATATTTGAATTCCTTATCAAATTGCGCATCTAGTGATCACACTTTCAAGTGGATTGATTCATATTATCTATTTTCATGAGTAAATAACTTGAGGTTGTAGTTTGAGCCTATCCGGCGATAGCTGCTTGGACCTTAGCTATGCAGTTTATACAATATGAGTGGATTTTATGAGTCCAATACTCATGAATATTACCCATGTTTAGTGAACTTCAACATTTTCTTGTTGATATTAAAAAAATCATATGATATCTATGCACTGCCTAGTGTTATAAGGTGTACGTGTAATGCACAGCTTACAATTAACTTTTTGGATTAATCTTTCTTATCGAGTGAATGCAATTCATGACAATGTACTTTATTAGTAGTTTCTTGTACATTTTAACATAAATAGAGACAATATATTGACCATCAATACAAGTAACTACTGAAAGTTGGGTGGCGTCAAGTAGTATAGTAATGCTTGATCTATATAAATATGATATTGACAACTCAGGATATAGTTATGGATAAAGTTAGGATATAGTATGATAGAATGTGAGTTTTTACAGTGGATAATTGTAATAATACCACAGACAAGTGTTTGCAAATATTGGAAGTGTTGGCGGTACAAGGCTCCCCTTGAATAGTCATTTTAGCCTGTTTTTACTCCTATTTTAGTTAATATATTAATTTTTTGGGAGCTTCTAGAGTCCAGGCCCATTTTTTCACTATATAGGCTGTATGTGGTATGAGTTGGGACAACTCTTAGTACCCATGTGGTGTGGGGCTTGACGAGCGAACTCCCAGGGTTCAAAAATAGAGGCTCCAATTGGTAATGTGGAGTACTTAATGTGCTCCAATGACCTTGGAGATAATTTTTCTATAAAATTCAGGCAATTTGCAGACAAAAGTGTCCCATTCATTTTTTGCCTCAGAGGTCATTTTCAGGGTGTAAATGAAGGTTGAAAATGTCTCTGAAAATGCAAAAACAGCAAAATCAGCAACTTTGCCTATTTATTAAAGGGGGTTAAAGTGCTCGAAAAAATCTAAAAAAATTCTGGGCCAAAGCTTTTGAGCCAAATCAAATTTTTTCATGTTCGATCCCACAGAGAATTGCCCATATATAAACATGCATGCATGCATGCATACATACATACATACATACATGCATGCATACATACATACATACATACATACATACATACATACATACATACATACATACATACATACATACATACATACATACATACATACATACATACATACATACATACATACATACATACATACATACATACATACATACATACATACATACATACATACATACATACATACATACATACATACATACATACATACACACATACAGACATACGTTCGTACATACAACCTTTGGGAAACCAATCACGATGAAACTTTGCGAGATGGTTCTAGGGTATATTAATAACTTATATTTCAATTCACTGAGTCTAACGTTTTATTTTCCCGAAGATATCCTGTCAAACATATTGGATTTTGAGCATGAACAGTATATCTATACATACGAAAATCCATAATTATAGATATACTGTAAATGTATAAAATCGAATGAATTTACAGAATATCTCCTGCAAATTAAAACGTTAGACTTCATGGTTTGAGATATAAGCTATTAGAGAATCCATGAACCATCTTACAAAGTTTCATCGTGATCCGTGACCGATAGGGTGTGCATCTCTTAGTAAGTCACATAAAATCGAGAGAAAAACCAATGGTTCATGACTTGGGGGAGGCGCATTTGAGAAAAATAACGAAAACCTATCGAAACGGCTGATGAACACGACGTATGACGAAAAAAAAAATTAAATGATGTAGATGGAATGCCAAGGAATCTAATGGTATGTCGCTCGATTTTGTTGGCCTAGTCTGAGGGTATTAAAAAAATTCGCACTCACTTGAGCCAAATTAGCTTAAGAATCGGAATTGGTGAAAAAATGGAGAAAACGAGCTGTAACAAGTTGGTGTGAGCGTTGGCGATCGGGCAAAATGTTTTTTTTTCTCGTTATGCTGTATCGCCGACAAGATTTTGTGCTGCGGAGCTGCTCTAGACCCGCGTATATATATAATTTCAAAGGGAGTACTATTATTAATATGGAGTACCTGGGAATACCAGGGAATACCAAAAAGTGAACTTGGGAGTACTGCAGTGAGTCGCCCCTCGATGAGGTGTACCCGAGAACTGGAACATATGTATTGTGTCTTCAAAGAACGTTAAATGTAAATATTTAATTGCGAAAGAGTATAAGGTGGACAGTGAAAATTCAATTTTCGTTCCAGCGGCAGTAAAGTGCCTACTTTGCGTCCTGGCGTTTGCAAAGAATGGCACTTTTCTGCCGCGGGGTACGAAATAGTATATTATGCACCCGAGCGAGGTTAGGCGATTTCGGCACGAAAAACGTTTGCGATCCGAGCGCAGCGAGGATTGCAAGTTTGCGCGTGCCGAAATAGCCTAGATGAGCGAGGTGCATATACTATTTTTCGTACCCCGCGGCAGAAAAGTGCCATTCTTTGCAAACGCCAGGACGCAAAGTAGGCACTTTACTGCCGCTGGGACGAAAAATAGTATATGCACCTCGCTCATCTAGGCTATTTCGGCACGCGCAAACTTGCAATCCTCGCTGCGCTCGGATCGCAAACGTTTTTCGTGCCGAAATCGCCTAATCTCGCTCGGGTGCATAATATACTATTTATTCATGTGAAAAATTCCACTGTAATCCACCCGCTTATAGGGCAATTTTCATTTAAAATCCATGAGATTTGATAGCTAAATCTTCATTTATCTAATTTAATGTAACTGAAATGTCACTGGTACATTTAAACATTCTTCGCACCCACTTACAGTGAAATACTTCACTTCAGTCGTTATTTTTCACTGGCAGTGAATCAAGAGAATACACATGTGGAGGGATGTAAGAAGGGATGAACGGAAGAGTTTATTGAATATTGACTGAGTTCTTAAACAAATCTGATGAATCATTTCTGTAGAGTTGATTCCCGTCTTGGCACTGAGTTCCCCTTATACCCCTGGCCTGGACACAACGGTTTGTGGTGAAGAGTATCCTTGATGCTTTATGATTAGTGAATGATTTTATTCCATAACTTCCAGTATACTATACTTCGGGCTAATCACCAATTAGAATAACTTTATTTGTTTCATTAGGTGTTCACTTATCGGTAACTAGTAATTCGTAGTACTAGTAAATCGGTAATTCGTAACAAGGGAGGAAGTAATAATACACATTGCTCAACGAGTGGGCAAACACGAGATATTAATTACATTTTCACAAACGAGATGCGTAAAGCTTGATCGCATACACTAGTTTTTCAAGCTCGAATTGTCAGACTTTCACGTGGTTCTTCAGAGTCGTGTGAGAATCAGACGCTTTATGCATGCTGTTTGGAAAATTTATATATTTGAGAAGATCAAATCAAATCCATCAGCATATTTATTATCAAGGCTCAGTGTAAAAGTTCATACACGGAAAGCTGTGACAAAACCCGAGGTGCGTGACAATTAGATTATATAACATCGCAAAGGGGAAGCGTAAGATACGATCCTTATAGGAGCTGGATGTTCTTGTTGATCCAGCTGACATAGGAGGAGACTCGGGTGTAGACGGTTGGAGCACCAGGCATGTTGCAAGGGAAGTATCCCGAGGAGACGATGCCAACCTGGGTGGTTGTATTAATCGTGACCAGAGGACCCCCCAAGTCACCCTGTACAAATCCAAATCAAATGGTTGAACTTTCCGGTTCGAAAATCAATTGTTCATTGTTGGAAAAATATTGTTAGGTTTGAAGACTCACACTACAGGTAGCACCTACAGGTTTGGTGCAGATCATGGTTTTGTACAGAATTTTCTCGAGCTTCTTGACCATGGTATCGCAATCGGAGTATTCCACGACAGAGACCTTGGAGTACCGAAGCTCAGTCGCCAGGTTAATATAGAGTCTCTCGGAGGCCGTACTCCAGCCGCTGATCACAACATCATCATAAGGGACCGAGTTCTGCACTGGCAGGGCTATTGGCTGGACGCGCTCGTTCATAGTCAGTGGTGATACCAGCTTCAAGATCGCGATGTCGTGCTGCCAGCTCTGATCTCCACTATAAACAGAAGACTACGAACTTTTGAAATGAGATGAATATCACTTCGTGTGAGTTTGAGATTTTATCTTTATTTGGAACAATGATGAGAAAATTCTATGAATTGTAACGATTGTAGCAATGATCGGCTCACCAGAAACCACCACTTGGCATTTGGGTCTCGGATCTCACTGAAATATTTGTAGTTGCCCAAATAGATAATATATACGGTAACTAGGTTTCTTGCTTTCAACAAATAATTACTCTTTTATGAGCAAGTTTAAATCCGAGCCGAATTTTCAAAAATCAAAATTTTTGGGAATCTCAAGGCATTGGGATGGTTAAACTTATACAGGAAGAGAATTTTTTTATCCGTTCCAGACGGGCTCCTTTACACGCCGTTCAACTCGGCAAAACAAAATGCACTTGGCTCTTGACAAAATACAATTGACCCATGGTCACGAACCCATTTTGTAACCTAAAATTTATATCCTAAATTAAAATAATTAAAATGAAACAATTTTTTCCAGCCTTCAAAGTCAGACATCGATGGATTAGCTTGAGTTCTAAAAAGTCGTTCGTTAACTAGTTGACTGGATAATATGAACGTTGTAATGGTCTAATCCGAATGTAGTCAACCTGACTAAAAGATGTACAAGTACAAGTGGGACAGTCATTAATCCATGAAATACAACTTACAGTATTAGCAATGTGGGGAATCCCTCGTGTAAGATCGTTTTAGCGACCTCGACAACTTGTACGTTCTCGTCGTCCTTGTCAAGGTAGTGCATGCCGGCTTTGACTCTGTATTTAAAAACGTTTCCGAGGAGCCCACCCACGCAAGAAGCGGCAGTCAAGATGTAGTCCTTGTTGACGATAGAACCCCCGCAGTCGTGTCTGTAGTCAATCAGAGGTATCGAGCTGCTCTCGATCGATACCTGATACGGGAACTGGCCCGGCTTGGCTTCAAGCTCCAACTCCGAGGGAGCAATACTGGACCCCGACACTGATGGAACAATACTGGGCTCCGACACTGTTGGAGTGATACTGGGCTCCGACACTGAGGGAGCAATACTGGGCTCCGACACTGTTGGAAGAGGAAAAGATATTTCGATTGAACTGTATTGCAGAATATTGACGGCTAGAAAATTAGATATTAACAATTCTCGTGAATCGTAAAGGTTATTTCTCAATATTGAAATCAAAGACAATTTAGAATATCTTGATAATCAAATGAAGAAAATGTGACAGGAAATAACCGCAGGATTTGATTCTCAAGATTGCCCTCCAGGTCAAAGATTCTTCTCTATGCAAACAATATATTTTCATCACTTTGAGAAAACCTAAGTCTTCTACACTCGTGATGAAAAACACTATTCGATAATAGATCAAAACACGATTCGCTCGGGCGGCAAACCTCACACGTGCCTAGAAATCTCGGGATATTTCGTGTTAGGTCCATCATACTAAATCCACCATTTTGAATTTTGAGGAACAGATTTCTGATTCGTGTTTAAAGATTCTCAAAGCAAGACTATACACGAAACCAGCTCCTATATGTTTATAACCAATTTTTGAAAGTCATACATTTTCTATAATGTATCATTTTTGATACTTACTTTGTGAACAACATCTCATGAGTAAAAGAATATAACGATCAAAAGTGGTTTTGATTGGAACTTTTAACATCATCGGGAGGATTTATGAATTGAATAGACCAAGGCATAACTTTTGGCTACATGAGTTTCAACTTACCCTGAACCAGTAGGACCGTAAACAAAGTACTAACGACAAACTTCATTTTGACACGAGAGAATCTTCACTAACTGCATCGGCAAACTAACCATAAAAAAGAAAAATTAATGTGCTTCATCTAGAACCAGGATCGTGAGATGATTTCTGCAAAATAAAATTTTTTGTATTAACAATATCGATTGCTTCCTTATCGAGTTTTGTCAATTTTTATTCTTTCGTTAGATTTCAGGAACTTTGGTGAAGAATTTATATTGGGTATCAATAAAATGGCATAGTGCATACATTATTTTAGTGTGAATCGAACTATAACAAAAGAGTCTACATATAGACTTCATCATCGTGACTACTGTTACACCCTTTAAAAAAAACATTCCGAGAAAGATATTTCGAAATGCATAGAAAGTATATCCATCGTCGAGGTCGGGCTATGCTCGACAATGTGTTAATCTCGACACGTCTAGTACACAGCAAGCCATCGAATAGCGGCGGAATCCAACTCGACGGGGAAACGAGTCGAACAGAAGCGTAGGAGAGAAAAAGTTTTTCAATCGTCAAAGTTTGGAGGCGTACATTTACTCGTGGCCACCGGGGCGCGATTAGCCCAAGTTTCCAAGGGAAAAATCCTGTTCGAGGGAACTCAATTTTCCGGCGCGCGTCCGCACAATGCCCGAATGTCCACTTGGGGACGACTAATGCCTCGTGAATTGCCCCCCGAATGAGCGGCACACGCGGCTTCTATTTTGTATTTCAATTCGGCCCTGATATATTCTTCGTGACAAATTTACGGGAAACCGTTTCTTCCTGTGAACTACTTTCGAACTGAAATTGCGAAGCCTGGATTAATAGCACCTGCTCTATTCAAGCACCTTATTCACTTGGCGTGTCTTTATAATATCTGATTTTTTTCAGGGTTGAATGGAAAAATTAGCATTACTATTTTAGTAAACGAGATTGTCCGGCTCTTCAAAAATTTACCCTTTTAGAATTTTCAATGTGTTCGTGAGCCCATTCTGCCAAGGAATTCACGGATATCTGGATATTAATAAATGAAACCTCGCGGAATGAGCGCCGTGAAGCGCGTGGCTTGATCTTTGTTCATTTTGATGTTGGGCCCAGGTTCGTATTTGAACCGGCGAGGAAAAATCTCCCAAATCTGCTAGATTTGAATTGTGTGAAATATATGTTTCTGGGTTTTGTTTAATTGGCCATTATAGCCTGGTTCTATTCCACCATAAAAAAATTGTTCCAAAGGTCCACAGATCAGTTAGATTTAGAGAAATTTGAAAAATCACGTTTCTTATTTGCTTTATTTCATTCTGAGCATTATTAATCCGTAAAATGCAGCAGAATAAAAAATAAAGGATACGTAGATATTGTTTGTCATATTTTTGCCGTTTCAACGTTTTGCAGATCCAAATCTAGGATCCTATTATTGAGAGTATCGAGTACAACTTAAATTCAAAAGCCGGGCGAAAGCCATTCCCAAAGAATGTCAGACTCAACGTATATAGGTACCGATAATTACAAAGGGCCCTTCACCCCAAATAAAAAAATTATGCATAAATTATGTCTAGGAAATTATGTTTAGAAATGGACTGACATCACCTAGGCATAATTGAGGCACAACCAAGGCAAAGTCAAAAGGTATAGTTCACTATGGCTTGTCTATGCCTAGTGCAACTCACTATCGCGTCCAATACTTCCACGACGATCGCGATACGATGCAAATTTCACGGATGCCACGTCCATATCACCGGACGCGATTCACCCGAATCCCTTCCAGCGCACGTGTTCTCGGCACATCCTTCAAAGGGGATGTTGGATAAAAGAAAACCAAGAAGAAAAGCCTGAGGTGCGTTTAAACCCGATATACACGCAAAGTCGAGTTGGCGCGTGGTTTTGTCTGATATGAAAAACGAATTAGAGGCTGGGCGAGTTTGGCTGCGGGAGGTCCTCCTATATCGATTAAGTAATCTTAATACATCGCTGGTTCGCGACGCAACGTACCATAAAGCGCGACGGAAGCGGAAGCGATCAATTCTTACGGGGAATATGCTTGCTCGGCGACTGCACAAATTCGGCTTTGATTAATTTTGCCCGCGGCTCTCTCTCTCTTTCTCCGCGGCTGTACAGCGGTGGCTGTAAGGGCTGGCGCTCGTCCAGCGCCTCCCCTCTCCCCACCTCGAAGACTGAGCGGCCCGGCTGTAGTATACACACATACATTCTCGATCGGACCACATGGATCATCAGCAAGCGCATCTCACTTGTCGGTGTGCCATGTTTCCAACTCAATTTTCGCATGTCTTGGATCGAGCGTTTCGTTGTTTTACAAATTCCCTGTTCATTTAACTATGATGCTCTCCTACTCTATGGAGAAATAGGAGAGAATAAATCCAATCGAACTCTGTATATTCGCCAATTTCAATTTTATCATACCCAACTTAAGGGGTAATATACCTTTGTGACCTCCGATTTCGAGGTCATTTTCAAACACTTACCATAAGCGCAGGAAATATTCTTAGGAATATGGGGTTTGTTGCTTATGAAAGTACTACTCTTCAACTACAGAAAACACGATATCTTTTTTCTAAAAAATACAAAATGGCGGCGTACCAGCACACAAAGAAGAAAAAATGTTTTTACTTTTTCTCTACTAGCCTACCACTACAGGTCACAATTTTGACCCTAGAAGAAAAAATCGAACGGGGTTTTGAAGTAAAATAAAAAACTCAGTGAAATTCGAATTGGGGTTCAAATGGCGTCAATTTGAATTTTTTTCTTTTTTTTTCGCAAAAAAATCGATCGAAAATCGGCCATAAAATCGGTAAGAATCAAAATATCAAAAAAATCGTACGACGTTCACTTGAAAATCATGTTTACAAGCTACAGTTAAAATTTGAAGTGAATCGGTTGAAAATTGACGGCGCTATCGGTAGGCTAATGTCAAAAAAGACGGTTCCGAGATAAACACGTTCAAAGTTTTGAGTACAATACTAAAACCGCTGCCAAGTGCCTCAGCAGTATGCTTTCTCAAAGTATTGCAATTGAACCTCAACTTGCATTAATCACCACTCTTTGAGAAAGTAAAATGAACCTCTAACTCATTTCCTCCACTCCATAGTAACGGTTGCTAAGGACGTAAACAACGGTTGCTATGGTAAATATCCGAGCTTCGATGTTCTTACTTCTTAGTCGTCAACAGTTCCGAAAATGGACCTATAACTGACTTTTCCCACTCCATAGTAACGATTAATAAGGACGTAAACAACAGTTGCTATGGTAAATGTCGGAGCTTCGATGTTCTTACTTCTTAGTCATCAACAGTTCCAAAAATGGACCTCCAACTGACTTTTTCCATTCCCTAGTTACGGTTGCAAGGGATATGAACAAGGGTTGTTAGAGACATCAACAATGGTTTCTACGGGAAATGTCTCCTTGATTCTTATAGAATCCCATAAATATACAAACTCAAATGATCACTTATCATAAATTATATGGGAACTTATCAAAAACATGCTAGCAACGGTTGTCATGGAATCAAACAACGGATGTTGCTGAACACCGAACTCGGTTCACATCTGCCGGAGACCGACCTGTGTGCAAAATTTCAGGACGATCGGACTATTCCTTCCAAAGTCATCGTACGACAAAAAAAAGTCAGTCTGAAGCTGAATTTTGTATCTCCATAGCAACGGTTGCTAAGAGAATAAACAATGGTTGTTCCAAAATGAATGTCTTATCGATTCTCATCGATCGTCGAAAGAATTGGAGACCCATCGCGCATTGATGATGATTTTTGGAGCTTTTATCAAAAACACGTTAGCAACGGTTGCTAGAGAAATAAACAACGGATTTGGCTGAAAATTGAACTCGACCGAGATTTTGTAGCGACTAACCTGTGTGCGAAATTTCAGGACGATCGGACAATTTCTTCAAAAGTTATCGTACGACAAAAAAGTGCACGTACGTACATACAGACATTTTCGGATTTCCATGTTTTTCGACCCGTAGATTACGAAAATCGAGGTCCCGAAGTCCGATTCGGTGGGTCGATTTTTACCACGTTACAAAGCTTTCTCTTTGAAAAAGCAAAACTATACGACTTTGTTCAAAGAATCGATTTTTCGAGGCACTTAGAACTTCTTCCCCCCATTTGATCGACTTTTCATGTCATTCTTAGATAGTTTATGGAGTGTTTAAGCCAATAAAAAAAAATTGGAAAAAAAGTAATATACCACAAAGGTATATTACCCCTTAAGAAAACTCTTTAAAGGTGGCACATTGATCTTATAGAAACTAACATATCCTCCTTCACGGCTTCACCCGCAGTATCTTGAGTAGAAATACATGCAGTTGATACTCGCAATTTGGATAATGAATTATCATGAATGATTGAAAACATTTTCAAACACACATTCTATATAAAGTTGTTGAGCGAGATGGTCGAATATGTGACGAGTAGATTTTTGAATGATGTGTGCGACTCGACTACATAGTATAAATATCTTTCAATATTCAAATTAAATTTTCGACTATTTCAACTATAAAAACCGCTGCCAAGTGCCTTAGCAGTATGCTTTCTCAAAGAGGCTTCAACATCACCCACAAACGCGTCCCAAACCTGTATTTTCACCTCTCTACTAGCGTAGATACTATCATTTATTTTTCAAAGATTACAAAAAAATTATTTAATCAGCTCAGTTCGTATCTTTGTGACTGTGTAAAGTGTCGTTCTTTTTCAATTGACCAAACTTTGTCGCGAGTGTTGATGTCTGCCCGGGCTCTCTTATTATTTGATCAAATGCAACAAAGCAAACGGTTCTAGGTTCTACACGATGCGAGACATTTTGACCTGCATAATTTTTCGATCATTTCATCTTGTGACTGTCATACGGTTTAATAGCGGTCAAAATCGATCCGGTCCGTATTTAGCACACTTGAAGACTCATTTTGATCATTTTCGACGGCTGAGGTTGAAAATGATCAGTTCAAAATCTATTTTGATCATTTTCGAGGGCAAAAGACACCAAATTTTCCCAATTTTCTCTATAGCACGTTGAAAATACTGGAAACGGAACTTACATGAATTTTTTTTCCCCTTAGCAACGGTTGCTAGGGCGGTGAACAACGGTTGCTAAGGAGCTAATTGGGAAGATTTTGTATCCTTTACCGTCGAAAATGATGGAAATGGGTCATAAATTAATAATTTCCAACCTTCGTAACGGTTGCTAGGGAGGTAAACAACGGTTGCTATGAAGAAAATAGAACAATTCAGTGTCCTTAGCCATCGAGTGTGACTTAAACTGATTTTCCAGCTTGCTCCAATGAGCACTCATAAGGATTTGTGAGAAAACACGTTAGGAACGGTCGCTAAGGAAATAACCAACGGATTTTGCTGAAAATTGATCTCGGGCTAGATCTTGCCACAACTAACCGATGTGCAAAATTTCAGCAAGATTGGATCATTCCTCCGAAAGTTATCATGGATGGAAGAAACGAAAAAATACACACCTTAGCAACAGTTGCTAAGGAAACAACCAACGGATTTTGCTGAAAAATGAACTCGGCCGAGATTTTGCCGCGATTAACCTGTGTGCAAAATTTCAAAAAGATCGGACCATTTCTTCGAGAGTTATCGTGGACGAAAAAACACGTTACACACACACACACACACACACACACACACACACACACACACACAACACACACACACACACACACACACACACACACACACACACACACATACATACACTTCTGGATTTCTATGTATTTCGACCCGTAGATTACAAAAATCGAGGTCCCGAGGTCTGATTCAGTGGGTCGATTTTTGCCCCATTACAAAGCTTTCTCTTTGAGAAAGCAAAAACAATTTTATGACAATCTAGAAAACGATTTTTAGTTTCGAGTACGAAGAATTTTTGGGAAGAGAAATTGTGTATCTCTCCAATATATTTATATGCATCGATGCGAATTCAAATAGTACATTTCGATACTAGATCAAAAGGCGAATTCTAGGCACGTGGGAGGTTTGCCGCCCAAGCAAAGCGAGGGTGGTAATCACACGAGCTTTATAGAAATCGTCTTTTGATCTAGTACCGAACTAAATTATTTATCACGAGTGTAGAAAACTAAGGTTTTATGATCAACTTTTTGATGCAAGTGATGAAAAATACATGTCCGCTATTTCAATTTTTATCGTGCGAATTTAAAAAAAATCCCATCTTAGTGCGCTTATATATTCATCCCTAAAAAATTCAAATGAATGATTTTGACTGTACGTTAATTACCCCGTCAGTCAGTCAATCAGTCAAGACACGTTAATTCACAAATTGATTTATAAATTGATCATTATCCACAAATTTATGAGTTGATATAAGTATATTATGATATAAAGATATAATTATAAACTACATTATATATATATATAATATATATATATATATATATATATATATATATATAAGAATCTATATTTGTCTATTACTAGTTGTGTATATTCAATTTTCTAAGACATGTTAATTAGAAATTAATTTCAATATTAACGAGCACTTTCCGGCTTTGATTGTCAAGGCAAACACAATCTCCAAACGATGTACACGCATTTGAATGAGAATCTGTGTGCACAAGCTTATCATAAGGGTGACTTCTCGCCCTTCAATAATCACCAAAGATACTCATCTGTTTCCCACACTGTGAAATATCCGATGTAGATAACATAAAAAGAGTGAATTTCAGGGAAGTTTAATGCAAGTTCTATTGTTGCACTATGCCTTATTGTTCTCCATCCGTTCTCACGCATTGCACATATCTCTTTTTTATACATCACCTCATCACTTACCTATACGTTCAAATCGAATTAGATAGCAAAATAAATCTAATAAGCAGTTTTGAAAATGATTATAAAAAGTTAGTTTTCAAGTAGTAGGACCGTTATTGTACCCATTAATCAAACACACGTGAAAAAAAAATAATATTGTAAAAACTAATATTTTTTTAGGTAAATTAGCGACAGAAGGCCATTACTACGATTTTTACATGATGAGAAATCTTTTAGTAGAATATACAAAACAAGATCATTTTTACTAGGAAAGTAATTTTCACTATAATGTCAGGAATTTTAGTCACTGAACGACACTCTACTTATTTTCATTAGAGTTTCTTAGCATTTTTATTTTTTTGGTAAAAATTATTTTGAAATTATAATCCGTACTTCCACCACTTGCCAATTTTCATATTTTTCACAGTCAATTTCCAAATGCCCCTACAATAGAAGCTTGTTTTCCAAAAGTTCCAGTGAAATGTTTACTTTTATCGGACTGTGATTACATTACTATCGACTACAGCAATTTTTATTACAGATTTTCTCTCCGTGTAATGTCCAAATTGTACAATGGCCTGCAATGCATTGGCAGAAAGAGACTTCTCTTCGTGTACGACAATCAAAAATTCTTTTATACAGTTGTCGTCCAAAGTCTCTCGAATCGGTTCATACTCCTTCCAAATTCAAATGAACAATCTTAAAATCGAGCCACTTTGCTCCGAGTAGCAGAGAACCCAACGAGGCCTCCGGCCGACAACGAGTCGCGCTCTTAATCTGTTTCGCGCTTCTGAGTATCGAGACGTCGCGCGCGCGATCTCCTGAAAAAGGAAAAAACTCGCTCGAGCCGGTATACAAAAGCGATTTTGAAAATTGAACGACAAAGAGCCGGGTGGGCAACCGTGAGGACACGGATTCGGAGGGACGTACGTCAGTAAAGGAGAGAGAAAAAAAGCTGCTTGCGAGCCGTGAGTGTGCGTGCGCACATGTCTGTGTATGTGTGTGTGTGTGTGTGTGTGTGTGTGTGTGTGTGTGTGTAGGGCGAAGATTATCCGCGAGCCAAGCGGGGGACCCATGCCATTCAGCGGGGGCGTCAGTGCATGGCTTGATTTCTCGCTCAATTTCGCCCGAAAACCTCGGGCTAACCGACGGGCACACAGTGACAATGAGCTCGCTGGTAAGCCCGTTAAACGCGGACTCTCTTTTCTACATGCTTGCTTTCCCTGCAGGCATAGGCTATATATCGTCGCCTGGGGGGGAAAAAGCAACGATCTCAGAAACGCGCTAAAGAAAGATCTATTTCGATTCAAGCGAAATAAAAAGATCTATCTCGAATCGAGCGGAATAAAAAGATCTATCTCGAATCGAGCGGAATAAAAAGATCTAATCCGAATCGAGCAGTATAGAAAGATCGTTTTCAAATCGACTTTTAAAGAAATATCTAACTCAGATTTTACATTATAGAAAAATCTATCTCAGGTTTAATTTTATTTTGCGGCGTTTTTTCGAGTTCGGAGTTGATGCGGTACGCGCACTTGAGTGCGATTGCTTATGCGCGTGTGTGTGTATGTAAATATGTGTGTATGTGTGTGTGTAAGGACACATCTGAATTTAATATGCCAAGTTAACTATTTACGTTAAACAGTTTTTGCCTCGATGGTTTCTCGTAGAAATTAGTATACATGTGTTTTTGAGGTCGCTGATAACGAATCCGGCCTCAAATTTTAAAAATTCAAATTAGAGCCTCTAAGATCACCTAAAAAAAATTTGAAAAGGTACTGGATTTTGATAAAAATTGGTATGCATGGGTTTTTGAGCTTGCTGATCACAAATATGGCCTCAAATTTTGGAAATTCAAATTAGAGCCTCTAAGATCACCTGACAAAAACTTGGAAAAAAATGGAATTCTGTCAAAAATTAGTATACATGGGATTTCGAGGTCGCTGAATACGAATCTGACATCAAATTTCAAAAATTAAAATTAGAGCCTCTAAGATCACCTGACAAAATTTTGGAAAGAAATTGAATTTTTTTAAAAATCGGTATTCATGGGTTTTTGAGGTCGCTGATTACGAATCCCACCTCATTTTGAAAATTCAAATTAGAGCCTCTAAGATCACTTGACATTTGGAAAAATTGAACTTTGTTGAAAATTGGTCTACGTGAGTTGTTGAGGTCGCTGATCACGAATACGGCCTCAGATTTTGAAAATTCAAATTAGAGCTTCTAAGATTGCAGGCCAAAAATTTGGAAAAAAAATTTTATTTAATTGAAAATTGGTATACATGAGTTTTTGAGGTCACTGATTACGAATCCGGCCTCAGACTAAAATCAGCCTTAACCTTGAGCACGTAGAGACGAGAGTCATATTAAACGTATAACTAACATAATGTTCTCAACAATTTGAATTTTCAAAATTTGAGGCCGGATTCGTCATCAGCGACCTAAAAAAACCCATGTATACCAATTTTCAACAAAATTCAGTTTTTTTTCCAAATTTTTGACAAGTGATCTAAGAGGATCTAATTTGAATTTTCAAAATCTGAGGCCGGATTCGGGATCAGCGACCTCAACAACCCATGTATACCAATTTTCAACAAAGTTCAATTTTTCCAAATATCAAGTGATCTTAGAGGCTCTAATTTGAATTTCCAAAATCTGAGGCCGGATTCGTAATCAGCGACCTCAAAAACCCATGAATACCAATTTTTAAAAAAATTCAAATTTTTTCCAAAATTTTGTCAGGTGATCTTAGAGGCTCTAATTTGAATTTTCAAAATTTGAGGCGGGATTCGTTATCAGCGACCTCAAAAACACATGTATACAAATTTCTACGAGAAAACATCGAGGCAAAAACTGTTTAACGTAAATAGTTAACTTGGCATATTACATTCAGATGTGTCCTTACACACACACACATACACACATATTTACATACACACACACGCACATAAGCAATCGCACTTAAGTGCGCGCGTACCGCATCAACTCCGAACTCGAAAAAACGCCGCAAAATAAAATTAAACCTGAGATAGATTTTTCTATAATGTAAAATCTGAGTTAGATCTTTCTTTAAAAGTCGATTTGAAAACGATCTTTCTATACTGCTCGATTCGGATTAGATCTTTTTATTCCGCTCGATTCGAGATAGATCTTTTTATTCCGCTCGATTCGAGATAGATCTTTTTATTTCGCTCGATTCGAGATAGATCTTTTTATTTCGCTCAATTCGAAATAGATCTTTTTATTTCGCTTAAATCGAAATAGATCTTTCTTTAGCGCGTTTCTGAGATCGTTGCTTTTTCCCCCCAGGCGACGATATATAGAATAGATAGATAGAATAGATAGAATTATTTATTTCAGACCTTGGGGTAGAACCCCGTTTGATCTTGGTAGTAGTACAGAGTATAACAATAAGTAAAAGTAAAAAACAATAATAATAGGTAGAGGTAACGGTAACAGTAAGTAGAGGTAAATACAATTTATATACAATGCTGAACGCAAACATATTGATGTTGATTGAAGAGATATTAGCGATTTACATATGCAGCGTGTTACGAAGGAGGGGAGGGATGAGGATTGCCGAATTTGTATGAGCTTTGTGGATCCAGTCATCCTTGTCTTGCTTCAAAAGATATTGGTCAAGTTGTTTCTTAAATGAGCTTACTGAGGTTGTGTTTAGATCTATGGATGGGATGGAATTTATTATTTTGGATGAGGTTATGACGAAGGAGTTTTCCAAAGTTTGAGTGCGCGGGGGCCTGTAGTTCAGTAAGTGTGGGGCGTTTCTCTTCGATCTGCGGAGCGATAGATTCGAAATGAGTGTAAATTGGGAATAAAGAAAGTGGGATTGCTGCGTTTTCAGAATTTTGAAGGCTAGGGAGGCATTGATAAACTGTCGACGACGCTCAACGGACAGCCAGCCGAGGTTGAGCCGGTATGGGGAGACATGTGAACGCCAGGGAATGTTGCCATACACGTATCGGACGCAGGCGTTGAGGAGTGTTTTGAACTTATCGTTCTGGCATTGCGGTAAATGCGTGAGAATTGGCGCACTGTAATCGAAGTGCGGGAGTACGAGAGATTCGATAAGCTTATGCCAAAGCTTTTGGGAGAGAGCGCGCCTATAGAAGCGAAGTAAGTACAGAGCTCCATGTACTTTACGCGTGATTGCAGCTATTTATTTACCCCAGTTGAGAGTTTGCGAGATGTTTATTCCGAGGCTCTCAATATGGGTAGAATAGGGGTGGGTGTGCCAGAGACAGGTATACGGAGCAGCTGATCTATGTTAATGGCTGAGATGTTTTCGCGGGACCCGATGATGACGACTGTGGTTTTGGCTGCATTGAGTTTAAGACCACTCTCATCTGCCCATCGCACTACAGAACTGGCGTCTCGACTGAGTTCGGCTAGAGAGAACAAAAGATTTTCAAGTAACGTGAATTTATAAATTTGTGAGTCGTCGGCGTAGATGTCGTGGTAGGCATATGACAAGACGTCGGGAGATCATTGATGAAGAGGATAAAAAGTAGGGGTCCAAGGCAGCTTCCCTGTGGGACACCGAAAGAGACAGGGAGCCAGGGCGAGTGTGTATTGTCGCTGTCTTGAACAGCCTGGGAGCGTCCACGGAGATAGCTGGCGAACCATCGAATCACTCTATCCGCAAAGCCGAAATCTCGGAGCTTTTGAAGTAGCTTGACGTGAGGGATGGTATCGAACGCTTTCGAGAAGTCAAAGGATATGAGAATGGTTACCATGCGCTTGTCAATTGCGGCTCTAGACCCTTTCAGAATACCGAGTAATGCGGTTTGAGTTGAGTGGTGTGGACGAAATCCGGATTGGTTTCATGCATAAAGTCAAGGATAATTCATTTAAATATCTGAGAAATATAACGTTGGCCTCTATGGCTATACACATCACTTGTTTGACTGCCCAGAAATCATCTAAAAAATTTTCATTAAGATCGGCGACCCCAAGGTCTGATACTCTCCTAGTAAGTTGCAATATTTATTATTTTTGCTTGATCTACCGAATTTAGACGATATTAAAATATCACAATAAACTTCGTGTGTCTGGTTGGTATTGAAAGTCTCCACTAACTCCATCATTTACATAAAAAATATATTAATACAATACAAAACAAGTACGAAATAATACATTTTTTCTGATAAGTTCTCAATGTTCTGGTCGTAAATAATTAGAAGTTCTTAGTTATAGCCAAGGATATGAAAAGTTTTTCTCAGTGTACATATTAATATTTCTAAATTATTAGTAATATTGATGTTATTCATAAGATAAATAAAAGTGGTAGAAAAAATTCTTCCGGTTAGTTTTAGTTTGAGTCAACACTTTGAGACCTGGTTTAAAAATTAATAGAAAGCTTATGGATATGGCAAAACAGATAAATATTTTATATTCCATGTGAAATGCAAATTTCAGTCGACCACATTTATCACAATACTACGCGTTAAATGCGCACAGGTAAGTGAATCTCGTCTATTTCGTACCATCAAAAAGAATTTGAATAACACTTTTTCACACACGCTATTGCAAAATTGAGTATCGTAAATCTAGTGTGTGACGATGATTACTATACATACTCAAGCAATAATGTTATGAGGACCAACTCGAACTAATTTACTAGAACGTAATTAGAAAAATGTTGACCTGCTGATTTGATGTAAAATGCTATGTATACATTAATATACCAATATTACAGCATATCTTATTAATCGAGACAAATCTGCTCAAAAGAAGAATAGGTTCGAATCAAGTGAATGAGAAGACAAAACATCACCTACGATCATTTCATATAGAAATGGAGCCTGTGAAATCTGTTTACAGCAATGAGTATTTTTGGATCAATAAAGTGTCATCAGAATTCGTAGGCCTATGGCCATATCAGGCCGGTTCGAAGAAATTGATCCGACGTAGTCTAATTCTCATCATTATGTTGTCTGGATTTTTTCCTAACGTGAGATGATTTATTAATTCATAATTATTTTACATGACTAAATGAAATCATCACGCGTGGAATAGAATATAAATATAAACGTCATCACATAATAGAGAAAATGATGAATTCGTATTTGTTGCGATCTTTGAGAGCCAATCGCTGATATGAAGTTCAAATGAAATTTAGCGACGTTTCGTGAAAAACGGAGGGAACGATGATTGATGTGACATGTTCAATGACAGAATATTATTATTCAACAGATCCATGCGATGATAAAATGGTGTGGAAAAGATGTAACACTATGTTATGAAAATTTTGGAGCTATATGTGTCATAGTTGCCATCTGCTTAGAATTCATTGCATCGGTCATCAGCGAGACTAAAGTATAAAATTAGATGCATGTGAGATTAAATATAATGAGTTAAGCTATATTCTATAAATCTTCTCTAGATGTCTCAATTACATGAGAAATTAGCAGAAACGTGGTGTTCAATTGAAGACTCCAATGAGAAAAATATCATTTTATGTTCTGCAAATTATGGTAGAATAAAAACAATAGTATTTGCAGGTAATGAGTTATTTCGACAGCTGAAAATATATTGATTTAATGAAGCAAATCTTTCCTCTATTCCATCAAAAAGTTTATTGGAAATAATCCATCTCTTTCTTCTCTTTTTATTTGGATATTCTTCAAAGGACATGTAACTCAAGAAAACATTTTCCAATTACACGGTTCTACATACCCAAATGATGCATAATATCATTGAGAACCACTAAGCCGCGATTGAGTGATAAATTATTATCTTATCAAGATTATTTTGTTTCGAAGGTTGCTGTATATTAGGTGGGATTGGATTTACTCAATCAGCATTGATACCTGGACTTCTAGATCTTGTTATACCTCTCAACCAGAGTCGACCGAAAAGTTTGCCTGTACATTGTGAACCCTATGTAGATCTAGAAACGTATTTCTATGAGATTTACGTATTTTATACCATATATTCGGCGGTAGTTTGCTTAATAGTTATACCAGTTTGTACGATGTATACGGTCATAGTAGAGCAGGCTCTTGGAGTTCTCAAAGTTGTCCAGTAAGCTCCTATTCAATTGATTAATGATGATTCATTCATCGAATCGAAAATAGTATAGTATACACAGAAGCAGAGACTGGGCCGAAATCGATGATTTTTTACGTTTCGTTCCTTAGATATGTAACAGAGATATTATATAAGCTTAACTTTCGTTCTAGCCACGAAACATGATTATTAATTCGATTTAGTTTCTTTTATGATGATAATACTGAAGCAAAATTCAATATCAACGAATCATATTTCTATCATGTTCTAAGGTACGGGACAATATATTATAATTCCGTTTTCATCACGGGTGCACGGAAAAATGCCCTATTGCGTAGTAGTTTCAGGAACGCAAAATAAGCGAATGTGTACTCCATTGCTATAGTGTAATTTCGTCACGCTCTCGTGCATTCCATGACGCTCTAGCGTTACGAAATGATCCTATCGCAACGGAGAGCACAATCACTAATTTTGCGCCCACGAAACTACCACGCGATACATAACTTTTTATGCCCGTAATAAAAAATAGTATGAGCAACTCGCCCGGTGCAGTTGTCAATAGCATACTTGGGCGACATGCCAACTCGCACGTGTGCTGGAAAATGAAAAATACGCTTTGAGCCTATGGCGAAAAAAAAAATTTAAATATTCACAAACATGGAGTATAATTAGAGATTTTTTCCTTCACGAACTCAGCGAACAATTTTGATACAATTTTTTTGTGATACATTCATTGTATAGGACTTTTTGTAAATATATATGAGTATTGTTCACGTGTAATTGTATAACAAACATGAATAATATTGTCATTTTTATTAGACATCGACTGAAACATGGGACGAAGGATGTACTGGATAAAAATAATCATTCATATGGACTCATACGTGCTGCTGTTCAATTGCATATATCATGTTTTGAGCTGAGTATCAATATTTTATTCCATTGAGCATCCTGAAAATTATCTATATAAAAAATCAATCTATTCACATTCGTTAGTCAGAATGAAATATGAAAGACTTTTGATTGAGTTTTCTTTTCAAAGAGACTTTGCGATTGACAAACTATTTTTGAAAGGTTTTTTCAGACTACCATGAGACATGTGACATTTTTACCCAGAAATACAGGAAATCGACTTTAGATTTATTTTTTCTCCCCTAACAACCATTGCAAATGAAATAGTTCAAGTTCATTTACAGTATTCTTGAGGTCACACGACACAGTATCTTTGGTCTTTCCATAGCAATTTTTATTGATGTCCCTATAGCAACCGTTACTGGGTAGTTTCTAAAATCAGTAGTAAGGTAACTGCAGCCAATGCGCCACCTTTTAAGGGTTTTTCGCAAATTTGAATATGAGTAACTTGGAAATTTTAAATTCTCCGAACGGCTTCTTGAAGGCGAGCTCAATACCTACCAGAAACCATCTTTACAGTTATCACCCGACCATGTTACGTATCAAAAATTTCAGTTAAAAAAAAACACAAAAGAGCAAAATCGGCTACATGTGCAATTTGGTCAATTTGGTACGATTTCTCAATCACTTGTTACATAGCCTCTATACGTCTACCGGGACGATCAAATTGGCATTGAAGCTAATCATGTGACATTGAATCATGTTTCTATTGATATTTATTCAAAACTCTTGAAATTCAACTCAAAGATACATATCTAAATCATCTCAACATGTCTATAAAAACTTGATATTTAGTTCTTGAATATTCAACTACTTTACTCAGTCTTTCGCCTCATAATCGCTTATTCAGATGTATCAAATCACTCGAAATAGACGATAATTCCAGTATTATACGATTACTATATAGAAAAAAACCAGTTCCTACTACTAGAAGAATATTTATTCATAATAGGAATAATGAATCATAATGTCAAATTTCTGCTCAGAGGAAAAATCTTGGGCTCGCTTGAGATTCATTGAAACCAATCGTATTGACAGTGTAAAAAATTGTTCGCGAAAAACTAATGTGACCAATCGAAAGATGAGCTTTTTTGCATAAAATGGAGTCCACATTGGAGCCACATATGAATAAACAAATTTAATATACTATTTTGTGGTAAATGCAACTTACAATGCGGCAATAACAATTGCAGAATAAAACAGATAATTGAACGGTGTTCAACTTCAAAGTGTTTAAAAAACAGCTCTTTGGAGTGAAAAATGACCGGTACTTCAACGCCTGGGACCAATCATCTTGTTGTAATACTAAAAGGTGATCCCAGCACCTTTATGCGCCGCTAGAGCGGTTGAATTACTCGAAATAGGAAATATCAAAAATCGTGCCCAATTGGCTTCACTTATTTTTGATGCGAACTTGAGTATTTCGAGTAAGGCATATGGCACTGCAGACAATTTGGCACGTTTGTGAGATTTCGTATCTCCGGTGCTCTTAGAGCATCAGTCGCCCTCGGGTCATGTTGGGGGTTTTAGAAGAAAATTTTCGGTATTTTTCCCGCCCAGTTAGCTCTTAAAACCACTCTCCTACAACACTTTGGAGTTTCACTTACTGATTTTTTTCACATTCAACCCAAAAAATCAGGTGTAGATAATTTTTATCTCTCAAAGTGTAATCACTCTTTTTTATATAGAAACATCTCATCTTTCGATTGGTCACATCAGTTTTTCCAAAACTATTTTTTATGCCACTCGAATTGCTCTTTTTCGTATCAAAAATAAGTAAAGCCAATGTAGCCTTTATGCGATTATAAATAGAAAGACTGACAAGGAGAGGCCACTACCTCCGGGTCACCAATCTTGACTAAAATTTTTTCAGTGTTTCCTGGTGGCAAGAATAGAGCATATCCAGAGTTTCAGGGTCCAACGCTTCCAAACTTCCAAGATATCAATTTATGTATCCTGGCTGGAGCCGTCGCTCTAGTCCCGAACAACTATATGTCATCTGAGACGTATTTTCCTCACTGCACTGCACTTTCACTGTTCTCACTTGAACACTACATCACATTTTATCCTAAAGAAAATACAGAAAGAGTAAATTGCGTGTATGCTTGACAAATCTTACTTCCATGTCTTACTCACATAGAGTAAAACATGAAATATATGAAAAATTTAACGCTAATCGACTTTTCACTCTGTGTTTGAATACTGAAGCAATAACAACATGTAGTCAAGCACAAAGACAACGAATGTAGTATCGTTGGACGACAATTCAGTGTCAGAATTGATTTTTACTCATGAAAACTTTAATTCTGAACATGTGTCGACCAATATCATACTATAACCAATAATATTAAAACTTATCTACTCACAATTTTGTTCTCGCTTCAATACAACTTCTGGCCCTGTACAACTTACCTGGAATACAAAAATTATCACAAAGCAACATATTACAAAAGATATATGTACACAGGCAAAGGTTAAGTTTACTTATCTGATATTTCTTGCGTCTTAAATGAAAATCCATCAGCTGCACACGATGAAGCTCCAACCCTGCTGGAGAAGACTATGAAGAAAATTGATCTATAAACTTTTCTTACAATTACTCAAACTGTTGTGAGTAAGCAATGCCTGATGAGTACACTTCACATGTCTAACTGATTTTGTTTACAAACGGCGCTTATGGTAACCTGCAGCGTAGTACCTGTGTTACCGACTTTGCACTGTAGGTTGTCATAGGCGTCGTTTGTAAACACAGTCAGTTAGACATGTGATGTGTACTCAGGTAGACATGCACTGTTTTGACTCACAACAGTTTGAGTAATTATGAGAAAAGTTTCCCAATCAATTTTCTTCATAGTCTTCTCCAGCAAGATTTGTTGAGCATACACGCAATTTACTCCTGTATGTTTTTTTTTTGGATAAAGTGTGACGTGGTGTTCAAGTGAGAACAGTGAAAGTGCAGTGCAGTGAGGGAAATACGTCTCAGATGACATATTGTTGTTTGGGACTAGAGCGACGGCTCCACTTGGAAGTTTGGGAGCGTTGGATCCTAAAACTCTGGATACGTCCTATTCTTGCCACCAGGAAACACCAAATAAATTTTGGTCGAGATTGGTGACCCGGAGGTAGTGGCCTCTCCTTGTGAGTAAAATCATTGAATATTTTTATTGACATATAACGATGATTTAGATATATATTTGTGAGTTGAATGTCAAAAGTTTTGTGTAAATATTAATGGGAACATGATTGACAGTTTATTCCATTGCAAATTTGATCATCCCTGTAGGCCTAAATAGGCTGTAACCAATGATTCGCAAAAAACCTTTAGGGAGTGGCGCATTGGCTGCAGTTACCTTAGTATAGAAAACAGTTTTAGAAAAACTGATGTGATCAATCGGAAGATGACCTGTTTTTACACAAAAAAGAGAAATGACACTTTTAGATATGAAAATTATTTACAACTGATTTTTTAGATTGAGTAAGAATATTGAAATAAGAAAAGGAAGAAAAAACCGGTTAGTAAAACTTTAAACTGTTGTAAAAGAGTGGTTTTAAGAGTTGAATGGGCGGCAAACGAACCGAAAGTTTTCTTTTAATACTCCAAACATAACTCGAGGGCGACTGACGCTCAGAGAGCACCGGAAATACAAAATCTGACAAACGTGCCAAATTGCCTGCAGTTACCATAGTTCCATCTGTCGATAACAAAAGACAAGAAATCTTCATTTCTACACAGCAACCGTTTTTAACGCGACATTTTATCCATTTCAATAAATGCTTTCTAATTATGCAGGTCTGATCTTGAGGGCAGATTTTTTTCAATCTGTCGGAGTACTCTTTTTTATAACTAAAATGAAGGGGCTTCTCACTCCAGTACTCTTTCTTAATTTTGACAGTACTCGTTTTTTAGTACTCCATGGTACTAAATTTGATGGCATCCAGTGTTTTTATCACGTCAGCATAAACTTTTTGTGTTTTGATCTTTGTCCTAATCTGAAGAATAGCTCTTGGTTATGTGACGAGTGCGCGGGACTCGTCTAGTAAATATGCGGCGCAATATGCTGTCAAGCGCGCAATTAGTCGATTTCGGCACAAAAAACGTTTTCGACCCGAGCGCAGTGAGGGGTGTACAAAAGTTATGAAATAAGGTAACTGTACCCAATGTGCCCCCCCCCTAAGGGTTTTTCGTGAATTTGACTACGATAGACTTCGAATTTTAAAATTCTGTGAACGGCATCTCAAAGCTTAGCTCAATACCTATTAGAAACCATCTTCATAGTCATCATTCGACTACTTTAACCTATCGAAAATCGCAATTTAAAAAAAAACGCAAAAAGGCTAAATGCACAAAACGTGTACTCAATTTGGCACAATTTTTTAATCATTTGATACAGCCTATATAGGTCTACAGGGACGATCCAATTGGCATTGAAATAAACTCTCAATCATGTTCCCAGTGATATTTATACAAAATTTTTGACATACAACTCAAAAATACGCGTCTAAATCATCGTAATATGTCTATACAAATATTCAATGATTTCACTCAGTCTTCCCATTTAAAAACGCGTAGAGGGGCACATTGGGTTCACTTTTTTTTGATGCGAAAAACAGCAATTTGAGTAGGATAAAAAATAATTTTAGGAAAACTGATGAGACCAATCAAAAGCTGAGATGTTTTTACACAAAAAAGAGTAATGACACTTTGAAAGATAAAAATTATTGACACCTGATTTTTGAGGTTGAGTGTGGAAAGTGAAATAAGAAAATGGTGAAAAAATCAGTAAGTGAAACTTCAAAGTGTTGTAGGAGAGTGGCTTTAAGGGCTAAATGGGCAGGGAAGATACCGAAAATTTTCTTTTAATTCCCCCAACATAACCCAAGAGCGACTGATGCTCAGAGAGCACCGGAAATACGAAATCTGACGATTGTGCCAAATTGGGTACAGTGCCAAATTGGGTACAGTTACCTTAGTTATGGAAATTCGGTGGAATTTGGATTAAATTATATAATTGATCTACATTCATTCATAGTTAATAATCTCATTTTATTGGAAATGCAGAGAAAAATTGAAATAATAAAATTGAAAGATCAAAATAGAGTAGAATCGGCCATTGAAAAAAAAGTAGGGATGAAACCAATGTATATCAATTATTTTTAGAACTGAAAATTCAATCTAATCTGCAAACAGTTTATAGAGATCTCTGGATATTCAGGAATTTCAATATATTTTTTAATAATGAGGTATAAAAATGATGGATGAAAAAGAAAAAGGCCGTGGTGGCGGTTTGGCTTTTAATATATGGGGATGGAGTCTTTTTCCGCTGAAAATCATATTCATAACTGGTTTTACAGATTCATCGAACAAATTGAGTCAAGCTACAGATATTTTTTCTTAGCCCTAAAGGTTCCTTATGTATTGATGATCGGCGTTATTTCCATATTGGTAAAAAGTTGTTACATTAAATTGAACAAAATTATTTTCTGTTCTTAAGGATTCATCACAGCACCAGTTACAAGAGCTTTCATTCTCGTTTTTTATTTTCTCTGTACGAAAAATGCATACCAAGTTATAGTCATTGAAAATTTGTTTTTTTTTTCAATATTACCATGACATTGTTATTTTAATTTCCACCACTCTATGAACAAAACTTTTTTTGAGTTCGAGTTCTCCCAGAGTTTGTATACTTATCCGGCTTTTATTACAGATAGTAGAAAATCTCAACAACCCAGTTGCTCTTCTACGTTATATTACTCTGCTGACTTCTATAATGCTTGGCGTACTGTATATGGTCGTTCCGGGTCAGTTGACTGAAAATGAGAGTCAGAATCTCTTCATCTCCACGTAATTAAGAAATAATTGCATCAATGATTCAAGAGTATTATTATAAGAAACAAGTAAATCATTCAATACTGTTGCTTTTTAGATATATGAACAAATGGTATGACCTGCCAAAAAATTCGAAAACTTTGTTAAAAATCATGCGATTGAGATGTATTAAACCAGTTCACTTAACAGCAGGTGGTTTAATCAATTTGAATTTTGAAAATTTGGGAATGGTAATTTTTCACGTATCATCATTTTTATTATTTTTAATTAATCGGTGGAAAATAATCATGAGTATTCTTTTGCAGTTGCTCAAGTCATGCTTCTCTTGCATGACTTTATTGAGATTTTTCGGAGAATAAATCTTTTGAAGCACCTTAGATCTCATCATGTTTCGGTCTCACAATTTTAAACATTCTGAGATGAAATAAAGAATATATCTCTCAGTAATTAAAGATTTTATTTCAACTAATATCTGAGCGTATGATTTACAGTGCAATCTTGAATTCACAGATTGACACCCATTTATATATTTTTACCACCCTTACAACCGTAATCAACTACTATTTGTTAACATCTTCGCGAGAACAATATACACAAAATATTGGTAGTATGAAATAATTAGTATCTACGATCTTGTGACATACTATGAGTCATGCGCGATTGAGACAATTTCAGAATTCTTGCAAATTCCGGTTTTGAGGTAGGCAATAATGTGTCATGAACCTGAGTGAGGTTAGGCTATCTTGACACAAAAAACGTTTGTATTGATCACAGTGGGAATTGTATGTTTCCAAGTTCTGTCTCGCTGGGACGAAAAACTTGTTATCTCCAAAATCCCAAAAAAAAATGCGGTGTAAAACGATTTATTTCTCCACACTTCTACTACACCCCCAAGATGAGCGATTTTCTGTCCACTCTGCATGAGTGGGAATGAGTCGATTTTAAAGTGGATTTTATGCCGTAGAAAATAAGTTTTGAATTGTTGTAGTTAGAAATGATAAAGAGGCACTTGACGTTGAGCAAGTTGTTCAAATATTAGTTTCTGGACCTTGAAACATCATCTAACGTTGGCAAAAGATTAATAAGAAATTATATAGTAAAGTTGGATGATGTTTGTCCTGCTTGTTTTGTAAACAAATCACTGGAAAAATTTAAATTTCTGCCAGAAACCATGGTTTTTAGCAATAGTATTTTCATTTTCATGGTACTTATTGCAAATTCGTGGTAAGAAGATGTATTATCAAATCTCACAAATTCCAATAGTAGTAGTAAATATTTACTGGTAGTGGTAAATGTTGACTCATGACATATATAAGGTGATTTTTCACTGTAAGAATAGAAAATTCATTACGTTTGTATCTACTACAACAAGCGTTTTTGACTTCACATATATACTTTCTCATTAAGTCTACATAGCTATTACTTGCCTATATCTTGCGTAAAGATCTATACACATGTTGCAAAATATGAAAATCTACATCTTTTCTGATATGTTCTTAGTATGGTTTTCATGAATAATTGTAAATTCCTGGTCACAGTAAGATACAAGGTAAAGAAAGTTTTTATACTTCTGATTAGGGTTATAACGCCTAAGAAATGTAAGTTCATAAAGTCAACTTTTGCTACGATGGCATGTTTACGCGCGCAGGATGGTAGTGTGTAACCCGTGAGCATATAGCCATTCGTTGACTATATTATAGTGAATCTAATTTATGGATATACACGGGCGTGTAGGTCACGCTCTAGTGTATGCAATGAATAATAATCCATCATAACCGATCGGGATACTTCAATGGGTCAAAAGTTTCTATAACTTTTTGCATCAGCCTTTAAGATTTAAAATTTTCGTGATAACGAAACTCACTGCAGGGATCAATAATATTTGATAGAGAAAAAAAATGATGACATCGTAGATTAAATGATTGTAGACGCCCAATCATCACCATTTAACTGGGTAATACTTCAAGAACCTTTGATAAGAACTCGTAGATGATGAGGTCTTTTCTGCCCTTCCCGATTTTTCATCGATCCAATCCCGGTAAACAGCAACATTAACACAGACGTTTGGGTAGTCAGGCCTAGCGCAGCCCCTGTCCCAGGATATAACTGAATACTATCAACCATAAGTGGTCCACCAGAATCGCCCTTGCAAGCATCTTTGGTTGTTGCATCGGTGCAGATCTGTCCGTGCAAATCCATCCACGAGCCACTGGCGTCCCCATAGTCATTGGCGCACCTGGCGTTGATCATCATGAATAAATTTGAACTCATCAGCCACCGAGACCTTTGGAATTTAGACGTCCGTCCCCATCCAGCGACGCTGACGATGCTGTACCCGGGACGACGACATACCCTTTACTCGGCAGGCTCACATTAGTCACATTTATGCTGAACTATTGGAGGATCCACTTTTACCAAAGCCACGTCGTTCCGCGTGTGGCTACCCAAATCAGTGAAGTTTTCGTGCACCACCAGATGAACACATGAGTGCACCGAGCCTCCTTCATCGTAACTGGAGTTGCCGACTCGTACCCTAATGCTTCTTAATGAATATTCGGTAGTGCAGTGGGCAGCCGTGAGGATCATTGTGTTTGTCAATATGCTACCGCTGCAGAACGGGATACTGTATGTCTGAATCAAGGCTATCCATGGGAACGTACTGATTTCGAATACCTCTGACTATGCGCTTACTCATGTTGTGTTGGTTCCTGGGCCCTGGGGGCAACCAGAGTCGAATCTCCTGCAATACATGATTATTTCACGAATTGTTCTTCGAAGAATTCAATTTTCTTCCCCCTAAGTAATTTCTGAGAATGATACAATAAATATGTCTATTGTATAAGACAACTCACCTAGAATTCCATACAGAAAGAACAGAACGATAACCAACAGAAGCATGTTCTGTCAACTGATACTCAGTTACTAAACATTAAAACGTATAAAAAATTATTTGCAGTTACACTCAAGTCAGTTTGAAACTGTGTACTATCTTGAGAACTTTATTTAACAAGATATAAATGAGCTTTTAACTCAAGGTTTTTAGTTGTCAATGATTTTGAATAAATTTCTAGAGTTGGTTGTGTCTAAGTGCTTTATCAGACTTGTCAAAACCTGAAATAATATTCCAATGGCACTTATGAATTCTTAATATAGCATTGATGTTTAACCACGAAACTTAAGGTATAATAAAATTAGATTGCATCAAATTTGATCTCACTGGATATTTTACTTGCCTTACATCCAGAAGAACAAAAAAAAATACATGGATATTGTAGATTTCATTTTTTTATAACTACTGTTTTAAGGAAGTCTGAAGATAAACAACTCAATTATAATGTGATATTTTTATTTTGATAACTCTCGCCGCGGCAAGTAGTAGAACTAGACGGTCCTAGGCGAAAGCATAGTTTATAAAATAATTTCAGATGAATTTGTGTCTCATTCGCTTAACTGTAATAGAGTACAAATGTAACATTCACTTAGACTTCAAAACCTTCATTTTTATGATCTATACGGGTCGTAAAATGTCAAATTCCAAAAGTGTGTGCATTACATACGTTATACGGTTGTGACAATTTTTTGTCATACGATTTTCTACTGTAGAGTTTGATTTTCAGCAACAATCTTTATTTATGTCCTTAGCAACCGTTACCTACGTGTTCCAGATAAATTTCTCGTTCATTCTCATAACTGCTCAATAGGGCTCGAATGCTCATGAGGATTGGTGAGAATCAACGAGATATTTTACAAAGTTACTGCTGATGATATCCCTAGCTAACCATTGCTACGGAGTTTGGAACATCAGTTTGAGGTTTATTTATATATGACAAAAAGGAACATTTTCTTGGATGTTTCCAAGAAGCATAGATGATTACAAAACTTTTAAGAATCATAATAGTTTTTGCTATTAGTGCATAAAATAACGAAGAGCTATTGAAACGGTTAATGAAAAAAAAAGTATGCTGGAAAAAAAATTGGATAATATAGATAGAATGCCAAGGAATCTAATTATACGTCACTCGACTTTTTTGGCCTAGTCTGAGAAAACTTCACACACTTACACGCACAAAATTAGATCGGGTCTTAGAATCGGTGAAAAAAACCGCTGCCAAGTGCCTTAGCAGTATGCTTTCTCAAAGAGGCTTCAACATCACCCACAAACGCGTCTCAAACCTGTATTTTCACCATTCCACTAGCGTAGATACTATCATTTATTTTTCAAAGATTACAAAAAAATTATTTAATCAGTTCAATTCGTATTTTGTGACTGTGTAAAGTGTCGTTCTTTTTCAATTGACCAAACTTTGTCGCGAGGGTTGATGTCTGCCCGGGCTCTCTTATGATTTGATCAAATGCAACAAAGCAAACGGTTCTAGGTTCTACACGATGCGAGATATTTGGACCTGCATAATTTTTCGATCAATTCATCTTGTGACTGTCATACGGTTTAATGGTGGTCAAAATCGATCCGGTCCGTATTTAGCACACTTGAAGACTCATTTTGATCATTTTCGAGGGCAAAAGACACCAAATTTTTCCAATTTTCTCTATAGCACGTTGAAAATATTGGAAACGAAACTTACATGAATTTTTCTTCCCCTTAGCAACGGTTGCTAGGGCGGTAAACAATGGTTGCTAAGGAGCTAATTGGGAAGATTTTGTGTCCTTTGCCGTCGAAAATGATGGAAATGGGTCATAAATTAATGATTTCCAACCTTCGTAACTGTTGCTAGGGAGGCAAACAACCGTTGCTATGGAGCAAATACAACAATTCAGTGTCCTTGGCCATCGAGTGTGACTTAAAACTGATTTTCCGGTTTGCCCCAATGAGCACTCATAAGGATTTGTGAGAAAATACGTTAGGAACGGTTGCTAGCGAAATAACTAACGGATTTTGCTGAAAATTTAACTCGGACTAGATCTTGTCACAACTAACCGGTGTGCAAAATTTCGAGACGATCGGACCATTCCTCCGAGAGTTATCGTGGACGAAAAAAAAACGGGACGCACACACACACACACACACACATATACATACATACACACACACACACACACACACACATACATACATACAGACACTTTTGAATTTACATGTTTTTCGACACCCGTAGATCACAAAAATCGAGGTCCCGAGGTCTGATTCGGTGGGTCGATTTTTGCCCCATTACAAAGCTTTCTCTTTGAGAAAGCAAAAACATTGTACACCAGCTTGTTCAAGATCAATATCCGCTATTTTGCTTTCTCAAAGAGAAAGCTTTGTAATGGGGCAAAAATCGTCCCAACGAATCAGACGTCGGGACCTCGATTTTCGTGATTTACGGGTCGAAAAACATGGAAATTCAAAAGTGTCTGTATGTATGTATGTGTGTGTGTATGTATGTGTGTGTGTGTGTGTGTGTGTGTGTGCATCCCGTTTTTTTTTCGTCCACGATAACTCTCGAAGGAATGGTCCGATCGTCCTGAAATTTTGCACACAGGTTAATCGCGGCAAAATCTCAGGCGAGTTCAATTTTCAGCGAAATCCGTTGTTTATTTCCTTAGCAACCGTTGTTAAGGTGTCTATTTTTTCGTTTCTTTCGTCCACGATAACTCCCGAAGGAATGATCCGATCGTCTTGAAATTTTGCACACCGGTTAGTTGTGACAAGATCTAGTCCGAGTTAAATTTTCAGCAAAATCCGTTGGTTATTTCGCTAGCAACCGTTCCTAACGTGTTTTCTCACAAATCCTTATGAGTGCTCATTGGGGCAAGCCGGAAAATCAGTTTTAAGTCACACTCGATGGCCAAGGACACTGTATTGTTGTATTTGCTCCATAGCAACGGTTGTTTACCTCCCTAGCAACAGTTACGAAGGTTGGAAATCATTAATTTATGACCCATTTCCATCATTTTCGACGGCAAAGGACACAAAATCTTCCCAATTAGCTCCTTAGCAACCATTGTTTACCGCCCTAGCAACCGTTGCTAAGGGGAAGAAAAATTCATGTAAGTTTCGTTTCCAATATTTTCAACGTGCTATAGAGAAAATTGGAAAAATTTGGTGTCTTTTGCCCTCGAAAATGATCAAAATGAGTCTTCAAGTGTGCTAAATACGGACCGGATCGATTTTGACCACCATTAAACCGTATGACAGTCACAAGATGAATTGATCGAAAAATTATGCAGGTCCAAATATCTCGCATCGTGTAGAACCTAGAACCGTTTGCTTTGTTGCATTTGATCAAATCATAAGAGAGCCCGGGCAGACATCAACCCTCGCGACAAAGTTTGGTCAATTGAAAAAGAACGACACTTTACACAGTCACAAAATACGAATTGAACTGATTAAATAATTTTTTTGTAATCTTTGAAAAATAAATGATAGTATCTACGCTAGTGGAATGGTGAAAATACAGGTTTGAGACGCGTTTGTGGGTAATGTTGAAGCCTCTTTGAGAAAGCATACTGCTAAGGCACTTGGCAGCGGTTTTTTTCCTTATTATTTTGTATTTCATACAAGATCCTGTCCTGCTCTAGACGCGCGTATATGTGAAATACAAAGGGTGGTGCATACTGGGTATGCCTACTTCAGTTGAATTATTAAATATAATTCAACTCTGATGGTATCGCAGTGAAAATTTTAAAAAAAAATAACTACATAATCCACTAAAAAATTCTCTTGCGCACCTGCTTACAATTGAATACCTCACTTTCATGCAGTGTGAGCGAATTAAGATAGCAGGGCGACATATTCAAAGTTCGTACCGCATTTTCATACCATTTTCAAAATGTTCGTATTTTTAAGAATCATCATTCAATTCTCATCGAAAGAGCTGGTTTTCTGATTAAAGTAACGCATTACGTAAGAGATCACACGGACGAGTGGTTGAAATCGATACACGTCTTGCGAAAGTTTATTTAGAAGCCTACACTGACGCTTCCAAGATATATATACATATATATACGAAAACAAAAACAGCGAGGCGAGTCGGTGTGAATGGGAGGATTGGGGAGATAAGTAGAGGACGGGAAATAGGGAGAGGTGCGAGGGACAACGGGTGAGAAAATCCGCAAGTAGCCGATGCGATGCGTATAAGTAAACACACACACACACAAATATATATATATAGTGTGTGGTTGTGCTGCTTTTATGCTCCAAATCGCTCGATTTGCCCAAATATTTTCGGATCAGGATTTGGGATCGATCGCCGCCGGGACTCTTGTCGAACCGCGGCCGCAGCACATAATGGAATAACGACGCGCCCGTGTCTGTGAAAATAAACGCCCGGCTTTGCACAGCCCCCCCCGAGCCTTATAGGACTTGCCAAATGTTTTCTCAGTAGGTATATATACACACGCGTTGCCGAGCTAAACAGCTCGGGTATATATTTGAATGGATTTTAATGCGGCTACTATATATATACACACACTCGGCTGGTTTCGCTCGCGCGCCGTGACACTCGGCTAATTCACCGACAAAAGCGTCAATTTGCCTGTCTATGAGTATTACTCCCGAATTTTCGCTCCACTCGTCGCGAAAAAGAAATTTTCCGGTAGAAATTGTTCAAACCTACGATGCCGAGATACGAGACAGTTGTTACTGGTCATTGATACGATGAGTTCACATTGTTCATGAATGTAACAGTGAAATTCCATTAGGTTTCATTTATTTACACGTACCGTAAATCGGGGTTACTTTGGAACTTGCCAACTTGTAAATTCTACCACGACCATTGGAATGTTGCTAATTATATCCTGCAACTACTCAAAAGCTGAATCGCGTTCTAAACTAAGATGCTATACATTTGAGTACAAAAGCACCTGTTTTACAGTTACACCCCGATTCGGGATAACTTTGGACAAGCTACATTATAAATATGCAATAATTTCTTGTTGTCAACAATACTTGATAAAACGATGGAATTTTCAATAACAACATAACAAGTATTTTCATGATTTTATCAGTTTAATTTTGAGAGATACTTTATTAACCCATTAAGGCCCATGGCCAGACCAGCGGAGATACCATAAAACTAATTATTGGATCGCGTGCTTTTTTGAAGAAAAAAAAAAAACCCGTATTTTTTCTTTTTCCATTTCCATTGTTTAAACAATAATTATTTAAACAAATAGCATCCAAAGTCGTAAATTCAAAAAAATAATGGTGCCAATCGATTCTAGAGAAAAAACCAAGAAAAAAAAAGTGAAATCCATTTTTTCAATTTGAGGCTTATTTTTTTGGCAATCGCGTTATAAACAATTGGAATTCAGTAAAACCGACAAAAAGTGGCTTCGGCCCATGCCTACGCTATCACCATGGGATAGAAACTGATTGCGGGATCGCGTGCTTTTTTGAAATAAAAAATACGCGTATTTTTCGAATTTACGACTTTGGGTGCGATTTGTTTAAATAATTATTGTTTAAATATTGAATTTTGAAAAAAGAAAAAATAGGGGTACTTTTCTTTTCAAAAAAAGCATGCGATCTCGCAATCAGTTTTCATCCCATGGTGATAGCGTAGGCATGGGCCGAAGCCACTTTTTGTCGGTTTTACTGAACTAGCTACATCAAACGCGCTGCGCGCGATCTACATGTATGCGTTTCAAAACCATATTTCAATTATTTTTTCCACGAATCTTGACCATAATCGTTCTGACGTACATCTCAATTCATTTCATGATGCGAATTTCTAAAAGCTAAATGAATAACCGAACCCTAAATTCTTATGATTCATGTAAAAACTGTATAAGAGTATTAGAAAGAACTATCGAGCACTGACATCTTCTTCTATTTAAATAATCCTGAGCTATCGACACTTGAGCTCGCAAGACGATTTCAGATTTTTAATACTAAACTATTCATCAAACCACATAACACATAAAATTTACAAATCAGACATCTTAACCTAACAGAGTTATCCACTCCGGCAACTGTTCAAAACTAAAAGGTAGCCTAAAATATCCACGTACCATCAAACAAATACCTACAATTATAGTTTTGAAAATAAATTGTCAAAACTTATGACAGCATCATCAACGAAACTGACTATCCTAACCTATAATATCATGTCATCGGCTACCCTCTATCTATATATACATCTCACTCTATATCTATATACACCCCACTACAAATCACGTGGTTAGATCTACACCAATCAAATCACGAGTTAATGCCTTAAAAAACTCTAAAGGCCATCACTTTTTTATATAAGGAGATTCCAATTGTTTATAACGTGATTGCCAAAAAAATAAGCCTCAAATTGAAAAAATGTATTTCACCTTTTTTTCTTTGTTTTTTCTCTAGAATCGATTGGCACCATTAGTTTTTTGAATTTACGACTTTGGATGCAATTTGTTTAAATAATTATTGTTTAAACGATGGAAATGGAAAAAGAAAAAATACGGGTATTTTTTTTTCAAAAAAGCACGCGATCCAATCATTAGTTTTATGGTATCTCCGCTGGTCTGGCCATGGGTGCGTTAATCGCAAGCTGAATATAGAATCGATATTCAGTAAAGTAAAATTGTCAGGGCTGCGAATTTTGTGAAATCCAATGCTCTTAGAATAAGTCGCGAAAATATCAACCAAAATATTGTCTTTGTAAGCGGGTGAAAAGAAAACTTGATACGACCGACTGCTGTGCGATGCATAGTATTCTAGAGCAGTTGCACCTTTTTCCGGACATAGAGTCCAAAGTCACCCCTGTTTACGTCAATAAAATATGTCCAGAATAATTTAGTTTGAGAATGTAAGATCGGTCAAAGAGTTGTAGGTCGCAATAAGATATTTATAATATGAGGGAAAAGAAGAATTCGAACCTTTCAACAAGTTTAGGTTTTTCGAAGTTGACAAATGACACTATACTTGCGTACTAATTCACTAGCATACACTAGTGCGCACGACCCAACGTGCAATCATTACCGAATATATCGGTCATATTTACCAAAACAATCGATAGTGTCGTTATAGGCTTACGTGCAATTGGATTTTTATCGGTAACGATGTAAAACAGTTTCAATTGCCAATCACCAATGATGACTGTCGATTGAAACGGTAAAGCGTACCGTATAACAGTTTTTACTTGGGCCATTGATGAATTCTTTTTGAAATGAAAAGCATCATCAATTAGGATGTATGGAAATATTGTCCGATAGGCGTCGCCACTGTCAACAAGTGACCTAAACGAGCAGATTATAACTATATAGTATAATGATCATATGCACGGGTGCGTATGTGTAAATGATATAAATTTAATGTATAAAAGTAGTGCTACTCGAGCTGCTTTTACTCGCCAGTATAGGGGTCGCTAGCGCGCCCCTGGATCTTACCGTTGGAAAAGGAAAATTAGTTTGACAGCGCAAGAAAAGCTACAACAAGCGAGGATTTACTCTAGGATGAAGACTGTTTCTTGATCCCAGAGCTGAATCTATTTAGCAAGAGAAAAAAACCGCTGCCAAGTGCCTTATCAGTATGCTTTCTCAAAGAGGCTTCACCATCACCCACAAACACGTTCCAAATCTATATTTCCACCATTCCACTAGCGTAGATACTATTATTTATTTTTTAAAATTTACAAAATTTATTTAATCAGTTTGATTCGTATCGCTTCCTTAGCGACCGGCAAATAACGGTTGCCAAGGAGCTAATTGGGAAGATTTCGTGTCCTTTGCCGTTGAAAATAATGGAAATGGGTCATAAATTAATAATTTCCAACCTTCATAACGGTTGCTAGGGGGTTAACAACGGTTGCTATGGAGGGAATATAACGATTCATGAGTCCTTGGCCATCGAGTGTGACTCAAAACTGATTTTCCGGCTTCCGAAGCAACGGTTGCTAGAAAGTAAAATTTACTTGATATATAACTCGTCAAACTGATTTATCTTCTGGAACCAAAATATAACTATTGTGATTGAAAGAATATTCATACATTCACTACTGCTAGTTAACGGTCATAACAAAAACGAATATATTTCGACTGCATATGAAAATAAATTCGAACCATATAAAAATTAAAGATCCCCGTGTTTTTTTTCATGAATAAAATAGAAGTAGAAAAGCGGTAGTGAAGACGATTCGATTTGTCGGTGATGTGAAGCTGTTGAGCTATTGGCACTACACCAAAGCCCAATCGACTTTCCACCATATCTATCAAGTGGCGCGTCAGCGCCACCGACGACAAGTCTATATACACACGAGGAAAAATCATCCCGAACTTTAGACTACGCTCAGAAACCATTTCATATTCGGATTTAGCGACGAGTATACGAGACGAATCCTATATGTGTAAAGGAGAAATTGCGCGCCGCGAGGAGGCCGATATAACTCGAGTGGGGGCTGCAGCCACACGCACACACGTGTACAACAAGCACAAGCTCGCCAATAAAACGGCGAAATGAATAATCGCATCAGCACTTTGGAGCTCGGTTTTACGAGCTCGTATCGCCGAGGGGCACGCGATCGACCCCGCGCGTATCTATATTCCGCGCCGAGTCGAGCAATACCTGTATAAGTATTATATATCTTATGTATGTAAGTGAGTATCCGCGCGCTCGGCGATATCAGCTGAAATAAGTATATATATATGCGCGAAACTGAGAAAAGGCGACTCTGTCGCGGAGCCCCTAACGAGCGCCACTTTGCAGACACGCGCGCGGCCGCGAGATGAAGCAGGCAAAAGGGGGCGCGCCGGCTCACCTGGCGAAGGGCGTGGCCGAGGCGCGAGTGGTCGATACCAGACCCTCGCGACCCTCCGTCTAACTAGCGCGATTTGCATTTTCATCCACCACCAACACTTTTTATTGTTCTTGTCACTCCCACGACTTTCTAGCTGGTTAGTTTCTGTTTCGAAAGTCGGGTGGGTAATTCGCGACGTCTTAGATTATTTCGTACGAAAGGGAATATAGCGATTAATGTCATGGGAAATTTTTGTCCTCGTTGCACTCAGAAAATAGCTACTATCGTGCAATGGACAGTGAAGGGAAACATAAGTTATTTTACTATATTTTCGTATAGATTATATTACTTTTGTTAAATTGAAACGGCTACTTTTATACTTGGATCACTATATGCAATGGATTGCAATTCATTCGTATACTTTCAACTCTACCTCAATACCCAACCAATATAATATTCATAAATTCTGCTACACGCATCTATTATTCATAAAAAAACAGAAAAAAATTGAATTTTTAATAATTTTCATATTTCCTAGTATGATCGAATTTTCGATTGTAAGATGTTAAGGGGGGATATCCAGTTAGAATGAAAAAAATTCGATTTTTTTTTTTTTCATAAAAAGTTAGTAAATTTCCCGTAGAATATGCTCCTGAAACCCTTTCTTCGAAATTCGAACTCTAAGTGTTTTTTCCAAGAGATTGCTGATTGAAGTGTAAGTACGATTTAACGGTAGCTTAAAACTTTCAACGCGTTTTTCTCAAAACTGCATTTTTAGTTTATGCCGGTGATAACTCGAAAACTAATAAATCGATTGAGCTGAAACTTTTAGGATTTCTTTATTATAGTATTGCCTATCAGATGAATTAAAAATTATTGTAATATTTTATTATTAAATATGGAAAAATTTGAGAAAATGGCGGGGAAAAAATTGAAAAAAATGGAGTTTTTCGAAAAAGATACGCCAAAAGTGCAAATTTTTTTTTAATTTTTTTTTTATAATTCATCTTTTAACTTTGAATGTAATTAATGTAAATTTTTTTGATTTTTTTATTTCCGATCAAAATTACGACCAGGAGGCCGGCACAAGCAAAATAGAGGTACTTTTTCAACGCTATCTAACGGCCGCCATTTTGTTAGAAAAAATTTAAAAAAAATATTTTTGTATACTACATGGATCAACTTATAACTGTCAAAAATTTTCGATAGATTTGATTAAAAACTACCCTTGAAAAACGATTTTCAAAAGTGAGTTTTTTTTCTTGTTCTAACTGTATATCCCCCCTTAAGTATATATCGCCTGAACTCTCGAGCTAATCGAAAAATGAAAAAATGAACACAGTCCGACGAGTTTTGTATTAAACCATTCAAGTATTAAAACAAAGAACCGTATAACGGATTTTCGAATGCCTGCACTTGGAGTCGCTCATACTTCCGAGGTTCCAAGAATCCGTTGCGAGCATTCGGCGGCTGTTGCAGTATATGGGACGTTGAGTGTGGAGCCGTTGGAGGAGCGACACACCAGAAGTACGTGGCTTCGAAATTATTGTAATATAAAAGCCTATCGTGCATTCGACACTTGGAAATTGATGCTGATGATTAAAAGTTCGACTCGAGCACTGTATCAAGTTTTCATATGACCGATTAAATTTGAAAGAGACAGTGCGGTTGCAAAATTGCGAAGATATTCTATGATCGAAAGACGTATACTTACACACCCGATCAAGCATCTTACGCCTGCAACAAAAGCATGGAAATTGTTGACTTGCATTTCGTCAATAACTGGAATGCCTCGAAACATACACGTGATTTCAGTCCTCTCGAGCTAATCAGCAGCGGTTTCCGCGCACGTTAGAGGTCACATATATACTACCTTCAAAAAGTATACACAAACAGTGCGCTTGGCCGAATTATGCTACTGAGCTGTGAGAGCTGAGAGCTATGCTGCTGAGAGATTATTCACGAAAAATGTTGTGGACGTCGAGTGAGTGAATAATTCTTTCGAAGTTTGTATCTTAAATGCAAATCTCTTTCTTATTACGATTTACGTCTGTGGTGGATGATGAATGTCCCCTTGTTCTCTATTTTCTGATGCAGTTACACTCCGAGAAATTTTTCAATTTGTTATTTCAAGTATATGAAGAGAATTGATGGTTGAATTGTTATAAATTGATAACAATCATACATTGCATCCATAATTGACTAGTGTGTTTACTTTGGAAAAAGTATAAGATAGAGTCGATTTCAAAGAATCTCCCATATATACTTGGAGAAGAAGCAGGAAAAAATGGATCAAGGTAAAACTTCTTATTCTTCCATATTGTTTATACAAAATATATTTGTTGGATTGTTGGATATGAATTATGGTCGTACTAATAAAATATGTGATATTTGCGTATGTATATAGTAATTGATTGTACAATTTTTGATAATTCTATGAATAATCTATATTATATACAGATCAGTCATGCTATATCAAGGAAGAAATGGATTCACAAAATCTGAATGACAATTATGGTAACCACTTAGAAATATTGTACGGAAGAGAATCACTTACTGTTAATTATATGCATAATATTAGGTGGCTTTTCATTTTCAGACCATATATTGTATGAAAAATTCATAGATCAAGACAAAACTATAGAAAATTCAGAATTTGGTAAGTAAGCGATTAAAAGTCTATCCCGTTACTATGTTGAAATACTTTTATTCAATTAATATGATTAACTTAGCCTCGTCTCAAGTATTCAAAAGGGTACAATCAATCTCAATAATTTATAGATATCCTAACTTATTATTTGAATGCAAATGATGTCTTAATTTAGGAAAGTTATATTTAGTGGTATAATAAATAATACTAATGTGAAATCTCATGCAGACATTCATGACGTGTATCATGCACAAAATACATGGCTGCTGACAAACGTTTAGCATTATTTATTTTTCAAACTATAGATTTTTTGACTATTAGGTTTGAATTATCAATAATTTATGATTCAGATCCATGCAAGTTATGGGATTTCTAATAAATCAAAAAAACTGAAAACAACATATTTGTTTTGATGAACAATTTGTGTTTCAGAATACAGGTCACTGATTAAAACGGAAGCAATTTACAATACAATAGATAACCGAAATGAGGAACTCGCAGAACAAATTACATATTTCTCAAACGATGATAGTGGTATAGATCTAAAATTAGAATATCAGCTTCAGAATGTTTCCAGTGAAAAGACTCTTGAAGAAGACAGTTTTTTATCTACTGAGCATGATGCAGGTATGATTCATCATATTTTTCTTTTTTCATGATTTTCTAATTAAAAGGAGAGGATATCTTTTTATTTTCAGAAGAATCTTTGGTAGTCTTGCATAATTACAATGGCAATTCTCCCAATAATAGAGAGTATAAGAAATGCAGAACAAAATTTAATTTGTCAGGACCAAAGGATCAGCCTATGGTGAGATTCCTGACGATTATCAAAGTTGCTTAGAAGATGTTTAGAAATGATTTCATTTACTGAAATAGAGAATTCACTTAATGATTCCTTCGTGATTGAAAACAATGAATTATTTTAGTGCTCTAAATGTGGGAAAACGTTTAAATCTTATGATTACTCGAGACATCATGAGAAATTTTGTGGAAAATTAGCCGATTTGAATTGCAAATTCTGCGGTTTCAAGACTAGATGTCCTTCTTCTTTAAAAAGTCACTTGAGGATCCATAGAACTGACTTGGAAGCAATTTATCCTAACGAAAATATAACTGGAATATTCTACGATGTTACTGATTTATCAGAAGTATTCGGTAAGGACAATTTGTCATTATGATGATTTAATTTCGAATTCAAAACCGCAATGAAAGATATTGGAGTAACTTCAGTGACAGATTTACATACACTCTTAGAATTGTTTGTTCCAATCAACCTTGGGATCTAATATTATTTAAAGCATATTCCATCAATAATCAATAATAATATTTTACTAGATAATCCTTCTACTAGTGATAATCTACCGAAAATTCTTGTCGATAGTCCAAAACTGATTGAAGCTATTGGAAAAACTTTTAAGAAAAAAAAAGGCAAGTGAAATATTGTAAGATAGTTATTAGTATACTATTAGTATACTATTGTTATATTTATGTTTGAATTAATTTTCTATTATCCTCCTAGTTTGGCTCAATAAATTCCAACGCATTTGCCTTGAATGTAAGCTGACTGCAGAAGCCGAAACCACGTTCAAGATATGTCAAAACTGCAAGATAGACATGCAGTATCAATGTCTGACATGTAAAAAAGTTTACAGTATAATACATTGCTTGTACAATCACCTAAGGAGAGAATCTTGCAGTACTCTGCTTAATTATTATTGCAATTACTGTGGACATAAAAGTTCACGGAAAGGTTATCTGAAATTCCATATATTTAGTAAGCATATGTATAAATTTGACAAAAAAGGCTTTACCAAGTGTAACCAATGCAATAAAAAATATAAAAGTTGGAGGGAGATGTCAAAACATGAGAATGTTTGCAGAATTGAAGCACTCGAAGGAAATAACCATGAGAATGATGGAAAGATGAGTGAGTTCAAAAATACAGACTTATGAAAGACATACATATCGTTTTGTGGGAGTTGTGCTGAACTCTTCATTCAAAACGTTTTATATGGAAATATATGGGTAATTTTCAAAATCATTACTTTTTCGTAGATGATAGTTCAGACACTGATTCTGAAAACGTGGAAACCAGTCAAATCATTAGAAGAACGATGACAGAAGAAGAAAAATTAGGTTTCGATGATTTAATTTTCATATTCTCTGGTAAACCATATTAATTTTCATTATTTACTCGTAGTTACAAAACAATAATATAATTTCAGAAACGAGCCATCTGGTAAAAATCTATTGTCCAAAATGTGAGTTACAGAACGAGCGTCAAAGCAACAAGACAACTTGCTGTAAATGCGAACGACCAAATATGTATTACTGCCTACACCATTTATGCGGTATGCAGTTCAAATCTCTGTATTACATAAGGGCACACATAAAACGTCAGCATCTGTACGGCGACAGATCGAAATTATTCGAATGTTCCTCTTGCAAAATGACGTTTGGCTACTATGAAAATCTCCATAAGCATAAGAAAATATGTGGAAAAAAACCTGACTTGGCTTGCAATTATTGCCATTATAAAGCCAAGAGGAGAGACAATCTCAACTCACACATTTTGCATTGTCACAGAAACATCATTGCAGCAGATCAGATATATACTTGTAAAAACTGTCACAAGATATTTCTCGAAGCCAAGAGCTTGAAGATTCACGAGAACCGCTTCTGTAAAAAAAATGGACCAACGTTCAGGTGTACAAAATGCAACTACATCACCAATAGTCGATTGATCTTGATCGCACATTTGAAAACTGAGCAACATAAACGGAATAATTCTCAGGCTACTCTATGACAAAAATAAGAGAATAATGTAACAATTTTTCTGAAAGATTTTACAGATTTTGTAAGCAATAAAAATCGATAAACCGAATCGATTTAGTATTTTTCATTTCGTTTGCTAAAAAGAATTCTTCCCTTAGTGTGCTTCAAAGTTTGAAAAATTGATAATACTAATGGAAGGAAAATGAACATTGAAAAATATTGATTAATCTAATGTGAGACATGGTACGGAATCTTCATCCTCAGCAAGATACGTTTATTCATCTAGAGTGTGCTCAAATCTAATACGATCACTTTATTAGTAACTTATATTATTGCGTAAAAGAATAGGTGTCGTGACACGCGTTGGAATAGTTAATTTATTTTTGAAAATTTAGGATAATCAATCTGTAAGTCTAATTTTTGGATAGATTTTTCAAAGATTTCTCCCCTTGTAATTCAAGCAGCTGCGCTGTTGTTTCATATAATATTGCCAACTAACACTCGAACTTGGATTCATTGTAAAGTTAGATATCGATAGTAAAATTATAGAGCTTTACGTATACCTAGATGATACCTTTAACTTTACTACTTTTTCCAGGTTTTTTTCTCAATAAATGGTAAGATCTGGCTTGAATCCAAGCTTAATAATTGTCAGTTCGAAACGCTCGATTCTACTCTTATTTCACTCGTTCCACTTTTACCGAAGGTCTCGGGAGGTGATGCTAAACTTAGCAGATGGCTGTATCAGGAATTTGAGGATGAATAAAATCAATTTCATGCAAATAACATTTGACACGATAAGATTTCTGGCAAATTGGAAAGACACAGATGTTTATTTACAACGTGATAAAAACGCGAGAAGAGTCATAAGTTTGAATTTCTTTTTTGTCTTACTAAATAACTCTTTCATAGAAATGATAATAGGAGTTGATTTTTCTCCTTCTGGATATCAAATTCATAGGTTCCTGACCAATATCAATGACTAAAGAGAATATTTAATCAATGATGACGATCAATAGAATACATAACGAATATCAATATCTAAAAGTTAATGACTCGTCTTCGAATGATTTGATCATACGGTATTCTATTGAATCCAAATCGATCACGAATAAAAGTTATTCCTAGCCTTTTAGAAGAATATTAGCAAAGTTTTCTAGTTTTATATAAAGATCTATGACTAATTCTTTTTTTTTCATCTTTCCATACTTTCTTTTTCATCATTCCACAGATCACACGTCTATTCAAATCTACCTGAAATATACTTATAGATTTGGAGGGAGAGGAATATGCACGAGAATCAGAAGAAAAAAGCATTTGTCGAAAAATCAAGAGGAATTTCCGCACTTCACAATTCCGCAATCTCGTCATTGCCAACCGTACGGGTCTTAATAATTCACCTAAGAAATTGAAACCATTAAATTAGAACTGCATCCGCTGAAAGGTATGTCGTCGGAGATGTCTCGAAACTGATGCGAATGCATTGGCAAATTTCAATTCGTCCAACTGAGATAAGGTTGAATCCTGTAAATATCGCAGTCTCAAAGAGCACGTGAGAAAATAGCGAAAACCACGGGACGAGTGAATCTCGTAGTGGAAAAGAAAAATCGAAACGACTCGCGCGCGAGCTTTTCCCATCAGCGCGAGTTGGACGCACCGGTGTGTATATGTATTAATCGTGGCGCGATAGTCGATCTTGGCTGCGGGGGTGGGGACTGGGGGCGAAAACGAGCTGACTCGTCGGCTGCTAAGTGCTGCTTTCTGTTGCCGGAAACGCCGTAATAGAGCGACGCGCCCGACGCTCATCGCTCGACCCCATCAAGTATATATGTATACCTATATATTGTCTTCGCTAACCCCGCGCGCGCGACCCGCTCCACTTCCCGCGCGGTTATTACTGCACGCGTATATACTTCTCTTGTATATATGATTGATCATTTCAAAGTCAACCATATCCTTCAGTTGGTCGATGCAATGATTCTTGCTTTTTTGTTTCTTTTTATTTTTCCCTCGTCGCTGCCGTATTTGATCGATGAAAATTATAAAAAAAAAACCCATAATCATCTCGATTTTGGGTACATAACCAATATACATCGGCTTGGCCAGGAGGAAAGAAAAAAAAACCATCTCGATCTGCGATATTTTTTCAAGTCGGTTCACAGTCAAAAAAATCCTGCCGAGCTTCTGACAAACAACCCGCAGACTATCCGACTCCGATTCTATTGGGGGAACGAGCGTTGGAAAATAAACTTTGGCCCTTCAGTGAGTTTATCATGACCATTCGTGAAATACTCCAATACCCTTCATAACAACCACATATACTGCTTCAAAACAGCTGTATTGAAATGTATAACTGCATCGAAAAGAATACGTTTCCTTTTTGTATTTCAAAAAGTTGACCGACATATACATATATACATATAGGTATGAATACATCTGCTATAGACAGTTTTGATTTTTATTCGATGTTGAATTTTCTATTGAATTGGCTACGATACAATTCTTATTCAATCATCCGCAGATTGAATTGAAAAAAACACGTTCAATCAGTAAAATGCAATGTTAAATCAGTATTGTACAGATAATTTTATTCTAGACTGATTCCATATATTTCGATTAATGCAGAAAGAATATAATTGACTCCCGATAAATCGATTCAACAGCGCTGTAAGTATAGATCAAACATCGATTCAATATTGAGATTTCCGCCAGACTTTTGAACTTATTTATGGGTTTATCTATCGATTGCCCCAATCAACGATAATAAATTCAACACATCGTGACATCTAATCGATGCAGCGAGTCACGAGACTATCCTATTTGTATAATTTAATCCATTAGAAACGTTGAAGATTGAATGGAATAATGAAACTGTCTGCAGGCAATGTAATGCGAAAAAGCTGTCCTATAAAGCTGTCCAATATAACTCGTTTCCATCCCATTCGCCATCGTGTGTCTACCTCGTATACTAGCCAAAATTTCAGAGTGGGCCGAGCTTGACTTCCGTTTCATTATATAATTCAAACATTACAAGAAATTTATGAAATCGAAAAAATTTTCTCTAAATCATTTGATAGAAAAAAATAAAATATTTCGACTGGTATATATTTTAGAGTCCCTGATTTACCAAAAAAATAATCGTCAATTTCGAAGGTGGCGAAGTTGGTTTTTCGATAAAATTTAGTAAAATTTAGCGTACACACAAATTTTGAATCAAATCGAAGGGGATCAGGCCGATCACTGCGTGAAGTGACTCAGAATGCCACATCAATGCAGATATAGGCACACACAAGCATACATACCATGAGGGAGGAACGAACTTAAACGAGCTGCGATGATAATTCATGACTGCTGCAGTCTCGCGCGAAATGTGCCTTTCTTTCCATGAACCGACTCGTCGCGTGTGTCGCCGCGTGCGCGCTCCACCCACAAAACAATCACAGCGATGCTTCCGTGGATTCCATCGGCAAAATATGTGAAATTATATTCGCGGCGATAATATTCTTGCTGCAGGAATAAATTACGAAGAGCATTATAGTGCGGACGTAGCCACGGTGTGCTTGATCGTAATTCGGTTCGGCGATTACTGTTCTCGCGTGCCCGAACGCTGTTCGGGTATTGACAATTCATCATTTTTAAAGTTTTAACCTTTGCTGTTAATTAGCTATACCATCCTCACATGAATATATTTTCATGTTAATCTATCAATTGAGGTTGGCGAATATCACTATAGTTCTCATTGTTATTTCGACCAAGTTGACTTGAACAAAAGTAACCGATACCACAGAGAATCGGCAGATTGTAAAAAATCAACCGCGGACTCAAAATTATGGTCATAAATGCAACGAACAACAATTGCTATTAATTTACCAACGTGTCCCGCATCTTTTAATGTTATTGATCGCACCTGTATTGTACAGTGTAAGAATAATGCCGCTGGCTGCGTAAATTTTATGGTGTCGGCGAAATATTAATGTCCCTAAAAATATGGGCCACGTTTTTCCGATGATTATTTACTTCACTACCGTAATTCATATCTACTCGTTATAGTGCTCATTCTCTTTTCTCTATGCTGATGGCAGAGTTGCATTATTACAAAATGAGTCAAGCAAATCCATACCGATATCGGATTAATTTCTCAGCGTTTATGACTCAATTGTTATCCAAACTCGTCTTGTTTTGATATCTTTCCTCGTCATACATTTGCACTATATACCTTAATAAAACGAATGAGCTTTCATGCGCAGCATTTACTCAATCAGTATACTTTCTGAAAAGCTCGCGAAATTTAAGAAGGAAAAAAACCACGAATGAAAATTTTCAGAACGCACGAGTGTGGCTAAACGAAACGGCAGAATCAAATCGTCATAAAAACCAAATGCGACTCGATATATATAAATCGGATCATCGCTCCATTACTCATCCACTCGATTGAGCGCGTCGGCCGTGAAAATGGCCCATCCATACATATACAAAGCTCATCGAGGGAAATCAGCGTCGGATCGATCGGCCCACACGCGGCAAATTTTCCGGCTGCCGATGCGTGACTGGGCGCGCGACACCCCGCCGACGCGCTCGACCCACACTGATGCTTGCAGCGAGTATATATAGCGACACGTACGACAATGCCGGACGGGGGAAACATCCGGCCAATTGTCGCGCCTCCCGTAGCGCGCACGCGCTCCTATGTATATACTGCCGCGCCGTTATATTGTCCTCTGGGTTACGAGGTCGAGTTTTACCGGAGCCGATCCAAGATGCGACGATGGCTATATGGATTTTCACGATTGATTGCAGATGTACAGTGTGTATTATTAACATCGTCCGGCTTACTGCGTGCAGCGACGTGTGTCCAGATCGGTTTTTGATTTATTTAGTGGGGTGCCCCACCAGGTCTCCTACTAATTTTTATACCCGATTAATATTTTTCCAACGTTTCAGCAAACTTCATTGGATATCGGTAATCGTTTTTTCAATAGACTCGAATAATTCACGATACGTCCAAAGTTACTAACCATCCTGACGATCGAGTGCCATGGCGTTTACAAAATAATTATGAAGTCTTTCTCCAGAATCTTACAATAAATTTTAATCCGTGAAACCGGTAGACGTGATTGTCATTGTCTGAATATGAAACGATGCAAAACGCTAATTATTATACTGTATCGTCACTTATTTCAGATTTCATTGTATTTCTTTTCATATTTCATTTAGAGTATGACAGTCAAGAATGAATCATGATATTTTTTCGAGAACAAAATTCAATTGCCAAATTGATGTAAGAGATTTTTTAGATCTATATACCTTACTCTGAAAACTTTCAATAAGACACGTCGATATAGTAGTGTAAATCAAGAAAAAAAAAATTTAGTACATATTATTCATTATTACAATTATTATTATTCAATTACTCTTTTGGAATATCATCCTGCTGAGATATTTAACAGAGCAGTGGTCTCAAATACACCGAACTCCAAACCAATAATCCGTGATTTTGCATCGTCGTAGACGGGGAAAAAAATTATTTTCATTAAAGCATCTCGTGCTCGGTATAATTTCAACATGGTCGTTATGCTCGTGTAAAAAATGACTATGGTCTGCCATAAACATTATCAGATAATATCCGTAATTTCACCACCTGCCAATTTTTATATTTTTCACAGAAAATTTTTAGATACCTTTTAGAAATTACCTTTTAGAAATTGTTTTCCTAGGAGTAGCTTTTTTGATTTTGTCAGGCTGCAGTGATTACGTTATTAACTACTATTTTACACAAGTTTTTCTCTTCGATTCTCGTTCAGATGAGCACCTAAGCAGAATGAAATCGCTAGATCACGATGTAATATACATATAAGTATATACTCATATTTACGAGAGCGCAACTGTGCGCATATCGAAATTTGAAAGCGACGCTCCTCGACAATGCAGCCTCTCAAACCGGCTAGAGGGAGAGAGAGAAAAAAAAAGATTTGAAAAGGTGACTATAAACCATCGTAATGAGACAAATTCGGTGTATATATATGCGCAGCGCAGCATCTGTCTGTAGCAGTCGTAAAAGCGATGAATCATCCGGGCCCGATTCTCGTCGTTGTCCGTCTCGGTCTTGCTCATCCGAGAGCGCGGGCCTGACAATATACACCCAGCACTCATTGTGCAGCGCTTGCGGCGAGTTTGCGTGAAAATAGGACGTCCGACCGGATACGCACGGCCAAAAGTCGAAGGTGTGCGCGAGCGCGCGCGCGCGACACACACAGGACATAAAAGATCAAACCTCGCACCGATCGATTGTCACCGGGAGCACTGGGCGTGCGCAAAAGACAAATTTGTCTCTTTGAGCGTGATTTACCCCCCATTTACGCTCGGCACTCAACGGACAGGGAGAAAAAACGTAAATGGGCCTGAGCAGCTTCCGCCGGATTTGACGGACTCGCTTCGCTCACAAGACTTTCTCCCGAGTGAATATCGTTCCGTTATAGGAATTCACGAACTCGTGCACGTTCGCGTACAGCCACGGGTAATTAGTCGAAGTTATATTGAAATGAAATGAAAATCCCCATCGAAAATGACGAAGGGAATTTTCGCAGACGTGCGGGTCTTCTTCGTGCTCAGATTCGAATCGAGTGTTTGTCAAACGTGTCGCTGAAGGGATTAAGAAACCAGACGAATTTTCCGGGTGCTGTGAATTTATTTCTACGCTGAGTCTGCTATTTTTAATTTCCGTGTGATATATGTACATCACAGAGATGTTATACTTCCTAACGGATTACATTATACGAGTGATTTGAAATCAAATTTCATAAGCTCCTAATTTTTATCGCTTTCAAGCCATAATAGATAGGAGGAAAAATTTCAATTTTTTCGGTTTCTAAACTTTATACAAACTAATATTAGACGTTGACAGAGTTGAGGTCACTCGACGTTTCGTCGAAATTTCGAAAGGTATTTACCTCTCGTTTATTTATTTTCAGACCAATTCCTCAATAACAACGACCACAAATAATGATTTGCAGAATTATAATATTATTTTCAAAGTCTGTTTTTTTCTACCACCCGTAAACACAATTTTTACACTCATCCCTGCGAAAATAACAAAATTTTGGCATAGGTACGAAAACTGATGCAATATTAACAGGTAACATTTGGCCCGCAATCCTTGGGACGTTCCCGCGAATTTTCCGACGCATCGAGATTTATAAAAAAAGTCTCGGATTTCACGGGTGCTCGTTATAAAGTGTGAGGAATAAACTTTCACGGTCAGCAAATCCGAGTCGACGGTAACATATGAAAATAAAATGAAAACGTTGACCCGAATCTTCTTGAATCCTCTCACGCAATCGCTGACGTATTTATTGGGATGAATACAACTTATCTGGCACTCGAAAAAACAAAAATACTTTAACAACAATGAGATTTGATGCTCCTCGTGAGTACCGCAGTAGTTGGTAGATAAGCATTCGGAAATTCGAGTAATTCGTAAGATTCTATATTATATTGTGCACCCTCCATAATTCCAAATGTGTGTAAATTGTCGATCTTTGAGGGCCAATCCAGAATTTTCTGGATTGGCCCTCAAAGATCGACAATTTACACACATTCATAAGATTCTATAGTAACTGTATCATGAAGATAAACAAAAAGTAGTACACGAATGTATATGATGAATTTCCGATGTTCTTGGCAAAAAAGTTCTCGCGCAGATGCACATTTTAGAGAACTTTGTCATAGTTTATCTACAATCATCTCGCTCACTCTCATATGGCATCTATCGTTTTCTACGAAACAAAATCTTCAGTTTTTTATCGCTCTTTGTCCTGTGGATTGAGAAAGACTTTAATTCTTAAATGCAGTGATTGCAAGCTTAATCTTAATAACACCCGTTGAATGGCTCTATCCTCTTAACTAAACAGTCAATTTGATCAAGATTGAACTGACACGCTAATTAAATGTCTCAAGTAACTTTGCTGAATGCTTTTAATTTAACTGTAGTATGAATCTTTACCTTAAATAGTTACTACAATTCTCACCATGTACAAGATGAAAACCTTGACCGATGACTGCGTTTAAATTTTGATGTCATTGATGAAATATGAAAATTCCAAGTTAACTTTAACAAAATTACACTAGCAGAACTAGTACCTTGAAACATCACCGTTAGGGTCTCCATCGAAAAATGTCCCTCATTTACGAATTTAACACTACTAGAAGCTGTTTAGCACGCGTACCGTGTGCGCGTAGTTCTTATGGCCAATATGGCTGTATCTCTCGACCAATCAGCAGAGGTTTTGGATGTACTGAAAATGTCAGCCTCCTTAACCTCAGCTCGATTGGAAACTGTTTTTTATAGGTGGAACTAAGAGGTGAATTAACTTTGAAGACTGAGAAATGGGGTCTTTTCTAAGTAGTTTTGTTTGATCAAAGAGAAAGCTTTGTAATGAGTCGAAAATCGACCTCCCCAATCGGACTTCGGGACCCTCATGCTCATACTCGTGATCTAGGGGTCAAAAAATGTCGTATACCAGAAATACCTGTATGTGCGTACGTATGGGTGCGGTCGTTTTTTGTCGGACGATAAATGTCGAACGAATCGTCCGATTTTCGTTACAAATAAGTTAGTCGTGGCAAAATGTGATCCTAGTTCGATTTTCAGCAAAATCCGTTGTTGATATCCCTAGCAACCGTTGTCTACATTTCGCTCGGAGGTCCTTGGACAGTAAGCTTGTGAACATTTTTAATAATAGTTCATACTTATAAGGGCGAAGGAATATCATTTAGGTATATTATACATGCTTCAAGCCAATAAAACAAATCGAAAATGAAAAGTTTTTCAAAATTCACTGGCTCATTTTAAGGAGCCTACACTCACAAAAGTTTCTTGTTGTTCCCAGAGGAATTGGGCCTCAGTCAAAATTTCTGCTACTTCCAAACAGAATCTTCTTGAGAGAAGACTTTTTTTCTCCAATCAACAATATATTATGATTAAAAGTAGCAGAAATTTTGACTGAGGCCCAATTCCTCTGAGAACAATAAGAAACTTTTGTGAGTGTATTAATTGACCATAGAATGAAAATTAAATGTCAGGCTTGTTATTTCTGTGTATTCATTTCGTGAAGTAGATATATATTCACTTATTATCTCCACTCGAATTTGCATAATCCCCATACACATATTACATCCTCGGCATTTACAGTTCTCCGCGCGGGAATACGACGAGAGGTACAGGCCGCAATGGAATCAAAGTCGTAATTCATTCGGCGCATCTCATCAAGCGGGTTCTATTCGAAAGCGAGCCTCGGAACTTGAGCGTTGGATAAATGGCGGTATGTGTCTCACACTCGGAAGCGTGAAAATCGCTGGCTCACGGCAAACAAAGGGAAAAGTGACTTTTCAGCGTCGATCCTCGTCCCGGGGGCGTTTCCCTACAGCCGACGCTTCCCCGGGCTAAACACTCCTAAATGACGCCTACCCCGGAGATTTATCGAGGCGCTGCGCGCGCAGCCCCAATCTCACCCTCCACGTGAGTCTAGGTACATATATGCGTATACGAGCGCGCACGCGGCCAGTATTTCCTCTTTTCTACCTTCGATCCTTTCAATTTTGAGAGCTGCCCTGCTCGAATCGCTGTATGGCCGAGGGTGAATGGTGGGAACAGCTTGAGAGAAGAGTACAAAGCTGTGAGAGAGATATAGTTCAATCGGAGGATAATGTTTGCTTGTATTGGATGAATTGAGAAAATGAAACGAGAGTCTTTGTGATTGTTAGTTTCGATTTTTTTTTCAATAATATATCATACCTCTTATGTATGGGCCATATTCCGAGTCACTGTCACGCAGCGATCAGCCTGACCTTTTCCGATTGTCGATGGTGCACAAGACGGAGTCATTTTCTGGACAAATGAGTGCGGTACAGCCACCTACCCAGGAGTCTTTGATAATGTTGCTGTTTTCCATGATTAGATTGACCAAAATTTTCAATGATTCGTGTCTTCGCCAGATTTATTTGAGGAACTTGATCAATTGACAGATACATTTGCATACCGTGGGCTTGGTCGATCACATCAACTAAACTACATGTGTCAATTGAATAAAATTATATTTCAAGCAAAGTTCGTCTCAGCGAATCTTTGTTCGTGTGTGTGTGTGTGTATATGTATTTACAGTGGAGGTTAACAATTGGAATTTATTTCCAACGTATAATCGAAATCGACGAAATACATGATGACAAACGTGATTCTCAAAGCTACTTTAAATGTTCATTACAAAACAGAACTGCATCAATCACACTCTACATAATTTATATCGTGTGTCTGTCTACATTAGAAAACAAAAAATTACAACGTCGAAGTATGAATCAGTCGGACTAAGCTCTTAACAATATAAATTCGAAACATTTGCAAACGAGTCATAAGAATCTACAAGTAAATGTATGATGATTTTATAAACCAGCAGAACTAATTGCCAACAAAATAAGCCTTGAGATACAAATTTTCATCAAAATTGGACCAATAAACTGTGTTCTTTTGATCATATAATCATAAATTTGAATTTATCTACTAAAAAGCTTTGTCATATAAACACAATATCGAAAAGGATTCCAAAAACCAGCTCTATTTGAAATGAGGGATATATATTTTTGAAAGAACGAGAAATTCAAATGAATCTTCGTGCTAGATTTGACACATTTATAAGCGAAATGAATTAATGAATTTCAATATTTTTTCATAAATGTAATGGAAAGCAAAATAAATTTCTGTATAAGTACAATGAGACCTGTATCTTTTTTCTCGAATCCAATAAAATTAAGTATTAACGTATTAATAAAAAAACGATAACAGAGTATTCAGATTCTTTGAAAAACTGTACGATCATCAAGGTTAGCCCGTTTGATAACGTAATAACATAATGAATATATCGTCAGAGAGACAATGAATGTTCATAAATCGCACAAGCTTTGCAAGCATAACATCTTAGATCGTCGGATGCGGTGAGCTTGGCAGACAACTCATTGGTAGACGTATAATTGGTTACTTTTGATATTTTTTGCCCGAGATTCGTTTAGCCATCGCTTCTTTCTTTTCTTCCTTTCTGTGTGGTTTGACCCGTCCGTTATTCGTATCACGACAAAGTAACGCAGACAACGATATATTAGATATTTTTTATAATTTTCTTCATCCTGACTTTTTAGCTAGATTTATCCATCATTCGATATTCAAATATTTACGCAGTAAGTATGGAGTCATCTGTAATACAACCTTGCATCCGCATAGACTTGTCCAAAACTGCAATGAAAGATTTAGTAGAGAAAGCAAAGGACTGGATGATGTTTCATGGTACATTTTTATCTAAATACTTTAATTTAATATTTGAATCATTCCAACTGTCATGGCTTCTGGTTACATATTTTCATTGTAGGATGTAGTCTGATAACCAATCAAAATAAAATATCGACAATACCGTTCACGTTAATACCGTCATCTTATCCAAGGAGAGAATTCGAACGTGCCATGAAAGTCCAAGCATTGATGCAGAAATTGATTCATGATGTAGCTTGTGATTATGAATTCTTAAGTGAAACATTACAAACGTAAAAATTTTCACTATAGCAAATAAATTTATAATTCCTGCATATTTGTAGATATTTGAGCGATTTTGATCTGTAATTTGTTAATTATGTTTCTAGAACAATCGAAACTGACGATTTTATCTCAAAACTTTTTAATATCTACCGTAAATTATATGAAGAAGGGTTTACACAGGTAATGTTATATATAAGTAGACACAAGTTATTATTGGATTAATCGTATTTTTTTAATAATTTCTAGAAGTTCAGTCTAGGCCTAATGCGATCAGATTATATGTTGTCTAGTGACGAAGGTAACCAAATTAAACATGTAGAGATTAACGCTACAAACGGTGGGAATTGCTGGGCAACCATTACTTCAAAATATCATAAGTGAGATGTATTTAATTAGCATTTACTACATAAGTAATTTGACTTTTCAATGTTGCGAATTAATCATATTGATGTTTGAAAGGTATGTTTTATCGGAGTTAGGTCATAGAGATAAACTAATCAACGTAAGTTTTATAAACACCATATTTCACATATTGAGTTGAAAGTAATCGGAAAGTTTATGAGAGCTTATTGATATTCAGATTCCAGACAATAATGCTGAATCAGGACACCACATCAGTCTAGTAGAAGCATGGAAGCTATACAATAATCAAAAGTAGTCATTCATGTTAAATTCTCGGAAAACTATCTGATTCTTCAAGTTACAATTTATACTTTTTTTTAGGGCTGTAATATTGTTTCTAGGCAAACGAAAAATTAATGATATCTCGAATCAAAGAGCAATCGAGTTCAAAATACGAGAAACGAGTCCAGATACTAGGTGTATTAGGAGCACCTTGACAGATCTTATTCACCAGGCTGAATTGGGACCAAACAGAGAACTAATTGTGTATGTATAAGATCCTTTCTTTTATCCAACGTGTTCTAATTTGACGCATGTCTTTACAGCAATGGTGAGGAAGTTGCTGTAGTTTATTATCGTATTAGCTTGCAATCAGAGATTTATTCTTCGAAAAAAGAATGGCACGTACTATTGCTACTGGAACAATCGAAAGCCATCAAATGTCCACCAGTAAATTATCATTTAGCAGCAACAAAAAAGGTATCACGTTGAAACAATTATTGAATTGAAATAACCTTTGATATTTAAGATTGAAAAAAAAAGATATTAGTGTCACGATTGTTGAACTTATTAACCAATTTTCAAGTATTATTGTACAACATGGAAAGGTATGAATATTATTCTATACTAGGTGCAGCAACGTTTGACAGTTCCTGGCGTTTTAGAGCGATTCATTTCAGATCCACGTGATTTAGCTCTGATCAGAGAATTATTCGTAGGTATTTATTCCTTAGACATGGTAAGTTCATTGATATTCCATTCTGAGTTTTGATCGTATTGCTGTGATTATTTTTAACATTGTGGAATCAAATTTTAAGAACGAAAACGGGGACAAAGCGGTTGCCATGGCCATCAACGATCCGGCTAAATACGTGCTCAAGCCTCAACGCGAGGGTGGTTCGAATAACTTATTCGATGAAGAGTTGAGACAACGCCTCCTGCTCATGAAAAGTTCGAGAGAACGTCAAGCTTGGATTCTCATGGACCGAATAAACTCCCCTGTACAAGAAAATTATTTGATTCGGCCAGCCCATAACTATGAAGAGAAGAATGTATACTGTACCTCGGAACTTGGGATCTACGGTGTTATTCTCTGGTGAGAAATAGTATTGTCTATATAAAACATCAATCAAGAATATTTAAACCAACACTATTGAATGCGAATGAAGAATCATCATATCAAAACTCAATATTTTTTTCACTGTATGAATATTTTTTTAGTAACGGACGTGAAATCATGAAAAATTATCCAAGTGGATTTTTGCTGCGTACGAAGCCATCATCTGACAACGAAGTTGGTGTTCTTTGTGGTTCTGGTGCTTGCGATAGTCCATATCTTGTTGACTGAAGTACACGTGCGTGTTTGTATTCAAAGAAATATCAAGTTTTTTTCAAATAAAATTGCCGCTAAGTTTTTGTATTTTTCAATTATAAAATCTCCATCTTTACCAAAAAATCTATTCGCAAGCATTTGCAATTTCCAAAACCCTTTTTCCCCGGAATAGAATATGTCCAAAATAGTTGGCTCTTGGAAAATTCCAAGAAAATGACTTTCCAAGTGTATTAGATTCGTGCCTACCAAATGTTTCTCATCAGCAGGAAATGAGTTTATCTACAGTTTCATACTTTCTTCATTCGTTTTATAATCATTATTGTTCATAGACCTTGAAGATGAATGGATCCGGTATAAAACGAACTGCATGTCATCGAAGAACAACCAATTCTTATCAGTATGTGAATAAGCTCATCATACAATATTAACTTACTGATAAAATGAATTTAGAAGGTGCGAGTCAAGCAAATGTGGAGGTAGTACAATTTCGAATAACATGATCCTGACAACAGTTGGCTACACATCGAATGTCCCCGAGGTTCATGCAGGAGTTGCACGTACAGACAGGCAGTTCTTATCGCGACTTTATAAGCTCGCTGCACGACGGCATCGATACAAAAATACACAGGAACGAAAAGATAGTATCGCGCTGATGAAAGTGTCGTAATAATTTGAATTTGGCGCACACGTGGCCAGGGTCAGGCTGGCCGAAAAAAGACCGAACCGTCGACGCTCCCGGTGCAAATGCAACTATCGCTGGTTGCAGCTCGGTGGACGGTCAAGACAGAGGAGAATATGGTTGGATGAGGAAAATCCAATCGAATGCTTGGAGTTGCCGAACTTGTCTTGGTTCACAGGAGTACAAATTAAAGGAGTACGATTTGAGTCCATAATGAAATAGCAGTCATACTAAAATACAACCCGTTTCTTACGTGAGATTCACAGTTTTAAATTGATTGTAGTTGCACCGATGAGGTCGTTACACAGCTCACATTCGGGCCTCCAATTTCACTAAAACTCTCGGAGATTTTTTATTTTATATATACGTATATTTCACATATCTAATGTTAGCGCGTTAGGTGTCAGTCCGCAGTGGTAGAAAGTTCGATTTTCACCCCCCATTAAAAATCTTCCTCTTGGAAAAGGCAAAAGCACACACGTACGAGTATAATATTCGTAGCGCCACTCAATCAAACGTGTATATCAAATCCCACAGCTATATAGAGCCGCGCGTGGCGAGACAATGCTTTGAGGCGTGGGCGGCGAGCGTGCGATACATAAAATCCGACCGCAGCACAGAACCGCCCGCGCCGCTGGTACACACATATATCTATACATCTATATGTATAGATTCAATTTCGACCCTACGCACACGAGCCGTCAGCTGCTAATTGATATAAACGCCGCGGCGTAATATACTTGTCATATATATAGCGGCTTCTCGGCAGGCGCGAGCGAGAGCCTATTATTCGGGGTGTGCGCCCCCATTAACATATCAAAGCCTATGCTGCCGCTCAGTCGCAGAGTCGAGATTTTCTCGCGCACCCATATAGCAACGCGCGCGCGCTCGCACACACACACACACACACACACACACACATGTATACATGAAGATGTTGCGTGTAGAGTTGGGGCTTACAAGGCTGTTCTCTCGGCCCATATGAGCTTCGACCAATGTCGTTGTCTTTCAAAATTGACTGTGTGAGCCGGCCTCCAATTTGATTAAGCTGTGGGGGACTGTTTCGGCCGGGGTCAAATGATTTATATATACGACTTGTCGTGCGAAGGATCACGAGTTCAAACATTCTTTCCACGATCTGATTCCACGATGTTCGGACTGTTGTTCTATTATTACGATCCACTGTGCGGTTAAAAGGGGAAAGTGAATCAAATGTATTCGCCATTATCTTGAACTTGATCTGGTACTAGTGGCTACTTTCATCTAATGATGGCTCCTAGGAAGAAATGCATATTTAAATCATGGGGTGAAGAAAATCACGCATTTCAAGTCTCCCGGCAAAAGAAAGCACATTTCGTGAAAAACCGTTATTCCACTAATTGCCCGTTACTACATAGCAATGGTTATTAGCGATATGAACAAAGGTTGCTAAGAATATCATCCACTGTTGTTATGGAAAATACAAAGATTCTGTGTTCTTTGTCCTCAAAAGTACTGGAAATAAACTCAATTTTCACCCTCTTAGCAACGGTTGATGAGACAGTAAACAACGATTACTATGGATAAATGAACATCCTGCGTCTTTTGCAACCGACAAAATAAAACTAATTTTGCAAACTACATAGCAACGGTTGCTAGGGACATCAACAATAACTTCTATAGAAAATACAAAGATACTGTGTCGCGTGACCTCAAAAGTATTGTAAATGAACTTTAACTTGATATTTCATTCTCCTATAACGATTTCTAGGGACGTAAACATCGGTTGCTATGGAAAAACAAAGTTTCCGTGTTTTTTTGCCATGAAAAATTGGACCTCGAACTGGATATATCAATGACGGTTACCAAGAAAAATATCTTGCTGATTCTCGTAAGTATTCAGGCCACATCGAACATTTACGAGGTATCACAGGTCGGATTTACTTCGACAGTTATCGTGCGACTAAAACGACAATGTACGTTCGTATGCATATGTGGACATTTTTGTGATTCAAAATTTTTTGACCCGCAGATCGCGAACTTTTTTTTATTTTCTTCTAATTTACAAAGCTTTCTCTTCGAGAAAGCAAAACCAGTGCATTTATTGATCCATCTATCGCATAATAGACGGATTATTCTCGCACATGCTCGTCTGGAAATACTTTATTCATTTATTCGGCGATTCGATGGGGATTAAAAAGAAACCGAGTATAAAAAATGCAAAATCAATCTTCACGTCCGAAATAAATTCGAATGACCTGCTGAGCGACTGATTGAGTCATTGCTCCTATATGCTGCACAAAGTACAGCAAGGGCCCGGTAATCCGATTGCCAGGGGTATACGCCGAGTTCGAACGTCGATATACGACGGAGCCAAATGTTTTACGTCTAAAGTATCAACCGAAAAAAAATTATTTTCAAAAATATAGTAAAGCTCGAACTACTCAATTGCAAAATCAACGAAGGATCCATGTAGTTTGAGAGGGTAACCACACGGGGACAAAAAGGTGATGAAAATGTAGGTTAGATTATGAAAAAAATTACCAGTCGTACTGTAATCGTGGACCAAAATATGAACAGGGGGCGCCACCAAACATTAACACTCCTGACTCCTGTTGAATTTTTTTTACCAGGCACCCAGCACCCTGTAAAAAAATTCAGAGGTCCGTGGTGAGAGGTTAGTATTAATTTCAACAAATTATTTGAAAAATCTGATTTTCACATTACTCAAATGCAATGTATACAAAAACCTAATCGTACATGCTAAATTTAATAAACCTTTCAACTCACCTGACGTCTCTCAATCCAGATTTCGGTATCGAAATGCACATACAATAGCGTGAAAAGTTTGCATACATAAAAATTTCTACAAAAGATATATGCACGTCAAAATGAATTTTTACCAGGCACTCTCGGTAAAAATTGAGCATAAATGAGTAATGATAAATATTTATTTATCGGGCTTAGTAGACCACTCACTAAATTATTGAAAAAGTGTCATTGCGAGAAAGTGGTCCACTAAGCCCGATGAATAAATTTTGATCGTTAATATATGTGGGTGTTTTGAATTATTAAAAAATGAAGAAATGGGTAATGTTCAGTGGTACATAGTGGCTCGGATCCACGATTACAGTATCCCTGGTAATTTTTGTCGTACCCCAACCTTAATTTTCAACACATTTTTATCATCGTGCACTGCAACGGTGTACGACGAAACCGGAGTAGAAGTGATTCGGGTGCCGTTAGCGTCGCATAAACATATTCATGAGTATGTGCGGGGGGGGGGGATATAACGAGCGACACAAAGCGGCGGCCCGTCGGAGCCTATAATAAGGATCGATGGGCTTTAATTAAATGCTCGCTCGCAGGCGGCGTGTATATAAAAAAAAGGAAAAGGGAACGAGTGAGCAGCGCTCGATGAGTCTGCGCTTTTCATCCCGTTTTTAACTCCACGCCCCCCTGCGGTCGCTTCAGTCCGATGATTGATCCGCGATTAAGCTGTTCTACACACGGCCCCCGCCCGCTGGAAAATCAACATCGCTGGAACCAAGTGATCCACGGGGCAGCTGTAGAACTTGGATTGCGCGAAGTATTGAGACGTAATCGAATCTCTGAGTCATTCTGACTCGAAGCGATCCGATAAACAAATAAGTCAGCCGAGCGTGTCGATTAATTTTTCATTGGCAAAATTCTGAACTGTAATTTGAAAATTTTGTTCCCCATTGAGGAGCTTTGAACATATATTTCATTTGTCATTTAACCTTATTATTATACCTAAGTGTCATGAAAGTCATTATAGGAATTTGTGAGATAATCATATTGATCGCTAAAGCTAGATTCAATACTTGCCCGACGGAATTAATGAAATTCGATAAACGTACTGGTTTTTTCTTCATAACCTGAGTATCTTTTTCAAATTTTTTTGGAGAGACTCCAGATTAATATATAAGAAATTGAGATTGAGGATAACGAGATCCGATGAAAAACAAAAAAGTGTCATGAAAAATTGAACCTTTGATGATACAGTTTATACTTCAAAGTCTCAACAAACAACATTAGACAAAGCTGGGTATGATAACTATCTCGACGTTCAACGCACACAATATATACAACCTGATATATATCCACATAGCGTATAAAACGAGTTAAAAAAAACCTTTGCTAGAAATTGAACAAATTATATTAATATTTGTTATTGTTCGTATTTTGAATGAGCATATTGCATATTATATCAAACATAGTATATTATTACAACATTACCTCATATAAATTTCTCATTCTTTCATCATGAATTCCATATTATTAAAAAGTGTATAGAATTCATACAACGGTAAGAGAGGAGTAAAAGTCGCATGATCCGTCCGGTTGTTTCTGAAGCTGTGGAGTATACAAAGGACGCTAAATACGCGATATATATATATATATATATATATATATATATATATAAAAATATATAAGAAAGTTGAATACGAATTTTACGAGGGTAAAATACGGAAGCCCATCGAATAAAAGTGTAAAAGGTGTAGCGCGGCAGCGGCGATCAGCTGCGGCCGGGTGTTTAACGAGCCAAGAGTCAGCTCTCGAGTCGGCATTTACCCAATCATCCAAAACGCATCATTCAGAGAGCTATATGCGCGCACCGCTAAACGGCGCGCGCGCGCGAGCGCGAGCCCGCTGACAATGGCGCCCAGCTGACAAATGGACCTATATACACTGTGCGCGCGCTGCAGTCGGCCGCGGGGGCATCTGCCGGGGCGCACGCGCGCGCCCATCGACAATGCCGAGGATGGGCGTGAAATTTCGGGAACACCCAAACGCGCGCTGACAAATTCCGGCCAGGTGCAAAGTCTGTCTGTCTCTCTCTCTCGCTGCGGTCGCGCCCAGCAGGATCGATATATTATGCCCCCATCTCTCGATTGAGCGCGAGACTCGGCCCGCAAAGGCACAATGAACGATTCCTCGGCTGTTTCCCCGCGAGGCAAACACGATACTCGTTACACGCGCGACTTCGGGCCCCCTGCCCCCTTATACCCGGCACTGAACCCCCATTCGTCACGCTGGTTTGTTTCGATTTAGCGTTTTCGAGTGATTTCCCGATTTGCGGTTGTCGTTGTTGTTGGCTCCGGGCGAGCGAGCGGCCCCCTAGCTTTTTGATTTTTTTATTTGCTCGCTCGGAATTTTGCATGGCCCCGCCGCGGTCGAGTGTGTCCCCGAGGACCGATTCAGGGAGGAGTTAGATTGGAGTGCCGCACGTAACGGTATAAGGGCATGAACGAGGAGATTCCGGTCGGTTCGAGTGCGTGGTTTGAGTGCGAAAGTTTCAGGGATAACTGAAATTACCGCTGAATTATGAATGAACAAGAAACCACTAGGGATTTGGGCGTTTGATCGCACTGGAACTTTTGGAGGTCCGGGTAGAGCGAATGTATGCAGTCATTCATCCTAACGTTTTGATTCCAAGTCATGTGATTAGGTATACCGAGTCTCTAAATTATATGATTCGTCAATATAATGTCAGTTAACAGACACTGACGCTCGTGTATTATGAGCAAGTAATAAAAGACAAGTGATATTTGTCAATGAAATTTCACCACCATACTCATATCAAGATGATTTTAGTATAAAGAATTACAATCCATCGTGAATTCATTTCTTGCCCATGATATATTTTGATCAAGAAAATAACAAAACATTCAATTCATCTGTTACATTTTAATAATCCGCATTACTTTGGAAGATGAATCAACTCCAAAGTTAATAATAACAATCAATTTTCTTGAGGCTTCTTCATTCATACTGTTGTTATAACGTGAATTCATTGCTTTTATTTTTAAGTTGCTAGCCCTACACACAGTGTCGAAAGAAAGTTATCCGCCAACATAACTTGTTCTTCAAAAAATCTCAAATTTTCGATACCCCAAAATCAATTAATTTCGAAGAAATGTGCGAGAAGAATAGGTAGACACTGCTGAACTTTAACAATTGCACCAATAAAATTAGAAACGAACAGACAAGTCACGATTACTCTCCGAAAAAAAACGTAATAAAAACAACGTCATATGATTTTTCTGCAGTTGCAAAAAGCTGCGCGCGAGTCGACAAAGGATCGGCGTTCGGCAGTTTTCTCGGGGGTCCTTTTAACGGGCCTCATACACAGTGGGCGCACACGTGCGCGCACGCCCCGAACGGCTAATTTTGTCAGCTGGCCCCGACGCGCGGCGCATCAACTGATGAATCCACGAGCTGACGAATTGGCCTGCTACCGATACACCTCGCGCCAAAGCTGATCTTTGCCTTTCTCAGAAGTGGCTTTTCTCATACGCACATGTATCCTAGGAACCAACGTTTCTCGTGCGTTGCTTTCGTCTCTCGAATCTTGAATGACGATCAGACGGATGTCAAAATAAATTCCCAAATGTCCCGCCGCACGTTATTCCAATTAGCCGAGCATGGTTTTTACAGGATAACATAACTGGCTGCAAAAAAGTGCAATTAAAAGTCGAGTCATTTGACAGTTTTATTTGTCTTGGGTATAGAAACTTTTGGAAGAGCAATACGAACTTCTGATTACTAAAGGCATATTGTCTTCTAACACATGTCCGCTAGCTATAATTTGAAGTTTATTCTTCGAATGAAAAATACATAGTTATAAGAAATTATGGAAGACATGATTCTGCAAATCTTACACTAGAATATAGAATCATAAAAATGTTCAAGTGCACCTTAGCTCATTTGTTTCCATCAATTCGCTTGATCAGTTCATATTGAATGTATGATTGAAAAACCTGTAACCCAAATTTAATAGGTAAGGCTACCTTTACTAACCAGTAAGGTGCGGTGACGGATACGTTTCAACTAACGGATTACGTATTCCATTCGCGCTGCTATCTGAAAACGTAGAAATAATGTTTTGCATTATCAGTTCGTTGTTCGAGTTCCTCCCCAGTTGAAACAAATTCAAGAGCTTATCTGCGATTATTCTTATTTTCTTAGGGCATTATGTTTTTTGACTTTTTAAATTAAACCTTAAAATAATATACGAATAGTTTTCGAAGAAAATTTTTTTTTTTTTTTTTTTATTGAGCATTTCAAATCTCCTGGAGATTTATTTAGCATACAAAATAAGGTACAGTACATTTCATATAGTCGACATTATGTTTACATGGCTTACATAGTTAAATACTTTTCTCACAGTCTTCTAGAAATTTTAGTATGTATTTACAAGCAGGTATATTCGGCTGCGCTATTAAGGATTCCACGTTGTACGGCGCATAGATTTTTAGCTTTCTGAGCTCTTTAATTAGGTTCTGTCTTTGTTCGTCGTACAGTTTACATTGCCACAAAATATGATTGATATTTTCCGGTGATTCTTTGCAGTCACACAATGGGTTTCCAATAATATTTATCTTATGGAGGGATTCTGAAAGGTTGTAATGATTGGAACGCAGCCGATTGATTATTGTGATGAGTTTTCTCGACAATCTCTTTCCAGCAAACCATCGCGTCCGTTCCGCATCATAATAACTGGTAAAGTGCACTACTCCTTTACTTTGTTCTCGTTCTTCTAATTCATTTTGTGTGGATAGATACATATTTTTTTTAAAACGCTCGAAATAATCAGTATAAGGTATTTGTACAATATCCGGCGGGTGGGCAAGTGTGTTCTTCTTAGCAATACCATCAACAATTTCATTCCCCACGATCCCTCTATGCGCTGGTATCCAAACGAATGTAAAAGAACAATACGGGTTTTGTGTAATGAATTCTTTGTATTTCTTCTTTATTTCATAAATATATTGGTTCGTTTTTATACTTCTTTGACGTGTATTAAGACTCTGGAGAGCACTAAGTGAGTCCGAGAGAATGAAGGTGTTGACGGGGCTGTACAAGAGGGCAATATCAATCGCATTGCTAAGGGCGACACATTCCGCTGTAAAGATTGAGGCATTACATACTAGAGATGCTTTGTGAAACTTGGAGTTCAATATTGGGGCAGTAACAAGCAGTTCTCACACTCGGAGCGTCCGGAATTTTGCTACCATCCGTAGAGTTACTAAAAATATTTTCCTGTTTGATTATATTATGAACGATACGATTTGGGTCTGAAGAATCTTTCAATTGTGAACCAATCTCAAAATTTACTGGTATATCTAAATTAACAAAATTGTATTCGTGTAGGAAGGTGTCATAGTTAGATTTTGTTATGATAGTTTGTTCCAATTTTTTAAATTCAATAATACAACTGGCAATACTCCGAACACTTCGAGGATTTTTCCTTCTAAGGATCTTGAAATATTTTTCGATGCAGCTAAATGTAGGTAGGTTACGGTTTGATGCTACTTTAGCTAAAAAACATTCACAGAGATACTTGATTCTATCGCTTATAAATGGAATTTTGGATTCCGCATGGATGATGGCAGTTGGTGTAGATCTACGATATCCTAGAGAGACTTTGATAGCAGTATTTTGAATCGTTTGTATTTTATTCAACAATCCCTTACTTCTCGGACTATAAATAAAGATAGCATATTCAATTATTGATCGAACATAACTTTTGTACAAGATGATGAGCGTCTCTGGGTCAGAGCCCCATTGTGTACCACACAAAAACTTTATCATGTTTAGCGCTCTCTTTGCTTTCTTTTCAACATACTCAACTTGCTGCTTAAATGTAAATTTATAATCTAAGTAAATACCAAGGAATTTGACACTAGGGCTTGATTTTATTATATGATTTTCTATGTTGATTTCGACTGAGCCTGGGGGAATACATTTTTTGTTAAAATGTACTAGTTCGAAGAAAAAATATTTGTGAATGAATAAAAAGGTATTTGAAATTCATATTAGCATTTGAAGAATGAAACCAAACATCAGAGCAGAATGAATTTTTAAGTTTATTATTGATACTCGTGCATATTAAATACAAAATTTAGCGGAATTGCGAATTCAAAATTCTTTTATCAACAATACTACTGGAGTGGAGAATATAATTTGCTGTCTCTGTGTTATAGATCTGTATAAACGATATGTATATATCTATAATGTGACGCACGATTGAAGCTCAAGTCAAATAGTTTTATTGACCAAGTTGATGCTCAACAAATGTTGTCTCTGTAAAATAACTTATCCAGCCATCAATCGAGTTTTGGCTTCATATAAATCTCTCAAATATTCAACCGAAGATATACTTGACTATATCACTTCGTATAGCCCACAAGTGGCGAGAGTTTGGAGTATAGGTATCTATGATCTTCAACTCAATGAAAAATTCACTCATATGAATGATATTGAATTGAGGATATCTTCAAAAAGAGTTGAACAAATTCCAATCCATACAACAATAGCGTAAAAATATTACGAAACCAAAAAGTATATTGCATAATGAGTGAGAAATTTATCGTTGAGTTGCAATTTTCTCGGTTGACAATTGCTCGAGTGCCAAATTGCCAATCCTGTTCACAAGTTGTACATAATATTTCTTGATACGAGGCGTGTCACTCTCCTGGCGAGTACATACAGCTCAAATCAAGTTGACATTTTGCAATCGAACCAACAAGAAACGAAATGCCATCGAATCGATTTTGCATTTACAATATTCAACATACATTGCTACGTCGTGTCCAATTTGTCCTACATGTTCATTCGAATCTTCGAGTGATCAATAGCTAATAGTATATTTTGCAACTAGTGCCTGAAATTTTTTAATGACCTCGATTAATTTAATTGAGTTAGCAGAGTGAAATAAGAAAAGAAACGAAAAAGTCAGAAAGTAAAACTTTAAACTGCTGTAAAAAAGTGATTTTAAGGGCTAAATAGGCGTGGAAGCCGGGGGGAGGAATTTTGTTTTAATACTGTCAATATAACCGATAATCGACTGGTGAAAATTTAGATCATATATTGTTGAAATGATTGCGAATATTATGAAATTCATATACAATTCATATACAAATTATATAAATAACTTTTACTTGGGAAATATCGAAGTCATAGGCGAATACACGAACATGGAAACTTGTGACACAGCAGGGTAAAAGCTGGTTAAATGTTCATCTAACCAATCAGAATAACCCACAACATTGGTGTACAATTTTGGCTTCTCATTCGATGCGCAACCTAAGCGCGAGGGTACAATGCCTATCTGAACATTATTAATCATGACAGGACCACCAAAATCGCCATGGCAAATGTACTTATCAGTGATGCCGAGGCAAATCTGTCCCTCCGTGTTGGTGACGTTGCGGACTCTGTTGCACTTGGCGGTGTCGACGACGCGCAGATTGCCGCTGGTCAACATACCTGCGCTATGATCAGCTGATTTAATCCATCCAGCGACGCTTACAACTGTATTTAGGCCGACGACGCTCCTCTTGTAGGGCAACGCGATCCTACGCACTTCCTTGGAAAACGGGAATTCCGACGAAACTCTGATCAAAGCCACGTCGTTGATGGTGTTGTTTCCAAGTTCTTGGTAATTCCCGTGGATTCTCACGTCAATAACCTGATACGTCACACTTTTATCGGCTTTGGGGTGGCATATCTGCACCGTCAGGTCGTCTCTCGGGTAATTGACACATTGAGCTGCGGTCAGGACTGCGTCTCTGAATACTATGCTACCAGTGCAGATACGGTTGTTTTTGTATCGTATTGAAACAAGCCATGGTTGCTTTTCGATGCCACTGGCATCGCCTATTGCTGAGGCTCCACTGGTGACAGCTTCTGAAATATTTATACACAAGAACTACTTTAATTGGAATGTTCAAGTTTTTAGAGAAGCCGAAAAGAATGATCACCCATAATACGACACATATATATCTATATATATACACTGTGTAACGGCAGTGCCACATCTGGCACGAGTAATATCAGGAAATAGTCCATTATATCAAATGTATCGAGCAATGTTTCCACTAGTACACTGACAGTATATTGTCTTTTGAATATATTGTCAATTGAATATATGGTGAATCTAACAATAAATATACTTTAAATTTCCATGTGAGATACGATCTTTGAGAGCCAATCCGATAATCAAAGATCGCACTTCGCATGATTTCTGGATAACGCTGCCGCTACCACTGCTGAATTTTATAATGTGAATTTATTCAAAACTGCCCGAAGAGGCCAGTAAACCTTGCTTGCGAAACGTTGCAACAATTAATTATGTGGTAGATTTTGTGATTTTCTCTATCCACTTAACACTGAATTGGCCTTTGAAAATCGACCATTCGTCCAATAGTTGAACAATAGAGGGTGTTCGCTACAATATTAAACTTACCGAAAGCTTGGAATAAAATGAATGAAGCGATGGCGGGTAGTATCATGTTGGCGAAGTGTACTCTGTACTTGGCCAGCAACTGAAACTATAGGCTGAATATATAACTCGTGAACTTCCACATGATTCGCTCGTGCGTATGTAAATGTAAGCTTGGTTCATGTATACTTTGCCAATAGCAGTATGAAAAACCGCTGCCAAGTGCCTTAGCAGTATGCTTTCTCAAAGAGGCTTCAATATCACCGATAAACGCTTCCCAAACCTGTATTTTCACCTTTCCACTACCGTAGATACTATCATCTATTTTTCAAAAATTACAAAAAAATTATTTAATCAATTCAATTCGTATCTTTGTGACTGTGTAAAGTGTCGTTCTTTTTCAATTGACCGAACTATGTTGCGAGTGTTGATGTCTGCCCGGGCTCTCTTATTATTTGATCAAATGCAACAAAGCAAACGGTTCTAGGTTCTACACGATGCGAGACATTTGGACCTGCATAATTTTTCGATCAATTCATCTTGTGACTGTCATACGGTTTAATGGCGGTCAAAATCGATCCGCCCTGCCCTTAAGTCCGTTTTTGATCATTTTCGACGGGTGAGGTTGGAAATGATCAATTCAAAATCTATTTTGATCATTTTCGACGGCAAAAGACACCGAATTTTCCCAATTTTCTCTATAGTACGTTGAAAATACTGGAAACGAAACTTACATGAATTTTTCTTCCCCTTAGCAACGGTTGCTAGGGCGGTGAACAACGGTTGCTAAGGAGCTAATTGGGAAGATTTTGTGTCCTTTGCCGTCGAAAATGATGGAAACAGGTCATAAATTAATGATTTCCAACCTTCGTAACTGTTGCTAAGGAAGTAAACAACCGTTGTTATGGAGCAAATACAACAATTCAGTGTCCTTGGTCATCGAGTGTGATTTAAAACTGATTTTCCGGCTTGCCCCAATGAGCACTCATAAGGATTTGTGAGAAAACACGTTAGGAACGGTTGCTAGGGAAATAACCAACGGATTTTGCTGAAAATTTAACTCGGACTAGATCTTGTCACAACTAACCGGTGTGCAAAATTTCAAGACGATCGGACCATTCCTTCGAGAGTTATCGTGGACGAAAAAAAAACGGGACGCACACACACACACACACACACACACACACACACACACACACACACACACACACACACATACATACAGACACTTTTGGATTTCCATGTTTTTCGACCCGTAGATCACGAAAATCGAGGTCCCGAGGTCTGATTCGGTGGGTCGATTTTTGCCCCATTACAAAGCTTTCTCTTTGAGAAAGCAAAAGCATTCAATATCAGTGGTATTCGAAAAAATTATTGAATTCGATTATAACCCTGATTTAGTTAGTTTACTTTGAGCAAATGAAGGATTAATTGTATGAGTTTTTTTCTTGCATACTAATTTAATTACTATAGAAATCACTAAAAAATCATCATTGTAACGCCAAAAGGTTGGAAGGAATTCAGCTAAAGTCGTATCACATAGTGTGTTATATCGAAAGTAGATTTGGTGTTGCACTACACAGTGGGCCTCTGCTGAATTGTCATTCACTTATTTCATTTATTAACGAAAACTGCTTAGAAATCAGAGTAATGATTGATTCAACAAAGTTCGAAATTAATTATTCACTCGAAAACAAAATATTCGTGAATAATACATCGTTATCGTAATTATGAATGATAGTTTCTTACTTATATCATAATTATGAATGATAGTGTCTTACTTATATCGTAATTATGAATGAAAGTGTCTTATTTATAGATAATATAAGGTAGGTGTACCCAATATGCGCCACAACCCAATATGCGCCACCCTTCGTATTTCATATATACGCGCATCTAGAGCATCGCCGCGGCACAGGATCTTGTCGGCAATACTAAATAATGAAGAAAGAAAACATTTTCCCCGATCGGAAACCCTTACAACAACTTGTTAGAGCTCGTTTTCTCCATTTTTTCACCAATTTTGATTTTCGATCTAATTTCGCTCAGGTAAATGCGAATTTTTTTAATACCCTTAAACTGGGCCAAAAAAATCGAGCGACATATCATTCGATTCCTTTACATCCCATCTACATCATCCAATTTTTTTTTCATCTTACGCCCTCTTTATCAACCGTTTCAATAGCTCTTCGTTATTTTTATCAAATGTAACCAATATGCGCCACCCCTATTTTCTTGTTCCAGCTACTACAATCAACCCATTTATGGTAAATATCCGCCAAACAGGGTCGAAAGAAAATTTAGTTCAAACTTTGGAGCAGGTCAAGAAAGGTGAGATATCGCAGAGGATGGCTTCGACTATATATAAAATGCCTCGTCGAACATTTCAACGATATGTTAAACAAAACATATCCGAAGAAAGGAAAATGAGTCGACCATGTCGTTAACGACAGTACAGAACGAAGAATTGTGTAGTCGAATTAAACGCTTAGCAGATATTGGCTATCCTATGACGAGAAAAATTTTGAGGTCATGCGTTTATAAGTAGTGTCTAGGAAAAAACATCAGACAGAATTTTTCTACCATCAAGACAATAGCTAGTCCCAAATGAGCTCGGACATTTTTAAAATTTAACTCTTCTATTTCAGTGAGAACATCTCAATTTTAAATTACATTAAAAAGAATGTTCATTAATTTGAGAGATTAATATTGTAATTAAATGTTGCATAAGTCAATTTTGTTGATTCAAAAACAACGTTTCTTCATGAATTTTAACTGAAAACTTGATTTGATTTAGGTTGTTAGAAATTATATAGTCTATGTAATATGGTTTAATCAAAGACAAAATATATTTTTCAATAAAATGATATCAGAAATATACTCTTTCATTTGTATTTCATTCATTTCAGACATGCTACATGCGACAAACTGGATGAAAAGAAGTATTGCTTTCTCAAAGAGAAAGCTTTGTAACGGGGTAAAAATCGACCCACCGAATCGGACTTCGGGACCTCGATTTTCGTAATCTACGGGTCGAAAAACATGGAAATCCGAAAATGTCTGTATGTATGTACGTACGTACGTACGTATGTACGTACGTGCACTTTTTTGTCGTACGATAACTCTCGAAGGAATTGTCCGATCGTCCTGAAATTTTGCACACAGGTTAGTCGCCGCAAAATCTCGGTCGAGTTCATTTTTCAGCCAATTCCGTTGTTTATTTCTCTAGCAACCGTTGCTAACGTGTTTTTGATAAAAGCTCCGAAAATCATCATCAATGCACGATGGGTCTCCAATTCTTTCGACGACGATCGATGAGAATCGATAAGACATTCATTTTGGAACAACCATTGTTTATTCTCCTAGCAACCGTTGCTATGGAGATACAAAATTCAGCTTCAGACTGACTTTTTTTGTCGTACGTTAATTTTCGAAGGAATGGTCCGATCGTCCTGAAATTTTGCACACAGGTCGGTCTCCGGCAGATGTGAACCGAGTTCGGTGTTCAGCAACATCCGTTGTTTGATTCCATGGCAACCGTTGCTAGCGTGTTTTCGATAAGTTCCCATATAATTCATGATAAATGATCATTTGGGTTTGTATATTTATGGGATTCTATAACAATCAAAGAGACCTTTCCCGTATAAACCATTGCTGATGTCTCTAGCAACCGGTGTTTATATCGCTTGCAACCGTAACTAGGGAATGGGAAAAGTCAGTTGGAGGTTCATTTTTGGAACTGTTGATGACTAAGAAGTAAGAACATCGAAGCTCCGACATTTACCATAGCAACCATTGTTTACGTCCTTAGCAACCGTTACTATGGAGTGGGAAAAGTCAGTTAGAGGTCCATTTTCGGAACTGTTGACGACTAAGAAGTAAGAACACCGAAGCTCGGATATTTACCATAGCAACCGTTACTATGGAGTGGAGGAAATAAGTTAGAGGTTCATTTTGCTTTCTCAAAGAGTGGTGATTAATGCAAATTGAGGTTCAATTGCAATACTTTGAGAAAGCATACTGCTGAGGCACTTGGCAGCGGTTTTTTTAGGGTGGCGTCATATTGGGTACACACAAAATTTTTTTCCCGAAAAATTTTTTTTTTTCAAAACGCTGTATCTAAGTGTTAAACTGTTCAAATTTGATGAGATTTAGTTCATTTTGAAGGTATTGAGTAGACCTTTCATTTGACACCAATTACGTTAGAAAATTCTCATTTGACGCGGTGTAGTGATCTTTCTCGCTTAGGTGGCGCATATTGGGTACAGGTACCTTACATATTAATCGATAACGAAAAAATTATCTGGGAGTCACGTCGATTCGAATTTATTAGAATTAAATTAGGATTAGAAAGATTTCTAAAAGTACTCATATTTCTACCCGGTATATTGATGCTTTTCCATGCATCTCGTGTGCTAAATCGAAACTCAGGTAACTGCAGCCAATGTGGTACTGAAGGCAGTTTGGCACTCTTCTCATATTTCGTATGTTACTGTGATTATGAAAAAGGACCACATAGATTGCAGCCAACGTGCTCGATTTGAGTGACTTTGGTCACTTTACATTCCGAATGGGTCAAATTGGGTAAATGGTAGTTATAGTGGTGGTTTCTGTTACCTATTGAACCACTTTTTGATATGCCACTTGCAAAATCATGAAGTCTTTCAAAAATCAAATCTTTTCAAAAGTCTGTCAAATTATCAATCACTATCGCATTCCCCGTCGCGACTTCATCCGCTCTCCGAGTTAATAGAATTTGAATAATAATTATTAACTGTGCATAGGAATAAAAACGTAATATTCAAGTATTTAAAGTTTCGAATCCCTAAAGTACTTCAGAATAAACATCATTGTTTTTGAATTTGGTTTTGGAATTTGAACCGGAATTGGTTTTCCGATTTGCCCGTCCTAGAAAGTCCAACATACAACTGCCCCTATGAAAAACAATCTAAGCATAAATCAATTCCGACATATTTAATTGTCTGAGCTTGAGCCTTGTTTAATGTAATAGCAAAAGAAACCGCGTGAACGGCTCGTACAGCGGTACGCCACCTAGTAGCTATATACAGAGAGAAACCAGAGCTGATTTACATGTTATTTCCACATTTTGCATAGAAACGTTCCTAATTAATAAATGATTAATCTTCATAGCCTATGACACTTCAAGGTGTATAGGAAATCTACGGTCAAAATTTGGAGGTGATTGTTTCAGTATAGTTTTTAAGATTTTTGCGAACATACAAACAAACGTTTCCTCTTTTCATAATAGTAAGATAGCCTTTGCGAACCTCGGATATTCTTTGGTTGTAGGGCAATAATATTCAGTCAGTTTTGTCAACAATCAGGGAAACTATAAGAATAATGAGTTTTCACGTTCTAACGATGAAATATCTTGTTCGGAATAAAATATGAATTCATGTTTTGACAATGCGCATAATAAATTGAATATTAGAGAAGTTTGAAAAATACAATTTTCAGCTATCAGATTGGCTGTGGGTGAAAGGATGAGCACTCCAACGACATAAATGATCGAAGAAAGAAAATTAATGTATTGGAAGAATCAATCAAGAGTGTAATAGTCATAGAGCATCTTATCTATAAAGACAAATCATCTAGTATACATAAGTACGATTTTGAAATCCTGAAAGTATGTACATGTTAACATCAATTATGAATCAAATAAATATTTCATAATGAGGACTCAGTTAAAATACATACAGATGGGAGTAAAAGCGATGGAGCGGTGTCGGTTGGTACGAACTGAAGATTACTAGAACGAAAAGCGTTAATACCAAGACGTTCATTTACACAGCTGAATGTACGTATGGCAATTTCTGATAGATGGATGAATAGATAGATAGATAGATATGTTTTATTGTATCAAGATACAAATTTGGTATTTACAGAGTATCAGTCATTTTTAAAATTATACGTCATTAATATAAACATTTTTTACATATCATCCTTGTCATCAGTGTAAAAATATGAATATAAGCTAATTATCACAGATAATGTGTCAGGGTATTAGTATACTAGTCATCTAGAGTTTGATCAACCTAGTTATCACAGATAACGTGTCTATTCTTATATTTAAAATATCTGAGGTCATTCGGTCATCTGATGATATGGATGTTGCTTTACTATACATAAGGACCGCAATATTAGTATAATCACGGACTCTTTAAGTATAATACAAACTCTAAATAATCCTCAAATCAATGTTAATACTAAATTTTACATTCTTGAGATCCGAAGAAAAAATGCAGAAAACTACCAAAAGAAAAACGAGATAACTAAAATAATAATTTATTGTATACCATCTCCTAGAGGAATAGAAACAAATGAAGCTGAGAGCTGATCAGTGAGGCAAAATCGCTACGGAGCAACATCCATCTCAATAGAAAATATATAGATTACATAGATAGATTCAATATGTCATACAATAGATTTAATTTCAATAGTCATGCATAGATTTCAAACCCTCTTTTAATAAAATAGCTGTCAATGAAACAGGTAGAAGAAGAATTGTCCAAGGCGTATACCAAACATACTTCCAACAATATTATACACCGACTGGGAAAGCATGGTACAAAGATAATCAACTGAGCAGGGAATCCATTGTTACCGGCGGTCGACACTATAATTCAAATGAATCATTGGCAAAAATTAAAGTAGTGGTATATGAAAAATGTCAATGTGAATATGAAACACAGGACCTTAATGTGGCAGTGTCTAAAGTATCATAGTAACAGATTAACGTTTTTAAACTCTTTAGCCAAAATAAGAGATTTTCATTCATTCGACATTTTTTTATCACAACCATATATTACGGTTATGCGTAAGAGAATTAAATATTTGGATAAATGCGATATTAAAATATGAGAAACCAAATGTGTACTATCTGTATCTTATAGCTGAATAACCTTCATGTTACTTATAGAGCGTGAAATTGTATTTCACACACTAGTGCTTTTTTCTAATGCTCTTTAACCGAGCACTCGTGTAACATAAAATATCGTAACCAACTGATGCGTTCATTTTCAATCACTCGTGTGAACGTGTAACACTCGTCGCCGACATCGCCGGCCACTCGTGAACATGTCCACATACGTCTTCAAAATTTCACGTACTAGTTGCATAATATGCTATTTAATTAAGAAGATTTAATAAAGCTTGATAAAAAAATGAAATTATAAGTACATATAAGAAGATTATCACCAAGAAAAAAAAACGAGCACAATATAATAATTCCAATAAACACGAGCGTAGACGCCAAAATTTTCATAATTTTTGTTCCTTGACGAAACGTCTCGCCATCGGCATACAATACACCAAGCGCATCTTTCCATCACAATTAGTCGGGAAGTTCCGGACACGCACGAAAAGGAGTTCAGAAGAGTCGTGGGCGGCGCACGAGTCATAACACGACACAAAGCCCGCACTGCAAAATATATTTCCACGGCGTATCCGGAGGCCGCCGCAGCACATTGAATGGAGTTTTTGACCAGCCGACAGCAGCTCGAATCGGCCGGACAATGCAGCCGTCAATATAGACCACCGTTGGTTTTTTTTTCTTTCGGCGCGTAGGACTTCGTTCGAGTGTGCAATGCTGGCCGGGTGACCGCACGGGGAGACTCGTCACGATTTTCCAACTTGCACTGCTCGTCTTTTCGGCGAAATGCTGTACACGTGTCTTGGTCTGCAGGGGGAAGTGCTTTGACGGCACTCTATATCTAATTCTAACTCACTCACGAAACGCGGCTATGCGTGAACCAATCGAATCACGAATCAACTGGCTTTACAGTACATCACTTTTGATGCAAAGTCAGAAGGAATAATTTCTTCATCACAATGCACTATTTCTGTTACTATGAAAATAGTTGTGGTCATAATTTTTCCCAGCTAAGCTCGAAAAACGACTACTTTAAAATAGAGATTACGTACGTTTGCAATTTATAAGGGTAATTATCATTGCTAGTTCTTTTAACCCAGAATGCGGGGGTTTGGCGATGATTATTATCTAATGGCACCATGGGAATATGCTAAGGAAATTTACAAATTGATTTTCCAGTCAGAGTCGTATATAATTTCAAGAGTTACGTACAGTTGCGTATCATCGCGATGATCTGTTGATCTGTTGATCGAATGATTCAAGTTAATTGGAACTGGAGTTCATCTCGAAGTAACCAAAACTCAAGATCAATATTACATTGATGAACTTTGAATTAGACGATTACCATCACGTTGTGAAAATCGAAGTCATAGCCAGATCTCAACAGATTGGTAAATATATAGAACTTGCAACATTTTTGATTTTCAATTATCTCATCGGATTAATTCGTGCGTAGCTTAAAAGTCACGGTTACGTAAGTGAAAATAAGAAAATGCACCGCAGGCAAAGGCAAAAATAAAAGTGGAGTAGGTTTTGAACAGGAATAAGTCAAGCCGTTGTGCAGAACTTGCTGCGTTGTGGGGAAAAGCGCGCCAAGTGTATAAAGAGCCGAGGGAGCCTATATACGGGCTCGTATATATATACGAGTATCCTAGCGGGAGCTGGTAAAACTCATAAGTTTCAATTTATTGAGGATCAGCTGACTCTGGTGCTAAGTGAACGGCGAAAGAGACACGGTAAAGACCCTCAGCGGGCTAGTGAACGGGCGCTTTATTGATTTTGTTCGCAGGCTACTTTGCCCGACACATCAATCTCTCTCTCTCTCTCTCTCTCTCTCTCTCTCTCTCTCTCTCTCTCTCTCTCTCTCTCTCTCTCTCTCTCTCTCTCGGCTATAGGGGTACACTTAATTGATCCAAGAAGAATAGCATCGTTCGATATACGTGACATTCCTTCAGTGTTTCGCTGATTCTATTCTGAGAACGTTTTGAAGTAACCGACAGTGTAATTGCGGACATGGTGGGTTCACATCTTGTGAGGCCCTTTTGCTTTCTCAAAGAGAAAGCTTTGTAATGGGGCAAAAATCGACCTACCGAATCAGACCTCGGGACCTCGATTTTCGTGATCTACGGGTCGAAAAACATGGAAATCCAAAAGTGTCTGTATGTATGTGTTTATTTCCTTAGCAACCGTTGTTAAGGTGTCTATTTTTTCGTTTCTTTCGTCCACGATAACTCCCGAAGGAATGATCCGATCGTCTTGAAATAAATTTTCAGCAAAATCCGTTGGTTATTTCGCTAGCAACCGTTCCTAACGTGTTTTCTCACAAATCCTTATGAGTGCTCATTGGGGCAAGCCGGAAAATCAGTTTTAAGTCACACTCGATGGCCAAGGACACTGAATTGTTGTATTTGCTTCATAGTAACGGTTGTTTACCTCCTTACCAACCGTTACGAAGGTTGGAAATCATTAATTTATGACCTATTTCCATCATTTTCGACGGCAAAGGACACAAAATCTTCCCGATTAGCTCCTCATCAACCGTTGTTTACCGCCCTAGCAACCGTTGCTAAGGGGAAGAAAAATTCATGTAAGTTTCGTTTCCAATATTTTCAACATGCTATAGAGAAAATTGGAAAAATTTGGTGTCTTTTGCCCTCGAAAATGATCAAAATGAGTCTTCAAGTGTGCTAAATACGGACCGGATCGATTTTGACCACCATTAAACCGTATGACAGTCACAAGATGAATTGATCGAAAAATTATGCAGATCAAAATGTCTCGCATCGTGTAGAACCTAGAACCGTTTGCTTTGTTGCATTTCGTCGCCTGGGGGGAAAAAGCAACGATCTCAGAAACGCGCTAAAGAAAGATCTATTTCGATTTAAGCGAAATAAAAAGATCTATTTCGAATCAAGCGAAATAAAAAGATCTATCTCGAATCGAGCGGAATAAAAAGACCTATCTCGAATCGAGCGGAATAAAAAGATCTATTCCGAATCGAGCAGTATAGAAAGATCGTTCTCAAATCGACTTTGAAAGAAAGATCTAACTCAGATTTTACATTATAGAAAAATCTATCTCAGGTTTAATTTTATTTTAAGGCATTTTTTCGAGTTCGGAGTTGATGCGGTACGTGCGCACTTGAGTGCGATTGCTTGTGTGCGTGTGTGTGTGTATGTAAATATGTATGTACGTGTGTGTGTGTGTAAGGACACATCTGAATGTAATATGCCAAGTTAACTATTTACATTAAACAGTTTTTGCCTCGATGGTTTCTCGTAAAAATTGGTATACATGTGTTTTTGGGGTCGCTGATAACGAATCCGGCCTCAAATTTTGAAAATTAGAATTAGAGCCTCTAAGATCACTTAACATTTGGAAAAATTGAACTTTGTTGAAAATTGGTATACATGGGTTTTTGAGGTCGCTGATCACGAATCCGGCATCAGATTTTGAAAATTCAGATTAGAGCCTCTAAGATCACTTGACAAAAATTTGGAAAAGAATTGAATTTTTTTAAAAATTGGTATACATGGGTATTTGAGGTCGCTGATCACGAATCCGGCCTCAAATTTTGAAAATTCAAATTACAGCCTCTAAGATCACCTGACAAAAATTTGGAAAAAAATTAAATTTTTTTAAAAATTGGTATACATGGGTTTTTGAGGCTGGATTCGTGATCAGCGACCTCAAGAACCCATGTATACCAATTTTCAACAAAGTTTAATTTTTCCAAATGTTAAGTGATCTTAGAGGCTCTAATTTTAATTTTCAAAATTTGAGGCCGGATTCGTGATCAGCGACCTCAAAAACCCATGTATACCAATTTTTTCCAAATTTTTGTCAGGTGATCTTAGAGGCTCTAATTTGAATTTTCAAAATCTGAGGCCGGATTCGTAATCAGCGACCTCAAAAACCCATGTATACCAATTTTCAACAAAGTTCAATTTTTTCCAAATTTTTGTCAGGTGATCTTAGAGGCTCTAATTTGAATTTTCAAAATCTGAGGCCGGATTCGTAATCAGCGACCTCAAAAACCCATGAATACCAATTTTCAACAAAGATCAATTTTTCCAAATGTTAAGTGATCTTAGAGGCTCTAATTCTAATTTTCAAAATTTGAGGCCGGGTTCGTGATCAGCGACCTCAAAAACCCATGTATACCAATTTTTGAAAAAATTCAATTTTTTCCAAATTTTTGTCAGGTGATCTTAGAGGCTCTAATTTGAATTTTCGAAATCTGAGGCCGGATTCGTAATCAGCGACCTCAAAAAACCCATGATTACCAATTTTCCAAAAAATTCAATTTTTTTCCAAATTTTTGTCAGGTGATCTTAGAGGCTCTAATTTGAATTTTCAAAATTTGAGGCCGGATTCGTTATCAGCGACCTCAAAAACACATGTATACCAATTTTTACGAGAAACCATCGAGGCAAAAACTGTTTAATGTAAATAGTTAACTTTTGCATATTACATTCAGATGTGTCCTTACACACACACGTACACACATATTTACATACACACACACGCACACAAGCAATCGCACTCAAGTGCGCACGTACCGCATCAACTCCGAACTCGAAAAAACGCCGCAAAATAAAATTAAACCTGAGATAGATTTTTCTATAATGTAAAATCTGAGTTAGATCTTTCTTTAAAAGTCGATTTGAGAACGATCTTTCTATACTGCTCGATTCGGAATAGATCTTTTTATTCCGCTCGTTTCGAGATAGGTCTTTTTATTCCGCTCGATTCGAGATAGATCTTTTTATTTCGCTTAATTCGAAATAGATCTTTTTATTTCGCTTAAATCGAAATAGATCTTTCTTTAGCGCGTTTCTGAGATCGTTGCTTTTTCCCCCCAGGCGACGATTTGATCAAATCATAAGAGAGCCCGGGCAGACATCAACCCTCGCGACAAAGTTTGGTCAATTGAAAAAGAACGACACTTTACACAGTCACAAAATACGAATTGAACTGATTAAATAATTTTTTTGTAATCTTTGAAAAATAAATGATAGTATCTACGCTAGTGGAATGGTGAAAATACGGGTTTGAGACGCGTTTGTGGGTGATGTTGAAGCCTCTTCTAGAAAGCATACTGCTAAGGCACTTGGCAGCGGTTTTTTTTTGAAAATGTGTTTTCATTCGATATAATAAATATTAACTAGCGTCAATAATACATTGGCGACAGTACCGTACATTACAAGTTTGATTTCTGCCCTGTCACAAGTTAAAATGTGAAATATAAGAAGTACAAAATACTAATAATAAAGAGGTTGATGAAAAAAACCGCTGCCAAGTGCCTCAGCAGTATGCTTTCTCAAAGTATTGCAATTGAACCTCAACTTGCATTAATCACCACTCTTTGAGAAAGCAAAATGAACCTCTAACTCATTTCCTCCACTCCATAGTAACGGTTGCTATGGTAAATATCCGAGCTTCGGTGTTCTTACTTCTTAGTCGTCAACAGTTCCGAAAATAGACCTCTAACTGACTTTTCCCACTCCATAGTAACGGTTGCTAAGGACGTAAACAACGGTTGCTATGGTAAATGTCGGAGCTTCGACGTTATTACTTCTTAGTCATCAACAGTTCCGAAAATGGACCTCCAACTGATTTTTCACACTCCATAGTAACGGTTGCTAAGGACGTAAACAATGGTTGCTATGGTAAATGTCGGAGCTTCGATGTTCTCACTTCTTAGTCACCAACAATTCCAAAATGGACTTCAAACTGACTCTTCCCACTCCATAGTAACGGTTGCTAAGGACGTAAACAACGGTTGCTATGGTAAATGTCGGAGCTTCGACGTTATTACTTCTTAGTCATCAACAGTTCCGAAAATGGACCTCCAACTGACTTTTCACACTCCATAGTAACGGTTGCTAAGGACGTAAACAACGGTTGCTATGGTAAATGTCGGAGCTTCGATGTTCTTACTTCTTAGTCATCAACAGTTCCAAAAAATGAACCTCCAACTGACTTTTCCCATTCCCTAGTTACGGTTGCAAGCGATATAAACACCGGTTGCTAGAGACATCAACAATGGTTTATACGGGAAAGGTCTCTTTGATTGTTATAGAATCCCATAAATATACAAACCCAAATGATCATTTATCATGAATTATATGGGAACTTATCGAAAACACGCTAGCAACGGTTGCCATGGAATCAAACAACGGATGTTGCTGAACACCGAACTCGGTTCACATCTGCCGGAGACCGACCTGTGTGCAAAATTTCAGGACGATCGGACCATTCCTTCGAAAATTAACGTACGACAAAAAAAAGTCAGTCTGAAGCTGAATTTTGTATCTCCATAGCAACGGTTGCTAGGAGAATAAACAATGGTTGTTCCAAAATGAATGTCTTATCGATTCTCATCGATCGTCGTCGAAAGAATTGGAGACCCATCGTGCATTGATGATGATTTTCGGAGCTTTTATCAAAAACACGTTAGCAACGGTTGCTAGAGAAATAAACAACGGAATTGGCTGAAAATTGAACTCGACCGAGATTTTGCGGCGACTAACCTGTGTGCAAAATTTCAGGACGATCGGACAATTCCTTCGAGAGTTATCGTACGACAAAAAAAAAGTGCACGTACGTACATACATACAGACATTTTCGGATTTCCATGTTTTTCGACCCGTAGATTACGAAAATCGAGGTCCCGAAGTCCGATTCGGTGGGTCGATTTTTACCCCGTTACAAAGCTTTCTCTTTGAGAAAGCAAAAGAACAGTATTAAGTTCAGAGTATTGATGAAAGAATAATATAGATTTTATTGTTTCGATTAAGGATTCAACGCAGAGAATTTCCACTGAAGAACAGTATTTAAATTTTGATAAACTTAATGAATTCTGTGAACATTGTAATGCATGGTTTTGGTCCGCTGAATCTCCTTATGTTAAAAAAAGGTGTTGTGGCGGAAGAATTAAATCACTGCCAATGAAAGTAAAAGAATATGGATAATGGACTCGAAACACTTGATTGAAAAATGTACAAAGTTTAAAAAATTAATTCGGTATTATAATAACAGATTCTTGTTCGCTACTTTCAAATCTACCATCATACCTCCATCAGTTTCAAACGGGTATCCCGCGTAAAAAAAGATGTGATCTCAAAGTGATCTCAAATTGATCAGTATTAAATATGGCACTTTTTAATACTTTTTGAGACGAGAAAAAGATTGCAAGAAAGTATGAGACGAGATGAGATCGTTTTGAGATCTCCCAGAGACGATATTTTTTTTCAAGTTTTGCGACGATTTTTCAGATATTATGAGACCAATTTGAGATCCCAAACAGATCAAAAATTGATCTTATTGAATATATAATTCCCATTCACTCCATTTTTCGTCCCTGATCTTTCGCATTATCGGGAGAGAGCATCCCGGACAAAACCCAGGACGTTAGGTTTCCGATGATGGTGTTCCAAAAGTGCGCTCCTGGTGTATTTACTTGGGGGGAGCTGACCCTGGACCCGGACGATGTCCAGGTAGTCAGGGTACACGATGACAGTGTTCCAAGAGTGCGCTCCTGGTATTTCTGGTTGGAGTACCTGACCCTGGACCCGAACGATGTCCAGGTAATCAGGGTACCCGATGAGGGTGTTCCAAGGGTGCGCTCCTGGTATTTTTGGTTGGAGTGCCTGACCCTAGACCCGAACGATGTCCAGGTAGTCAGGGTACCCGATGACGGTGTTCCAAGGTTGCGCTCCTGGAATTTTTGCTTGAAGCAGCTGACCCTGGACCCGAACGATGTCCAGGTAGTCAGGGTACCCGATGACGGTGTTCCAAGGGTGGGCTCCTGGTATTTCTGGTTGGAGTACCTGACCCTGGACCCGAACGATGTCCAGGTAATCAGGGTACCCGATGAGGGTGTTCCAAGGGTGCGCTCCTGGTATTTTTGGTTGGAGTGCCTGACCCTGGACCCGAACGATGTCCAGGTAGTCAGGGTACCCGATGACGGTGTTCCAAGGGTGCGCTCCTGGTATTTTTGGTTGGAGTGCCTGACCCTAGACCCGAACGATGTCCAGGTAGTCAGGGTACCCGATGACGGTGTTCCAAGGTTGCGCTCCTGGAATTTTTGCTTGAAGCAGCTGACCCTGGACCCGAACGATGTCCAGGTAGTCAGGGTACCCGATGATGGTGTTCCAAGGGTGCGCTCCTGGTATTTTTCGTTGAAGTAGCTATCTTTGGACCCGAACGATGTCCAGGTAATACGGACCGTCGATGACGGTGTTCTAGAGGAACGCTCCTGGTATTTTTGCTTGAAGTACCTCACCTTGGACCTGAACGATGTCCAGGTCGTCAGGGTACCCGATGACGGTGTTCCAAGGGTGCGCTCCTGGTATTTTTGGTTGGAGTGCCTGACGCTAGACCCGAACGATGTCCAGGTAGACAGGGCACCCGATGAGGGTGTTCCAAGGGTGCGCTCCTGGTATTTTTGGTTGGAGTGCCTGACCCTGAACCCGAACGATGTCCAGGTAGTCAGGGTACCCGATGACGGTGTTCCAAGGGTGCGCTTCTGGTATTTCTGGTAGGAGTACCTGACCCTGAACCCGAACGATGTCCAGGTAGTCAGGGTACCCGATGACGGTGTTCCAAGGGTGCGCTTCTGGTATTTCTGGTAGGAGTACCTGACCCTGGACCCGACCGATGTCCAGGTAATCAGGGTACCCGATGAGGGTGTTCCAAGGGTACGCTCCTGGAATTTATGCTTGAAGTAGCTGTCCTTGGACTCGAACGATGTCCAGGTAATACGGACCGTCGATGACGGTGTTCTAAAGGTGCGCTCCTGGTATTTTAGCATAGAGAAGCCGACCCAGGACCTGAACGATGTCCAGGTAATACGGACCGTCGATGACGGTGTACCGAGGGTGCGCTCCAGGTATTTTTACTTGGGTAAGTTGACTCTGGACCCAAAAACAGGTAACCCGAACTACCTGGACATTGAACGGGACCAGGGTCAGCTTCTCCAAACGAAAATACCAGGAGCGCCCCCTTGGAACACCCTCATCAGGTACCCTGACAACCTGGACATCGTTCATGTCCAAGGTGAGGTACTCCAAGCAAAAATACCAGGAGCGCTCCTCTAGAACACCGTCATCGACGGTCCGTATTCCTGGACATCGTTCGGGTCCAAAGATAGCTACTTCAATGAAAAATACCAGGAGCGCACCCTTGGAACACCGTCATCGGGTACCCTGACTACTTGGACATCGTTCGGGTCCAGGGTCAGCTACTACAACCAAAAATAACAGGTGCACACCCTTGGAACACCGTTATCGGGTACCCTGACTACCTGGACATCTTTCGGGTCCAAGGTGAGGTATTTCAAGCAAAAATACCAGGAGCGCTCCTCTAGAACACCGTCATCGACGGTCCGTATTACCTGGACATCGTTCGGGTCCAAAGATAGCTACTTCAACGAAAAATACCAGGAGCGCACCCTTGGAACACCGTCATCGGGTACCCTGACTACCTGGACATCGTTCGGGTCTAGGGTCAGGCACTCCAACCAAAAATACCAGGAGCGCACCCTTGGAACACCCTCATCGGGTACCCTGACTACCTGGACATCGTTCGGGTCCAGGGTCAGCTGCTTCAACCAAAAATACCAGGAGCGCACCCTTGGAACACCCTCATCGGGTACCCTGATTACCTGGACATCGTTCGGGTCCAGGGTCAGGTACTCCAACCAGAAATACCAGGAGCGCACCCTTGGAACACCGTCATCGGGTACCCTGACTACCTGGACATCGTTCGGGTCCAGGGTCAGCTGCTTCAAGCAAAAATTCCAGGAGCGCAACCTTGGAACACCGTCATCGGGTACCCTGACTACCTGGACATCGTTCGGGTCAGGGTCAGGCACTCCAACCAAAAATACCAGGAGCGCACCCTTGGAACACCCTCATCGGGTACCCTGATTACCTGGACATCGTTCGGGTCCAGGGTCAGGTACTCCAACCAGAAATACCAGGAGCGCACTCTTGGAACACTGTCATCGTGTACCCTGACTACCTGGACATCGTCCGGGTCCAGGGTCAGCTCCCCCCAAGTAAATACACCAGGAGCGCACTTTTGGAACACCATCATCGGAAACCTAACGTCCTGGGTTTTGTCCGGGATGCTCTCTCCCGATAATGCGAAAGATCAGGGACGAAAAATGGAGTGAATGGGAATTATATATTCAATAAGATCAATTTTTGATCTGTTTGGGATCTCAAATTGGTCTCATAATATCTGAAAAATCGTCGCAAAACTTGAAAAAAATATCGTCTCTGGGAGATCTCAAAACGATCTCATCTCGTCTCATACTTTCTTGCAATCTTTTTCTCGTCTCAAAAAGTATTAAAAAGTGCCATATTTAATACTGATCAATTTGAGATCACTTTGAGATCACATCTTTTTTTACGCGGGATTGTAATGAAAAATATCATTACACAAAAAAATTCAAGAATGTATACGAATTAATAAAAACTCATTGCAGATGATTGTTGCCTATGCTTTTCGCGAAATGTAAATAATGATCAGAGAAGATATCATGAACGATTGACTGCTGAGTGGGCAGTTTTTATAGTCTGGCGGCAAGGAACCATACCAATTTCATCTGTTTATTCTCAAAATCCTCCAGAGGGAACCAATTTCAAAAGTATTTATTGTAAATCATCATTTCATTTAGATCCTATGATATTCCTTTTGGTGTTTCCGTAAGGTGATTTCCGTTAGAGCCCTAAATTCAAGCAAAACAATAATAGTAAAGAAAATTCAACTCCGCTCCAATATTATTTATATAGATTATCATATAGACCAAATTCCGAATTGGTTTTCATCGATTTTTATTATAAGTATTCAATTTCCAAAAAGTATTTCCGAGAAGCTTCCCAGAACCCGTTAGCAACGGTTGCTATGCAAAATTCATCTCGGTTGACATCTTGCCACAACACTGACATGAGCGTAACATTTTAGGAAGATTGTACGATTCCTTAGAGATTATTGTATGCCAGAAATATCTCCACATGTGTTGTACTAACATGCAGAAAATATGTTGGGAACTGTATTGGGAAGTATAAAAGAATGTAAGTAGCCTTAGTACGTATGTAGTGCACGTGTTTATACATTTTGACTGTCTTGGAGCAAATGATATAATCCCTCTCTTTCATCCACACACGCAATCACATCTTAGTTAAGATCATCTCATTTATTAATTTTACGAAAAAATGTTTTCAATTTCGAATACGTGGACATTTTTTCAGGTTGATAAAGCTGTTGAATATTTTTTTATTCTATAATAATGTGTTTAAAAGATAATAACGCCAAAATTTTATGTTTGGTTATCCATCAAATAGTTTCAAATTAGCAAACCGAAATGCATGGAAAAGCATCAATATACCGCGTAGAAATATGAGTTATCACGAAAGTCTCGGACCAATCACTGGACAATCAAGCTGATTCAACCCAAGCATGGAAGAATCGCCAACAAACTCGAGCTGACGGAAAAAAAAACAAAAGAGCCGATGAGGTCTGGCAGTGGGCCGCGAGCCGATCGGCTGCCGATACGATGCGCATGACACAATGTGTCGTCGAGGCGCTATGTGACGGACGAATACCGGCCAGCCGGAAGCTCACGGGCCAAATGTCAAAAGGCGCGACTTGCGAAAAGGCCATGCGCGATGTGCAATCCGGAAATGAGACCACCACGTGAAAATATACTGCGGTATACTGCGCGTCGCTTTCAGATCGGCGATTCGTTCGGTTTCTCCCTCGCTAAAGCTGCTTGCCTCTCCATACTAGTCAAGCAAAACGTACTCGTTTAGATCCTTACAGTAAATATTACCTGTAATACAGTGAAGTATTTCACTGTAGGGGAGAGAGGGGCAGGTTGACAGTGTAGGTAAGTTGACACGCCATGAATATCTCCTAATTCATTAGATATGGAAAAATGGGACTGAATGCAATTTATTACCATTATACATATTTGTCCTGAGTACCAGATGTTCAGCGCTTTTTGTAGAGGAATGAGGTAATTTAAACAAATTCAGCTGATCGGAAAAGAAAATTATTCAGAAAATTTCGCTTTTCTTCATACCCAGAACGTAATCAATGATTGTTAGTAATTTATCATATAGAGTTTTACCACCTCTATAATTTCGTGAAAAAATATTTTTGAAAAGTCGAGTATTTTTTCTTAAACACTATTTATTGTTATATTATTCAATGGGAGGTAAATTGGCAAAGACGCTTCTAGGCTAACATCTGATTTTTTTTCAGAAATGGCCAGAAATTGCAAATAACAACGGCTAGAGCCACTAGTAAGTTTCACAACAGATAGGCCGTATGCATCTGAAAGTAGTTCAAAAGATGATGCTCCATTGCCATTTTAACATCTAAGAAATTTGCCTCTGCCGAAAGTGCCAGAATGAACAGACAATAAGTGAGTCTGTTGAAAAAACCGCTGCCAAGTGCCTTAGCAGTATGCTTTCTCAAAGAGGCTTCAACATCACCCACAAACGCGTCTCAAACCTGTATTTTCACCATTCCACTAGCGTAGATACTACCATTTATTTTTCAAACATTACAAAAAAATTATTCAATCAGTTCAATTCATATTTTGTGACTGTGTAAAGTGTCGTTCGTTTTCAATTGACCAAACTTTGCCACAATAAGTGAGTCTGTTGAAAAAAGAGCTCAGCTATTTTGACAGATTATTGTGTCCGAAACCAGCTAGCTGCAAAACAGAAGAAGTCCCTCCAAAAAATAAACAATGTTTATCCAATAAATCTTCCCTCAACATGCCTCCACTGGGGGCACATTGTCAGTATATTTCTAGCCCTATATAATCGTTTATTTAACAAAAATGAATTGATTTTTCGTAGATATAAAAAAGGCTATATATGTATATCATTTGAGTATATTTCTAAGAGCTTTTGGATAATTTTCAACTGTTCAAAGATACCTTTTACAGAACTTATTTGCGGTGCCTCAGCAGTATTATCTTGTTCTATAAACGCTCATTGTACACTAAATTATCGAGCAAGCTTACTTTTTCTTACGGTTCAATCTCTTCTAGACGAGTCGTGGATAATTAACTTTTTTACGCTGAGTGAAAACAATTGAAAGAAAAGTCTACTTTAGTGGTTGTAGACTGGTGAAATCGGTCACAATATTTTCTTTCATCATTATTCTGTACTAGCAGCAATGTTTCGTGTCGCGTCGCTGCTCTAGAATCGATATGAAAAATTCAAAGGGGCACCCAACAGGATGAATCAATAATAACGATGTCTCGTATGCAAACTGAATAAACTTCCATGGAATCCAACCTTTCGTGATTCGAACTAAAGATAATCCGGGTATCCAGGCCAAATTCCCCTCCCCCCCCCCAAATATAACTCACTCGCGAGTATTCAAAATGGTTGAGTCAGCCGAATGGGAAAAATTAATCCACTGATTTTTTAGGGAAGCTGGAATGCGCGGTGAGAGAGAGAGAGAGAGAGAGAGAGAGAGAGAGAGAGAGAGAGAGAGAGAGAGAGAGGGAGAGAGGGAGAAGAGAGAGAAATGCGACGAGTATATATCTCACGGCAAGGGCGTATAGGCGCGACTCGCGTCTAAATTTAAATTCACAAGGAAATCCGTGCGCGCGCGCGCGAGCCCGCCGAGAACTGGGTCGAATTCCGCGAGAGTAAGAATTTTGTAAGTGGGGTATCGGGTGTGAAATAAGTTCAAGCGCGCGTTTCTCGTTAGACACTTGGTCGATCATCCGCAGGCGACCTGCGCGCGAGTGTGGACGAGCTGTATACGCGACAAGGGTGTACCCAATAACGCCCACGACCCAATAACGCCGCGTGACTACATCTGCGCTGGGGAATGAGATTTTTTCAAAGTGCCATTTCACGGAGTATACACAGTAAAAACGATTACTTAAAAGTGTTGCAGTACTGAAAATTTATTTTACTCAAAATAAGTTCAATAAATCCGAAATTTCTTAGTTTCAGTAAATTATTACTCAAAATTAATATTTTTCTAGAATTTAGTACAAATTTACTGAAAGCAAGTTTAGTAATTTTTAAAATCGATTCTGGCCTAAATTGATTGACTATTGTATATAGGTCAGTGTTTGACTAGTATTTTTGTGAGCATTCGGATTAAAACTACATAACTTTACGAGTTGCTCCGAATTCTGAGAACCTGATTAAAACAATAGAGAAAATAAAATAAAATAAATAAACAAACGATAAAAAAATAAACAATAGATTTGAAAATTACATTTATATTTATCTTGTGCAAGGGTTATCGCCCGCATATTTTTGAGATTGAGACACTAATAAAAGAATAATCTAAATACAGAAATGAGAATTATTAATTCAAGTACTTCGTCGTACCGAAATTCAGTACAAAAAGTACTTAATCAATGTACAAAATAAGAATTTTGATTCCAGTACTTTTTTTATACTGAAATTCGTTCCGTCCCATTTTAAGAAAGATTTTTCACTTAAATTAAGAAATCGTGTTTGCTGTGTAGAAAGGCTCGAATCTAATGCGGCTCGACTTATTTTGAACGTTTCGTGTACATATATACCGTTGATTCGCGTTGAAAAACTCGCTTGTAGCTCAAGGTAGTGATTGTTCGAACTCAGGCGGACGTACAATTATTATACGTTTGGATAACCAGGCCACAGGTGCGCGTCTGTTTTTCAATATACTGTGATTATTCTTCATCGGCTTTATCGATTCTTCGAATTGCTAGGCATCTCGCTGAATCAAACTTACATCATGCGAGTGACGGGCATGACCAGCTTCTTTACAACCAGGTGTATCACTTTCGTTCCAGTTTCGTTCGTTATTACCTGAAGTTTGATTTGATGTCAAAAACAATCTTTACTTTCATTCTGTAGCTTTGACAAAATAACAGATTTCGCGTCGTCACAATTCACACATTCAGTTTGTACAAGTGCGTTGTAATGGCGTTACATAGAATTTATATATCATTATTTATTTTTATGCAAAATCAACATTTTTGATATAGTCTCTGAATTTGGAAGATCAAAAGCATACCATACGAATCCCATTCATCCCCAGTCGTTAGCAAAAACTTGTATACAATAACAACAGAATGAAATTGCGTTTCGAAACGACAATGCAGCATTGCGTTATAAAACCCCTTGAATGTTGGCCGAGAGCACTTTTCAGTGTCAGCGAGCATTGAATTTCGCGGTGTAGTTCGCATTTCGTAAGAGCCGCGGCCGATCCAGAGACGCGAGGCGCATGCGCAGATTCTGATCCGTAGATGAATTTTAACGGAATACAATCCGCGGGCGAGAGAGCTTACAGTGGACGGGGCGCGGGAAAAAAGCTCTCGCGAGTATATACCAGGGAAGGGGGGGGGGTTGTGTCTCGCCTAATGCCCGTTTGGCCGTGGCCGATTTGAAAATAAATGTGCACTCGTCTGTATCGGGGAGGCCGGATCGCGCTGCTATACCAAAATAGACGGGCGCTCGCGCGCATTTGGAGCGGCCGCGCTATGCGCTTGTATATATACATATATGATGTGTGTATATATATGTATGCGATATACTATCAGAGGCCGCGCGCGAGCGGCGCACCACCGAGGGAATGACCGACGCATTGCCAAATTTCACAGATCACCTTTCCGATCTGCGCTCCTCTCTCTCTCTCTCTCTCTCTCTCTCTCTCGGACGTTTCACTCCGGGGCTGCAACACCTCGTCCAGCAATTGCTCGACACGGGTTGTGCTTGTATGCGCACGTTATGATACACTCCACGCATCGTCTTTCCCAAACGAGTCACAATCTCGTACGGTTCTTGTTATACGGATAACCGGCACATTTCCCATGTCCTCGACAATTTAGCATTGAAAACAAGTGTTTTACAGTATTAGTCTTAATGGCGCATTAGTCATACAGAACGAATGGCGCTGACTGTGATTTGTGTACATTAACATGATACATTTTTATCCCGAGTACCAAATTTCCAGCGCTGCTCATAAAGGGAAGGGGTGAGTTCAAAATATGCAGGTTATTGAAAAAAAAAAAATTGTTCAAAAAATTTAGTTTTTTATTGAGCGTAATTGATAAGCAATAATGGTTAACAATATACCATATAGAACTACACAATCTCTATAATTTCGTGAGAAGAAAATTCTGAACTGTCACGTACTTTCTTTAGAATATAAGTTGATCATTAAACCTTAGTTTTCTACACTCGTGATGAAAAATATTGTTCGATACTAGATCAAAAGACGAATTTAACTGATTAAATAATTTTTCTGTAATTTTTGAAAAATGAATGATAGTATCTACGCTAGTGGAAATATAGGTTTGGGATGCATTTGTGGGTGATGTTGAAGCCTCTTTGAGAAAGCATACTGCTAAGGCACTTGGCAGTGATTTTATTACTTGTTAGTTACTAGTATGATTATAATAATCTATTGAACATTGACATTAATTATGACACAGGGAAGGAAAGAAACTTTGGTTAATATATTTATATTCGGATTGATTAAAGTTTACTATATTGATGAGGTAGAAAGCAGAATAGAGAACGTTGTCGGCTAAATAAGATTACTTGAAATCTTGACTTTGTCTTAATATGCCAAGTAATGAAACACTTGTGCAAGCTAGATTGATTACTGAGAATCAACTGGAACGTATGGATCTACGGGTTATAAATTTAGCGAAGAAAATATTTTTGATTAGTAGTCCCGGCCATTCTTCCAACATGATGCTTATCATCGCTTCTTTCTTCTTATATCAAGTTCTGGGTGAGCTGTCTCGTCTACTAAATGTTTTCCTGCAGTTAGAACAACACATGTTTTTGTTGTTGATAATGTCTGCATCATAGCTGCAAACTATTAGGATACAATTGATATTACTTTGTGCCTCGAGGCTAAAATATATAGTGAATCTAACTATACCAAAATTATAAGTCAGTGTTGAGTGATCGTGAGTATCACCAATCCGTGAAATTTATTTTGAGTAGTTTTTGACGAGCCAAGTTTTATATTCACAATCGTATCAAAGTTTTTCTTATCATTAAAGTTCAAGACTTATTATACTAACTTTGTTATTGTTTAGAACTTTTAGAAAAAGTAAAAACGTTGCGTCAAGCATGTAACTGCAGAAATTTATTTTTCATGTTAGTTTAAAAAACCATGAGTCGATGGTTTAGACAAAAGTCAATTTATCATTTGATACGAGCTCATGCTTAATGGTTTCTAGGTAGTGGAAGAAGCACACACTCTTACAGATTATTTAGGAAGAGAACATTTTGTTGTTTTCCTAGAGACTGAAGAAATAATATTAAATTCACATTATATTTTTCAGGATTTCCTTCAAAATAATTCTGATCTTACGAAAGGCGAGGGGCAACTCACTACAGTACTCCCAAGTTCACCTTTTGGTATTCTCTGGTACTCTATGGTACTCCATAGTACTGCATAGTACTCTCTTTGAAATTACATACATACGCTCGTCTGGAGCAGCTCTGTGGCACAAAATCTTGTCGGCAATACAGAATAATGAGGAAAAAAAACATTTTGACCGGTCTCGAACGTTTATACCATCTGGTTACAGCTCATTTTCTCCATTTTTTCACCAAGACTAGGCCAAAAAAATCGAGTGACATGCCATTTGATTCCTTGGCATTCCAACTACATCATCCAATTTTTTTTTTTCGTTATGAGTCCTGTTTATCAACCGTTTAGATAGGTTTTCGTTATTTTGCTCGAATGAACCCAATATACCCAATCGATTAAAAATTGATGGAGCTATCAGCACGGTCAGGTCAAAAAAGACGGGTTCGAGAAAAACGCGTTTAAAGTTTCAAGTACTATAAATTCGATAACATTTTCATTACCTCTAATCTGCGATGCCTGCTCAATACAATTAGCCTTTTAATTGAAACTCCTCATCTGTTCTTGACGAAACTGCGTCTTCACGGACAGTTTCATAAAGAGAAAGGATAAAAGCCCTAACTGCATAACTGTCCGCACACTCCAAATACCACCTAGTTGGTTCCGCGAATTGTTCAGAAAATCGATTTTTTGAGGCACTCAAAGCTTTTTCCCTCGCATGATCGACTTTTTATATGATTTTTAGATAGTTTATGAAGTGTAAAAAAGAAATAAAAAGAATTGGAAGAGAAAAGTCACAAAGTTATATTACCCCTTAATAATGAATTCGTTATGTGATTAATTCAAACAAGTATTCAGTAAGTGATACAGCAAATAAAAATGGTTGATGGAGAAATAAACAACAGTTGCTTATAGGGATATTAGCAATAGCTGCTTTGGCAAATACGAAGATTCTGTGTCCTCCATCCTCAAAATTACTGAAAATGAACTTCAACTCAATTATCTTTCTCTTAGCAACGATTGATAGGAAAGTAGATAGCGGTTGCTATATAGAAATGATCATTCTGCGTCTTTTGCCATCGACAAATAGACTGAAAACTGATTTTTCAAACTACCCAGCAACGGTTGCTGGGAATATCAACGACAATGGCTATGGAAAATACAAAGATTCTTTGTCCTGTGCCCTCCAAAGTACTGGAAATGAACTTGATCTCGATAGTCATTGCTTTAGTATCGGTTGCTACACAGCAAAAACGATTCCTTTATTTAAGTAAAAAATCTTTCTTAAAATGGGACGGAATGAATTTCAGTATAAAAGAAGTACTTAAATCAAGATTTTTATAATGTAAAATTTGTTTCAAGTAAAATAGATTTCCAGTACTGCAACACTTTTAAGTAATCGTTTTTACTGTGTAGGAACGTAAACATCGGTTGCTATGGAGAAACAAAAGTTTCCGTGTCTTTTTCCATCGACAAATGAACCTCGAATTGATTTTCCTCTTCCCACAGCAATGGTTGCTAGGGATGTAAACAACGGAATTTCTGCGGGAAGAAATTTTGCTACAAGAAATTTTTTCTGCGGGAAATTGTGAGTTCAAATCCTAGCTGGGTACGATTTTTTTCGAAATAACATTTTTCACGAATAGTATCTCTTGAAAAATTTCTTTGGAAATAATATGAACGCGGTAAAATCCCATACCTTGTAACTTGATTCTCTATCAATTAGCTATTAGTTGCTCGATAAAATCATTTTCATTAAAATCAACATTCCATCGAAAGTTATCGCGTCCCAGAAGAGCGTGAAATAAAGACGCATGTATGTACATACAGATGTTTTTGGAATTCCATGTTTCGACCCGTTGATTGCGGAAATGATACTCCCGAAGTGTGATTCGAAAGGACGATTTTTTTTTCTCAAATAGAAGCTTTGGGTTGGAGAATTTAGTGAGAAAATATTCTTCACTGCGTTCGATGTAATCAATCCTACTAGACAAGAGTAGTTGATTATGGCCTTCACTCGATTCCTCATGTGGTATATCGTTTGCAATTCCCTGTTGGTTTTATTCACGCTAGAGGTGGTGCTGTTCTCGAACAACTTTTCAAAAGAATTTTACAACTCGATGAATAATTGGTCTGGAAATTCTTGCAGGATGTGCTAGACCAGGTGGAAGCCCAGGGCCTGTGGACCAGAGTGCCTTCAACAAGAGCCCAGAGACAGGCGATGTCAGCGACATCGGAAAACACCCATGGCTTGCTTTCATATTATACCAGAATGCCTATGTCTGCGTTGGTACCATAATAAACTTTGAAACCATCCTAACCACAGCTCAGTGCACCAGAAACGCGACAAACGACCTGAGCGTGATTGCAAGAGGTGTCACATACCAGGTTATTGAATTAAAGCGCCATGAAAAGTACCAAGAATTCGATGGCGTCACCATACACGACGTGGCTTTGATCAGAGTGTCACCGAGATTCAAGTATGGCAGGAGCCTCAGAACAATTCCTTTGCTGACTAATGAGTATAAAGACATCGCCCCAAATACAGTTGTAAGCGTCGCAGGTTGGATCACGACAAATGAACATGAGAAAGCTTCGATACTTAGGAACGCCAGTTTAAGCATCGTAGATATTGCTAAGTGCAAGAAAGTCTGCAACGTCACCAATACGGAGGGACAGATTTGCCTCGGTACCTTTGATAGAGTCGTTTGCCAAGGCAATGCCGGAAGTCCCGTCGTTGTGGATGGTGTTCAGATAGGCATTGTATCTTCGAATCTCAATTGCGTTTATCCTTGGGAACCAAAATTATACATCAATGTAGCTTATTACTATGAATGGATTTAAAATTTGACAGGCTCCGTCAGGGGATTGATACTTACACTCAAATTATGTATTGGCCTTTGATAAAATTAGTGCGTGCTATTGATCCACATGTAGGACGGGACTATGTTGGTCAAAAGTTTAATTTAAAGCGTTTCATTTAAAATTTAATGTATCTTCGAACGACGTCATTTCCGTTGATCAACTATTAATTATTAAACTTGTGCAGAGCGGTGTATACCATTGAGTTCAATACTGAAGATTCAGAAATGCTTACCACTGAAATTTCTCATACAATTCACCATTCATTATAATCCCTTTTTTCCCGATAAAATATTTGAAATTATACATTCATGATACAATTTTAAATGAATTAATGGAGTAAATGAATATATGGGTCATTCACATGAAATCGGCATCTTTCATGTCCTCGATATTCCGAGCGAAAAGAACTGTTTGCTATTTTGAACGACTACAGACAGTTCGAACTAGCTATGTTCTCGCGAAAACTATAACCTCGTGATATCGAAACGTCGTGCGTAGAGCCACGGTGGCTCCGCGCGTGGCCCAGAGGGTCAAAGGTTCGAAGCCCGGCGTGCATGCACTAACGATTATTTTCAAGTTCATTGAATTTCACACCGTAGCTTGGCTATTCGGAACCTACCTAAAACCGAGGGGCAAGTTGTGACGCGTCAAACACGGAGTCACGTGCCGCGTTTTACATGGATTCAATCAGATTTTCCATACCCATATATGATAAAATCATGTGAGGGCTCAGTTTCGATAATTTGAATTTTTTCATATTTTTATCACCTTTGTAGCCTGATTTATTCATGAAATAATCATCAAATCCAAAAAGTCACTGGAGTGAAAGTTATCATGAATTAACTATATATCTCATAAATAAAATGCTAATAAACAGTAAGCTTTCACAAAGAGGCTTGATATAGATAAATGATAATAATGCTGCTATATATAAATGATAATTCTATATCTTTTGCCATTGACCAATTCGTCTAAAACTGATTTTCCAAACTACCTAACAACGGTTGTTAGGGGGTAACCAACGGTTACTATATAGATGGAGGAACGGAGTTCCCGTGACTTCCTCCATCAATAAATGAACTTCAAACTGATTTTTCCATTTTCGTAGGAACAGTTACTGGGGACATCAACAACGTTTACTGCGGGAGATATCTCGTTAATTCCCGTTGATCCTCGTGTGTATTAGGACTCCAACGAGGACCCCATTTACGAAAATTTGTAGGAAACTTCCAAGAAAAAACACGTTTTTTGTGTATTTTTTGAAAATTGAGTGCTTCTGTGAATGCTTAAGACAACGATCCTCATGATGGATATAACAGCTAACTTTTTCCTGAACCTTTTATCTTAGAAATTCTTTAATTCAAGTCTACAAATTATTGAAATTTCAAGAATGAAACATGAATGTATCAACGCATCCACCAAACCAGGATCGACAATTTCTTCGAAAGTTATCGCGCGCCGAAAAACAGCATTACATATAACGTATCTATTGTCCATTTGTTGGTGGCGAAAGACACAGAATGATCATTTCTACATAGCAACCATTTTTCACGCAAAGCCTTTTAGAGCAGTCATGTTCAGTAGGTAGGCTACGCGGGTTCGAGCCCACGCGGGTTCGAGCCCACATGGGCCCGTATCCGCGCGGGTTCGAGCCCACGTAGCTGATACGTGGGGACGCCGCCAGCGAGCGCCACCGCTACTATCGCATTTGAATTTTTGCTGGCCCTGAGAAGGGCCGATTGTTCGTTGCTACGCGAGTCCGCATGCGCGCGGCGCGTCTCCGACGTCCGCGCTCCCACCACATTGGCAAATTAAGATTTGAATTTTTTGCTGGCCCTGAGAAGGGCCGATTGTTCGATGCTACGCGAGTCCGCATGCGCGCGGCGCGTCTCCGACGTCCGCGCTCCCACCACATTGGCAAATTGAGATTTGAATTTTTTGCTGGCCCTGAAAAGGGCCGATTGTTTTTTCATTTGAATCCATCTCTCTCTCTCTCTCTCTCCTGTTGCGAATGCATGTAAATTACGTTTCAATTTTTTTTGTAGCCCTGAAAAGGGCTGATTGTTTTTCATGCGAATTCAACTCCAATCCATTGACTCGGGAGATAATGGATCTGCGCTGCTAATAATGTAATTTTTTATTAGCTTCACGTTGTGAAGTGCGCAACTGGCTCTGAATGCTCCATTATGATGCGGGCATACCGTGACAACTTTTATTTTGTCTAACGGCGGATAACCCATCTCAGCAATATTGACAACGTTGGTGAATTTGAAGCGTTCGAGCCAAGTTTTTTGAATCGTACCCGACACAAAAATCTTGTTTGCGTTATGCAAGTTTTCGCGAAGAGTATTTCCTATCATTGTATAGGGGATGTTTCCAGCGTGCCACGGTATCCCATGATAGTGACGCTCGAGCCAAGTATTTTCTTTCTTATATTTATCCGTGAGTCGTTTCCAAGGGAAGGGCTCTTCGAATAAAAATACATTCGGCTCTCCTATGAGTGGTGTGATAGCCAATTCTTTGAGGATGTAATCGTTGACTGGCTGCTTAAAGCCCTGCATATCTACGATGTACTCCATCTCGCCAGGCAGAACTCACGATGGATAATGCTAACTTTTGAATGCAGATCGCTTCTTATATATTCTTACCCCCTCCTCTAAACTACTCTTCTAACATCCCCACTCATTGGATTATATTCAACAATGCGATCATGTATAATCATGCAATAAGCAGCAGTATTTTCTGGGAAATTTGCTCTAGCTTCAAACTCTAATCTAACATCGACTGGTGCATTTTTTAGAGATTCATTTTGCTTGGAGCAATCTAGTACAATTAGTGGTATGTGAGTGATGAAATTTGCTTTATCCAATATAGGTTCTGCATCTTTTTCATAGTAGACATTTTGAAAGTTAGTATACATGTCGTAGAGCAATGCAAATTGATTTTGATTAATATTAAGATTGAGATTCCCGTATGGATAATATTGTGAGTTGAGAAAAAGTTTAACGTTAGTAATGTTGCAGTGATCAAAACGACTTGCATTGGCTGCTTTCTGATTTTTCCTATTAGTTTGAAAGCCGAGAATGACGAAGCGTGGCTTTTCCATCTGATTTGATGTTTTAACTGTCCAAATATGCTTCTCCGTGGTGGGGAGTGTTGGATATTCGAAAAGCTCCCATGATCGAAAACTCATAGTGAGAGATTTACCCTTTTGTAGTTGGTTAAATAAATTAATTTTACGACCATCCGAAAGTAGCACATAAGGCATGAGCCATTCGATTTTATTCAGTTGAATTTGAATATCTTCGAATACATTTGGCTCTGTAGCAGTAGCAGGAGTACCTGTCTGGACGACAGCATTCAGATCTGAATTTGATCTTCTGAGAATTAACTCATGTTTGGTGTTCACAACGATCTTATGATAATCTTCAGCAAAACCGAGAATCATATTGAGAGGAATAGAAACATCGAAGTATCCATTATTATCACATATACTCTTCGCAGTCTCGCCAACATCTCGCCATCCTGCGTTCTCTGTATTTTGATTTGGATTGAAGGAAATCCACCCTTTCATGAGACTAGTTAAGCCGACGTTCTTGCATCGGTCAATTTCAATCGCATTTATTTCATATCGAATTTCTTCGAACAGATGAACAGATGGCGTTGTTTACTAAATGCGTACGTACCACATTCGTATTATTGCGATTCAATAATCGTCCACATATGTGGAGTGAGCTGCGAGATGGTAAGAGACACAAGTCTTGATGTTGAATAGATATGCGAATTTCATCACTACTATTGAAGTTCGAATTCGTATAGGGCTGATGTGCGTGAATCTCATAGTGAGAAATGCTCTCATCGAATTCGACGGGCGACTGAATATCTAGAATGTCTCCCATTTTTTTTCCGTGAAAAGCAGCAAATGAAGAAACAAGTTATTTTCCAGCGACGTTGCAGATCCGGAGACCGATACTTATTAAAAATTGCGCGTTTGGACGTGTTATCACTTTGACGTTCTGTGAACGACTGATTGCTGTTGGCCATTGCGTACGACTTTTATACCCACGGCCCTTGAAAACTATACCCATTATGTCACTGATTTGATATGTAATCTAATCGTGATAACTTCACCGCGAAAATCAATTGAAAGTCCGTCTTGATCGACAATACGTATTTGCAAGTAATCAATTGTCTTGACTGTGATAGGCAAATAGATAACTTGAGATGGTATCTCGATGATCTTGTATCCTGGTGGAACTGCAGGGAAGAACTGATGGATAGTGTGCACTTTCTCTCTATTTATATAGGCGCCACCAGTGATATTACATTCAACTCTAATGGAATTAACCTTGAGAATTTTCACAGTTAGATCTGACTTGTGAGTAATGTCTTTATTTAAAATTCTCGGAGTAAATCCCAATAGACTGCCTATTGAATTTTTCCCGGTAAAATCAATATCTCTATCACACTTTATCTCACTGCGTAGTGTATTATTGTTGGCTTTGAGAGTGAAATTTATGTTTTGCTTCTGAAGTTTTTTATGCAGATATTTTTCAATGTCTTCGATCTCGTAGCTACCTATTGGTAGAACTATTTCCTCACCTCCCACTATCGTAAATATATTATTTCTCTCATCGATATTAGGATAAGAGTTGAATGTTAAAAGCTCAACTAAACCTAGAACGTAATTTTTATCCGGCGAAAGTTCGATTGGTGGAAAGTATTGTGCTTCGAGAATCGACGAAGTATCTGATAAACTGAGTGTTATTGAATCCATGACTGTTCAATGACGAATGAAGCTAATGAGTATGCGACTCGACCTTATATACTTTTCAACTTTCCGCTCAAAAACTGTAGGCACAAGTGTCCGCAGTTATAGGTTCCAAAGTCTTGATATCTCAATGTATTATACTTTACTTGATTAACTTTGAGATACAGCATTAGTTCTGTTGGAGGTTGTAGATCTCCAAAACTATCAAAATACGTTACATCGTTGGCTCGCTTGCGATAAGCAACCCAGTGCGTACCGGATCCACTCTCATCATCTAGATTAACAATAGCAGATTCACGATATCGAGGACCATCGTTAGGTAGCGCATTCCGCATAAACACTCCTCGAAAATTTGGTATCTTCAACTTGTGTGCGTAGTCGAGCAAATCAATATTTGTCAAAGCTCGCTTTGGCAGACTTACTTCGGACTTTTTTTTTTTCTCCTTTTCAAGCCTTCACCTGTATATGGTTTCAAGTAGAGACCATAACCTTTTTTATATGTTTTCAAGTATAGACCTTTTCCAACTGCAATAGCTTCCATGGTTTTATTATGTCTTTTACTTTCTTCCAATTGACGTTTAGCTGATTTTGCATCGTTGATAGCTTTCGCTACACCTGCAGCTCCACCAGCCAACGCACCGGTGGCACTAAGGCCAGCAAAGAGCGGAATGAGATACGGTAAGAATCCCCCGATTTTCGAAGAAACTGGTAGAATTCGTGGAACTCGCACGCATTTTTTTCCCGCCGGCACTTTTCAGGGCCTCGCGAGCTCTCTTTAATGCTGAGCTGATAACTTTTTTCGCGGATCCATGGGGTGAAATCGATTTAGAAGCAGCCTTAACTATTGCGCTCAGCGAGATAGTTTTCTTCTTCTTGGTTTTCGATTTTCTTCTTAGTTTTAGACCCATTCCGAATTTTGATTTTAATTTCATTGCGTTAGTAACAGCCCAAGCTGCTGTTTTTTCTCCGAATCCAGAATCTTTTGCTCGAACTCGTTGCCAAGCTTTGTTGGCGAGAACTCTATCTGCTGCGTGTCTTGCTTCGATATTTTCACGATTCTGCGAATAAGCGATATCGTGTTCTTTGCAGGCTGCGTCCAATGGATTTATACCAGGATCACCGCGTGCTAAGCGTTGAGCTAGTTTTGTTCCGGGTCCGCAGTATTGGTAACCAGGTAGATGTAACTCAAAAGGGAGTTTATTGATAACTGTATTGAGTAATCCTCTACCTCGTTTTTTCTTTCGCTTGTGAATGATCATCACTCTTCGACAGTCGATGACTGAATGAGCTCGCAGCTATATAAGCACGCTATTTATAGCTGGCGAATCAGTCTTCAATGTGATTTCACTCGATAAACATGGATTTCAAGCAGCATGCTGTCAAGCTCCCAGTAGCGAACTTTGATACTATGGTTGAGCCAGAAAAAAAGAAAAAACGACATGGTGATCTTCTTCCGGATAGTATTCGAGCAGTAATATGTGGACCATCAAATTGTGGTAAAACAAATAGCCTGCTCACTCTCATAACTCATCCAAATGGATTGAGATTTGAAAATGTATACGTTTATTCCAAATCACTCAATCAACCAAAGTATCAATTTTTGAAAAATTTATTGGAACCTATTGATGGTATACAATACTTTCCATTTAGTGAACATGCAGAAGTAATTGCTCCAAGCGATGCGCTCCCAAATTCAATAATGATATTCGATGATGTAGCATGCGAAAATCAGGATAATATGCGTGCTTTTTTCTGCATGGGGAGACATAAAAATGTAGATTGTTTTTATCTCTGTCAGTCATATGCACAAGTACCAAAACATCTAGTGAGAGATAATGTTAATTTGTTAGTCATATTTCGACAAGATGATGCGAATTTGAAGCATATATATGACAATCATGTCAATACAGATATGCCATTCATGCAATTCAAAGATTTGTGTTCGAGATGCTGGGTAGATAGACATGGATTTGTAGTGATTGATAAAGATCAAGAAATTAATGCAGGTCGATATCGAAAAGGCTTCGACTGTTTTGCTATAAATAGAGTACGCTAAGCAATAAACTTGATTAGTTTATTGTTGAACGTTGAAGTATCAACATGGATAATTTGAAGCGCAAAAAAGACATTCTTCATCAACTCGTTAAAGCGAGAGATGCTGTCAAGCGCAAATATGATCTGTTGCGATCTGAAAAATTAAATGTTGAGCAAGCATTGAACGAACATTTCAAACCTGTAGTTGAGCCGCTGAATAATCTCTTATCCAATCAATCGAAGAAGAAATTCAAATCTCAACGTGTTAGATTGAAATCAATCAATGATAGCGATGATGAAATTCCTATTTCACCTCGTAATAATTTTTCAAAATTCGACACGAAAAATAACTATGAGCAATCAGAGTATGAAACGGCTAGTAGTGAAGAGGAGGGTGAAATGGATGAAACTATTCTCAGTGACGAATCAAATCTGGATAAAGTTTATGGAGTGCGAAGAGATGGTGAACATTTGAAAATCGGTAATTTATCAATTACCTTGGATAAAACTAAAATAAAAGTTGGTGATAAAACTTATTCGAGAAGTGTTGGCTTGGAAGAGCTTCTTTTTCTCAAAAATCCAAAAAGCTATGATAAAAATGATTTGGCTGTGTACAAAGAAATTCTTATTGCTTCGAATGCACACAAGAGACGATGGAGAGATGATGAAGCGATTCGTCGCTTACACAGTAATAAATTCAGAGATATCATCGAACCTATGTTCAAATCAGGCTCTGGAATCATTCCTCAATATAAAATAGCTAGATTGAATACAAAAATGGATTATGTATACTGGGATGATCCAAACGAATTAGTCGATCGACTTCGCTTACTCATGGCCGAACAATCAGCTGGCAATCCAAGTCATTTCAATGAAATTCAATCAATAATAGAGGAACTTCGAGAAAGAGGTTATATATATTGAGGCTCGTTCAAAACGATCTCATTGTCAAAATGGACATCGACGTGTTCGGACGTAAGCTAAAAACTAATAACAAGGGCATTCGTGGCCCTCCTGGAGTTGGCTATAAATTCACACCTGATGGTCAATTCGATGTAGAAAATAAAAGATTGTGTAATCTTGCAGCACCAGTTGAATCGGATGATGCAGTTAATTTACAGACTCTGAAGCAATTGCTCCAATCAGAAGTTCGAAGTTTATACGAGATAACAACGACTTTGAGAAACGAGATTGATAATTTTGATACAATTTTGAAAGCACAGAAAATAGAGCTTGAGAAAAATATCAACGAGTTCACCTCATTTGTGGAGGCACACAGAGACGAGATTGATAAGCAAATTCTCGATTCCAACGCTAAAGTTAAACAGCTGAATGAAAGTTTAGACTTTATATACAGTGGACGCATGCGCAATTGAGATGGAGCGAAAACAAACAGTCGTTGAAGAACTCCATAAGCCTGCTCGTCGTAATTTTCCTCGTCGCAAGTATGAAATCCGTGGTAGAGATGAAACTTGGCAAGCTGATCTTGTGGAAATGCAACCATACGCACGTGAAAATAAAGGTTATCGATACATGCTCACCGTCATCGACATTTTCTCGAAATACGCTTGGGCCGTTCCGATCAAGCGAAAAAACGCCGCAGATGTGACAGCAGCCATGAAATCTATTTTATCTAAAGGCAGAGTTCCTAAACATGTGCACGTTGATCGTGGGTTAGAATTTTATAATAAGACTTTCAAGAATTTAATGGAAAAGTATAAAATCAATCTATATTCCACATACAGTAATCTCAAAGCATCAATTTGCGAACGTTTTAATCGAACGCTCAAAAACAAGATGTGGTTGCAGTTCAGCTCGCGAGGAAATTACAAATGGATTGATATTCTACCAGACTTGATTGATGCTTATAATAATACTAAACATCGAACTATTCGCATGAAGCCAAATGATGTTACCGCGATCAATGAGAAAAAACTTTTACGTGTTTATGCGAGAGAAAAATTTATATCGAATAAGGTGAAATTTAGGATTGGTGATAAAGTGCGTGTGAGCAAAACGAAGCAGATATTCGACAAAGGATATATTCCAAATTGGTCAACCGAAATATTTACTATTGCCAAAGTGAAGAAGACGAATCCTACGACTTATCATCTCACAGATTATAAAGATGAACCTATCGCTGGTGGCTTTTACGAGCAAGAATTGCAGAAAGTGAAATATCCTGATGTTTACCTAGTTGAAAAAGTCATTAAGAAGAGGGCCGATCAAGTTTTTGTTAAGTGGTTAGGATTTGATGGATCGCATAATTCATGGATACACAAGTCAGAATTATAATTGAAAAATTTTTTAAAAAGAGGAAGTGTCGAGAGCCCCAATACCTACGCTCTCAACTGTAAGACACAGCCGAAATCGCCTTTCATGTTTCTTTTACAACAGATTCCGAAAAATCTGATGTAAGAAAAGCATAAATGACTTGATTGTCCTTCCTTTGAACTTCCTCTTTTTCTTTTTTATGCTTTATTGACAATGTACAAGAAGAAGAAAAAATAAATACAGATTATTCATAACTGAATTCAATGTCATTTCCCCGTCTTATAACTTGTAACCTCATATGCTGCACGGCATCTCGTAACTGCAAGACAAGGCCTCCATTCATCAAAAGATGGTCGGACATACGTTTTGGTAGGAACATGTCGAACTCGCTCTCGAGTTCTACGACAAAACGAGGACCAAACTTGGTTTGGACCTGTTTCAATTTCGAGACTGCATAAAGCTTATTTTGAGTTATTTCACTCACTTTTTTCGTCGGCAAGTATTCAACTTTAACCGTGTTATTCAACTCTGCTAGATCCATTCTAAAATAAAAAAGAAAGAATTGTTTTTCATACAATGCATTTTCCAGAAATTTATGCATTGTATGAAAACTCAAACAATTCTTTCTTTTTTATTTTAGAATGGATCTAGCAGAGTTGAATAACACGGTTAAAGTTGAATACTTGCCGACGAAAAAAGTGAGTGAAATAACTCAAAATAAGCTTTATGCAGTCTCGAAATTGAAACAGGTCCAAACCAAGTTTGGTCCTCGTTTTGTCGTAGAACTCGAGAGCGAGTTCGACATGTTCCTACCAAAACGTATGTCCGACCATCTTTTGATGAATGGAGGCCTTGTCTTGCAGTTACGAGATGCCGTGCAGCATATGAGGTTACAAGTTATAAGACGGGGAAATGACATTGAATTCAGTTATGAATAATCTGTATTTATTTTTTCTTCTTCTTGTACATTGTCAATAAAGCATAAAAAAGAAAAAGAGGAAGTTCAAAGGAAGGACAATCAAGTCATTTATGCTTTTCTTACATCAGATTTTTCGGAATCTGTTGTAAAAGAAACATGAAAGGCGATTTCGGCTGTGTCTTACAGTTGAGAGCGTAGGTATTGGGGCTCTCGACACTTCCTCTTTTTAAAAAATTTTTCAATTATAATTCTGACTTGTGTATCCATGAATTATGCGATCCATCAAATCCTAACCACTTAACAAAAACTTGATCGGCCCTCTTCTTAATGACTTTTTCAACTAGGTAAACATCAGGATATTTCACTTTCTGCAATTCTTGCTCGTAAAAGCCACCAGCGATAGGTTCATCTTTATAATCTGTGAGATGATAAGTCGTAGGATTCGTCTTCTTCACTTTGGCAATAGTAAATATTTCGGTTGACCAATTTGGAATATATCCTTTGTCGAATATCTGCTTCGTTTTGCTCACACGCACTTTATCACCAATCCTAAATTTCACCTTATTCGATATAAATTTTTCTCTCGCATAAACACGTAAAAGTTTTTTCTCATTGATCGCGGTAACATCATTTGGCTTCATGCGAATAGTTCGATGTTTAGTATTATTATAAGCATCAATCAAGTCTGGTAGAATATCAATCCATTTGTAATTTCCTCGCGAGCTGAACTGCAACCACATCTTGTTTTTGAGCGTTCGATTAAAACGTTCGCAAATTGATGCTTTGAGATTACTGTATGTGGAATATAGATTGATTTTATACTTTTTCATTAAATTCTTGAAAGTCTTATTATAAAATTCTAACCCACGATCAACGTGCACATGTTTAGGAACTCTGCCTTTAGATAAAATAGATTTCATGGCTGCTGTCACATCTGCGGCGTTTTTTCGCTTGATCGGAACGGCCCAAGCGTATTTCGAGAAAATGTCGATGACGGTGAGCATGTATCGATAACCTTTATTTTCACGTGCGTATGGTTGCATTTCCACAAGATCAGCTTGCCAAGTTTCATCTCTACCACGGATTTCATACTTGCGACGAGGAAAATTACGACGAGCAGGCTTATGGAGTTCTTCAACGACTGTTTGTTTTCGCTCCATCTCAATTGCGCATGCGTCCACTGTATATAAAGTCTAAACTTTCATTCAGCTGTTTAACTTTAGCGTTGGAATCGAGAATTTGCTTATCAATCTCGTCTCTGTGTGCCTCCACAAATGAGGTGAACTCGTTGATATTTTTCTCAAGCTCTATTTTCTGTGCTTTCAAAATTGTATCAAAATTATCAATCTCGTTTCTCAAAGTCGTTGTTATCTCGTATAAACGTCGAACTTCTGATTGGAGCAATTGCTTCAGAGTCTGTAAATTAACTGCATCATCCGATTCAACTGGTGCTGCAAGATTACACAATCTTTTATTTTCTACATCGAATTGACCATCAGGTGTGAATTTATAGCCAACTCCAGGAGGGCCACGAATGCCCTTGTTATTAGTTTTTAGCTTACGTCCGAACACGTCGATGTCCATTTTGACAATGAGATCGTTTTGGACGAGCCTCAATATATATAACCTCTTTCTCGAAGTTCCTCTATTATTGATTGAATTTCATTGAAATGACTTGGATTGCCAGCTGATTGTTCGGCCATGAGTAAGCGAAGTCGATCGACTAATTCGTTTGGATCATCCCAGTATACATAATCCATTTTTGTATTCAATCTAGCTATTTTATATTGAGGAATGATTCCAGAGCCTGATTTGAACATAGGTTCGATGATATCTCTGAATTTATTACTGTGTAAGCGACGAATCGCTTCATCATCTCTCCATCGTCTCTTGTGTGCATTCGAAGCAATAAGAATTTCTTTGTACACAGCCAAATCATTTTTATCATAGCTTTTTGGATTTTTGAGAAAAAGAAGCTCTTCCAAGCCAACACTTCTCGAATAAGTTTTATCACCAACTTTTATTTTAGTTTTATCCAAGGTAATTGATAAATTACCGATTTTCAAATGTTCACCATCTCTTCGCACTCCATAAACTTTATCCAGATTTGATTCGTCACTGAGAATAGTTTCATCCATTTCACCCTCCTCTTCACTACTAGCCGTTTCATACTCTGATTGCTCATAGTTATTTTTCGTGTCGAATTTTGAAAAATTATTACGAGGTGAAATAGGAATTTCATCATCGCTATCATTGATTGATTTCAATCTAACACGTTGAGATTTGAATTTCTTCTTCGATTGATTGGATAAGAGATTATTCAGCGGCTCAACTACAGGTTTGAAATGTTCGTTCAATGCTTGCTCAACATTTAATTTTTCAGATCGCAACAGATCATATTTGCGCTTGACAGCATCTCTCGCTTTAACGAGTTGATGAAGAATGTCTTTTTTGCGCTTCAAATTATCCATGTTGATACTTCAACGTTCAACAATAAACTAATCAAGTTTATTGCTTAGCGTACTCTATTTATAGCAAAACAGTCGAAGCCTTTTCGATATCGACCTGCATTAATTTCTTGATCTTTATCAATCACTACAAATCCATGTCTATCTACCCAGCATCTCGAACACAAATCTTTGAATTGCATGAATGGCATATCTGTATTGACATGATTGTCATATATATGCTTCAAATTCGCATCATCTTGTCGAAATATGACTAACAAATTAACATTATCTCTCACTAGATGTTTTGGTACTTGTGCATATGACTGACAGAGATAAAAACAATCTACATTTTTATGTCTCCCCATGCAGAAAAAAGCACGCATATTATCCTGATTTTCGCATGCTACATCATCGAATATCATTATTGAATTTGGGAGCGCATCGCTTGGAGCAATTACTTCTGCATGTTCACTAAATGGAAAGTATTGTATACCATCAATAGGTTCCAATAAATTTTTCAAAAATTGATACTTTGGTTGATTGAGTGATTTGGAATAAACGTATACATTTTCAAATCTCAATCCATTTGGATGAGTTATGAGAGTGAGCAGGCTATTTGTTTTACCACAATTTGATGGTCCACATATTACTGCTCGAATACTATCCGGAAGAAGATCACCATGTCGTTTTTTCTTTTTTTCTGGCTCAACCATAGTATCAAAGTTCGCTACTGGGAGCTTGACAGCATGCTGCTTGAAATCCATGTTTATCGAGTGAAATCACATTGAAGACTGATTCGCCAGCTATAAATAGCGTGCTTATATAGCTGCGAGCTCATTCAGTCATCGACTGTCGAAGAGTGATGATCATTCACAAGCGAAAGAAAAAACGAGGTAGAGGATTACTCAATACAGTTATCAATAAACTCCCTTTTGAGTTACATCTACCTGGTTACCAATACTGCGGACCCGGAACAAAACTAGCTCAACGCTTAGCACGCGGTGATCCTGGTATAAATCCATTGGACGCAGCCTGCAAAGAACACGATATCGCTTATTCGCAGAATCGTGAAAATATCGAAGCAAGACACGCAGCAGATAGAGTTCTCGCCAACAAAGCTTGGCAACGAGTTCGAGCAAAAGATTCTGGATTCGGAGAAAAAACAGCAGCTTGGGCTGTTACTAACGCAATGAAATTAAAATCAAAATTCGGAATGGGTCTAAAACTAAGAAGAAAATCGAAAACCAAGAAGAAGAAAACTATCTCGCTGAGCGCAATAGTTAAGGCTGCTTCTAAATCGATTTCACCCCATGGATCCGCGAAAAAAGTTATCAGCTCAGCATTAAAGAGAGCTCGCGAGGCCCTGAAAAGTGCCGGCGGGAAAAAATGCGTGCGAGTTCCACGAATTCTACCAGTTTCTTCGAAAATCGGGGGATTCTTACCGTATCTCATTCCGCTCTTTGCTGGCCTTAGTGCCACCGGTGCGTTGGCTGGTGGAGCTGCAGGTGTAGCGAAAGCTATCAACGATGCAAAATCAGCTAAACGTCAATTGGAAGAAAGTAAAAGACATAATAAAACCATGGAAGCTATTGCAGTTGGAAAAGGTCTATACTTGAAAACATATAAAAAAGGTTATGGTCTCTACTTGAAACCATATACAGGTGAAGGCTTGAAAAGGAGAAAAAAAAAAGTCCGAAGTAAGTCTGCCAAAGCGAGCTTTGACAAATATTGATTTGCTCGACTACGCACACAAGTTGAAGATACCAAATTTTCGAGGAGTGTTTATGCGGAATGCGCTACCTAACGATGGTCCTCGATATCGTGAATCTGCTATTGTTAATCTAGATGATGAGAGTGGATCCGGTACGCACTGGGTTGCTTATCGCAAGCGAGCCAACGATGTAACGTATTTTGATAGTTTTGGAGATCTACAACCTCCAACAGAACTAATGCTGTATCTCAAAGTTAATCAAGTAAAGTATAATACATTGAGATATCAAGACTTTGGAACCTATAACTGCGGACACTTGTGCCTACAGTTTTTGAGCGGAAAGTTGAAAAGTATATAAGGTCGAGTCGCATACTCATTAGCTTCATTCGTCATTGAACAGTCATGGATTCAATAACACTCAGTTTATCAGATACTTCGTCGATTCTCGAAGCACAATACTTTCCACCAATCGAACTTTCGCCGGATAAAAATTACGTTCTAGGTTTAGTTGAGCTTTTAACATTCAACTCTTATCCTAATATCGATGAGAGAAATAATATATTTACGATAGTGGGAGGTGAGGAAATAGTTCTACCAATAGGTAGCTACGAGATCGAAGACATTGAAAAATATCTGCATAAAAAACTTCAGAAGCAAAACATAAATTTCACTCTCAAAGCCAACAATAATACACTACGCAGTGAGATAAAGTGTGATAGAGATATTGATTTTACCGGGAAAAATTCAATAGGCAGTCTATTGGGATTTACTCCGAGAATTTTAAATAAAGACATTACTCACAAGTCAGATCTAACTGTGAAAATTCTCAAGGTTAATTCCATTAGAGTTGAATGTAATATCACTGGTGGCGCCTATATAAATAGAGAGAAAGTGCACACTATCCATCAGTTCTTCCCTGCAGTTCCACCAGGATACAAGATCATCGAGATACCATCTCAAGTTATCTATTTGCCTATCACAGTCAAGACAATTGATTACTTGCAAATACGTATTGTCGATCAAGACGGACTTTCAATTGATTTTCGCGGTGAAGTTATCACGATTAGATTACATATCAAATCAGTGACATAATGGGTATAGTTTTCAAGGGCCGTGGGTATAAAAGTCGTACGCAATGGCCAACAGCAATCAGTCGTTCACAGAACGTCAAAGTGATAACACGTCCAAACGCGCAATTTTTAATAAGTATCGGTCTCCGGATCTGCAACGTCGCTGGAAAATAACTTGTTTCTTCATTTGCTGCTTTTCACGGAAAAAAAATGGGAGACATTCTAGATATTCAGTCGCCCGTCGAATTCGATGAGAGCATTTCTCACTATGAGATTCACGCACATCAGCCCTATACGAATTCGAACTTCAATAGTAGTGATGAAATTCGCATATCTATTCAACATCAAGACTTGTGTCTCTTACCATCTCGCAGCTCACTCCACATATGTGGACGATTATTGAATCGCAATAATACGAATGTGGTACGTACGCATTTAGTAAACAACGCCATCTGTCATCTGTTCGAAGAAATTCGATATGAAATAAATGCGATTGAAATTGACCGATGCAAGAACGTCGGCTTAACTAGTCTCATGAAAGGGTGGATTTCCTTCAATCCAAATCAAAATACAGAGAACGCAGGATGGCGAGATGTTGGCGAGACTGCGAAGAGTATATGTGATAATAATGGATACTTCGATGTTTCTATTCCTCTCAATATGATTCTCGGTTTTGCTGAAGATTATCATAAGATCGTTGTGAACACCAAACATGAGTTAATTCTCAGAAGATCAAATTCAGATCTGAATGCTGTCGTCCAGACAGGTACTCCTGCTACTGCTACAGAGCCAAATGTATTCGAAGATATTCAAATTCAACTGAATAAAATCGAATGGCTCATGCCTTATGTGCTACTTTCGGATGGTCGTAAAATTAATTTATTTAACCAACTACAAAAGGGTAAATCTCTCACTATGAGTTTTCGATCATGGGAGCTTTTCGAATATCCAACACTCCCCACCACGGAGAAGCATATTTGGACAGTTAAAACATCAAATCAGATGGAAAAGCCACGCTTCGTCATTCTCGGCTTTCAAACTAATAGGAAAAATCAGAAAGCAGCCAATGCAAGTCGTTTTGATCACTGCAACATTACTAACGTTAAACTTTTTCTCAACTCACAATATTATCCATACGGGAATCTCAATCTTAATATTAATCAAAATCAATTTGCATTGCTCTACGACATGTATACTAACTTTCAAAATGTCTACTATGAAAAAGATGCAGAACCTATATTGGATAAAGCAAATTTCATCACTCACATACCACTAATTGTACTAGATTGCTCCAAGCAAAATGAATCTCTAAAAAATGCACCAGTCGATGTTAGATTAGAGTTTGAAGCTAGAGCAAATTTCCCAGAAAATACTGCTGCTTATTGCATGATTATACATGATCGCATTGTTGAATATAATCCAATGAGTGGGGATGTTAGAAGAGTAGTTTAGAGGAGGGGGTAAGAATATATAAGAAGCGATCTGCATTCAAAAGTTAGCATTATCCATCGTGAGTTCTGCCTGGCGAGATGGAGTACATCGTAGATATGCAGGGCTTTAAGCAGCCAGTCAACGATTACATCCTCAAAGAATTGGCTATCACACCACTCATAGGAGAGCCGAATGTATTTTTATTCGAAGAGCCCTTCCCTTGGAAACGACTCACGGATAAATATAAGAAAGAAAATACTTGGCTCGAGCGTCACTATCATGGGATACCGTGGCACGCTGGAAACATCCCCTATACAATGATAGGAAATACTCTTCGCGAAAACTTGCATAACGCAAACAAGATTTTTGTGTCGGGTACGATTCAAAAAACTTGGCTCGAACGCTTCAAATTCACCAACGTTGTCAATATTGCTGAGATGGGTTATCCGCCGTTAGACAAAATAAAAGTTGTCACGGTATGCCCGCATCATAATGGAGCATTCAGAGCCAGTTGCGCACTTCACAACGTGAAGCTAATAAAAAATTACATTATTAGCAGCGCAGATCCATTATCTCCCGAGTCAATGGATTGGAGTTGAATTCGCATGAAAAACAATCAGCCCTTTTCAGGGCTACAAAAAAAATTGAAACGTAATTTACATGCATTCGCAACAGGAGAGAGAGAGAGAGAGAGAGATGGATTCAAATGAAAAAAACAATCGGCCCTTTTCAGGGCCAGCAAAAAATTCAAATCTCAATTTGCCAATGTGGTGGGAGCGCGGACGTCGGAGACGCGCCGCGCGCATGCGGACTCGCGTAGCATCGAACAATCGGCCCTTCTCAGGGCCAGCAAAAAATTCAAATCTTAATTTGCCAATGTGGTGGGAGCGCGGACGTCGGAGACGCGCCGCGCGCATGCGGACTCGCGTAGCAACGAACAATCGGCCCTTCTCAGGGCCAGCAAAAATTCAAATGCGATAGTAGCGGTGGCGCTCGCTGGCGGCGTCCCCACGTATCAGCTACGTGGGCTCGAACCCGCGCGGATACGGGCCCATGTGGGCTCGAACCCGCGTGGGCTCGAACCCGCGTAGCCTACCTACTATGTTCCGTATATAGTTAGTCGTTTCCCGTTTCAGTGAAATTTGTCAATGACTAAATATAAGCAGGTTTGATCAGCTGTGAATAAAATTCTAATTATTTTTCTAAACCATTACCTCTGCGCGTGTATATAATTTATGAGATATAAATTCAGCGGAATTAGAAGTCTCGGTCAGTTAAGAGAATCATCTTTAAAACATGATACTTCCCGTCATTGTTTCATTTTACTTATGCCAAATTCTAGGTGAGTTGTACAAGTGAGTTGAAACGTCTCACCTACTAAATAATATTCTCACAGTTTGAACAACATGTGCTGTTATAGATATTCTACTGTATTACAATTTCAAAGTATAAGGGGGAGTTATATGAATAAATGTTTGATTATAAAGTATAAATGTTGTTGGCCATATATTAAAGAACAAAAACATTTTCATCGATACATATGAGGAATTCTCCAGAACGTTCAACTTCATCGTTATTTGAGTTGCGATTCGTTATATCCGAGTATATGTTGTTTCAAAGATATGATTAAGATTTCAGGTGAAAATACTAAACATTTTTTGAGTTACGGCGATTTAAAAAATCGTGTTTCGAGAAAAACGCGTTCAAAGTATTGATATGATATAAATTCGATCCCAAGGTGCTTGAAAAGAAGGAAAAAATTTCGAAAAAAAACTTTTTTTTCAAGTCCAAATTTTTTTTCGTGTCGTTGCACATTGTTTGCTTTGAAGCCAAAAAATCAATTTTTTGAAAATTCTGCAGTTGTGTTACTCCTCAAGGATAACCTCAAGGTCCTTGTGGACGTTTATTTGTGAAAGTTATAACTGTACCCAATATGCCACCCTCTAATATTTTATATATATATATATATATATATATATATGTCAACATTTTACCGAATACCAGTATACGAGTAGTAGTTTATATACTGCTATTTCATTGAGATTCTTAATTAACACAAATTCACACTGATCAAATAAAACTGTAATTAGTTCCAACTTTACGTTTGGTAGAATTAATCCTACTACACAATCTTGCTCAATCACAAGAGTGGTAGCGTTTGCAGTTCCTAGTCCGCTTACCAGTGAAACTGTAATGTTCTCAAGACTTATCCTATTCTTTTAAAACAGCTTTTTGGAAAATTGAACTGTTTTTCAAATAATTGGTGTGTGGAATTATTTTAGGAGCTGTCACCGCTGGGGTTTCAGCAATTACAGGCACTATCGGTGATCCCAAAGAACACCCATGGCTCGTTTCGATTGCATACAAGGAGGCCCATGTCTGCGGTGGTAGCATAATAACTCCTGAAATCGTCCTGACCACGGCGCAGTGCACTAAATACGCGATAAACGGCCTGAGCGTGGTCGCAGGAGGTATCAGATACCAGGTTATTGGATCAAGGAGCCACGACGAGTACAAAGACTTCAGTGATACCACCAGCTCGATCAACGATGTGGGTTTGGTCAGAGTGTCGCCGAGATTTAATATTAGCAAAACGGTGAGAATAGTTCACCTGATAACTGATGAGTACGAGGCCATCCCCCCGAAAACAGTTGTGAGCGTCGCTGGCTGGATCTCGACAGCCGGAGTAAGTAAGGTGCTCAGAGAGGCCAGTTTGAGCATCGAGGATATTGCTAAGTGCAAGAAAGTCCGTAACGACACCGACACAGAGGGACAAATTTGCCTCGGTGCCACTAATCAAACCGTTTGCCAAGGTGATGCCGGTGGTCCCGTCGTTCTGGATGGTGTCCAGATAGGCATTGTACCTTCGAGATTTGGTTGCATTCATCCACATAATCCAAAATTTTACATCAATGTTGCTCATCACTATGAATGGATCCGTGAAAATTGCTTGAAATTTGACACTGTCGCTCTGGTGCTCGATACATACGTTAATGTTGTGTATTGGCCTCTTGTTAAATTGGTACGTGCTTTTGATCCCAATCATGGGAGGGATTACGTTGGTGAACATTTTCGTTTGAAAAATTCATGAATATACATTTGAATAACGTAATTTGCATAGATTAATTATCAATAAGATCATGTAAAACAGTGTATACTAATGAATTCACTCTACTAGTGATTGAAAAATAACTAAAGTGATAGTTTATTATGCAATTAGCGATGCAATTCTATGCACCAGTGTGACAAGCTTGCACGAGTGGCGAAAGAGTGCTAGATGGTCTCACGAGTGCATGGAATCGTATTTCACGAGTTGCATACTATAATATAATGATTCAAATAAATGCTTGAACTCACTAAGAATTAACTAAGCTCTACCTCAAAACCAAGCCTTCTCAACTTTTAACAACTTTTTAACAACTTCCTCTCTATTCCTGAGTGCCACAAACTTGCAGGTTTTAATATCGAGTACTATTTCTGTGCAACAAGATTTTAAAATCGCACACCTGTTTGATTTTGCAGAACAAGGATTTGGGAGTCTTATTTTCTTTGAGTATAAGTCTCATGTGTAATTGTATAACCCACCCGATCACCCGTGGGTCTGGAGTGGCACGTTACACCCTTGATACGAAAATAACTATTTGCGCTTGCACAAAACTGTTACGCTTACTACGAGAAAAACATTTTTACGCTTTGAAGTAGTTGTTATGGTGATCACGCAAAAAAAGGTTCTTTCGCGCTCACGCGAGATACGCCTTACTTTGCGACTCTCCGAGATACGTCTTTATGGATAGGGAGAACCAATATTACAATACCTGTGATTTTTAATTAAAATTTATCCGGCTAAACTGGGTTATTCGAACCGTTTCTCGTGCTAAAGTCGATAGCTGAATGTGGCACAGTTTGAACAGCTGTCAATCACAATTTCATCGCAGAATAATTTCTGTTGTCCCTATGGAATCCACTAGTCTGCATAAATTTTGTGTATAAATACATTCGTATGTAGTCACATGGTATTGATATACCTACGTGTACAACCTAACTATTCAGCTTAAGTGACAGCTGTTACTAACGGTAACTAGTTTTCGTTATAGTCTCGAGTGAACAATTCCTTCGAACATGATACTGCTCGTCGTCGCTTCGATTTTCTTATGTCATCTTCTGGGTGAGATGTGTCATCTACTAAATAATATTTTCATAGATTGAACAACATGTGCTGGTAGTATACTAAATAGTACACTATGACTATATCAAAATTGACTGTATAAGGGAAGTAGTTCAGATACTTTTAAATTATTGAGATTGTTAATCAATTCAATTTCCAAATTAGTAAATGATACCGCAGGTAGTTTAAAATTTACACTTGATAAACGTGATCCATACTATATACGAGTGCATACATGTATAAAAATATAGATCCTTTTCTCAATTCCAAGAGTGGTAGCGCCTGTAGTTCCTTGTCGGCTTCTCTCACGCTAGCAGTGACTTTCTCTTCAATAACTTCTTCTAATTTTTCTAAAATGACATTTTGAAAAATTAAACTGTACCTCGAATAATTAGTGTATACAATTATTTTAGGAGCTGTCACCAGTGGGAGCTGTGCAGAAATAGGCGAGGCCCACGATCCCAAAGATAAAAGATGGCTCGTTTCGATTGAATATAGAAGGTCCCATATCTGCGTGGGTAGCATAATAACTCCTGAAATCGTCCTGACTACAGCGGAATGCATCGTAGACGCGACAATTAATGACTTGAAGGTGATGGCAGGAGGTGACAGGTACAAGGTCATTGATTTAAGGTCCCACGAAGAATACCAAGACTTTGGTCCATCTGCTGTGAATAATGTGGCCTTGATCAGAGTGTCGCCGAGATTCAAAATTGGCAAAACAGTGAGCGTAATTTATCTGCTTACTGAGGAGTATGAAGATATCCCCCCGAACACAGTTGTGAAAGTCGCTGGTTGGATCACGATAGCTGAACTTCTCAAAGGTGTGGTGCCGAGGACCGCCAGCCTGAAGATCGCAGACCCCGAAAAGTGCAGAGATGTCCTGAACATCACCAACATGGAGGGACAGGTGTGCCTCGAACCCTCTAGTCAAGTCGTTTGCATGGGCGATTCCGATGGTCCCGTTATTCTGGATGGTGTCCAGATAGGCATTGTACCTTCGAGATTTGGTTGCATTCATCCACGTGAACCAAACTTATACATCAGTGTTGCTCATCACTATGAATGGATCCGTGAAAATTGCTTAAAATTTGACACTGTCGCTCTGGTGCTCGATACATACGTTAATATTGTGTATTGGCCTTTTGTTAAATTGGTACGTGTTTTTAATCCCTATGATGGGAGGGACTATGCTGGTGAACATTTTCGTTTGAAAAATTCCTAAATATACATTTAAATAACGTAATTTGCATAGATTAATTATCACAGCTCCACAAAAAAAAAATAGAAAATTGAACCAGAGACTGGACCACCCTACTTCTATGTATTTTTGGCTGCTGAATCCGAATCCGAGGTCCGTTTAGCTCCATCACCCCTGCGTTTAGCCATAACCTCAAAAATATGGCGTACGACATTTCGATGAAATCGATATTTCGCAAAACAAAAAATTCTATTCTATTCTACATAAAAAAATAAAAGAAAACTGTCTTTAGCGATTTTCCGATTCGTCGCATACTTTTTGGGTGAAAAAATTCAGAAAGTTTGACGGCTAGTGGGCCGGATTCAAAATTCATAATTTTATGAATTTTTCACTCGTAAACTATGCGACGAATTGAAAAAACACCAAGAACAGTTTCTATCTAATTTTTCACATAAAATCTGAAAAAAATTTCTGTTTTGCAAAATGATGATTTTAAAATTTTTTTTTGAGGTTATGTCTAAACGCAGGGGTGATGGAGCTTAACGGACCTCGGATTCGGATTCAGCAGCCAAAAATACATAGAAGTAGGGTGGTCCAGTCTCTGGTTCAATTTTTTATTTTTTTTTGTGGAGCTGTGTTATCAATAATATCGTGCAAAACAGTGTATACCAATGCTAGAAAATGTTCATTTCTCAAGTTTCTAGTGTGGTTCAGTGATTATTTTAGTCCCCTCTCACCCGACGCAGTATTTAACATTTAAGGATGTTTTGGCTTCAGAAATATTTGAAACTTACATGAGCATATTTTCAGATGTAAAGTTTGATTGGCTGGTTAAACTATGGGAAAAGTATGGAAAAATCAGTGAACGTCTCACGAAGCTCTTTCAAACGAGAGAATATTATTCAGTGACTGGATATATCCAAAGATCATATGCCTGGGTTGGTTTCGAAACAAAATATAAATGGTTTTTCATGCTACCAGTGAGGGACAAGTTGTAACTTGAAGGATAATCAAATTTGAAAATTTAAGATGCGCTTATAAGGTAACTGTAACCAATTTGGCACTGTAGTCAATTTGGCACAATCGTCAGATTTCGTATTTCCGGTGCTCTCTGAGCATCAGTCGCTCTTGGGTTATGTTGGGGGAATTAAAAAAAAATTTTCGGTATCTTCCCCGCCCATTTAGCCCTTAAAAACACTCTCCTACAACACTTTGAAGTTTCACTTACTGATTTTTTCACCATTTTCTTATTTCACTTTTCACACTCAACCTCAAAAATCAGGTGTCAATAATTTTTATCTCTCAAAGTGTCATTACTCTTTTTTGTGTAAAAACATCTCAGCTTTCGATTGGTCTCATCAGTTTTCCTAAAATTATTTTTTATCCTACTCAAATTGCTGTTTTTCGCATCAAAAAAAAGTGAAGCCAATGTGCCACTCTACGCGTTTTTAAATGGGAAGACTGAGTGAAATCATTGAATATTTGTATAGACATATTACGATGATTTAGACGCGTATTTTTGAGTTGTATATTAAAAATTTTGTATAAATATCACTGGGAACATGATTGAGAGTTTATTTCAATGCCAATTGGATCGTCCCTGTAGACCTATATAGGCTGTATCAAATGATTAAGCAATTGTGCCAAATTGACTACACGCTTTGTGCATTTAGCCTTTTTGCGTTTTTTTTTAAATTGCGATTTTCGATAAGTTAAAGTAGTCGAATGATGATTATAAAGATGGTTTCTAATAGGTATTGAGCTAAGATTTGAGATACCGTTCGCAGAATTTTAAAATTCGAAGTCTATCATAGTCAAATTTGCAAATAACCCTTAAGGGGGGGGCGCATTGGGTACAGTTACCTTATAATTACCGACTCTAAATGTGATTTTACGCTGCTTGAAATTCTTAATACAACTATGAATATATTCATAGTTGTATGCATGCGAAGATGTCCAGATTGTAGGGGTCGCCGATGATGGGGTTCCAAGGGTACGCTTCTGGAATTTTTTCTGGCTCAAGGACTAGCCTCTTCAAGTGAAAATTCCAGTAGTGCACCCCCGGAACTATGTAATCGGCGACCTCAACTACCTGGATATCTTCCGGGTTGAGGGCTGGTCTCTCCAAGCAAAAATTTCAGTAGCGTACCCTTAGCACGCTGTCATCGGCGATCCCAACTACCTGGACGTTTTTCTGGATTTTGTATACAATTTTTATACAATTTGTATAGAATCATTATTGTATAGAAACCATATAGGACGTCCTATACAATAGTATATTATGTACCGCAGCGAGGGTTACAAGTTTGCTCGTGCCGTGCCGGAATAGCATAGTTGAGTGAGGTGCAAATACTATTTTTCGTCTTTTTCTATACTATTTTTCAGGCGTTTGTAAAGGACACTTTTCTTCCGCGGGTTACGAAATAGTTATTTTCGTATCAAGGGCGTAAAGTGCGACTTCACGTCCGAGGTTCATACGATCATTCGTGGGACTAAGTTGCACCTTGTGCACGCCCGCGGTGCGAATATAATGTTTTGTTTGTTTAGGCGTGGAGTACGCTTTTAGTCTTGTTTTCGGGTGTCCAATTCCAAAAATGTCTGTATTTGCGTACTTGTGTATGTGTTCGTTTTTTGTCGCGCGATAACTTTCAAAGAAATTCGTTGGATCTTTCTGAAATTTCGCACACAGATTAGTCGTGACAACAAGTTGCAAAGACAACAAGATGCAGACCAAGTTCAATTTTCAGCAATATCCGTTGTTTATTTCCCTAGTAACCGTTGCTAAAATATTTTTGAGAAGTTCCCCAATATAATTCACCGTGAATGTTCGTTGGGCCTCAAATACTTACGAGGATCGGCGAGAATCACGAGATATTTCCATAGCAACAGTTGTTGACATCCCTATCAAACATCCCTGTAAAAAAAAAACCGTTGCTATGGGAAATGGAAAATGGAAAAAATGGACAAGGAAAGTTCATTTCTCCATAGCAAACCGTTGTTTATGCCCTTAGCTTATAAATGGTCTACGGTCATTGATGGAATTCCAAAACTCTTCAAGTATTTTTAGTACTTTTACAGTATATCGAATTAATATTTATCTTGATGGAACTCGGCACGTTGGTAGAATATGTTCCAATTAAAGCTTGTTTATATTCTTACGACTTGATCAAATTATCTAAAATCAATCCATCTTAAGTTAAGAACATAATGAGTACCATAACCGATTCTTTTTTATTTTAACAAATAGCAAGAGACTTTCAAGTAGAAAAAATTATAGCCATCGTCGATGCCAGCGTTGATGATAAACACATGCAGAACTGAATGAGAAACATCTCTACTTTGTCTCCGATTTATTAGTAAGACAGTCATTTTTTTAAGTCAACAAAAATACTTAAGATGTTGAAAAAATGTTTGTTCTCTATTACGGCGTCGATGACATCTCATCTACACAACGTAGGCGAAACTACAAACAAACTCGTGAAAATAACCTCATGACGTCGCGGTTGCCATGAGGCGAATGCAACTTTTCGTCAGAAGCGAGAAAGTGGGGAAATTGTATTTTTACATTTGATTGAAAATCGTCTATGCATTATTTTTTTGTCACCATGACGCAGAGGAAGCGTGACGAAATTCTTTTCCATGACGTTGGTTCATCGCCGCTTGTAAACAGATGGACAATAATGCTGATTCTGGCCAAAATAGTCATTTGGGCTAAACTTGTACGTCTGGTGGGAAAATTTTATTGGGCTCGTCATTACACCCGAGATAAATTAGCCAAGTGACTCAAGAGTTCAGCCACCGCCGCAAAAGGACTATTGGATCGGCTGAATGATATATATTAGAACTATGAATAAAGTCTCGAGACATTTCATTCGAATAATTCATTGACTTTAATTTGTGAAAATCAGAGAAATATTATGGCAATCAGTTATCTCTTGTCTGGATATTTGATCACTGCTATGTGTCATGAGCAAGTAATGAGAAGTGAATTTTTCATTCGTATACTTTTGTAATTTATCTCTATTTATCCATTTTTCAAAACAAAAATTGTTCTTTTGATAATTCAAAGCGTAAATATGAGAATCAAATCAGATACTTTTCGTTGGAGTATTTTCAAAGAGAATTCAGTAATGGAGAAAAAGTTAATCGACCGTGGATTATGTATTTAGAATCTACTGGGAACTTTTATTGTTTTGTTTTGCAAATTATTTTCGTGTTGATGACCATGCTTTTATAAAACATGGATTTACTAACTGGAAAAACGCACAATGAATGTGAATTATATTTTCTCCATTAAGCTCAAGTACAAAAAGTTACAAAACATAGATAAGTCAATGGTTAATTCGATCTAGCAAGAAATATTGGACTGAAGTTTTAGAAAGAATTTTTTCGTTTTATCGCTAAAAGAGGATTGGCTTTTCGCGGAGACGACGAAATCGTTCGTCAAAAAACGGTAGTCATATTGAAACTAAGGTACGAAGTATTGATTTATTTTTAATTTTTAATCTTAAAAAGTAGGGTGTAACTCACAGGGAGATAGACATTTTTAGGTATGTGAATTTTTAAACCCCGTACCAAAGGGGAGGGGGGCTTTAGTAAAATTTAGCTCCAGGCCCCTTTTAGTTGAAAGACGGCGCTGTGTATAAGTAACAATCGATGTGTACATTTTTTACAAACGTGTTGTACATTTTTTTACAAACGTGTTGTACATTTTTTTACAAACGTGTTGTACATTTTTTTATCTAATGATATCCGTCTTGTTTTCATCACGTATGTATTTTGTAACTTTAAAGCCATTATTGTTTATCGCGTAGAATAATTCAAACGAGTCTTCAAATAGAAAATATTTTCCAGCGAGTCAAAAACTGTTGATGCACCTTTCCCGAATGAGCTGTGGGACTATATTAGATACAAGGTCTCCCCATTGCCATGGCTCATGTTGTCTGGATTTCGTAAAGCCTCTCGGCGAGTTCCAACACTTCGTAATTCTGCCAATGTTACTTCAAAACTTTCGACCTTCGCCTTTCCTCTCGTTTTTATTTTCTCCCAGCAAGAATTCGCACGATTTTTAAATGCATATTTCGATAATTCAAAAATAAATCAGTCGTTTTTTTTCATTATTTTTCATTTTGATAGAAATGCGAGTCAATGCGGGGGGATAAAATTCACGTGCCCTCAATAACTTGTACTCTTCTAACTTCCACGTATATTTTTTCCATCATGAGATCATGAGATTGATTCACTTGGAAAATTCAAACCTTGTTTAATTGATGCTTCGAGACTGGATCCACATCAATCACCAGGTTGTTGTAACAGCTTGTCTCGTATGTACTCTAATCGAGGTCCCGGAGTCCGATTCGATGGGTCGATTTTTATCCGATTACAAAGCTTTCTCTTTGAGAAAGCAATATAATAAAACACGAGGCCGAATTCTTAGCGCTCCGAATATACATGAGAATTAATCATCGAGCTGCATAAATGCCAAATTCGATCGTATTTGAAACTGAATGAATCTATATTCATATAAAACGTTCAGCTCTAAACACTGAAGTGAACAAGCAAGTATATTTCAAATGTATATCAAACACATTGGAATCGGATATCCAAAACACCATAACTACCCAAGTGAATAAGTCCATATGCAGGGGCACTCTAGTGCCACCTACTGGCGAGCAAAGGTAACTGAGGGCAGCGCTACCCTCATACATTCGTTTTACTCCGGTAAACCACCCGTCCAATACTCGCAATGAAGTCAGTGAAAAATTCGTGTACGTCCTGGATATACTTGCCCCTAAAAGTTCTGTGTACATACCTCAAGTTCTGAGAAGAAAACGAAAGTCGACGAGTCTTGATGACGAATGCACTTATTGATCCGTTTTGGAGTCGTGAAATGCTGTGATCCCCACATTGGATTCGGATTGGCCAATCGCACGAAGAAAACATCGCGCTGATGTGACATGTGTGTCGTTCTAACCTCTCGGCTATTCATCGCTTGCGACCTTCGCCTTTCCTCGTGCTTTTTTCCTGGGCGGCTCCAAAGGCCACGCTATACAACTCTCTCCCGAGAGCAAGAGAGGAAGAGATAAACAGAGAAAGAGAGAGAAAGAGAGAGAGAGAGAGAGAGAGAGAGAGGTGGGAGCGAGTTAAGTTAAGACTATGCGGGAGTGTGACCTTCCGGCTGAGGTGGCACGCGCGCGCGCGCGAAAGCGTGGGTTGCCATAAATGTCTCGGGCGCAAACTCGCCGCTTGGTGGCGCTGGCCTCGACTCCGCCCCGGCCGGAGCTTCTAATACTAGCTGGCCATTTCGCCGGCCGCCCCTCAGTCTTAGCTCCGATCTTCGAACCGAACGGTCAACCGAAAACTTAGGTAAAAATCAGTGCAGACACCGAGTTTCTCTCTTTCTCTCTTTTCTCTTTCACTTTCTCTCTCACTATCACACTCTCTCTTTCTCACTTTCTCCCTTGCTATCTTTCTCCCTCCGTCTTTCTCTCGCCCAACTGCACTACTCGCATCGGCAGCCGAGGCGGAAGTGACTATAGTTGTTTTTTCTGTCCTTCCGGCTGGAGTAGAAGGACCCGTGTGCGCGGATTCGCCAACAGTGTGTGACATTCATGTAAATATGTATAGATATATATGTATATACACATATATACGTATTCAGAGCACAGTGAAAGCGGAAATCAGTAGAAAATACAGTGGTGGGTCAGCCCAGCTGACGGAATTAAGCTGTACAGATTATTATTATCCCGCTCGTATACGCGTCGTCTCCGGCTCTCAGCTGCGAGCCGTGAGAAAGGCGAAGCCGGTTGTGTGTATACGCGTGTGCGTGTGCGTTGCTACACTTGTTAACACGGCACCGAACTGCGGTGACACGTGCAACACCTGTCACCACAATCCGGCTGATCATTGTTAACCTGAAATCCCATGATATTCGCTTGTTTTCGACTACACGCACCTCGGAAGCTTGAGTGATTCAAGCTCCGGACTAACATATATTGCTTGTGCCCGCTTGTTCACCCCGCTACATCCGACGAGCGTAAACAAGCGCGAGACTCGGTGTCGCAACACTCCGGGTGACACTCTGCCAACGAGTGAGAGAATCAGCCGATTCTCGATTTTCCATTTCAATTAATTTTACCCCGATCGCGAGATGGAAGTATCGCATCCTCCGGTATAATATACTCGCGAAACCAAGCGACCCCTCGATATTTCGAAAGTTTCGTCAGCTTTCGCTAGGCGCGCGTATACCACCGCGGGCGATGCGCGCGCGAGACTTTGACAGCTGCTCGCGGCCGCGAACCGAATCGGATTTCTAAATTTAAAAATGACGGACCGCGCGCGACTTGGGAACCTTGTCCCACAAGCTATTTTCGCGAATCTCCGCGCGCGCGCGCGCGCGCGCTGTCGATTTGGGCGGAAAAGTGTAATGGGCCTCGGTGCGAATCGAGGGGGAGGGGGGCGAGTTTGTTTATAATAATTGGCATCGACATACCCTGGGTGGCTGGGGTGACGAGGCGGGAGGAAGGGAGGGGAGTTTGGCAGAGGCAATTACGCAACTCGAGGAGACGCGGCCGTATTCCGCAAGCCGCCGCCCGAAATAGAATCGCTGGCTAGTCGTCGGGGCGACGGTATAAGCCCGCCCCGACACGCTTTTGTCGTTCCGCGCGCGCCCACCGCGCGACAACCGCTTTTTTCTAAAGCCATCAGTGAGCGAGTGTCCGAGAGGGAGGAGAGAGACGAGCATCGCACTCGACCGCACCCGCCCGCCACGAGCATATATCTGGTGAGCGCTGGAAAGAAAATAACGTGTATGGCTACTCATCGCGAATTTTGACGATCCACCGAGCGAATTGTTTAAGGCAGGAGGGAGAGTATAGTCGAAATCGGCGGTGATCCAAGCCGGAGACACAGTCCGTCGTGGAACGCACACTCGAAATAAAGGGGAGAATCGAGAATAGGGGGTAACGCTTGAGATATTTCTTTTAGGAGTTTACATGAGGTATATGGACGTGTGAAGTCGGGCAAAGACTTCGATATCGCGATGTTTTTAGACAGAGGAATCTAGAGCGCATTGCACGTGACTATAGAGCATCAATACCACCGGAGAAATCGGAACGAAAGCCAGCTGAGAAATCAGTGCGTCTGGGTACTAGAATTCGTTTAGTTTCGTTACTCCAATACGATTCGTTCAATAGAAAATTGAGATTTCACGAGCTACGAAAATCCGTTGAAAAAGTAACCGCGGTTAAATCGCGAATTAGGAATGAGAATCAGTTGTAGAAAAAAACTGCAACCCCAAGTTCGTTCGTTTTGATGAACTCAAACGCGGCGCGAAGCTCAAGATGGGAAAAATTTCGCAACATTCATTGCGACCGAAACCGAGAGGCACTCGTGCTTTTGCGCTGTCGACGAATTCCTGCCGAAATAGCCGGGGCAAAGTGTCACTCGTCGATTAATTCGACTCTTTGAAGTCCGCCGCCACCGTCGCGGCCACCTTTTCTATCTCGAAGTTCAATTAACAACGGCTATGAATAACTCAAAGGAGGTTGGCGCGCCAGGACGACTCGGTTGCGTGCTCAAATTATTCGGACCCGCGTGCGCTCAATTAAAATCGCTTTGCCGCGCGGAGAAAGTGGCAGAAATAAACTTGGCGGTCTCGAACAAACTGAAAAACTAATTGTTTTTGAATGAATTTTTCATTCCGAGATTCCTGAAAAATTGGGGAATTTTTGCGATCGCGATCGAGTATCAAAAAGATCGGTAAGTCTTGCTATAACTCGATACGAGTAATAGGATAGAAATAATCGTTGGATACGGTGGTGAATGAATTTCATAACGATTTGTTTGCCGGATCGATAAACCTACCACCTACAAAAGAACTTGAATTTTTTTTGGATCTTTGCCCTGAATTATTTGGGTGGTTACGCGGCACCTATTCTTAGGAATCATCTAAAATACGGGCACCGAATGGAAGATTGTGTGCGTCTGCCGTTCGTCCGCTGTATATTTCTGCTCAACTATCGTTTTGAAAAATTATTCGTCAAATCTACAACTTTCTCACAAGTGTTTTACCAGTCGTTTATTAATACACTCAATTTTCACCAGCTTTTATTTATATTCTGACACACCTAACGAGCCAAAAATTCATCATGTCACGTAATATTGATTTAGTCTCATGAATTTTGACGCGAATTCGAAATAATAACTCGCGCGTCTCAGTGTCCTCTGATTTTAATTGTTTCAAAAGACAAATCAAGTGTGATCAAGCAAATCATTCGGGCGAAGAGAGATTTTCTAATTTCGTTGCAATTAAAGTGACTGTGAAAAAATTCCTCGCTGAGAATCCCCCACTCGTAGTCAAAATCTTTTATCATCGGATTCCCGAGTGTGTCCGTCCAATATTAACAGTGAGGGTTGGTCAAACTATATGCCTTGTCTTTGATCTAAAAAAAATACATATCATCAAAACCAAGAGATTTATCGGAATCGTTAAGACCCGATATAGCCGTCCGAGACGACGAGAGAGTTGATTATCCCGAATAAATCTTCGGAGAGCAACCATATATACATTAGACGTATCAAATTTCACCCGTCCGTGAAAAATGATTTGGGTATCGATTGAGAAAACGCTGCGAAATCCCATTGAGACGAACGACAGTGACCCATTAAAGAAGGGGGACACGCGCGAGGTGTTAATCGCGCACGAGCCGAATCTTTTGGCACCGGGCTCGAACTGCCTCCGTTTCGCGTGGATCACGACTCGGGGAATTCGCGTGAGCGAGCCCGATTTTCATGACCATTCAACTTGACGGATTCGCGTGTGTGCATCGCTGCTCCGAGTATATATGTACACATACCTATCTACCTATATACATATATACTGGCTGGCTCTCACGCGCCAGTGAATTTTAAAAATAAAACGCGCCTTGGCAATTTGGAGTTCGCGCCTTGCTCGCCGATTTTTCCCGCTGATTCATGACGATAGCAGTGTTTGTCCTTGGCGTGGCTTAGAACGAACGATTGATAGGTTCATCCACTGGTATTGTTTCGCGGAGTCAGTTGGGCTAATTAGTTGTGAGAAGGATGAACCATTTTAACATGCTTTTACGATGTTATTTCAATCATATTCAACGAATTTGCTTTAGATTATCAAATAAATTATAAAGTTATACTGTTGTTTTTTTGAATTTCATCATAAATTATTCCGGTTATTTGTGTTATTTAATGAGAATTGATCACCCAATTTGTCCCTCGACCAAAAGAAACAGTGCAGTTGTAGGCGATAATTATCTCTTATGGTTAACCACACGACTAAAATTTACAGCATATTGGTTTCGATTTTTCAAGATATTTTCTTTTCAACACATACATGGTAAACATAGAAATAGCCCTGATACGAGTGTCGTATATAGGTACTAGCTTGCGTTAGGTACAAAATATTTCCTAGTAGTATCAATTCAAAGTAACTTATTAAATGAACCGATAGAAATTTGATTCTATAAATAACTGTGATAAATTTATCGAAAGAAATTCGCGTCAGTTGAAATATTAAAATATTGATTTTCATTAACGAGTCTTCTACGAAAACAATGGCACTGTTCTACAAGAGACCCAAGCTTCTGGTACCAGGAAAGAATGGCGCGTTAAAACAGTAACATCCAAAGTTTGGTGGTGCCAACCAGGACGTAACATAGTCACGAGTCACGAGCGCGTCCAAACAAACCAAGCGTCTCGGCGCCCAAAAATCTTTTCCCTCGACCAAATTCTAGATCTCATTTCTATATATGTGCGCAAGAGTTATTCTTACTCTGGGGTTGAAAATTTAGACTAATTTGTCATATAGGTGTGCTTGAAATTACAAACTCTGCTCCATTTGTGCCGTTTTCAATCGAAAGCAGTCTGAGCGCAAATTAAAAATTCGAATCATCATTAGTCTTGAACCTTTTTACTGTGAAAATCAAAGCAATCGTACCAGACGGATTGGTGGGGCGGGGGTCCAATAGGGAAATCGGTCAAAGTCATTCGGATGCGCGAGCTTGCGACTGTCTCGCTGCTTTTCTTTCACGCCCACCTGTTTTTCCGGTTAAAAACAGCGCGACACGGGCCTGGGCAGATCTAAATATAGATCACGCGCGCGCGCGCCAATCCATCCGTCCAGTCTCTTTTTCTTGCGTCACGACGTTCCGCTCACTTTTCGCCGGGTCGAAGCAAAAAATAACGCGAAATCGGCCCTCCGTATTCTGAAGACGTGGGGACTTTTGCGGAATCAGAAGAATCCATAGTTTTCCAACACTCGAATTGCGCGTTGAGTTCCTCTGAAATGATCGAGATTATAAGTGAAATTTTAATGAATATTAGAATGGCAAATCATTCGCCGAATGAAGATACATTTACGAATCACTAAGTAAACTCATTGGGATTGGGCGTTACTGGGAAGATTGGATTAACGAGTTAAAGGAACACGAATAAACGACGGAATCTGCACTGCTCGCGAGATTTAATCGAATGCGGTTTGTTATTTTCCCGGTGAAGCATCAATCTGACTGAGGTATCAAAAGAATTGGAAATCGTCCAGCTTTTACGTATATGCTTTCATTTCACGAAAGCTTTACGATCAAATATTACAAGTCCGGCTGCGAGATGAAAGTGCTGTAGTGTTCCGAGCCTATCCGAGCATATCGAGTGTAGTCTGGTGCTATTTCGCAACAATGGACGAATAGGATCGAGCCATCGAGTTTTAAAAAATAGTTCTTTGACAGCAGTTCATTCTCGCGTGTCCGACTAACTTAACGTCCCACACGTCCAAGCAAGAATAACGACTATAAATCCACTGGGACATTCATGCTTTCTCCGCAGCGCTGCACTAATAGGCAGACCAACAACACGTGCGCCGCGTCTCCGTCCGAAGAGATACGTCGGGTCCAAAAATTATGCAAGCCGTATTTTAGAAATCGAAATTACTGGTGACGGTCCAAGTTTTGCCGCGGATCCATATAACTCGAACTTCCGTTGGAGCCAGAGTAATTAAGTTCGCAAGATCTGAGTGACGCGCGCGCGCGCGCGTGTGTGTGTGTGTGTATGTGTGTGTCGCGCTAACTTTTTACAATGCGATCGAGCGACTGGATGCGCTGCTGAATGGATCGCTTAAAATAGATTGTTTTCGTCGGGCCTCGGCGCACGTCATTACACCGCGAAGAAGTGAGGAGCAGCTAAAAGCCGTTGGTGCGAGGAGAGCGAACAGTGCAAAATAGATTCTACTTTATCCGGGAAATGACTCAAAATTCTTCTATAGTTAAAGGTTATATTAGGCCACGGGTATTGAAAGACGCGCAAAAAAAGCCCCTTTTGAAGTTCGCCAATTCTTGCTTTCACGCGTGCAGTCAATATCACGCACTGCTTCTACTTTTTCTGATTTTTTTTTACGAACAGTGAATACTGGTTTCTTCCGGGAGTAGAAGAATTTCTAATGTCAGTAGTCTTTACGATGTGAATGAGATATTCATTAGACACATGGATGTAAAAGAATCTTTCCCTGCAAAACGCGTATAACGTAATCTCGGCTGAACTCCATCGAGTACAGTAATAGGGGAATCCCATGGCTGGTGCGAGTAGTCAAACCAGGGTTCGGTCAGACAAGTCACGAGTCCAATCCTTCTAAAATCGACATTCCAATGATGATGATCGCTTCAAGCTGAATGAGAGGACTAATTCTTCAATTATTATGTAGCGAACGAACGTAGTAGCAGTTCAGTAGAGCGGCAAAATGGACGCACGATTCAGAAGCAATCTCGAAATGATCGGGCGTAACGAACCCATCACAAAAAAGGCAAAGTTCTGGCAGAGCTACGTACGTGCTTTAAAAGGTAATTTTGCAAAATCTTGACGAATACTGCCGAGGATCGCAATGATAGAAAATCTCCGCAACGTATACTCTTTATTCAATTTATGTTGCACGTGTGATAATGAAAAATGCCGCATTGTTTTGAATTCGTCGAGGTAGTATATGTGCTAGATACATGAAAATCTTCAATTGGGCTGTTGATTCTTTGTGACCAGGTACTGACGACATGAGAGCACCCGAGCACACACACAGACCTCGTGGCATTTTCCGCTCTGATTACCCAGAGCTACATTCCTCGTGGAATCCTTTTGGAAAATCCATCTATGATGACCCAATCCATGCTGCTGACCGCATCAACACACCAGGATACAGGTAATTACTGCAATAATTATTCCTCTACAGAATGCCAAACTTTATTACTATCTGACCGAGTTTGGTGAATAAATAACAAATAATATATTGTGTATATTAATGAGATATCAGATTGAAAATACTAAACAAAATAGCACGGACTTGTTACTGCAGGGTTGATTCGATTATAATGCAAATTTTGAATGAGCGTTTAACAAGTTTTTCCATCCTTGTTTCATTAACACCACAATTTTTGCAACAAATTGTCTTCCGTCATTTGAATTTGTACATAAGCAAGATCCCAAAAATAATTGGATAAATTAAAATTTGCAGTGATAGATAGAGTAGATGTTTTAGTGTTATTCTTAATAAAATTGTAATTTCTCGGTCTAATACTCATTATGCTTCAAAATAAACAAAACAATCGCTACAAGAATGGACTGGTTTGTTTCAGGTACTTGCCAGTACATCGCGAAATCTACGGATACTCGCCAAGGCAGCTGTACCCGCACCAATACAAACCCGTCGAGCGCTTCGTCTCCGGTACGTACCACTAAAGCACCTCCCGACGACATAACAAACGAATATATATATATATATATATATATATATCTGTTATCTTTATTTTTTAATATACACTATCGGAGAGTGCGAAAGCGAACGTTAAGCTCGGATATCGTAATATGAGCTTATACATATTTCGAGAATACCGCGAACGACAAAGCGCCAAAACGACAAATGTTATAGACAACTTCACCGTTATAGAATTAATATAAATTAATAGTAATACTATTGCTATTGTTTATTATTATTACCATTATTATTATATTATTATTATTATTATTATTATTATTATTATTATTATATAATAATATTATTGCTATTATTTTATTATTATTATTATTATTATTATTATTATTATTATTATTATTATTATTATTATTATTATTATTATTATATTATATTACATAATGAATTTTATCACAACAATACGTCAGAAAAAGTAAAATTTAAAGAGCGAAGTTTAGTGAAGGAAAAACGAAATCAGGTCGGGAACGGGAAGGAACATACACACATATATTCTACGTTCATAGCATCGTGTGAGTGTCTGTGTGTTTATTTTCTTTGCGATAAAATGGAAGGTTTGTAACATCCCGCATGAGAGAATGTCACCACCACCAAACGATCCCGCTCACCATCGAACTACAATAATGTTTCGTTTATTTGTTAAGTTTTCATCTATGTAACCTCGATAGACGCTTTCAGCTTTTGATTATTAGGATGAAAAAATTACAAAAAAAATAAATGCTTCTTATTCATACTCATAAGTTTATATTTAAGGTACTCGATTTTAAATTAATCCTAAGATACTGTTATTTTTGTATAGACAAAAAAAAATACAAAACGAAGATAATAATCAAAAGTTGAAGACGCTAGTCTTGTTGGTAACAATACCAAATACATCTTGAATATTTATTAGATCAAACAAAGAATTAAGGTAACCATTGGTCGAGTAAGTAGTGCGATCGATTAAAGCCGTTGTGACCCCGTGAACATCGACAGAAAGGATGTTTAAAAATTAAACTAGGCAGATGAATTATAAATAATTTTATTCAAAATTGTTTCATTAGGCTTCTTAAATTCATCAATGAATATGCCTGGTTCATTTTCAAACATTGTCTGGTTCACGTATTTTCTGTTATTAGAAATGATTAGTGGTTGTCACTAAATTTCATCTAGTCACAAATTAAAAAAAATGTTCGATTTGATTTTTTTTAAATAATTCATGGTGACAATCGAATGATTTTTAATGGAGAAAATACATTATTTCATGCAACATGCAATGAAAATCACTTTGTGCACATCACGTTGACCTGTGTAAAATGTCACTAATTACGAATTTGTAATTTGTTTCCCAGTTTCATGTAAAAGTCGTCCTTGTCTTAACTGTTATTGACTGTTATATTTACCTATTTATGATACAATTATATATCTATTTAAGCATGAAAAAAAAAATCACTTGATTGCACATTGCTTACGCGTGTGTCATTCATTTTGAGATATCAACATTACATCAGTTCTAATATTGTGGCAACAATTTTAATTTGTGGCATCATGTACCATGTGTCATATTCTAATAATGTAGGAGGAAAATCCGCCGACGAGGAAATTATTTAATATCAGAACAAAAAATAAAGTGAGCTAAAAAACTTACAATAAACATTTTTTCATTTATTTTTGTGAATTATTACCATCTACTGTTTAGAACATAAGGTATGAGAGGATTCGTCGCCTTGCCTTCATCGCGAGAATCAAGATATCAGAGTAATTAAATTTGAGTAAAGATTTTTTTCAATAAGAAAAACGTACCCATCAACAAGTTTCTGAAAATGATTTCAGCATAGTTCTGATAAATTAAAATTTTGTGGCAAATGTTGAACTCTTAATTTTTATTTTCGTAACAAGCATACCATGGCAGCTCTCGACTTCAGAATCAGTAAATATATTCAAAATTCATTTGATATATAAATGTAGAAACCATAACCATGAAATGAAAAGAATAAGATCCAAGAAGAAGACATACCTCAACGTCGACAAAATTGAACAAAGCAGGAGTGTCATCAAATGGTCGGCATCGATCTCATTTGTTTTCCATCACTGATTAATACTGGCAGTTTCATCGTCCATTTGTGATACCATCGCCGTTCTTCGCTTTCATTCCTCGAAAGAATCGCCGTCGCTATTATTCATTCTTCATCGTCGTTATCAATAGCTAAATCATCCGAGAAGCCTTCGTCATTTTCTCACACAAAAATCGCCCGATGATCAACGTCTTCATACGCCAAAGATTAATCTCTCTGTCTCTCAGGAGGTTACTCCGCTATACGAACTATCCAATAATCCCCCTCAAGATCTAGAGGCAAACTACTTTTTGGAAACCGTTTGTTTGTTTCTTTTCTCGAAAATCAGTTCCAATGGAAACGAAAAGAAACAATTCGAGAAGCTTCGCTTTTTCGCTCGATCTACTCGTGCCCCTTTCTGACAGCATGCGCCCATTGTGGTGTACTTTGATTTTTGTATTTGCAGGCACCCTACCCTCCGAATGGACCCTAATCAAACGCCTCGCTAACCTGAGTGACCTCAGAAGGCAGCAGATCACGCGCAAGTGGGTCCGCAAAGAGAGGATCGTGGTCGGTCCGACAGTAGTGCGCTGTCGTATCATTCACAATCAGGCTAACCGCTATTAATACGCTGCCCCACAGCCCAACTCCTATATGTCCTAACGCACACGACTCCTTTAAAAGCAAATTATTTTTTTCCACCTTTTTTATGAACAAGTGTACCATCCGATAATACATCGAGAGATTTTTCCCATGAAACGCATGATTCAGTGGCTACCCGTAAATTTTACCGCGTTTCCCAGTCTAAATTCTACCGGGAACTTCTCTCGATGTTGATTCTTGACAAATGTTCATATTAATGATAAATTTTAAACAGGCTTCTTTTTTAATTCAGAGGCATTTTCAATGGAGAATCCTTGTGAGCAGCGTTTCTGTATCATGTTATATATATATATCAATTCTACTGTTTATTATACTGCACTAACGACACAAGTTGTACAGCACAACGACTGGGGTGCTGTATGGGAACGAGTCGTAAATAACAAAGTTTGTAATAGATCACTTTGTCATATACTTATATGAACAAATATATACAAATAATAAATAAATAACTGTTTTATAATACTTGCCTTATAATTTCCTCATAATGCACTAACATTTCCAAAATCAAAAGCGCTAACGCAATATTACCATCGAACAAAGCAGTCGGAGTCGGTTGTACGTTTCAGTAGTCTTCATGTGTCATTCTATACAATGTACTTCAAGAGGCTCTTTGAAAATAACTGAGCCTTGCCGTATTGTTAATGTTAGTGGCTTAAGATAGAATCGAGTCGAGTCTTCTATTGGTAATTTCAAGCACTCAAGTTCGTTCGCTTGATTGAAAAATCATCTCTGAAGAAATATAGCCAAAGAGGAAAGGTGAATCGATAGCAGAATCTACGTAGTTATGACAATGAATGGTTTTCCCTCAATATTGTCACGCCTAGAGTATGCTCTGTGAAATTTTGTTACCCATACCTTTTTAGATTCTTGTGCAGTTTATTAATGACTACTTGAACTATTTTTTTTATAACACTGTTCAATTATCAGAGTGACACATGTTAGTGAATGAGCGAATTATTAAAACAATTAGTGAGACATGATATTATAATAGAACATTGCCACCAGACTTGAAAAAGTTAGAAATGTTTGACTTTGTAAATGATGTCCTTGTAAGATTTATATACACTCGTGCTTTCGGTTTTTTTATGAAGGTACCGTCGGATCCTCAGGCGGTGTTTCTTTTCACACGAGGAAGTTTTCAATGTAAGAACTACTTGAAATTCGAAATGGAATTGCCAAACGGTACTAGAAACGCCATGAAATTATCTCATAAAATGTTGAATACTTTCATCTGAAAGACTGACTGAAAATGAGGGCCTGAATAATGATATTGGATTTGGAAGTAATTGCTTATGAGAAAATTCGTCCACGAATTGTTAAAAAAAAGTGAAGTGGCGGATAAGTAATGAGCAATGGAAATATGTCTCAGATGTTTGCGGATCTAAGAGAAAATGTACAACTAGTCAAAATTTCCAATTTTTTAAATCGAGAGAATATTTGTGAAATATAAAGTAAAATCTATGTTTTTCAATTAGTTTCATCATTTCGACTTTCATAACAAACATCATCATAATTTGAATTTTTGTATCGAGCAATAACCGAACTCATATTTTTTCCATGGCCATTGTAGAATTCTTTGAAATTCGCAAAAGCTGTAACTTCAATTCATACTAACGACGATGCGGGAAAAATCGAAAGTTCTCAATTGATTTATTTTTATTTTTCAAATTTTTCGCTTCCAATTTAGGCTTGATGATTTTGTCAATTTTTTGCAAAAAGCACGAGCAAAAAAGCATTTTACTAACAGAAATTTCAGCCAACTTTGGAAGTCAGACGTTGAATTGCGTCAAAAGGCAATATTTCAATAATCTTTGGGAAGTTGATCTTTGAAAATTTCTGTCTTTTTCAGGAGATGGCATGTTTGTATTTTTATTTCCATTCCAACCCTCTTATTTACAGTTTATCCGAGATAATATATATTATCATCAAAGTATAAACCGAAAAAAGTGCAGAGTTAATGATTTCTTAATTTGTCCTTTGAATATACATATACTGTAAGTTCAACTGAAAGAGCCACCACAAAATTGAAGAGTTCTATTTTAAAATTAGTTTCTACGAAAAAAAACTTTATCAAACTAATTCCTTGTCTTTTGAAATTATTTGTAACCTTCTTGATGTGACTGATATAAGTGGTTTTGGTCGTCTTTGGCTCAGCCAAATTTATGTTAATTTGAATTAGAAATCGCAAACAATGGAAGAACCTTAGAGCAGCACCCAAAGTTTTAAGTCTTGTCATAATATTTAATCAGAGCCACTGAGACTGACAGAGTAAAAATTCATTGAGCTAATAATTTTTACTTGAACTCAGACTTGATACACAATTTTTTGATTATGAGGTTAGTATATGCGCTTTTTACAAATTTTTTGGTGTTTTTGTGCATTGCCTTCTATTTCTAAACGCTCAGTTTTTTACATAGAATTATTGGTGTGACGTGAAAGAATTTGAAAAGGGAACAAATATTTATGTAAGCTATATTATAAGTTCAGAATAGTTCCCCTGTATTCTTTCAATCCATGGCTTACATTCTTCAAGTTTTGCGCATAGTAGAAGTTTTTATTTCACAAAAATACTCATTATGCCATAGAAGTGACATTAGTCATATAAGAGGAATGTTAGAATAATAAACTGAAATTTTCGCATTATTAACATCATCTTCTTTAACTTAAAATCTTCTGAATCTGTTATCCTGAGTTTCTATTATTATTAATTTTTCCAAAGCATGAGTGATCTCACATTTTTGTTTCATGTGAATAACAAATCGTCAAGCCTGAATAGTTTTCTACCATATTTACTAGTTTTCTACCATATTTTTTCTCAAGAAAAAAACATGATTATCCCAAGTTTTTTTAGTTTAATTAAAATATAAATGGAAATGTTTGACTATGTTTGTACGATATATGTAAGCACTCATAAACATTACACTCTATGAATGAGACAACTTTATATGTCGCTTTATACTTAGTTTTGAAAATTGTCTACTAAAAGACAAAAAATTTACTTTAATTTCGTTTAGCAAATAAGTCGAACTCATTTACCACTTCCGTGGCACGCTCACTAATACATCGAAGAAAACTCGCGAAAAAGCGATTAGTGACAGACTTAATATACATTTTTCACGGCCAAAGCGTAAATTCAATGATCTACGTTAGATCGACAGGAGAATTGAAATGAGCCTTTTGTAACAGAATGGAATTCCGATTGAAATATTTCCAGCTTACACGAGTTACTTTTTCTTTTGAACATTGTATCCGAACTTCGGAGCATGATAAAGTGATCTTGACATCCATTGTTTCACTTTCGTTCTCATTGATTTCATGAACTGCAAAACTGTACTGCTCATATTTGAGTGGAAAATAAATAATGATCTATTATCATCTTAGCAAAGCCATTCGACGCAGACAAGGCGTGGAACGACCATCTCAACCGTCTAGCTGATATCGACAAACTGTACCCAACCAGAGAGCCACTGCTAGCCCGTCACACTAGCCCATTACTCACGAAGCCACTGTTCGACATTCACGGTAGAGAATTATCAAAATTTATTAGTGAACCTTTTTGACACAAAAAGATGCTATTTCTCCCTTTAATATCATTTTAAATATTTTCTATATTGTATATATCAGAAATTTGAGAAACAATATTATTATTTCGAAATTAGGACAAGAAGTTTATTCTATCGGCCGGAAATCTCAATATTGAATTAATTGATTTATATCAATTACAATTTTGATTAATCACGATTTTATGTCGAATTGAAAAAAATAATTGTTTCCAACAAAATCATATGAACATCGTTACGCTACACAATGATAGCCCTCAAATTGGGGAGCAAAGCAGAGAGATTAGACTTTTACCTATTTTTTGCCAGAGAACGTATGAACTATACAATTTGATATCAAAGCTCAAACAATTTGGTTATTATTACGTCCTCGTTATAATGTTATTAAAAATGCTCAAATTCACGCGAACAACATTTTTTTCCCAATCTTACAACATTTCGAATTATTCTTTTGACTGAAAAAATGTATTGCGATGTGGAAGGGCACAAGCAGATTAAGCTTGTGTTGGTACCGAGAAATCTAATGAACAAAGAAAACAAATGATCCAAGTTGATGCATCAGATATTTGCATTTTAACTACAAAAAAATACGGTATCGATGAGAATGACTAAGACAAATTGTGCGCTTGCCTGGCCCGACCCCGACACCGTCTACTTGTCGCGAACGAGCCCGCGAGACGAAATATACCGAGGCGCGGTGGAGTAATTGAAGCGCGTGTTGACAGGCAACGTATTGGACGACATCCTGCCACGATTCCCGCAGTCGCTGCTGAAGGGCAGTGCCCGGCCGCTTTTCGACATGCTCGAGCCGTCGCCGAACGCGCCGGTCAGCGCCTTCTCCAGGGACCCCTGGTGGTACCCGAGCTTCGCGCCCTACATACCCAAGTACGCACAGCACAGCACGCCGTTCTACCTGAGGGACAGCTACCTCAGCCCCGTCAAGCGCAACTACCTCTGGAGCAGGCACCCACTCAGGCCTTTCGGTACGTATACACGCCACCGTCCCCACTCTCGATCGATCGTGTTGATACATCTCGTTTCGCCTCGATTCGAGTGTACACCCAAAGATCGACGTTACTCGTTCCTCGGGATTTATTTATTTATCGAGTCAATACGAAGTGTAGACATTGAACAGATTTCGAACAGCTTTTCTCAATTATGAATAATATATATGTGGCTTCTCTATCGTAATCGCGAGGGGATCGAGTTGCTCGTTTTCACGATCAACGTCAAATTTTTCCCGAGTTCAAGAGGAGGGACTGTTTTTATCGCTTTGAACTCCATTCTTTATTAAAAAATCACGGGAGAGACGATCTTCGAGGGGCGATCTAGCGGAATATGAAGAACAAGGAATTGTAAACGCCATATCTTGAATATTACGTAGAGTTTCGCCAGCACAGCTTACTGGCACAGCTTATCTGGTTAATTTTATTGCACAGGAAAACAAAAAATAAACATTACAATTGGTGTACAAAACTATCGACGGTAAGCACAATCATTTCACGCCCAGGTATTTAAATTTCCGACAATTCACATTACGATGTTAGAGGTTGTAGAATTTAAACAATTGGTGTTTCGTCGATAGTTTTATATTTGTGCGCAATAAATTAAGATAGGGAGTTCACAATTTTTGCTTCTGCATGTTCCGCTGGACGGACCCTCGAGGATCATCTCTCTCGTGTTTTCATCAGAATAATATTGACGAATAATCAGTGTATTTTCGAGAAACCCAACTGTGCGCGTTCATACATCTCAGACGTGATCTACTTAACATAATTGGATTGTCCCGGTGCGCTAGTGGGAAACCGATCGATCGATTTACGCGAATGCTCGTGTATAAACCTACGTTGATAAACATTCACATGCACACTAGAGCTGACGCCAATCGACCCTAGTGTTGTCAGTTATAAGAACACTGTTGTTCTCTTTCATTCCCACTTGCCTATTCGTATTTTCCTATGCAACTTAGAACGCTCTCGATCAGTTGGGTTATTTTTTTGTACGCGAAGAAAGAAAAGCATTTCAGGAAGTTGCAACTACATATACTATATTCCATTTACATATTGACAAACTAATCGTTGCACATATGTTAAAAAAATAATGTTCCTCATAAATTATTATCTATTCTTAAAAATCATTCTGTAAATATATCAAATCGAGGGAACACCATCGTACTTATACTCTCTGAATTTCTCTTATTAACATTCTGATCTGAATTAACGTTCGAGTTCTAGCACTTGTACATATATCACAGTAAGTCGAACGAGAAATGAAGAGAGTACTCTAATATAGCTTTATGTATTGTATCGTGATCAATATTCACTCCTATCATGTATAAATCATCGATCGTCCTTTCTTTCCAGAAAATAAGGAGCTTTTCTAAAACTTGGCAAAGTTTGTTTTTCGTAAAAAAAAAATAAGGGGCACTTTTACGTGAGCATTTTTAGGACTATTTTTGGTGCAAAGAGAGGCTCGAAAAGCGCATAAATATTTGCCTACAATTGTCTGTCGCTGGCTTACAAAAAGAGCAATAAGCATGATTTATATTTTTATATACTGTAGGTGCAGTTTTTTTTGTGGATTTGGATTTTTTTCATTGAGAAATTTCAGCTTTTTTATCATTCTAGATGTTTTATAGGTATATAGTTTTTCCCATCAATAGTTGTTTTCGTTAGATTTTTTCGCCTCTCGCACGACAATTTTTAGACAGTCCATAATTTCATTTTTCACCAGTAGTAAAAAAAAAAAGAAAAAAAGAAACAGATCAATGAGTGATGATAGCGTGACTGATATATGTAGGGAGCGATGAATCACAATTAGTGAGAGCGTGTTTCCATTGCTTTTCGCTGTACATATTCTATAAAAGTGTATCAAAACTCGCCGAGCTACATCATGGAAAGGGAATAGCTAATCGAAGTGAGATAAATAAATTCTAGTAATTTACAATAACACATCTAAAGTAGTATAATCTTATAATATCTTCTGGAGGTGAGATATGGTAGAGGTGTGACTCAAACAGCAACACTTTTACAAGAACGTTGTTATTAGACATATATATGTATTTCAGCTGAAAGTTTGTAACATCAGGAATCTCACTTTGATAATAACTTCATGGTGGTGAATGACATTTGAAAGATCTGTCACATTTTTCAGGAACGGAATTTCACTATTATTCGCAGCCCGTTCCCGTATATCACTTTACCAACCCATGGTATAACGCGGGTACCCAAGGTCGCCATACCCATCGTCAGAACTGAAGTGAGCGGAGATCATCAGTCCATCATTTGCATTTGTTTCGAATTTTGTTTCGATCCCCTTGTCACCCCTCACAGTCCCCTATTTATTCTCACAAGCAAACTTTTATATATCTCAACGCTAACTTGAGATCTATGTGTCAGCCCTTGTGTTTAACTATGAACCGAACAATAGCTATATATACCTACAGATGAAAACTGATTTGCCCATGGACAGTTCATCATTTTTCTTTTTTTGTATTTCTAGTACCCATTGATTATACCCTGTATGACGTAGTTAAATCACACCAGATAAGAAAGCAAGTAAAAGGCAGGTATCCGAGAATTGATGGTTTTGATTTTGGGTTTTTATTTCAAAATGTGATCAAATTAAGAAAATATATATATGTTCTCCTTTTATCAATGAATTTGAATGTTTTCTCATGATTATATACAGTAATGTAGTTTTTATTATGTCAACTAGTGAAATGTTAGATTTGTGTCAACTTCAAGTAGCTTACTTACGGCCATAACTATAGTTCATTCTGTTCCATACTCAAATAAAATGTCTTCACCGAAAAGATTTCATCAATTTCAGATTTCATGAATAGCCTTAGATAGTATTTAATAGTGTTAGATGGGTACTATATTTTTGTACATACAATAATTTGAAGTTATTCAGGACTTTTTTCAGAGCTGTCCAGATTCATCTTTCCACATTTTTTGCAACGGAAGTGATTGATTCTCTTTTCCACACTGCAATTTTACATTACCAGTCGAATACAAACTCCAAAAGTGCCATGGAATGGTACCTCTCATAACTAAAAAATAACTCATTAGTCCATAAGTGTGACCTTTGATTTTTTCTATCCAATGAACACCTTTATTTTGAAACATATTGAGCACTCAATAAGATTTTTGATGGACGTTTGTGATTGGGTGAAACGAATTTTATTTATAGAATAGAAAATTTAAACATTTGTCTTTGCTTGTGTATTGGCGTTTCGTCTGCTATCTTTAGCGGATACGTAACTAACAGAACACCAAAGTTTTACTTTTGCCCCAATAGACATTAACGATCTAATTTAGTTTGCTCATTTCTAAATTTCCAATTATTTCTTCAGAAAAATATTTTGATAATTATTCTTTGTATTCCTGAAATATCGATGGGATTACCGTTGAATCAATCACCCGTTGAAATGAGCAAACGAATATACAAAGAAAAAATATAGGCATAAACAAATTAAATAAATAAACCAGAAATATGGATCATCGAACCAAATTTTCCAATGACAAAATACAAACTAAACCAGGACTAAGAAGTTTATGAGAAGATTTTAAAAAACGCCAGTTTAGTCTCCACTGTTCCCGTATTATAATGATCAATTTTCGTTAAAATTTTTGTTCTCTTTTTCAGCTCATGTCTACTAAGGATACTGCGTCGCTCTGCATTGGAACACGTGAACACAAAACACACAAACGATTGACAAGTATCATCATTTGAAAAAAAAAAATACGAAACTTACAAAATAACTTTGCAAGACAACTAAAGTTGTATTTAAAAAGGAATCAACCGAAACGATATAAAAAAGACAACGCATATATACTTCTTTCCTCACGGTACAGTTTCGCCCACAGAGTCTTATTTATTAACATTTATCGTCATGTATATACTGTGCGCACATCATTGCTATTTGAAAATAAAACCAGATGAAAAAATTTCATAAAACGATATTTTTTAAAGAATCTACAATACCTTGTCTCTCGTATCCTTTATCCATTCCATCAACTAGTTCAACCACATACACTTCTCTCTAAATGCAATAGAATAAGTACAGTAGAAAATACTTTTTCTGTCAACATTATATATTATGTAACTATAAATAATAATGATTAAAATAATCATTGATGCTGATTTTCGATGATTCGACTTAAAATATTCGAAGGATGATAAAAATAGACAAGTTTGTACAATAGTATGCACGTTTATTAAATTTTTATTTCAAAGAATTATATCTCCAGAATGGTCACTGTCCATTTCACATGATGCGGCTGCTGAGATTCAGACATAGCATAAGCCCATTTTTCGTAATAATCTTTTCAACTTTCCGTTTTATTATGATTAATACTACACAAAACAAAGAACTCTTTTCGAACATCTACGGTATTATATCAGTTTCTTATACACACAATTACCGCGACTCATTTTTTCGCTTTTATGTAAGCTTCTGGATTCTAAGAATATCGAGGTTGAAAGGTATTTAGTCTCGGTCGAATCACAGTAAGCGCATCATTTACAAATATAACTTTGCATTGTTTACCCACACGGTAAATTTCTCAATATCATCATTATTAGTTATCATTAGTATTAATAGTATTATTTTATTTCTCGACATAAATTGTTTCAATTTCGATCAATTCACAAGAATGAGTTTATTAACTCCTTTTCATACATGACACCTCTCTCATTCTCATTAGTCGTTCGTCAATTTGCTTCAGTAATTTTAGTTTTTATATTTATTACTTTAGCTTTAATATTTATTTCATGACAGAAACACAAACGTACAACTAATTTTAGAAAAATAATTCTTAGGATCCATCTTTCTTTTACTACTCAATTGTTGAACAATGAGGATCACCAATAAAGAATAATTTATCTTACATTCATGTCACACGATTATAATGGTGATCAAAACTAATTTTGGAAAATGATTATCAAGTGAATTTTGATCAAAGACCAAGTTGGGTTCTGTACACCAATATATTCTTTGTTACTCTATTTTTTGATAAATGTTCTAACAGAGTTTCTTCAATTTCGGCACATATAAGATATTAAGGAAGAGTTGGAAAACTAATTCAGAATAAGAACTTGTTAAAATAATCGTTTGAAAGCTGTTCATTTATAATGAATCCAAATTAATTTTTCAATCTGTAGAAGATCACTGATATAACATTGGAATTAAAATTGTCACGTTATTAAAATTTATCAAATCTTGAGGAAAATCATTTCTTATTAATATATTTATATATATGTACATATATGTTTCAGTGTGCACATAATTTCATTCAGACAAAATGCATTGGAAATCGAACTTTTTCTCGTCAATAAAATATATTTTCATAAGGACAAAATGAAAAAAAAAAAAAATATTATGATCGGACATTTTCAAGAAAATTATTTGGATTTATCATTTTATGAAGATTGAAGTGAATAGCATATAATGATATGGACTATTTGGCCAACTCTAGACAGTTAGTGTCATACATCGTCTGCTCTTAAAAAATACTGATTTACTATGACCTTCACCTTTTGTGTTTCATTCAAAGATTTTTTCTTCTCACTTTTCAAACTGAAATCAAAGTTCACAAAGTATCAAGAAGTAAGGCATTCAGTGAATGCTGAGCTTAAAAGTAAAAAAATTAGTCTTTTTGAAGAATAGTAATATATAGCATGCTAAATACATAGCATGCATTTACCATTATATAGTTTTCACAGCAAATGAACAGTGATTTCAAAATATTGTAATTCTTCAGAAGAGGACTACATTACTTAAAAGAAAGTGGAGTAATAATCGAATATTCGTAAAAAGAATACAGAAAACATACTTCCAACGTCTGTGAAAAATGTATATATATTCTACACAAACGTTTACGTATGTACGTTCAAAGAATGAATGAGCAAAAAGTATTTAGAATGTAAATTTAAATACTAGTAGTTTAGTATGAAGGAAGACTCCTGCCATTGGAGTAAAGTGTTTCTGGAACTGCAGAAACATATGAAAATCAAAATGAACACAATTAAATTGATTAATTATATTTACGTTGTTTTTTTGCCGACGTTCTCCGACAATAATAAATTTTTCTGTAATATAAAGTAAGCTATTTTTCAAACCGTTGTTTAGTATGAGAAGGTTCAATAATAAGAACATTTACACTTTTCTCCACATAAAATAATTTGTTCTTTCTAATAACTTTCTATATATTTTGAAAAACCATTATTAGTCTAATTTAATTAATCAACTTGATTGTTTTTACACGTATACGATATGAAAGCATACATAGGTACATAATTTACAAGGTGCAAATTCAGAAATCCATTTATATTGCGTATTGATTTGCGTGTTAAGAACGCAATAAATTAACGATAATAACTCTCAATTGAATTGCGAAGAAACTTGGTAGGTTTATTCACAACACAACTATGATTCTGTGCTTCACAAATAATGCTTGAACATCAATAAAGTGATATTGCAAGACACACTAAACGTACTAATTATCATTATTGTTCACACAATAGAGGAAGTGAAATGTACAATTGTAAATTTTTCAATCAAATTATGATTTTCAATGTAGTACTTTCATCAATAAAAGCATTAATTTAACGCACATACTAACTTATAAAGCTTTGTCATCTTTGAAAGAAGTATCAATATTCTTATTTTCTTTCTAACATTTTTGTTATTAAATAAAAATGTATTTCTATTTGATTTCGCTCTCTCATCATTACACGTTTTATTTCGAAGAAAAAACTATATTTCAAAATATTCCACTAAGGCGCAATCGTTCACTAGACTTCTGAAGTCTAAAATTAGCAGTACACTATTTTTTATGAAAATAATCAGCGCTATCGAATACTGAGTTGCCTCGCAATATTACCCACATGCAGGTAATAATCATATAAATTAATTAGAGTATGTGGTTTACATGCATGTGTGGTGTGTGTTTGTATGCGTGTGTACATATGTGTGTGGGTGTGTGTGTTAACAATATATATGTGTACACATGAAAGCGTATAAATTTATGGCTTTCTTTTCATCATCCATCAATATATTTAATTTACTTGTAATGCGAGACAATTAATGCTAAATACATTTACTTTAAAGATATGCAATAAATAATAGAACGAAAGATAATATTCTTTTTAGAAATGCTTCGAAGATTAATTTTTCAAATGGAAGTTCATTGACAAACAAATCAATGCGATTTCATGAAAACCATTTTTCATCTAATTAATTGTTTCCTTAACAATTAAAAAGATAAAATTACTACACGACTTCACTTCAATGAACAGAATATAATTTAGGGAGGGATAGATTCTTTATACTTTGGAGTTGATGAATCTGTATTTCGAGTTTGGTAGTGTGACGTCCTGTAACTGAAAAAAATTCATCATAAATATTTAATATATGTAAACTTACAGTAATTTAATATTTTGATAAATCTCCATGATAATTATGACTATTATTTTTGTATGTAACAATTAGCAATCAACATCAGAATTGGTAAAAATGGAAAGAAATAAAATAATCGAAAATAAAATAATGAGATCATAAGCTCCAACGCGAACCATGAAAACTCCAACGAGTAAAAAATGATAGATTGAGTTCGTAGTAAGGTAGAGAGTGTGTCCAACTCACGTGTCTCAGAACGCCAGGGTTTGTGGCTATGCAGGTTCAGCCGTGGGCGGTCATTTTTTCTTAGCAGGGTTTCTTTGAGGAGTTGATGGCCGGCTTCCCGCTTGTCCGGCGTTCATACCACCGTACTGATACTTAGCTTTCTTTTCAGATGGTTTCAATATCTGCAAATGAAAATATAGTATTAGTAAGATGACTACAAAAATTGTTGATTAGAATCGTATTGCAAATTAGTGATGTTTACGCAATAATTGCTATGAGGGTTCCAAATTCAGATCAGATATTGATTCATAGTTAAAATAAAACATATATATTTCACATTCTACCGTTATTTATACAGTTTTTCCTAAAATTTAATGACCATCCGAATTTATTCAGATAACCTCTAATGAAAGATGATTCGTGTTACCTCCACAAAGCAACTATGCAATCTGAGAAAACCGTATCTCCCACGTATTTTTTTACAAACTCTCTTGTATACTTGAGAATCGAATAAGCTCTCGGCGTTTTCATATTTTCCGCTCACGCTGTTAGCGCTTGGCTCATGTTACGTAAGCTACCTGTTACCAGCCGATCTAAATATAAATTACGAAAACAAATACAAACGTTATCTTACATCTGCGAAGATCGTAAAAATAGAGAGAGCTACTAATAACTGCTCTCTCGAACACGTTCTCGCAAAATATAAAATCCCATCGAGCGAACGTGCCTTTCGGAAATTGGTATTATTTTTGGTATGTCACGAAATATCGTGCTCTGCGGTATTAATAGAATCACCTGGAAGCTGCACATGAGGGTCTCGTCGACGCTCATCATACCACCCGCATTGTCGAACTCGCCGCAATAGTTGGGCGCGGAGAACAGGGTGACCAATTGGCGCTTGGCGAAGAACTCGTAGCCATCCTCTACAACCTGGTGCGCCCGGCAAATCAGGTCCATGTCATGCCGGTTCAGGAACTTTGACACCACGTCCGGGCCAAACGTGAAAGACACCCCTCGGTCGTTCTCTCCCCAACCCTGTCGCATATTTCGTCCAATGTTAATGATATGTCGAAGAAGTCGTTGAAATTGCAATAAACTAATACTTTTATTATTTTCAGAAAATTGTTCTATGATAAAAATAAAATCTAGTTTAACCAAATTAGATGACAAGAACTATATTAAGTATGCTAATAAAACCATATTTTCCTATACTACAGTGAGAGAATATATACTTCCTTGAATTCATTATTACTTGAAATCTACAATTAATGTAAATAATCCTATAGATTAAAAATCAATGAGAAGAAATGAAAGAAATGAGACATAAAGAAAGAAGCAATAGTTGAATGAGAATTAAATATTATTTGGAAGAATGTAGTTGCAATATTTTGTACTTTTAATATATCGAAACGTACCTGGACGTCTTTATCAGGATCTGACCATAACAAGTCACAGAGTAGACCCGTATCAGGTACATCAGTTGGGCGCATGATTCGTCTAATCTGTTCCATTCCCTGGTTGAAAGAAATTTAGACTGAATAAGTAATATTATTGAGATGTCAGTTTACTAATTGATCTTGTTCTGGTGAATTAATATTTCTCATCAGAAATGAAGTTGAAAACTTTAATAAGAATGTAAAAGAAAGCTCCCAAAAGTTACCTGGAGATCAGGACTAAGTCCACCATGACAACAAAATATCTTCTCGTCTATGATAGCAGCAATGGGCAAACAATTGAAACAATCTGTGAAGGTCTTCCACAGTTTGATGTTATACCTGCGTTTGCACTCATCATAAAAACCATATATCCTGTTTATGCTTGCACATTCGTGATTTCCTCTCAAGAGAAAGAAGTTTTCTGGATACTTGATCTTGTATGCCAAGAGCAAACATATGGTTTCCAATGACTGTTTGCCTCTGTCAACGTAATCACCAAGGAACAGATAATTTGCCTCGGGTGGGAAGCCTCCATACTCGAAGAGTCGCAACAGGTCTGTGTACTGTCCATGGATGTCTCCACAGATCTTCAGAGGTGCTTCGAGTTCTAGGAGTATTGGCTGTTGTAGGAATATTTCCCGCGATTTGAGACAGAGGCCTCGAACTTCAGCCTCTGTCATGATGACCGATTTGCCTGGTCGGCATCCCCGTACTGTTGGAAAGAAAGAAAATAATAGATTAACCAATCTGCTGAGATTTTGAGTCAAGATTTACATAGATACTTCTAGGGCCAAGTGTTACACAAATTTTTTACCTCAGAGAACAGGCATGGTTATTTTATTTTCCAAAGCTCTACTTGCTTAAAAGATCATATGCAGGCAAAACATTTTTATCTTATCTGTTTTTGCTTACTTATGACAATTGTAATACTGCACCAGAAATTATCATGATATGATACCTTCTTCTTGGTTAAATTTCTAAGATGAAATTTCCCTGATTTAATTAATTACAAATGAACTATAATACTAAGAATGCCTTTTCTCTATTTATTTTACCTGTGGAACAATGAAAGACAATAGCTCTCTACAGAATATGTCAAAGTTTAAAGGATTTCTTTAGGATTGAATGAACATTTTATGAAAGGAATATCAATCTCAATACTCAAGTCAACAATACATGATGTATTTGGAATTCCATATAGATGATCCTATAGCAATATGTATCAGTAAAATTATGAATACATTTATTGATTACTGTAATATACACAATTTGTTATCAATGGGTATCATCAGTTATTTATACTTTACTAGCAACCATAAAGGATTGCACTACACGCTTGAAGTGCTATGATGATGGCTATTGGAAAAATTAACACCACCAAGGCTAAACCAATATCAGACAAATATTTTTAAACAAAGAGAGGTGCACATGTCTTGATTTGCAACCTTAGCATACATCTAATTCTTGTGATTATTCCATGGTTTTTAGAAAATTATTGTAAGCTTGACATACATTATTCTAGGTAAATCATCAACTATATTTGTGAATGATTGATTAACATTGAATTAAGATTATTGGAGACTATTGTGTAAGCCAGATTTGGATGTTATTAAATTATTTTTTCAGTTCACCACATTTCATCTTCAATCATTAATTTGAAAGAATAATTGACAAAGATTTATTTTTAATTTGTCTGCTTATTTCAAGGACTTTGCAAATTTTTCGAGTATTTAACTTGAATATCGTGTTTATTGGAATGAAATTTCCAAACATGTACTCATAAGTTTAAATCATTTTATGGATGTCACTAAAGATGCAGATAAATACAAAATTTAAAGTGACGTTAGACATGAAGATGTGAATGACTGTCTCAGTGCTCAAGTAACAATCATTGTAGCTTACGCTGGAAGCTCCTTTAATTGGCAAATTAACCAATTGGAAACAAAGTCTCTGTGCATGCACAAGAATTAACAAAATGATGTATGAGGCAGTATGGGATGTATATAGCGCAACTAAGTGAAGGGCTACTGTGGAGACGGTTCTTCAATATTTTGCGTACCACTAAAGTCACCAGTAAAAATATCTTTAAGCTTGGCTTTCTTCTGAGTCTGAACCTGAACTGGCTGGTTTTGGTTTTCTTTCTGGGCCTGGTACACTATACAGCATTTACGTCCCGTGCAAGTGCCATGAGAAAAAGAACAGAACACAAAACATAGTTTTTTCCACAACACAAAAAACTAAATGTGATAATGGATCTAATACTCAATTATCTAAATTTCATTTAAAAAAAGGATGGATTCAGGGGGGTATTTTAGCCCTATCAGGATATGATTAATAAACGAAAACATCCTGTCCAGCCAAATTAAAAGAAAGTAACTCTAGAATGGTTTCATATCACACTCTCTTCACACACCAATGTGCACACTGCAATTGAATTCATATTGAAATGAATAAGATTCTCAACCACTAATTGATTTTTAAATGTTATCAAACTTCAAATGTTCTGTCCATGTGTCATGAGCTTTATTTGAACTCTTCACGTTCAAAATTTTTTTTCTAATAATGGTACAGATTGGCGTCTATGGACTTGAGTCGGTTGTACCCAAACAAATGTTGATAAAAACCCTATTGAGACGCATGAATCACCAAGTTTCTAATGAACGTACATATCTACAAATTTTAAGAGGTCGCATGGAGTTATTCTTAGAAAATTTCCAAAGAAATCATGAATTAGACTTACAGTAGTAATATTCAACACCCTCGAACCCGAGAAATTCAAGAACGGTATGATCTTAAAATGTTTCACTGACAAACCTAATTATGCGCAATTATAGAATCTCATAAATTGTACTCCCACACCTAATGACGAACGTGCGCACAACTGAGCCCGTCACTTTTGCACTTGTCACCTGTAAGTACAATATATCGACACACTAGCAGATTGCAGCTAGAACACGTATCATACGCTGCCGACCTTTTGAATTTCATCACACACGAGCGGAGAACTTGGATTATTAGCATTACCGCGCTCTGCTGCTCGCCCACAAACCGACTCGTATATTCGACAGCAGTGCAACATCTGAGCTGCACGATACTCCGCACGCACACACACATACACACACACACGCGCGCGCGCAACGGTAAGCTCTCTGGGAACTTGGTGCTGGAGAGCCTGCACACTCGACGCACACACATATTTTCGAAGGGCTGCGGGCGCAAGGGCATATCCATAAGGGAAGGTGCGGGGTGTACCTTCGAGGAGCCTCTGTATGAGGTTGTCGATATTCAGCTCGACGTCCGCCATGTTCTAGCTGCACGGGAGCGTGGCCGAGGCGAGGACGCAGCCGTCGACGAGCCCCAACTGCCCGTAGAACACTATCCTACACGGAGCACGGCTCGAGAGTCGAGACTGCTCGAGACTGCTCGAGACTAGCGCGATTAGCAGCTATGCGAGTGCTGCGTGCAGTGCTGCGCACGAGCAGCCGATGTTTGCCACTCGGCCGCAGTATATACATATATATATATATATATATATATATATATATGTATATAGCGTGGAGACCGTGGACTGTATAGACGCACAGGCGCATAGTACCTACACCTGGAGCTTTACACGACTGTGTCCCGCCCGCATTCAATGCGGAATGCTTCAACTGCGCGCGCTCTGCACATTCCCCGGGCGAGCGAGGTGCTATGCGCGCGCGCGTATATTGTCACTTATATACATCATCCCCGCACGCTGCTCCAGCATTTCTTTTGCCTTTTTCAATTCTGAGCTGATAAGGCTGTTTCTCTCGATTCGCCCGAGCTGCTGAATAAAATTGTACAGCTATAGTGTATTACTCGCCACCAATGAACTGTATATACGTTACGTTTGATCACTTCCAGACCAACACGACGTATATTATACTTATACATATTTATATAGAAGGAAAAGGGTGCAGTCGAATCGGAAAAGTATTTTTTCTCCAACAGGATGAAAATTCATCAGAGTAAAATGGGAAAATATTCTTATCGAAAATAGTTATTTTCGTTTCGCTTAATTGAAGCTTGTATTGTAAACCCCTGGATTTTAACGATTTGTGTGTACAAATTGATTTCTTTTCTTCTTATAGCTTTTACTACAGGTCGCGAGAGGTGCGATTGGATACGACAAAATTGGATTATATCTTTTTGCAAAAAACATCGTATTTTATTGAAGTTGCAGACAAGAATAAACTCGGAAAGTAATAATTTCTGGAAGAATGTTCAGTACGTAGTCTCATTTGGATATGAAAAAAATATCCTTAAATTTTTATAGACCAAAAGAAATGAATTCATCATTTATGAAGATGTTCAACAAGCATCTCAATATGATTTTAATATAGTTTTGATCTTATTATGACGTTGTAACTTATTGAATTAACTTAATATATTCCCGTAATCTTATCAAACTTGTTGATGGAGATTATGTGTGTCAAGAAACATCGGTTCTATTTCATGTTTCCCATACGTGTTTTTAAAGGCAATTTGAGAGAAATAGAATTAGAAGATTATATTAATATCATTAAAGTATGCATAAATACAATCGCGAATTCATTGCTGAAGAAAATTTCTTCAGAAAATGTTCTATTTCAAAACTTGAGTTTTGAAACATTTTTCACGAATTTGTGAAGAAATGGAGATTGGTAGGTGACGATTTCCCAATTAGATTACTTGTATCCTTCATTTTCATTTTATTAGTGAAATAATCATATTCTCAATAAATTATTGAGATCACAATTGAGAAAAATTTCAAGTTAATTTTTACAACTATGTATATTTATCAAACTACAGAGGAGGAAAAAATATACTTGAAAATATGCTTGCAAATATTGAACAATTGAGCGAAATTATTTTTTTTCTATTTTTACTGGAAACTGAATAACTTCATAATGTCATGGAAAGAAAAAAAAATGTCTCAGATTATACATTTTCAATGATTTGTATGCATCATTTGTGCTGTACAATCATAATAGAAATGTATCACAAAGAGAATACAATTTTTTGTCAAAGTTCTTTACATTCTAATTCAAAACTAGTAACAGTTATACTGTTTTTACTCAATTCTCGGAAGTAGTTACTAGTAATTCTCAATATAACGAATATAATAAATATAAATCTTAAGTATAAAATAATACATTTTTTACTCTTTTCAACTTACTACAATATATTTTAATACAATATATTTTGGTACTAGTCACAAGAATCATGTCTATTACTTAAGTATCATAAAGTCCACTAATCCTGAAAATTATGCAATATTAACATCGAATAAAATAATTTTTACAATTGAGTGGCCTCAAAAGAAAAAAATGATCTATACTCAAAGAAAGGTATAAGATATCTACATCATTCTGTATTTAACAGTCTTTTGTGAAAAATTAAATCAAATCTCCTGAAAATGCCCATCTACTTCGCAAACTTTTTGTGATAGTCAGGTAGGGGATCTTTATAGTCGTTCAAATTAAAAAGGCTAGAACTATTGTTTTGTAAATATTGCAAAAAATGATTAAAATGTTTGAGTAACAGCTGTGTACTTTTTTCATCCAATAATGTATAAGACAACATTTCTCCAAGTTTGACTGCAAAATGAAAATTATGGAATTAAAAATTTGAATCTCCTAAGGAACTTCACATTTTATAGAATATCAACTATGTTACATACCAAACAATCGTAATAAATAGTAAGGTCCATAGAGGTTACTTGGTGAAACATCAGAGTCTTCTGGGACTATTTCTTCATACTGCGGCCTTTCCCAGCCATACAGAAGTTGCAAGTGTAATCCAGCATTGAAATACTCTCTAACACCTTTTGCAACTTCTGCAGCACTTTCTCTATAAATAAGAAGAAATGATAAGATACATCATTGTGCGTTAAGTTTCCAATTAGAAACAATCAGCTATTTACTTGTTTAAACCCTCAAGTTTGCCATTTCCAACAGCCTGAATATAGTCATCCAAGACTTTTTCAACTGTAATACTCTGTGGCAACGAGGGCAATTTTTTCTGTTGCGTAATGGCATCATGTTCATCTAAGAGATGAATCTTCAAGTCATCAGGTATTTTGATGGTAATCTTTGTTTTGATACTGTACTGTTCGTTGTCATCTGAAGGCTCTGGTCGCCTGAAAGTCAGACATTATCAATCAACAATTATCTAAAATTCTCAGAGAACAATGTGGGAAACAAGTCATGCTAATAAACATAAAAAATACCCTCGTTTTTTGCGTGGTGCCTCCAGTGGTGAATCACTTGAAGACGTTGGTGTGAGTGTACTTCCAGATTTACTGGCACGACTGGGTGTCCTTTCTAACAGTGCCACAGGTGTACTTGCTCTGCTATCACTATCTTTATCTTTATCACGACCACCTTCACTCCTTCTCCCCTGAACCTTGGATGTGGTTGTGCTTTTTCTGTTTTGTTTATTGCTAGATTGTTCGTGGACTTTAAGTACCTCCTTTTGGTGCTTTACATTTGCCTCATTATATTTTAGTACTCGATCTTCAGGCACCCATTCATCCCAGCTAACAAATTAATACGAAACAGAAAAATTATGAAATGTCTGAGTATGTAGATGTCAAGAATGTAAAAATTAGAATCGAACATCTAGCAATCCATTCATTAAATAATGTATATTAACAACGTTCTTATAAGAGTTCTACAGAGAAATTGTTCTGAAAATGATACAACAGAAAAACAGTTTTCTGTTTTCAATCACTCATGTAGTTCTTGATTTAATTGTACGGTTATACGTAATTCTTGTCTCAATCTTTTGTACGGGATCATTCAAAGTTTGCAATAAGATACAAACAACTGTAGTAATCAAAACAAATATAATTATTCGTGTGACTAACAGGATAAACACGTGAAGAGTACTCACTTTTTGTTCCAACCAGCATAGTGAATGTAGTATTTTATCTGTTTTTCATCTTTAGAAAAGGAAGACTTCAAACACTTAGCTTCATAGATGAGGGGACCATGGAAGCACAAGACCTTTTCACCTGCAAGCCAAATTTCACAATGGTATCTATTTATCGAGTCACTCACAAAAATTCTCTCGTCCCACCGCAAACAATCGGATAGCTCATAATACAAATCAAGAGAAATTTGGGAAAACGCGTGAACCGGCATTAGCCGGTGTTTGTTTACCGAGCTTCACCTAGCCTCGCTTCTCGTCCCAATACAATCCAACTTAAATTGATAACTCTGAGAATTCACAACTCACCTTCCTGAAATTTACATTTCGGGGGCATTTTCCTTCGTGAAAAATCCGCAGTTTCGAGTTGGCTGCGGTTTCTGTTGGGTCGTGAGGTTAGTTTGTCCGAACATCTGCTCAGCGTCGCTCGTCGGTCGAAAACGTCGGGCAGCCCAGCTGTTCGCCGCCGCGCAGTGTCGCGCCGCACCTGACTGCTGCAGCGGCTAATCAGCTATACTTATGTCAACGAGCGACGACGACACGACCGGCAATTGGCGATAAGTGTCACCAAATCCGACCGTTTATCAGTACAGTTATTGGTTAATGCAACGAGACCCGCGACTTGAGCCTCACACCTATACGGTATATACCTATATATAAACAAGCAAAACGATTAAGTTGCTGCTTTGCAAAAATAAATACGCACACACCCATACGGGTATATACATACACACACATAGGTAAGTGCAGAGAAAGGCGCAGTCGGGGCGAACCGCCAATGGGAACACGGCGTAACAGCGGAATGTGATCGCCTGCTCGCGAGCGCGACGCTGATTGGAGGAGGTGTATAAACCACGATCGCATATCATTCGCGCATCGCGGATAGAATCGATCGTGTGTACCGTGACGGTCTCGAGCTTGCTCCGAAATAAAAAGAAAAAGTCCTACCTCCCTATATACATATTATCCTCGCGGATTTTCCCGTATTCAACTGGAACTGGCAGTTTTAGTTTCGCGTCGCCTCTCCCACAGCTGTTCGTCGATCGAAATCGGAAATACTGATCGCGGAAGCGATTCGAGCGATTCGGAATAAATCCGTCAAGCTCGTCAGACCGATTGTCACAGTATATAAGTGTGTGTCCGACCCAACCTAACCCGAGGAGAGTAGATCGGCCGCACCAACACTGATACCGCGTCACGCAGTGTGTGTGTATCCGCGCGCATTGTCCAGTATATACGTGTATATAAGCATATGTGTGCGTGTGTGTGTGTGTATGGTTCTGATTCATCATCGCTATCCACTGGCAGGCTGGGACTGGTGTGACTGCGCCGAGAGAGCCTGAGCGATATTAGAGACGTTTGAGCCATTGGTACGTGCGCGATGTAGCGGGTGTTGTCGGCCGAGAGCAGCAGCGTTCGAGACCATCTGAGCCAGGAAGAACAACGTGCAGCGATGGGCGACGGCAAGGAGGCCGAGCGCCAGCCGCTCCTCAAGAACGACAACAACTACTCCAGCAGCGAATTGGCTGGTGAGTCGCCCTGTCTCCCCCCAATGTAACGCTTTGTTTATGCGTCGCGACATTCACTGGGCTCTTTTGTTGGATAATTGACGGACGTCACTGGCTGTTTATTGGAGCTCTTTTCTTCGGTGGATAATTACTGTGCTCCAATACTTTACATATGATCTGCAGTTAACACATATAGATTTTACTTTCACTTAACCAATGGTGGGGTACCTTAATCAGCTTACATATTTGAATGATTCATTAAAAAAATCATAAGAGCCTTATCTGGTTGTATCGAGGAAGAGACTTGAACACTATGCTCTTCTATAAATTGATGCATTTGATTCAATTGCTGCAGTGTAGGTTTTCAATATCCATTCTTGTTTGTGCAGAATGTCAAGTAACATGAATTTGATACTCAGTCGTCTATATAGTGTGTTGAGCTTAGCTCCGCAAGCAAATTTTCATTTCTGTTGATCACATGTATTCAGTATCACTAGAACAATGGTTGTAAAAATGATTTGAACAATGTGTTAATTTTTCTCCACTTTAATTTTGTCATAGGGAGCAATCATTCAACTTCTTCTTTTAATGACTTTGAGAAACAAGAAAAAAGTTGGAGTTGAGGAATTGAAATTCAATCCCCTTATATCCTAGTCACACATGCATGTCATTTATCAACTACCTTTCACACTCCATTGTCACTGACCTTCTTCCTGTGGCATGCTTATGATTTATCTTTCAAGTATACATTGCAGTGGTATCAATATTACAGTTCATTTCCAGAAATCCTTTTAAAAATAAAATCTCTTCCTTGTAGTTTTCTGATTATCCCACTGATAGTGATGCTTTATTTACATTGAACTAAAAAATTTGTGTTGAATTGTTTTTGTGTGTTAACAAATAAATTCAATTTTAGGAGGAGACTCACAGCAACAAGTCAACACCGTTGCTCCTATTGGTCCTGATGAGCTGCCACCATCATATCAAGCTAGTCAGGGTAGCATGCATATGGTCACCTGCCGAGTGTGCCAAGCTATGATTGATATTTCTGGCAAAAGGGATCAACATGTTGTCAAGTGTAATCAATGTAATGAAGCTACTGTAAGTTGATTCCCTGAAATTTACAACCCAATTAATCAAAGTTCATTATGAGATTCCTTGCTAAAAAGTTAACTTATTCAAATGAATTTCTCAGATTGTATGAAGTTGACTTGAAATTGATTTGGAATACATGATTTACTTTTTTGATGAAAATAATCTCTCATCTGTAATTAAAATCTGGAATTTAAAATTCATTTTTTTGTTTAGCCGATCAAAAATGCTCCACCTGGAAAAAAATATGTGCGTTGCCCATGCAACTGCCTGCTTATTTGCAAGAGCTCATCTCAAAGGATTGCTTGCCCAAGGCCTAATTGCAAACGGATTATCAATCTGGCACCAAGTCCAGTGACACCACCAGTGTTGTCAATGCCAGGAATGTGTAGAGTTTGCTGTGCTCATTGCCATGACACGTTTTTGGTAAATTTATATTTCTAAATTGTATTAAAGTAATGGGAGAATTAAAAATGTAATTGCAAACAATTCTCTACAAAATAATTCAACCGTACGTTATTGGATGATAAAATTTAGATAAAGTGTAAACGTTAGATATAGATATAGATATAATTAGATTCATCGATTTTGTGGTATGATAATTAAATTAATTTTTTCAGTTCAATACATTGAATAATGCTCTGGCACGTTGTCCACACTGTCGAAAAGTATCATCTGTTGGACCAGATTTTGCAAGAGGACGTGGAATTCTCTTTATTATTCTTGGGGTCATCAGTTTAGTCATTGGAGTTGCTGTAACCGTAAGTTTACAAGAGACTATTTGAGAAATTTAATACTTTCTGAAAATTCAATTCAATCAACAGCTAAATAGAACTATGAGGTTTTAATATCATAGCATTGAATATCTTTTTGATAAAGAGATTCATTTAAACTGATTCAGTTACATGAATTCACTAGATACCATTCAATAAAATTTAGTCATTATCAAATATATATTTAAAAATTATATAACACCAAATTTGATCTACAAAAAGTCTTGCCTTGAAATTTCAAATCGATCAATTGATCAGTCAGACAATGGATATCAAAAGAAACATGATAAATACTATGTATCACAATCATGATTTGAAAACATTTTTTTTACCTTTTGATAATGTATTATTTGAAAACAGTTAGTATTGATTTTTTCTTCAATATGCTTTATGTTAGGATAGTATTTGAAGTCAACTTTGCTTTTGCTTACTTCAAGGTTGGAACATATACACTTGTGCAAACTAGTGGAGGAATTTATATTGCTTATGTTGGTGAGTATAAACTAATCTATCGTTATTCAAAGTCATGAAGATATTTTTTTCAAAGATACAACACTATAATTCCTCGGAGGTAGCAATAATTGAGAGCAATAGTTTTCAAAATTTTTTCCAAGAACTTTCCTCTATGTTAAGATAATTTAGAAACTTCGGCTGAAGAAATTACAAGTCACCAAAATGTTGCCATAATGGATTAATAATAATAAATAAAGGTTAATTAATTTACTAATCGTTAATTTTGCTTTCAGGTGCATTCCTTCTGTCACTTCTTTTCCTTGGAAGAAGCATCTATTATTGTACAATGAAAATTAGTCTTATAGAGGGTCCCATGTAGTTTTATTAGACGTATCCAAGGCTGTTACATCTCAAAACAATTTTTAATATTATATATAATTGCATAATCTATTTAGATAAGTTTACAATGAGTACGATTATGATTTAAAGAATTGTACGTATATAAAAGGACAGTGTAAGCAACTCGGTCTACGACTCGAAGTGGAGCATAGTGAGTATTCACAAAATAATGTTTCAAAACCAAAACTCATATAAATGCTTTTTCAAGTACATTTAGTAACTGTTTTTCTGATTCCTTAGATTATACTTTTAATTACTCGTGAGAATTATCTCTTAGGAACGAAGAATAAAGTATAAGTGTAAAGTATAACCATTTTTATGATCAAATTAGCTCAAAATTCAACTAAAATATTGTTGACTTTTTATTGGTATAACTAAAAAATATTTGAAAACGTGTAATCATTCTGAAGTATGTAAGGTTCATACATGGGGGTCATTTGTACCATCATTCTATTATTTTGAAGCAATTATCTATAATTATTACAGTATAAGATTTCTATAAAAATATTCATTCTTGTATCTATTTATCAAGGTGATTGCTATTATTCTGTTTTTAAGATTCATGATGAAAATGTTATTTATTCTGAAACATTCATTTAGATTTATCTTTTTTAAGATTATTAGATCAATTGCTTTTAAATAATAAAAGATAATTATTAGATTATAAATACAAACAAAAATTGTACATTTATAAGTTTTATATTGGAGCGCAATACATAAAATTTAGTAGTTATTTTACTACTTATTAAGATATTGATTGAAAGAAAGAAAGAAACAGTTCTTCCGTAAAATTTCTAAACCTTTAAACAAAATTGAGAGGGTGCGGAGTTGCATTGCAGTTGTGTCGTCCATTTTTTTTATTTCTGTCGTATTTATTAACAAGAAACATATTTCGTATGTATATTTGCAGTGAGAGTTGATTAAGTAGGAAGCAAAGTGACTCTGTTCTCTTGAAAATAATAATTTGATAATAGGTAACGTGTTATTCTTTATTGTAAGTTTAGGCGTCTTAGAAGCATTTGAATTGGGAGTCCTTTGGGTAAAGATTGATTTTCAACTCTCTGAATATTTGCTTAGAAACTTTTAACAAAAGCATTAATGAATCTATGTAAATTAACAGATTCTCTCATAAACGGCAAATAAACATGTCACAAAATGATAAGATTCTATATGTAATAAACTATAATAGTTTACCGATAAAAAGAATTAAAAATATTATATTTGTTTCAAAAGGAACAAATATTTTGCACTTTACTTTTGTACATATAATATAATCACAATATTCGCGATGGATCCTAAAGAAGTTATGAAACTTTTTTAAATCTGATGAGTAAAAAATTTTTTTAGGATCTTTATAATGGAGGTACGTCAAATTATTGATTGAATGGGATTTGATGTACAAAGATTGTGCATAACGATCCGTCGTCGAAGAAAAAAAGAAATTGAGAGCTAAGAAATCCGCAGAATCACCTCACAATCGTGTTTTTTCATTCATCTTCCGACCATTTTTCAAAAGTTTCTCCCAAATGAATGAGTTCGCTGTTATCGAGCGATTCTGCGAGGTAATTTGCAAATCCGAACATGCATGTTATTATCATTGATTTCATACAAAATTAGTTTTGTGAAATCTGTATTGGTCTGTATAATGTCTGTAACGAAAATAAAAATTATGAATCGTATAAGTAATGTATCATTTTATCAACAACATGTGCAAGCAATGATTCACAAATTGCTGTTGAATTTTACAAATTCATGATGTATTTCTATGGGAAAATGACCATGCATTTCTCACAAATTTCATCAGTTGCTTTACTCAACTGAACTCTAAAAATAATATTTTTTATGGCTATTGAATAATTACGCTGAAGAGAAATTGATCTTGAGTTCAGATACTCGAGTAAATACGTAATATATGTAATGTATGTACAACGTGGCTCTGAATATTACGTATAATATGAATTTATGTTTCTGGACGATAACATTTTGTATGAATGACAACAAGCTGGTATTTCCGTCGATTATTCACTTCGGAATTATCTTCAATTGGTCCGAATGATCGTCTCGGTTATCACGAGAAGTAAATTGATTAATTTCGTTTTTCGACATCTGCATATTGAATTTTCCATTCTGTTTAAAAACGTATCTGAATGTTTTGATTTTCCTAAAATAAATTTTACAAAAACAAGTTTCTTTCTTCTATTAACAATTTCTCTCCAGAGTTTGACCATGCAGGTTGTGCATTTGTTTTCTCGCATTGTTGCTTTGGCGCCAGAGTCAAGCACATTCGCGTAGCGACTCTTGTTTTCCCGTAACTTTTATGCAAATGACTAAAAAAGAAAGAAAGATATTTTATACGCTAAAATATCGTATACGTACGTTCTCTTGTAAACGCGCGAGTTTTTTGTTCATCATTTCTAATTGACAGATCTACTCATTCAAAGGTTCTTTATAACTTGTCTTACATATAAAGTGTCTCTTGTAAGATTTATCTATGTAACGTCTTTCAATTTATCATTAGCCGATGCATAATTGTTGCAGCAAACTAATGTTGTACTGTAAAAGGAACTACCCTTTTTTTTCTTATCCAAGTGTATTTATAGTAATAATGATCTACAATGATAGTCATACAAGTTTTTTAGCACTGGTAATCTTCAACATACTTATAATGTACTGGTGATTGGATGATCATATTGATGTTTTTCAATGCTAATAAGCAAACGAGATGATTATTATTCATTCATTCGTACGAATATATAGTATTCCTAAGTGAGATTGAGTATCAATACTCTTATTTCTTGGATTTTTTCGAGTTCTTATCGGCACGACAGTCGCAGATTAGAAATCCAATAGGTTCTGGTCCAGTGGTGAGAGTTTCGATACCAAGTCCTACTTATACATCAGTGAATCACATGCGAGTGTCAAAGTACTTGTTTATGTAAGCTTCACGCGCTACTTCGCGCAATTGCTCAAACATGGCACGACCGGTTTCCTTCACCAAAGACGTGAATTCGCCAAGCTCGTTCTGCAGCAGTACGTGGGGATGGTCGTATTCCTATGAAAACCAATGTCAAATCAACATGAACCCTTTCGAATTCGATTTATAAAATTAGCATCGACGATTGAAAATTGATAAAAAAAGTTAAAGTGCTGCGTCGAAATCGCTCCCTGCAAACTCACCACGAGCTGGCCTCTGTCCATGACGAGGACCTTGTCGCTGTCCATGATTGTGTTGAGTCTGTGGGCGACGGTGAGCACTGTGCATTTGGCGAACTTTGTTCTTATGGTCGTCTGGATGAGCGCGTCAGTTCGTGGATCGACGTTGGCCGTCGCCTCGTCCAGCATCAGTACCTTGTTGTTGCGCAAAATTGCCCTGGCTAGGCAGATCAACTGACGCTGGCCGACACTGTAATTCGCACCCCGGTCGAGCACTCGGTTGTCCAACCCATGCCCTGTTCCTATCGCTGCGTCTTTCAGCTCGACCTGCACACCAGATATGGCCGTCATTATTCTCATTTTTCAATTCATAAATTTAAAAAAATATATATGTACGGCTACGTGAAACTTACCTCTTCGAGGACCTCCCACAGCTGCTTGTCCGAGAACTCGCCGAACGGATCCAAGTTGCGTCGCAGAGTCCCGGAGAAGAGTACGGGCAACTGAGGAATGATTGATATGTGCTTCCTCAAGTCCTCCAAGGCGACGGTGCCAGTGTCCACTCCATCGATTTCTATTACCCCTTTCACCTTTGCTATTCTGAAGAGGGCAGAGATAAGGGACGACTTTCCGGCACCTGTCCTTCCCACTATGCCCACCTGGTACCGATAGGCGAAGTAAAATATTTTGGGCGTACATCAGACGAATCTCGTCGATAGACAACTCTGTATGTATCGATGCGATATTACCTTTTCAGACGGTTCAATCACGAGGTTGAGGTCCTTCAGCACCGGGGGATCCTCGTCGGTGTAGCTCATGTAAGCGTGTTTGAAACTGATCAGACCCCGGCTCGGCCAATCTCTGGGAGTATCGACAAACGTGTCCTCTTGCGTCTTGTTCTTCATTATTTTCGCAACTACACCCTTGTCCCTGAGGTTCGGCTCTGGAGGCACCTGCGTGTACTCGAGTACACGCTCGACTGCCATCATCTGATTCGCTACCTCCGTTGCCTGACGCATGCCCCACTGGATCGTACCTGCTAGGGACATCACTTGCGTCACAGCTAGACCAACCTCACCACCGGAGTAATCTGTACAAATTAATCGGCCAGTCAATACATTAATCGCTCGAAGGAATCACAGCTTGGGCGTACTCGATTAAAATCACACCGCGATTTGTGTGCACAGATAAAACAAAAGTTACGCTTGTTTCATTTGTAAACTAGACAGCTAGAATCATGGTAACATTCAAAGGAAAAAGCTGATTTATATTTATGGGTTAATCTATCAATAATGTGTGGAACTGTGACCTGGCTTTTAATACTAAAAAATAATACCCAATGGAAGAAAAAAATCGGGGATACGTCTGGTATTGTGATCTAATGTCAAACTTTTATAAATTGATAATGAAGCCTGTTTCCATACTTTGTCAGAGTTCATTCAGCATTTTCTAGAATTTCCGAAAGTCAATATTTATGAAAATAGTTTCATACTTTATCATCAATAAATAAAAGTCTGTCATTTGTTCACATTGACACCAGACTTCTACCTGCAGACTTTTCTTTCACGGGTAAGTCGTTTCGGGTACACTTTTTACATTTTACAGCACATGAACGTATTATTAACTACTGAGTAATTGAAAAATCTGTCCATAGAAATTCATGATTATTGATTAGCAGGATGCTTTTCGCACGATACAATTTAGGGGGTAATGCCGGACCCACGTATTTTGATACTCACTGGCTTGTATCAGTAGAAAACTGAATATCACGGTACTAATGAAGATGAAACAGAAGAAATCCAAAGAAAATCCGAAAGCTGTGCTTGTGACTATGAACATGTACCACGAAGCCGTGTGAATGTCCTGAAGATTATCAAACTCTTTCTCTAGAATCTTCTGCGCGCCATATGCTCTGATTGTCGACAGACCATTTAGCGTTGCGTTTAGATGGGTAAAAACCGGAGATCTTGCTGTAGAACACAATATAGATTATTCAGATACGGCAACTTGTGGAATTTTTTTTTCTCGCCAAATGTTTGCCAGATATACCGGCTCGAATCTATCAAACACTATACCCATCGTCTGACTCACTTATATCATCATAAAAATTGCCGAATAATCAGATATTTTACACTGTCTGACTGGCTTTTACGGAGATTGGCGGAAAATCGACTGATTTGAGCATGTCAGGATCACTAAGATTTCGTGTAATGGAAGTTATCAGACCGTAGGTATACATAGGTAATTTTTTTATTTGGTAGTACGAGTGAGCTTTGACGCGGTCATTTCTGAAAGTCCTACAGAGTATGACATTTAGTTAATTTCAGCAGTGCTCCATCGGCAAAAAGAAACTTCAGAATGAACGGACATACTTACTCATTCCTTCGAGTCTCTTGATATTCTTACTAGTCTTCAGATAAGCTTTCCTCATCCAATAGAATATAAATCCAATGGCCGCGATTAGCACTATGAAGTAGGGGTTAACGGTACACGACACGACTATCGTACCCGTGACCAACAGAATGATTTGCCCAGCGTCAAGCATTGCCTTGGGTAGCTGTTCGTCGATGACCAGCATGTCCTTGGAGAATCGGTTCAGGATTCGGCCACTCGAATTGGTATCGAAGAAGCGCATGCTCGCGCGAATGATCGCTCCGAAGACGTAATCGTGCAGACGCTGGCTGGCGGTCAAGCAGACCGAGTAGAAGGCGAACGAGCGGATGATCGCGATCAAGAAAATCCCGACGACAATGCCGGCGTAAACGTAAACGTAAAACTCCACAGACTGGATGTCGTCCTTGTCCAGTAGCTTCGGATTCTTCGCGGACGTTGAGTTTATCTTGCCTTCTTCCAGGTCTTTGTAGTAAGCTCGCGATTCTTCGGCCGTTACGCTGCGAGTGCGGGCGAAACCGGGTACTGGATTTAGATGGGATTTGATCCGATTTCAAATAGTTCTCGTAAATACTCACAAGACATTGGTGAAATAGTCGTTCAAGCTGACCATGAGCTGAGTCGCGACGAACAATAGCAAAAGGATGCAGGCGAACGGTAAGCTCGCCCCAATTCTAAAATATTTCCACAGTATGCTTCCTTCGATAGCGTCTTTGGACGTGCCCTCGATGAATCCGGACAGATTCTTTGGATCGTCTTCTTCTTCGTCGTCTTTCGCCTCCCCAAAGCTGGACGTTCTACTCTGCGTGTAGACACAATCATGTATCATTAGCGAGTGTCATAGCAGTTGGCGATTGGACTTTCTTTTTAAAAATTCTTACTCTGATACTCGAAGCCGTTGACACTTGACGTTTGATCAGTCTATTTTCAGTTGGGGTGTCACCGCTCGTTTCATCCTTCTCTTCGGCGATCAGAGAATTATACTCCGGATGAGATCTGAGAAGCCCGTGATAATCTTTGTATTGGCGTATTCTCCCTTGATCAAGGAGGATTATCGAATCCGCTCCCTTCATGTACTGAAGTTGATGAGTCGCCAATATTCGTGTTCTTCCTCGTAGATACTTTTTGATGCATTCTTCGAATAAATGTTTGCCCACATGAGCATCAACCTACGAATGAATTCTACGTTTATAAGTAATAAAACTTTTTTCATAATTTCTTTCAAATCAAAGATTCTACGGTTGATCTACTGTTTAAGTAAATTACCATTTTGCCCTTATTAAGATTATCCACTGAAGATGTAACATTTTAAAAGAAGATTTTCATCAATTAATTGAAATTTTTAAGTGCAAAAAACAACAGTTTCTTCCCAAGTTGGTCCCAGAATCGTCCGTCGATGAACGATATTCAGGATTCAACTTTGAATTACGGTTTTTTGCTCTCTCTCTCTCTCTCTCTCTCTCTCTCTCTCTCTCTCTCTCTCTCTCTCTCTCTCGTTGTAACTCTACTAAGAGGTAAAACAAGAAAAAATATTCACTCTCACCGCACTCAAAGGATCATCAAGCAAGTAGATGTCTGCCTGCCTGTACACGGCCCTCGCCAGATTGACCCTGGCCTTCTGACCACCCGACAACGAGCTGCCCCTCTCCCCGACGATGGTCTGATCGCCTTGCGGGAACTGTTGGAAGTCTTTGGACAAAGCGCAGGCCTTGACCACTCGTTGATATCTCTGCTGGTCGAACGTCTGGCCGAACAGGATGTTCTGGCGAACCGTCGCCCCGAACACCCAGGCGTCTTGATCTGCGTAGCTCAGGGCACCGTTGGTCCTCACGTTGCCGTGCAGGACGTTGAGCTCCCCGAGGATCGTCGACAAGAAGGAGCTCTTGCCGGATCCCACCTGGCCAATCAGGATGTACAGTTTGCCTCTCTCGACCTCGAGGTTTATGTCATCGAGGGTCGTCTCGGACGACTCCAGGTTCCACTTAGCCGTCACCTCGTCGAACTTCACACCCCATTGCTCGTTATTCGTTGTAAAGTTGCTGCTACGAGTTGCAACAAAAAACAAAACACGGTTGATGGTCCGCACGAGAGATACACGAACGAAGTTATATTCGGCTCGAAGTTTGTTGTATATGGTCACGATCGTGACGCGTGCTTACTCACTTGACAATATTCAGTTGTTCAACGCTCCGAATGCCATTCTCGCTCACCTCGATGTCGTCGTAAGCAACGTCTCTACCCGAGGATTTCTCCGCCCGATTTGCCAAGCCACAATCGTCCAGGCCGTTCTCCGCGAAGTTCAGGATATTGTTCGTCACGTTGCCGGGCTTGAACTCTTCGTAGGTGAGGAAGGTCTGCAACCTTTTTACCGCGACCATGCACTCGGCTATCTCGGCGAAGCCCCTCACGAACATGCCCGTCATCGTGTGCGACAGGATGCTGAAGAACGAGGAGAAAACAAACACTTTGTCGGCGGTCAGGGCCTCGCCCGAGTATATCATCGCCAGGATAGTGCAGAACAGCGCCATCCGGGTGGTGAACAGGTTGAACGTCATGTAGATGCCCCGTATGTACGAGCTCTTCCTCACCACCTTCAGCTCGAGCTTGCGGGCCAGCTCGATCAGCGAGCAGAACGGCTTCTCCCACGCGTACATCTTTATCACCTGCACACCCGAGATTATCTCGTCCATGAATCTGACCCGCTCGTCTGTCTTCAGGGCAGTTTGCAATCTGAATTTAGACGACAGCTTGCCAGCGTAAGCTGTGGAGAGAAATAATCTCGTGTAGCGACTTACATGCATTCCCCGTTGTTGATATGATTCTTATTGCGGTATTACCGCGATCTCAACCGAAAAATCATTTTTCAGGATACAGAGATAACAGAGATTTACAGTTACTTTTTGCTTCGGACACTCTGATATATATTCTATACGCGACAGGTACTTAATCAGAGAAAAATAAACTCAATTAAAAGATGTAAACGGATCATTTTAATAAACTCGCCAAGTTTAGTTACAGGAAAATTGAGCTAATTATTTAACCGATTACAACAATTATCTTATTATCTTGCCTTGAATGGGCACCACAAGGAAGATGGCCATAATGCCAGCGAGCCCAGCATATCCAGCTTGGTAGTACAAAATAACAGCAACAGTCAAGGACAACAGTGGCGCAGACCACATGTGATGCAGAAAAGTTGACACCAGATCAAACCTATTCACGTCGTTGGCGACCAGGTTCACTATTTTTCCGGGTGCTGTTTCGCCGAGCGCAGTCTTACTCAAGCGTAATGCCTGTTCGACAATTGATTGCAGCCGTATTAGCTCTATTGGAAGATTCAGATTCTCCCGGAGAGTATAGTGATTTTTCACCAAGCAGTTTTTAAACACTCCCGAATATTTGATCGATTGTTCATTCGCGATTGCTTTGCCGTTACAATGTGTTTGTATATATATCCGGATCATATGCGGGGATGATAGATACCTTTCTGTAGACGACAGAGCACACCGCTATCCGAATCCTACCCCCGACATGGAACGATCCGAACAGAGCTTGATTCACCGTTATCATTTCGATAACGCTCGCCAATGTGATGCCTCCGGCATACCATAATGCCATTTCGTATGTGGTCGTTGGTTCGGATTTGAAATATCTGAGAAGTCCTCCCAAAAGCAATGGAGTAGCCAAGCTATCGGGAATTATCAGTCGGATCTTTTAGGATTTCATCTCGATAAATGTCTACGCGAAAATGGCCATTGCATTCGTGATTGCGAGCGTTGAATCTGTGTGTATCGACAGTACATACCTGAGAGCAAATTCATTAACCAATTGAATAAGTCCGAGGATAAAATATTCGGTGCCAAAAGTGAAGAAAATCGTCTTGAGAAAACTCGGTTCTCGGTTTTTTTTCTTTGCATTCTCTAACTCTGACATCCATCGACTAAAAAATAGTGGCAAGTAAATATGTTTATCGATTCAAATTGAGGAAATTTCATACTGACGTCTCTAATCGGTCGCCTAGTTTATTCGATTTGTCTTCTTTCAAAGGTTGGTATAAATCGTCAGGTCCCAAAACTTTACTGTAACCCTTTTTGAATAATCGGATCGTCCACCTTGAATAAAAGCAGATATATGACTTGGGTATAGCGTTCATTGAATCTCACAATAACTAAAAATCTTAATATTTCTTTCACAAGATAATAAATCAACTAGAATCTACTACAAAATATATTTTGTTCTTCATTTTTATTGCTTTACCAGAAAACAAACTGTGCAGAAAATATTTGCGAGAATAGTAGTCCTATAGCAATGAGAACTTTACAGATAACCAATATTATGAATCAGACAAGGCGATAGCGTCGCGGTCGTTTCGCCAGGCAGCCTTTACAGACACGCTTCGGAGAAAAGGTGTCCGTCCAATACTCGGGGGCGTTTTATGGACCTCCAAACGCAGGAGACGCGAATCCCGTGAACTTGGATATAAAAGGTTTGACTACTTAATTCATTGTTTGGATTGAGGCGAGATTTGAATATGCTTACGGCGATTTTTTTTCTTCTGGAATCCTATATAGCACGTGGTGAAAATCTATCAGTACACAATAGTGTACATGCGAGTCATCTATAATCATCGTTTTTCTTCTTCACGTTTTTTGTGCTTCACTTAAATTTATCATTATAATGAAAAGGCGAGGATATTATTTCTATTCCATCACAAGAGATTTCGACTTGGTAATGCATCTATTGTTCTCTAGATTGACTTATTTTAATATTTGATGTATTTGTAACTGTGAAAAATTTTTTTTTCTTCATCCCATGACAATATAAGCTAATAGTGAGGTTCAAAAGCTATAATCTTTCAGGTAGTTGAGTATATGTTTACAAGAATGTTTACGATAATGTTCCTCGCAAGTGCGATAGTAATAAGACCGATATGACTGTACTTGACTACATTAGTCAACCTTGTGAAATATTATGTTATTAATAATGTAGCAGAAATACTTCAAACGAGAAAATATGCTTGACAATAAAAAAAAAAAACTACAATCTGGACGCAGTGTAGATATCTTATTTGATTGATTTTTATTTTATTTTAATTATCAATACTCAAATAAAGCTATGGGACACATAAATATCGATTGCTTTCTTCACATATTTTCTACTAGTATAAAAATTCTTTGAAAAGAACCTAGCTCATCGACAATTCCATAACGATGGAATTTGTAATTATAGAGGAAACATCAGTAGCATATCAGTGCTGTAAAGCAGGGCAAACTGAGCTACGAATAAGCTTCATTAGTACAGAATTGTCAGTAAGGCAATATTATACAGTTGTTAAGGAAGAACTTCACAAATAGTATCCTTATAGACATTTGTATATACCGAGGTATCTACGTAAATATAAGAGGATTAATATTTTACAATAACTTATTGTACTTATACAACTGCATTTTATGTAAATATATTTCCAGAAATAGTCTCTCGTTCTAATAAATTTGTCGGAATTTCAATCAAACTGCTACTTATTGCTTTGGTAAACTATACATTAGTGTGATAAATCATCCTCATTGAACAAAGATAAGACATTGTTAGAAACATATTATTAGCTTCGAATCTATTTCTAATTTATTTGAAACTTGTCCCCTCAAGCACCATTCCCAATCATATGGAAAAAGTGAAAAGTTTTGTTGAAATTTATCCCAATTTCCACAATATTCTCAATTTCCCTATCTAATAAATCGTTAGGAATATTGATGCATACACGAGCGTGATAATTATTTTGTTGAAGACTTCACAATGGTGATGCGTATCTTTTAGAATATCAAGATTAAAAAATGATTCCTCATCATTATCGACACAAATTGGAGATTCCTTAGATATTTTAAACGTAATCTCCCCATTTAAATCGTACTATATATATTTATTCTACGAAAAATCAGCTCTTTGATGAATTAGGATCGTATGGTTTTTACGAATGATACTTAAATATTCATTGGTGAATGTTTCATTCGTAAAATTTAGTTAATTTGAAACTGAAGATTTTACGGGACATTGATATCAATAAATTTTTTCATACTAACCACCACACTAGAACTGAAACGGTATTAGCACTCTCACGAGGATTTGCTTTGTCAATAGATTTCGTGGTGTCCATGATCGAAACACCTTGGGTACGTCTTTTTTCACTTTTCACACTCTTTATTCATATATAATATAAAAAATTACTTCACAATTTTCCAATAAAATTCATTGAAAACCATAAATTTATTAGCATCGACTATAAACCGCTAGTCAATCGATTATTATTATGAATCCTTTTTTTCAGTTATTTATGACAATAATAGAAAATTGAGAAATTGAAGATTTAAAAAACACGAAAATATCTTCACAAGCTTTTTATTGATAGCCCAAAACTGAATTCACTCTTGACAACTCTCTCCATTATATTTCCGATCTCTCCAAGTATGCGATAACGACTGTACACCAGAGCAGTTGATCGTGATAGACCGAGGAAAAACGAATCAAATTATCATTATCACATCAGGTACAGCTTAGAAGCCAGTCACTGTGAATTTTTAACAATCATATAGTCGTGCAGTAAATCTTGAATAATATTATTTAATAGACTTATATTCGTAAGTTTTAACCGATTCTTAGGTCGTACACATACTTGCTTTGGAAACATTTTGTAAGAGTTCAAAGTTGAGAATCCTCATGTATTCGATTAGTTCTTATATAAAAACAGTTCACTCGCTAAATTCCTTCCAGTGAAATTTCACTGTATAAGTTTCAGTCAAATGTCGCTCATTGTAATACAGGGTATATTCACTGAAACTTACAGTGAAAATCGATAACTGTATGTTATAATGAATATTGACTGTATAGTTATGTGGGGGTGAACGAGGGCTGGGATTGCTCAAAGCAGTATTCTGCACACACAGTTAACGTAGAGAAGTTCAGTTGGACACTGTGATACTCTATAAATTCCTTACAGTGAAAATCTCACTGTGAGCTACAGTTAAAGGTTTTTCACTGTAAGCTATACAATGGATTGTTCACTGTGACATTCAGTTCTAACACTTCCGCTGTAGTTATACACATATGTTGTTGTAAGTACAGTGAATTTTAAATTATAATTATAAAATTATCGATTTCTCTGTGAGTCATAGTGACATTTCACTGACACTTGCAGTGAATATTCACTCTAGTACAGTGTGATCTCACTCTAAGGAATATAGTTGTTGACTCCAGCTTCAGCTCCTGCTCAGCAGCTACTATAGCTTACTGAAACATTTTTCCCTTCATTTTAGGGTAACCAAACTTGGGGAAACTGATTCTGTAATTAGATTTTATCAATTATCAGCGAGAAAGCGGTTATAACAGGTTTTCTGATATAAATCTTTATATTCAAATTATCTACATAAACGGACCGGAATCTTATTTATTGGAATGCACAGTCATTAATTTTATTAGATGTCTATTGTATTAGGCACATACCCCGGTGGTGATAGCCTTTGGAAGAAAAAAAAAATGTCTATTGTATACGTAAAAAACTTACGCATGTTCTTGCGCTCTATCTGATGAATGCATTGGATTTAGAACAAAATGTATCTTGAAGTTAATCTTATGTTATATCCATAAAATGCGTCATTATAGTAATAATAATAATAAGAAATGAGTGGAAAAAAATTATGGCAATTTCGAAGGGCCACAAGAGGTTTTAGCTCTTAGTATCAAAGAACAAAAATAATGAATAAAAAAAATCAAAGATGATGAATTTAATACTTCCATTTTGGCCATCAAAATATACTGTTGTTACGAAAATGACCTATATAGATCCAGATCCTGTATATGCAACTTTAGATTAGGATATAGAACCATCCTTGACTATAGAAAAGGATCCTCAAATTTGAGGTCCAAGGATGATTTGTCGATCTTTTAGAGATAATACATCCTCGAAGAAAAACCTCCTAGAAAACTACTTTCTACCCAAAATTGAATGGTATTGATAATATCAGTTCAGACATAATTATGCCACCAGTAATATAGATGATACTGTTACGCAACTATGCCGGGTAACGTATTTTTGGTATGAATATTGAAAATGAAGTATTTTCCAATACTAATGAAAAAATTGCACAAGTATTGTCCGAGGAAATGAAATATAAAATGAACTATAACTAATATATATAACTAATATAACTAATGAATTACAAAGTTGGTGTCGCGTGGATAAAATAAAACTTCTCATATCGTACATTAAAATAATTTATAATTTATTCTGGTTGGGATATAAAACTAAAAAAGTACTACAATTCAATCTATCGCATGGACGATAAATCTATATATTTCATAAAAATGAGTAATGAATTTCATCAATTCGCAGCTTCACTCAAATTCTGCAACTCGGTTGTGGACAAATATTGTAAAATTTTATGAGTACAATCTGTATCCATCATGCCTGAGGACAACACTTGTAATGAAGTAATACACTTGTCACACATCAATTTCGCCTCCAATCCTCTTTGATACCTGTGCTTTATAAGGAATGCATAAATTGGAAATTTCCTATCCAAATCGTGAGATTCTGCATATTTTTTAAAAACAATATTCGACGATATTTCAGCTAGCGCCAATAGTTCCTCGAGAGTAAGTACATCAGCCAATGTGATATTGGGAGAAATTCGAATGTTTTGTAGATTCTCTATTTCTTTCATGCATTTCTCATAATATCCATCTCCTCCGTCCTCTGTTGATTCTATTTGGGACTCTAGAGTTATTTCCTGACTCACCGAGGGATCCATGATCTCAAAAAACAGAGGGCGATTTTTTTCCGCCATGTGTATTGCACCTACCGCGGCTAGTCGCCTCATATGATGAACAAAAGTTTCTTTGATCAAAGTTGGCCGCCAGTCGAAGTCTAAGCCATGAAAACCCATACGCGATCTGCTCAAAATATTGTTAATCTCGTAAGGAGCGTCGCCAAATTGATCTTTCGCCCCAACGTCCACTCCACGAGAGAAAAGTTCATTAATAATACCTAATAACTGATCGTCACTCATTCTCGGATTGGAAATATGACGTTCAATAAGCCACGTCACGTCATGAGCCGGACTTTGTTCGTAACAATTTCGCAACTCCAAATCGGCCTCATGCCCGAGCAGTAAATCCAGAATATCCTTGAAAGTATCTGGCAAGCTTTCTCCGACCAACGCATGCAGTGGAGAATCTCCCTGGGAATCTTGAACGTTTACGTTCGCCCCATGTTCCAACAACATTTTAACGACATTCACCCTGCTCTTTCTTACTGCTACATGCAGTGGGGTGTACTCGAAAATTATTTCTACAGCGTTCATGTTTGCTCCATGTTCTAATAACACTTTTACACAGTCTGACAAGCCTTCCCACGAGGCTATATGAAGGGCAGTATTCATGTCTCCATCTACAGCGTTTACGTTAGCACCATTCGACAATAGCAGATCGACTGTTCGAATGGCAGTGTCTTTGGCTGTTTCGACAAGTGAACTGCAATGTTCCTTCCATTCGATGTCTGGCCAGTTATTATGTAGATCTTGTATAATGTTAAATACGTCAACAGCCATTGCCAGGTGTAATGGTGTGCTTTTGTCTTCGGCTTCTGCGTTTACGTCAGCTCCGTATCGTAACAGCACTTCGACGATGTCCGCTCCGCGTCTCACTCGCGTTTCAATAATTTCTAATATCTTTGGTACATCAGGGGATTGTGGTGATAAACCTAACTCGGTTAGATGATGTTTGACTTTATCAACGACGTCACGTGGAAAATATCGAGTTGCGATATGTAAAGGGGTATCCATCTGGTCATATCTCACATTGACATCTGCTCCTTCTAATAGAAGCGTTTGGACACGATCAATGTCCCGATACCATACTGCCTCATGAAGAGCTGAATTTCTCTCAAGTCCACTTTCCATCTCTGCCATTATTAGACTTGACGTGATAAGTTTATGCTAATCTACGGGATTTCTCTGTTGGAAAAAATAAATTTTTATTCAATTATTTAATTTACATTATTCAAACAGAAAATTCTGACAAAAGGAATTCAGATTTGATTGGTTGAGAATACAATCAGAATGTGTTTATCAAGTGCGATGACATTGAATCCTATTTATAACGCTATTGACAAATTTTGATTAAAAACCAACTCGTGTTATTAGTTGATTGATAATTGAATTAACTCAAGACAGTCCTATACCAAAAATGTTGTTCCTAATAAGTTGCGCAAAAAACAATCACATAAGTTACAGATTGTTATTGAAATAAAATAGTACAGGTAAAACATTTCCGCTTTCTTTATAGTGATGTAATCAGTATTTTTGTCATAAGACACATTAGACCATTTATCGGTAGTGCTGGTAGTTGTTTCAGCCAAGGACAGGACTGTAAGAGTTTCTCGTGAGTCTACATATCAACTTTGGTGTGAAAGAGGGTGAATTCAATGAAAATGAGAAACTTAAGGAATTTATCATAATAAATGGACAATATAAGAGTTATGCCATACTTACAAAAAATCTACTATTGTTAGGTCTAGGCGCGAGATTATTCGTTGATCCTGGTCAAGTTACTTCTGAAATATACACAATTCTGGACTTGCTTCCATGGTAAAAATACTGAAAACATTAATTGTATATTCAATGTTGTTTTCTATATGTTGAAAAAGTTAGTTGGGTAAGAAGTGAAACAACGGTCTACAATTTGGTATGAATTTTGGATATCTCATAAGGATGCAGTAAATGTTTGAGATTTGACTTGGAGGTCAGTATGTGTGTACAATCGAACTAATGTCATCAAAATATTCATAAAAGCATGTGTTTCAATTCTGTTAGGCAAAAAGAAATGAGTATTGAACCCATTATTGTCAATACAATATTAGCCATTTACGTTGAACTGTAATGAAAGTATTCTAAAACTGTCCAATGCAATAACATTATTGTGATGTTACATCACTCTCATGTAGAGTTACCAGTTGCGTCTTGCTTATAAAAAATGCGTATATATAACCTAATTTTTCTTACCCGATCTTTTTGCTCTTCAACTGAAACAGGTTGATAAACTCTTTTCTTCCAGGGTCGAAGTCTCGCTGTCTAGAGGATGTCGCACCGGGTATATTGTTAGTAATTGTTAGTTCTCGGCAACAGGTGTCTTGTTCTCCTGAACCATTTTCCTAATGCTTACTTTTGTTTTTTTTCGTTGTGTGTTTTGACGTGAATAGACTTTTTTGTTTCTCTGCAATCCTGTGCAACCCTGACGAGTACATATTTTTTCAGTTGTATAGCCTGTGTGATTGGCACCGTCTTCAAAACTCACAATATTCCTACGGCCTTGTTAGATGATTATCGAAATTCGTATTTTTTAGTCAATTAGCCCGAAAAATTGTTGCTATTGAAAATTATTACTAGATTTTACTATACCAGATAGATTGCATATATACATACAATCGATATAATGGATCGCGTACATACATATTGAGATGGAACATTACTCGTATGGTGTCAGGTCTCTTTTTTCGTGGATTTTGATGGATCCCAAATGTAACTTGGTTTTTCTTGTATATTTTAATCTTCTAAAATCGATTTTTTTGGGTAGAGGTCGTAAAAACCGCAATCATTTATTATTAACAAATTATTGCAAAATTAGTTAGTCAATGTTTATTTCGTTTGAACAATTTATTTAGGTTATACAAAAAGTCGTTCTTTGAGGGCCAATCCAGTAGAATGTGGAGAATGAAAATTACAAATTCCACCACATTACTGGCCTCATCAGGTACAGTTTTTTAATGAGTCCACATTATAAATTTCAACAGTGGTAGCTTTCGAGAACTCAAGTACTTCTTTTGAATGTAGTACGTGATATATAAAAAGGGCAGCGCTGCCCCCGGCTGTGCCTTCACTCGCGGCTCGCCAGTCGGGGGCGCTGACGCGTTTAGTGGGGATGCCTTGCCCAATACCGCGCGATTGGCGATTGAATTTTGCGATACGTCTTATACGGTCTATGGTTTTGAAAATATGAACGTGCGTTGGGCCTACAGCGAATCTCAGTATTCTCAATTTACTTCGTGCTATCCACTCGGTGATTAGTTCGGATCGATACTCATACCTATTTCCAGGAATACAAAATACTATTACCCGGTGCGCGACCTTCTCGGAGCCCTACACCAGTTGTTCCAGTTTGGCAGAAAAAAAAACAGGGTAAGATAATACGAGCATGTCTTGACTACGACTCGAAGTAAAATTGTAACCTGAGACTGTTTGTTCATGGTATCACGCATGAAAAATCTTAATTCTATTCATCCACAAGTCCGCAGTACTCCATAAGAACTCCGTGGCATTCCTTTTAGGAGTACTGGAGTGAGAAGCCCCTCGTCAGAATAGAAGTTTTTAAGACTGTCGGGATTGTGAATTACAATTCTGCAGTCAGAATCGTGAAATTCGAGATGGTTAATTCAATGTGGTGGCTTTTTCAGGACAATTTCGATGTTTTCAATTCAATATATACTCGAAAATATGCACGAGAGGAAATTGCTATTCCTCATCCTATTGACCCAAAAATATACCAATAATAATAATATTACCAAAAACCATTTTTTTGTGATTTGCCAACATCTGAGCTTGATGGTTTGGTTCTATGTTGGGGACTCAGTACACCTCCCAATAGAAATTATGAGCTTTCGATATTCCTGAAATCCCAGTCATTTAACTAAGGGTTCATTATGGCTTGATGAGATTCCGCAAAGTTTTTTTCCTTGCCATACTAATAAATTGGCAATTTATTCAAAATCAACTCGAAATTGTCAAGTGAGAGCTCGCAAATCACTCGGTGCCCGGGAAATCATTTCCATCAAATTCGCAAGATTGTCGCGTGTATAAAATGTCGGGTGGCGTTTCCAGCGAAAGTCAACCAAAAAATATCCTTCCGGAATTTGATGTGTTCAGAGGCTCGCAGTATCAGTTTACGGAGGCATCAGCCCATGGTTTCCGATTAAGGCATAGGCTCACAGCTAGTCGCTTCTTACTCTAGCAGTTTCATACATTTGGTTATACATCACAGGACCATTATGTTTCATCAACGACGAAAAAAGACTGAATTCATTCTGTAGTAATACAAGAGGATGGTCGAATTCCTGAAACATGAAGATCATAATAAGCTTTCAATTTGTGGTTTCTGTTTTGAACAAGCTTTTTAAAATAAAACTCGTTTCCTTCGTTTTCTGAGGCTCAAATCAGCATGTAACTCTAATACCAGATCTCATAATTTATTGAGGATTAAAATTATACTCACGACAAGTTGACCATGATCTATGACAAGAACCTTGTCACTGTACATAATGGTATTGAGTCTGTGAGCGACGGTGAGGACTGTACACTTTGAAAATTTAGTTCGGATCGTCCGTTGAATTAACGCATCCGTGTGTGGATCCACATTAGCCGTCGCCTCGTCCAGTATCAACAGTTTATTGTTCCGTAAAATTGCCCTGGCCAGGCAAATCAACTGACGCTGACCGACGCTGTAATTGGAGCCACGATCAAATACTTTACTTTCCAAACCGTGCCCCGTTGTTACTATTGTACTCTTCATCTCGACCTGCACCAAAAGTATGAAGCATTGAGGTATTTGCGTTACAAGTAATATACTCAGCAATGAGGATTCAATACATGACATACTTCTTCCAAGGCCTCCCACAATTTATTGTCGGAGAACTCATTGAATGGATCCAAGTTGTGACGCAGTGATCCAGAAAATAATGCAGGCAGTTGAGGTATGATTGAAATTCTCTTCCGTAGATCCTCCAGTTTAATATTAATAGTGTCTATTCCGTCGATTTCTATCGTGCCTTCAACCTTAGCTATTCTGAACAAAGTAGATATGAGGGATGATTTACCGGCACCAGTTCTTCCCACTATTCCTATCTACCAAAAGATCAGGAGTAATAAGAACAAACGACCAATGGGAAACAGCAGCTTACACAAATTTATCTATTGAAGCTAGAATAAAAATCACCTTTTCGTTAGGCTGAATCGTACAAGTGAAATTATTAAGGACCGGTGGACTGCCATTGTGGTAACGCATAGAAACGTTTTTGAATTTTATCAATCCTTGGTTTGGCCAGTCAGCAGGTGTTTCAACAGTCAGTTCTTGTAAGAGTGGGTCACACTCCTTTTCCTTGTTGAAAACTGCTTTCTGTCCACTATTCGATTCTGATGGGATCTGAGTATACTCAAGTATTCGCTCTACCGAAGTCATCTGATTTTCCACGTCGGCTGCTTGCCGCATCCCATGCTGAATTGTACTCGCCAGAAACATCACTTGCGTCAGAACCAAACCAACTTGGGCATCGGAGAAACCTTAGAAACAATGAAAAATACTTGAAAGTAAGGATTTACGAGCCGCTTAATTCGAATTTTTCAACTTACTGTCCGGCAATAAGAGAAAAGTAAACACGACTGCGCTGATGAGGAGGAAGCAAAGGAAATCCAATGAAAACGTAAAGGCTACTCTGGTCACTATGTACATGTACCATGAAGCAGAGTGGATGTCTTGAAGGTTGTCGAATTCTTCTTTCAACATTTCCTCAGCTCCACATGCCCTGATGGTTGACAATCCATTCAGAGTTGCACTCAAATGAGTAAAAACTGGCGATTTCGCTGTAATTACACCACTTAATGAGACATTCGATATGAATGACTCGTTAATTCCCTCAGGAAGAAATATGAAGGAATGTGAGTATCAGAACTTTTTTTCCTGAACCAGTTGATTGAAAATACTACAGGAAAGTAAACATAGCATATGCTAAGGTCGCGTATATTGTATCTTTCTTTTCATGGATTGATCAGAAAACTACCTTACATTTGGGTCTCAAATTCGATTAAAACTTTTTGAGGCAGTGTTTTGACACACAAGTGAATGATAGTCACAGTCGTTCGCCCTAACACTTCGATTTGTCAGAGATATTAATGACTTTATGGATGTAATGTATTTATCAATATATGTGAAATCTCAATTGATAGATACTGTTGATGTAGAGAGACGTCAATATCTCCGGAAATTGAAACGTTACGATGAATTACTGCTGATATTATCAGAAATTTCAAATGGCAATTTCTGGTAAGTCGTGACCGTCGATCGCAGCATTAGATGGTTTTGCAGTTGTGGAGATAACAATGCGGTATACAAGTCAACGAGTTAGCACTTTGAATTTATAATGAACGAATTTGCAATAAGAGGTTGATTTACACATCTGTATTAATCAATTCATTTTTCTTCCCTCGTGAAATTGAATGCAATCAATAAAACCTACTCATTCCATCGAGCCTTTTGATGTTTTTACTAGTCTTCAGATACACCTTTCTAACCCAATAAAGTACGAATCCTGTCAGCATCATAATCCAAATGAAATCTGGATTGACAGCACACGCTATTGATACTGAGCCCACAACGGTCAACAATATTTGACCAGCGTCCAGCATTGACTTTGGCAGTTGCTCGTCTATTGTCGATATATCCTTTGAGAATCTATTAAAAATTCGGCCACTTGGATTCGAGTCAAAGAACTGCATACTCGCATGGAGAATCGCACCGAAAGCAGAATTGTGAAGATTCCGACTGCATCGCAGACAAACGGCATAGAAAACAAAGGAGCGGGTCACTCCAAGAACAAAAACGCCAGTGACGATGGCTGTATAAATGCTAAGGTAAAATTCTAACGATCTGATATCATCTTTGGGTAGAAGCTTTGAAGGATTGCCAGTCGTATTCACCTTGACGTCTTCTAAGTTTTCGTAGTACAGCCGAGATTCTTCAGCCGTGACTCTGAAATATGCACACCGAATTCAAATCTAATAGCCAGGGTCCACAGATGAGAATATACAGAGTAATTTCTGAAGAAATCAACATACTTACAAAACGTTAACAAAGTAACTGGTCCAACTCGCCATCAGCTGGGTTAATATGAACAGGAATACCATCAGAAGAACTAAGAGAAGATTGCTCCCGCTTCTGAGGTATCTCCACAAGATGCACCCTTTTATCGCCCCCTTGGATGTTTTTTCTAGGAAGCCCGTCGAATGGCCTGTCTTACAATTCGTAGTGCTCGTGTCTGTTTCGCCCTATTACGACAAAGGAGATAACTGGTTGTAAGCAGCATTAGAACTTTCATCGAGTCCCCGCACTAATTATACACCCAACTTGATGGCACTCACTCCGTTATTACATGTAGAATGCGGCCGCGTGTTAGAATTGTTACTGCTGGAAAAGTCATCGTCCTGCTCTTCCTCGACTACCATACAACGGTATTCAGGATGCTTATCCAATAGTTCGTGGTAGTTCCTGTATTTGTAAGATCGTCTACCATCCAAAAGAATGATCGAGTCCGCACACTTCACGTACTGTAGTTGGTGCGTTACTAGGATCCGAGTCTTGCCTTTCAAATATCCTCGTATGCATTCTTCGAATATATGTTTAGTAACGTGAGTATCGACCTGTGTGACGAGTAAGATTTTGACGCTTTTGAAACATAAGGATTATAATCATACTACTGAACGAGGCCCACTGAAAAATTTTTCGTGCATTTTCATAGCTGTTATTTACGAACTTTAATGTAATAAAAACGTGCTAGGCCGGATCCACAATATGCGATTCTTATTGTACTTATGAAGACACGATCAAGTGCAAAATAACATTTCAATTGGGTCTAATTGTATCTAATTATATTCAAGTTTTTTTCCAAAGCAAAAATAATCTTTGTTTGCAAAATTTTAAAGACTTGTGTTTACTTCTACCCATCTCTTAATCATTGGAAAAAATGAGTCAATGAAAAAATTTAAGTGCTCGATATGCTGAAGAAGATTCCGGTGATATTTTTGTTCTAACATGACTTTTCAACGTTAAAACTAGCTGTTAACGTGTTTCTGGGGTCATGCATGCCAGCTATTTCTTATCTTACTCCGTGAATTTTTTCTGAAACGGGTTGTATTATCAAGATAATCCGTTAAAAATGTTAGAGAAATTTTAACATTAGAAAAATAGTTTTGGAATAAAAAACCGTGATATTGTAGATTACTTCGAATACTTCAATTTTATACCCCGCCACTTTTCCACATTTGTTTAGTCTCATTTTCACTATTTAAACTTCCAAAAGGGCCATTTTACGTGCATTAGATAAGAAAACGTGATTTTTCAAGGCACGTTTCAGTAATATAAGAAAAATCAGTAAAAAAACTTAAATTTCGTTTCAACACGCCCCATATTGAATTTGCCACTAGAAGAGTATCGGAACATTCCGAAAAGCTATCAGTTTTGTTCCTGAAACCTCAGAATCGCGAGTCTGCCTCTTCAGTAAGGAATGATTTGCCAGAGCCTTACCGAGCTGAGCGGATCATCCAGCAAGTAGATGTCTGCCTGCCTGTATACGGCCCTCGCTAGATTAATCCTGGCTCTCTGGCCCCCGGACAACGAGCTGCCTCTTTCCCCTACGATACTCTCGTCCCCTAGAGCGAATTGCTCCAAGTCCTGCAGCAGTGCGCAAACTGTGACCACCTGTTGATATCTCCGTTGGTCGAACTCCTGGCCAAACACGATGTTCTTGCGAACCGACGCCCCGAACACCCAGGCCTCCTGGTCCGCGTAGCTTAGGGTACCGTTGTTTGTCACACTGCCACTCAGTAGGTTCATCTCGCCTAGAATCGACGAGAGGAACGAGCTCTTGCCAGAGCCAACTGGACCAATCAATACGCACAGCTTGCCTTTCTCGATTTTCACGCTAACGTCTTGGAGGATCGTTTCCGAATCATCGCAGTCCCATTTGACGCTAACTTTGTCGAACTTTATAGCCCACTGATTGTTGTTCGTTTCGGCTCTACAACCATGTGTGTTCCATTTAATCGCGGAGCATAAAACTCTTGCATTTCGGAAGTACTCGATTGGTACACTGAGAGAACTTCAAGTTGATGATTAGGATGCATATCACTTGAAAAATTAAGGTTCCCCCGGTAGACGTGCACTCACAAAAGTATCTTCTTGTACCCTGAGGAATTAGGCCTCATTCTGGTAGAATTTGCTACCTCCGAAAAAATCTTCTTGAGAGAAGACTTGTCTTTTCTAATCGACAATATATCATGTTTGAAAATAGCGATAATATTCGACTATCTAAGAACCTTAATTCTTCAGACGATGCGGATCCCAATTATCAACTCGAACTTCTCCCAGTGATACAAATACAGGAACTGTGCGAGAATAAGAAGGAAATTGTTACTCACTCACTCAACGATTCCAAGCGATTCAACATCCCCCCCAACGGAACGTGTTTCTTTTCCAGCCGCGCGTGGTCCAACCGTTGAGTTATTCATCCTCGTGGATTCCCTTGGTTCTTCCTCGCAATCGACATCTACTGTGTTTCCCAAAGTTGGATCGATCCGTTCGTCGATGAATTGCTTGGATCCAAGCTCGTCATCGCGATCGAGAAAATATTGGACTCTTCGAACAGCGACCATACACTCGGAAATTTCGGCATAGCCCCTAACGAACATCTTCGTCATTGTGTGGGAGAGTATGTTGAAGAACGAGGCGAACACGAACACCTTCTCGCCAGTTAGGTAATCACCAGAGAGTATCATCGCCAGAATGGACGAGTACATGGCGAGGCGAACGTTGAACAGGACGAATGTCATGTGTAGCCCGCGGATGTAGCTGCTGCTTTTAATGACCATCAGCTCAAGCTTTCGGGCGAGCTCGACCGACGCACAGAACGGCTTCTCCCACGCGTACATCTTGATCGATTGCACCCCCGTGATTATCTCGTCCAGCAAGCGGATTCTCTCGTCCGTCTTTACGGCCGTTTCGAGGCGGAATCGAGCGGTCAACGCGCCGAGGTAAACTGAAAATTGATATCCCGTACTGTAAAATCTTTGTATCCGGCTTGTTTTCATTATTCATCTTTTACTTGTCGGTTGCTAAGGAGGAACACCGACTTGAAATATTGTTTTTTCGAAGTTGCACTTCATTTTATACAAGTGAACCATTAACATAATATTAACATTTCAGTGATATAGACTTTATTGTAAATTGAAGAATTAGAATAAGAGAGGATAAATTTACTAACCACCACTTATCAATATAACAAAAAAATTAATAATTATAAACATTATTATTATTATTATTATTATTATTATTATATTAACATTTCGGGGTCAATTGTCTGTCCCACTTTTCAAGTAACAAAATAATTTAATAGATACGCGTGCCATTTTTTCCAACTGCATCATTCAGGGAAAACATAGATTTACAATATCATTATGAAATCCGAATGGTGGGCATATTCATTAGTTTAAATAATGGCAAGTGGTGGTTAATCAAGATGTTCAATATTACACAGACTACGCTCCAAACACTGGGATGGAACGAAATATCAATAGTCAATAATTGAATATTAGGTATGGAAAAATTACCTTGAACAGGCACGACAAAGAGTATTACACTGATACCAACAAGCCCTACATAACCAGCTTGATGGAACAAAATCAGCGAAACCACGATGAAAAACAGTGGAGCAGACCACATATGGTGAATAAAAATCGACACCAAATCGAATCTGTTCACATCGTTTGCCATTAAGTTGACTATTTTTCCTGGTGCTGTTTTTCCGAGAGCAGTCCTGCTAAGCCGAAGAGCCTGTCGATTAAGAAATGCTTATAATCCAGATTTCAATTGGAACATTTTCTATCGAATGACACTATTCGTGGAAAGATTGAAAAAATTGTGCGGATACCTTTCTGTAAACTAACGAGCAAACAGCGACCCTGATCCTTCCTCCAATGTGATTCAAGCCGAAATAAGTTTGACTTTCTGATATAGATTTTATTGCAAACACAATGGAGATTCCGCAAGCGTATAGCAGTGCCATTTCATGAGTGGTGGATGTTCCTGATTTGAAATATTTCAGGAGACGTCCCAAAAGCAACGGTATGCCCAAGCTGTTGAATAGACATACGTTCACCAGTTATGCTATAGAAATTTTTAATTTGCTGCCACTCAAGTAATATGAGTTTAAGACGAGACCAACAGCCATCTTCTACTTTTTACTATTTTAAATTCAAACTTGTTCTACTTATGATTATAGTGAGTGGCATACTTGAGAAAAAATTCGTTAAACAGTTGCATTATTCCAAGGGCCAGAAACTCCGAACGATGAGTTTGGAAAATCGCTCTGAAGAGACTTGGCCTCTGGTTTGTTTTCTTTGCATTTTCTAACTCTTTCTGCCAATGTCTACAAAATAAATAAATCGAATGATAACTAAATTATAATCAAAGTGGTTTTAAAAAAGATCATTAGTATATACTAACATTTCTAGTTGGTCGCCCAAAACATTGGACTTATCTTCATCCAAAGGCTCGTATAAATCTTCTAAATTTAATACTTTGTTGAAGCCTTTTTTGAATAGACCAATGGTCCACCTTGAAAATCAAATGATTTTTATAATAACAAGTTTCATAGCGTAGACCTGTACATCGAAAAACAATTGTTTATAATCAAATGGCATTTCTTCGTGATAACAACTTGAAGAGATAGATGAGGAATACATTGTTCTTCCGCATATATGCTATATTATGTTACTATAACCCGAGATGGCGGAAAGTTTCTAAAAATCGTGGGCTTACAATTACATTTGAAAAGATGCATATTTTCGCGTATTTCATTTAAAAAATGAAATCTCTACTGGGAACCGGTATCTCGTTTTTTTTTTTTGATTTTATGGTCTCTCAATATTGGAATTCGACGTGGAAAAGATAAGGATCGGATCCAGAGTCATTATTTTTTACGTAATATTTTCTAGGTAGGTACGTAGGTACGATTGAATCAGTTAGCGCTCATTATAGAAAGTTCGAAACCATACGTGAAATATGGCATTGTATGGTAAAATAATGACATAATCGGATGCGGCAATTTATTTGCAAACGAGTCGACAATAAAATCGTATCCTTTTCAACAATGAATGACCATGAAAAAAATGAGATACCAGTTTTTTTGCAAAGATATCGTTCTTCATTCTCAAATAAAAATCGCAAGAAAACGCATAATTTTTCAAAAAATTAAACTGCAAGCTCTGCTAACGATTTCGCAATTATTTGAATTGCTTTTTGATGACCCTGGTAGAAAATTAAGCATTTCTTGCCGTTAACACAATACCAGTTAAGTAAGAGTTGGCTAAAATCATTTGCTAAAAGTTATCCGAATCTCTTCGTTACCGGGATATTAACAGTATTTTATGCTACGAATCCGTCCCTTCGTTACCAAGATCTTAGCAGTATTTTATGCTACTACTTTAACGAAAATCCAGCTAAGGATATTAACACTAACCGATTCTTAGCTAATTTATGCTTAACGTTTCTACCAGGGGACATTTAGAAATTATGTGCCCACTTTGGGTATCTCGTATTACTTGCACAGATTCAATTTATATTCATACAGCTAGAGTTCATTAATTTCGTACAGAGTCTTTATATTATTATCAACAGGATAATAGATTTCCACGATTGTAAGATGATCAAAATTTGATCAAGTCTTTAAACAGAAAGAGGCTTTCTTTCACTGCACGTGAAATTCTGAGTACATTTCATACTCGGCTTTTTATGTCAATTAGAATATAAATGATAATTAATACGAACCACCAAAATAAAACTGATATTGTGCTTGCTCTTTTTCTAGGATTTTCTAAAAGGACATTGCTAGAAGGTCGTATGGTGTCCATGCTTGTAAATCTAGCTGATCATTCTAATTCTAGAAGCAGTTGTACGATTCGCTTTCCATCTTGATTCTCACGGGACTGAGTGTCTCGATAGTAAGCCACGATGATCTGTTCGCTGTCGGCTTCGCTCTACTATTGTACGAACAAAAGGGGAACACCAGTAGTTGTAAAAAAAAACTTGTATTTCAACTTTTCTTCTGCACGCTATATTAGCCTCGGTAAGATAGCTCAAGGAAAATTTTCCAAAGTGTGCTCTTATATTCAAACTCAAACACTAAACGAGTATTTTTCTCATTATGACTTCTCAACCGCTTCGCGAGCGTGTAACAATGAATGACTGAACGGTTTGGATGTTTGCAATCGACTGGAGCTCGACGTTATCGTATTTCCACTACTATCAAGTAAAAATTGTAATCGCTACCAGGAAGCAGTTGCTGCCTGTGTCCAGTGGTGGGGGGATAGCTTATTGAATTAGCAGTTGTAATTAAAAAGAATACTTCTGCACGATTCAGAAAACAAAAGTTATCTCCAAGTACGGATCTTGAATTTGATAAGCTACTGTCATTGAATATATAATTGAGAAGTATTTTTAGTAAGACCGTTGGTTTTTCACGAGCTTATTATGGAACCAAAGAAATGTTAACCGTTTTTTCTACTAACTCGTGGATCGAATTATACATTTATTTTTGTTTTCAATGCAGAACATTTGGTCAATGACATTACTGGAGATATTATAGTCAGTCGAATTATGTCGGAATCCATTTCAGTCGTAGTGATTATAGTGAAAGAATAATTTCTTTTTTTATTTAAGCTTCATTAAAACCTCAATTTCGAAAGGAAAGGATCATTTTAGATTATTAATAATAATCCAACAGCGATGACAAATGGAGATCGTGATGGATGAGAAATGCTATGAAATTGGTCTTCGAAAACTCTCCTTAGTTTTTGCTCTTCTTAATCTTGGTCGGTTTCAATGGATAAAAAAAGTTTCGTTCGTTTATCAAGTGATTTTATTTGTTTGTTACTTATAAAATTAGACACATCGTTGCTTAGAATTCAATTTTACAGATTCCTACAGAATTCGCAACCACCATCATGTAATATACTTTTGATTATCGATTCCAGTGCCGTTGAACATTACTTTTTTAAGTACTATTTATATTACACTATGTAATGTTATGTTTGTATAACGAGAAATATATATTATATAATAGTAAAAGTATGCAAACGGATATTTTCGCAGCGATTTTGAATCGCATGCACGCATACAAAAGTACAGATTGATTTTGGCAGTAATATGTTTTTCAGTGAAAATCGATATCAAAAATAAGTGTCGCATTCGGACATGGATTTTTAATTATCTATTTATGAAATGTTTTAGATGGATACCACTCACAACACATTAATCCCCAATAACATAGCTGAGTAATCATTAGAATGAATACTTTCGTACAATTTTACACGACAAACCTCAATTATCTAACAACGTAAATGAAATTATAAAACAAAATAATAAGAAGAACTTAAGGATATCATATCAAAGTATATAAACACGCATTTTCTTCAACTAGAATATCTCTATAAGTATACACTCAAAACATAATACTTCTGGATTAGAATAAATAAGGTATTACATTGAACATCTTTCCCCTCGAAGGGGTTTTTAACAAATCATCCAAATAAAGCGTCTGAGACAATTTTTAGACAAATCAAAACATTTTTGACAACTAAACAAATTCAGATAAAATGATTGTAATAAATCTATGTACAAGATACAATTTCTACGAAGCTTACGAATTTTAATTGACAAAGTTGGAAAAATATTACTCGACTCGAACAAACAATGTTTCTCTTTATTTATATATTTACATTAGATAATTATGTAGATCAATTAATTCCGGATGAACAACCAACATATTGTTATTTCACCCTTTAGCTTCTGATTGTTATTGTAGACTGGCTCTATAAAATAATCAACGTTTGAAAAATTGCATTTTGTTTCCAACCAAGTAATCTATCATCATCGAACATACGCAAGATCCACAGTAAGTACCAGACTTAAGAATATCTTCCTCCAAAAATACGGTGTCTGTGGAGCGATCGAGATTAAAACGGACGTGAGCAATTTTTTTTACAACTTCACACAATTGACAAATCAATTTTCATGTTCACCTTCGCGATGTAAGCATACAATAAACATCCAACTCTGTGAATCATAAGAACAGCAGATATGCTTAGAAAAATGCGCGTATCAGCGCATAACAGTCTATCACTCACTAATGAAATTTCTTCCATCAGTGTGACATATTTGTTCCGAACAAACTACTCGAGACAATGATCGAGTGGAACTTTTCTCGATGTTTAGCTCTCACAATGAAGTATTAGCATATTTGGCTTCGTAGGCTTGGTCAGCGATTTCGCACAAGTTTTCGTACATCGAACGGCCGGTTTCTTTGACTAACGACGTGAATTGGCCGTGTTTGTTCTGCAGCAGTATGTGAGGATGGTCAAATTCCTGCGAGATATAAGATGTTGTTATTGTTGTTTATGTAAGTTATACCCTTGAGTATTTGATATTGTGGCGTAAAATGGAATTAAATACCGTAAATTTATCGTTAAGGGGGGTATGATGATGATTCATGTTATAGACTAATGTTAGTTAGTTGAAAAATAATTTGGTTGTACTTTTTTCATTTCTTTCTAAAATATTTTTTCAAAAAGGTATGGTAACTGCAAGATTTATTCCGTTACGGCTCGAATTTCGTTCAGGACGGAGTAATTAAATTCGACCCAATTTTCCTCTGTATGAATTATTGAAATATGCGATGTTCTTATTATTCCACGAGATTTGAGCACGAAAGTTTGAGCTGTTCAACCGAGAAGTCGGAAAATATTGAAGAAGCAACCTACCACAAGGCGACCACGATCCATGACGAGGACTTTATCGCTATCAATGATGGTATTGAGCCTGTGAGCAACGGTGAGCACAGTACACGAAGCGAACTTGGTTCGAATGGTCTTCTGGATGAGCGAATCGGTGTGAGGATCTACGTTGGCCGTCGCCTCGTCCAGCATCAACACCTTGTTGTTGCGCAAAATTGCCCTGGCCAGGCAGATCAACTGGCGTTGGCCTACACTGTAATTGGAGCCACGATCGTGAACTCGGTTGTTCAGACCATTGCCCGATACCATCACCGATTCCTTCAGCTCCACCTGTAATTTGCACATTACTATATATGTGCATCGGCATGGTGATAGAATTGAAATGTTGATTGTTCTTTCGACATTACCTCTTCCAAAACTTTCCACAGCAACTCATCGGAGAATTCATCGAACGGGTCCAAATTGCGGCGCAGCGTTCCCGAGAATAAGACAGGATCCTGTGGGATGATGGAGATGCTTCTCCTGAGGTCTTCCAGTGAAATAATACCCGTGTCTATTCCATCGATTTCTATGACGCCTTCAACCTTGGCGAGCCTAAACAGGGCTGAAATGAGCGACGATTTTCCAGCACCTGTCCTTCCGACGATTCCAACCTGTGAATTAATCATGGGTCAGAGATTTTCCAAGAAGAAACTAACTGAGAAACACTACACATTCCGGGCGCAACCAACAACTGCTTGGGTATTCAGAAACGATCTCACGAAGTTCGGTCTTTAAATCTCGGTCACATTTGATCTGGCGCGCCCTTGCTCCTCTAGATTCAGGATAGAAGCTATGTTCTTGGTTAAAAATTCTATCCTAACGTGTTATTTTTTTCTCTCTACTATGAAATTGTTAACCGAACAAACAACTGTATCGTTTTCGAAATATGCATGATTCATTTCGACCTCTAATTTCGACTATTCTAGACTTTTTAATACTCATACATCTTGATTTCTTATATTTTTACAGTTTTTTGCTTGCAATCTATTCTGTAAAGAACACTTTTCTCGAAAAAATCGTGATTGTTTTTTTTTTACCCTACCTCAGCCAATATTTTACAATATTTAAACAATCAATTTTTGTTAGGAAAACTAAAATAGCTTTTCCTACGATCCTTAAACAATACCTAGATATTTATTTAGATTTTCAGAACTCGTTGTTGAAGCAGGATATCGATTTTTTTGGATCTGTGTTAATTTCGTCTAGTACATGTATCCAATTCTACTGGAGTGTAGCTTTTGATAGTTACCAATTATCGACGCAAATAAAATGTTTTTCTTACCTTCTCGGTAGGGTTAATGGACATGGTAAGGCCCTTAAGCACAGGCGGGTCATCCTCGGAATAGCGCATGTACACGGACTTGAACTCGACACGGCCATAACTCGGCCAATCTTTCGGGGGTGTCACGAATTTTCCCTCATCCTTCTTTTTCTTCTTCTTCGCGAGGATTCCCCTGTCTTTTAGATTCGGCTCGGCCGGGATCTCCGTGTATTCGAGCACCCGCTCGACCGCCATCAGTTGATTGGTAACTTCGGCCGCCTGACGCATGCCCCATTGAACCATACCCGTCATCGCCATCACCTGTGTTATTGCCAGACCCACCTGTCCACCCGTAAAGCCTGGGAATAATAGTACGTTAAATTTTCATCGAGAATTTTGATTTGTTTTCTACAAAATGCTAGCTTGATTTTCTCCAATATTCAGAATCCAAGTCCGTTCGATTATTAAGAATCGACTAAAAATTGCAACTCTCTGGAAAACCTGATAGAATCAGCTAAATGCGGAATATATAATAAATTACGGACTTGACGAGTTGAGCCCCCTCTGCTATGCAACTGTTCAATTAGACAATCAAAAAGCGTAGTCAATAACTGAGGAGATCACGTTTGCATTACTGTTTCATGGTTGCGAGTTTCGATATGCAATTTTACAATCACTACTCTTCATTACGCACCAAAACTCAAACCAAAGATTCAGTTTGTTCTGACGTTAAAACGGATCAGTTGCTCTTGAACGTAATCTTTATCTAATTTTTTTTTTCATTTGTTTGAAATGAAAACTAACAACTTTTCTACAAAAGAAAGTGCATGCACGGGTTATGAATCTTAGCTAACGCTACTTGAGTAAACTATTGTCAAAAGTTATGTTTCTTAGTCACTCCAGTTTTACAATCTTATCATATCCTTTCGCGCTGTATTTGCTCAAAGAGCTGCGCAGCCATGCAAGCATATTTCTAACAAGAACACGATAATGTGGGTCGACGAATGAAAATACATTGTTAAATTGATTCGAACTACTCTGTTAAACTTGCATAAGAAAGTCAAGTAAGCTCTTTCATTTGTATTCTTGCAAATGTAACATCCTGAATATAGATCACAAGAATCTGCACGTGGATTGAATTATACATTACTTACTCTCTTTCAGAAGCAGGAAACTGAAGGTTACCATGGTAGTGAAAAGAAAACAGCAAATGTCCAACGAAAATCCGAAAGCTGTACTGCACGAGATAAACATATACCACGATGCAGTGTGTATATCTTGGAATTTATCAAATTCTCTTTTCAGGATCTTCTCTGCTTTGTAGGCTCTGATCGTTGAGAGGCCATTCAACGTTGCATTCAGATGCGTGAAAACCGGAGATCGGGCTGGGAACAATGCAAAACGTGTCAATATTTTTCGTTTACGATGTGAATAAACCATCACTGATCACCAGGGTTCTATCCAGTATGAAGCGATAAGAGCTGAAAGTCATGCTCACAGAACATCTCTCATAAAAGAAATTTAAGGAAAACTTTTTGAAAACAGGCTCTCATGTGTTACTGAATTATAACTGACGAGTACGAAAGTTCAAGATATTCGTGTGTCTCAGTAATTCTTTTCTTCTTCTTACACTTAGAAGTATATTTGGTATTTTTTTTCTCTTAGGCGTGGCTAGAAAGTCCCACAAGCCCACTAGTTCTCAGACATGTCCTGCAGACATGAAACGAAAGCTACTCCCGCCCGATAAAGTCAGCTTCGCGTAAAACTATTTAACAAAAGCGCTAGTAATTGTGCGCATGAAAAACTTTTGGTAAATAATCTATAATCCGATGGCAAATTATGTCCGATGGCAAATTAGAAAGTCCCACAAGCCCACTAGTTCTCAGACATGTCCAGACATCAAACGAAAGCTACTCCCGCCCGATAAAGTCAGCTTCGTGTAAAACTATTTAACAAAAGCGCTAGTAATTCTGCGCATGAAAAACTTTTGGTAAATAATCTATAATCCGATGGCAAATTATGTCTGACTTCACCGACACGTGTCCATCTTGCAGATCGATCTGTCCAACAAAAGCTTACGAACGAAAAATATAACTCACTCATTCCCTCGAGTCTCTTGATATTCTTGCTGGTCTTGAGGTAGATGCGCCTGATCCAATAGAAAACCGCGGCGATGAAGAAGATGGGCAGGAGGAAAAGAGGGTTGACCAGGCAGGTGACGACGAGGGTACCGCACATGGCGAGTATGATCTGCGCCGCGTCCATCATCGCCTTGGGCAGCAGCTCGTCAATGGCACCCATATCCTTGGAGAACCGGTTGAGTATCCTGCCGCTGGGGTTCGTGTCGAAGAAGCGCATGCTCGCGCGAATCAGCGCGCCGAACACGAGGTCGTGGAGCCGCTGGCTGCAGCGCACCGCAACCGTGTAGAACGTGAACGAGCGGATTATCGCGACGGCGAACACCGACAGGACGATGCCAGTGTAAATGTACAGATACACATCCCTCGGCAGCAGCTTGTTCTCGTCTATTACCGTCGACGGGATGACTGTGTCGTTCAGACTCATGCTGCCATTCGCCTCGCGCTCCTTCAGTTCCCCGTAGTACGCCCGAGACTCTTCCGCTGTTATTCTGAGAACAGATCGACTTGTATGTTGAGTTCCTGGAAACTTGGATAGTTCGATCTGATCTTATCGAGATACTAATTCACATTTAATTCGATTCTCCTGAAACTTTCAATAATTGCTTTTGCATACTCAAAGTTGAATAGATTTACTCTTCGTTGGGACGTTTATCTTGGTAAGAAGCATCGGTGTATTGACCACAATGCTTCGTATAAAATGTCAATATTTCGCAACGCAACGTTAGGATATAATCTATTCGAGTAATCAAAGATAGAATGGTGTTCTGGTCAACGTAGCTAAGTGGTTAGTATGAAGTACTCACAGTATTGGAACAAAGTAATCGTTCAAACTGACAACAAACTGCGTCAGAATAAATAGGGACATCATGAGAGAGATGAAGAAGTAGTTAGTGCCGGTGGTGAAGTATTTCATCAACAGGCTTCCTTTGACAACGCCACGCGATGTACCCTCCATGAGCTCGGCTAGTTTCTGTTGGTCTTCCTCCTCGTCTTCCGCGTCTGTTTCTCCACCACTTACATCAGGAGTTCGGCTCTGATGAGAAAAAAAACACCACGTTACTCGTTTGCAAAGGATTTCTTTTCATCGATTATCAATTGAAACGTTACTCTGGTACTCGATGTGGATAAATGACGTTTTATAGACGCCCTGTCTACCGAAGAATCTTCCGTAGTGTCACCTGCTTCTTCTTTTGCAAAAAGGTGGCTATACTCAGGATGCGCCCTGAGTAACTCTTGATAGTCTCCGTACTCGCGTATCTTTCCCTGTTCGATAAGTAGTATCGAGTGGGCTCCCTTTACGTACTGCAGCTGATGCGTTACTAAAATACGCGTTTTTCCCTGCAAATGCTTTTGAAGACACGCTTCGAATAGGTGCTTGCCAACGTGAGTGTCAACCTGCAAATGGAGATATTTGTGGAATCAAGTCTCGCCTACTTTGTATGATTCTACGGGCTCGACGAATTTCGAATGGAAACATTGCACTCCCGGAGCTCGGAACCAAAAACAAAACCAAGACAGAGAATATTGAAGGATGCTCACCGCGCTCAAAGGGTCGTCCAACAGGTAGATGTCAGTCTGTCTGTACACGGCCCTGGCTAAATTGATCCTGGCCTTCTGCCCTCCGGAGAGCGAGCTGCCTCTTTCCCCGACGACTGTCTGGTCGCCTTGAGGCAGCTGCTTGAAGTCCTTTGACAACGCGCAGGCCTTGACGGTCTTCTGGTATTTTTGTCTATCAAATTCCTGACCGAACAGGATGTTCTGGCGTACCGTCGCGCCGAACACCCAGGCCTCCTGACCGGCGTAGCTAAGGCCACCGTTCACTCTGATCTTGCCCTGGAGCAAATTTATTTCGCCGAGGATCGATGAGAGGAATGAGCTCTTGCCCGCCCCGACCATACCAATGACCACGTACAGCTTGCCCTTCTTGATTTTAACGCTGATGTCCTCGAGGGTCGTCTCGGTTGAATGAAGGTCCCACTTGGCTGTTACGTTCTTCATTACTACGGCTGATTCTTCGTCGTCAACGTCGTAGGCAGCGTCGTAGGCAGCATCACTGGAATACAAAGATTAGAGTGTGGTAAAAAATGTAATATGGGATATATCCTTTGTTTGTGGTCCACTTGAGATTTAGAACTCATTAGTATCCATTCACGTTCATCCAATCGAGACTTTATTGATGAATAAATGAGCATAAACCGGTGAAACTTATTCCGGAGGAGAAAGACAATGACGAGAATCTCTGTTGCTTCTCTCAGAGGCTGTCGGAATCAGAAACAATTCACACGAGATTCACCAGGATTGAACGGAATTCACGTCTAGAATTTCCAAGTTTACAAATCTATATTCACGGTCCGAGAGAATCAACAGACTTGCTTGTATGAGATGATGATCTCAAGCAACTCTTAGCTCATATCAGAGTTGAAAAGAATGAATTCAAGTCACTTACTTAGCACTATTCTTCGTCAGTTTGTCCGGCCCATCGTAGGAGTTGCTTCTTAGAATATCACTGGCACGGACCACTAGGCTCTGCCTATTTTTGTCGCTGCTCCTTTCTTCGAGGTTCACGTCCTCGTCGATGTAGGGTAGGTCCTTCGGATGCTGGGCAAAATGCTGCTTCGCGTCGAGGCCTTGACAACCGTTCGACGTGGTTTTGGCTTTGGTAACGTTGCCAGCGTGGAACTCGTCGTAGGTCAAGAAGGTCTGCAACCTCTTGACCGCGACCATACACTCGGCTATCTCGGCGAAGCCCCTCACGAACATGCCCGACATAGTTTGCGCGAGGATGTTGAAGTAGGACGACATGACGAAGACCTTCTCGGCGGTCAGGGACTCGCCCAGCAGCATCATTGACAGCAGCGTGCAGTACAGCGCCATCCGGGTGGTGAACAGGTTGAACGTCATGTAGATGCCCCGTATGTACGAGCTCTTCCTCACCACCTTCAGCTCGAGCTTGCGGGCCAGCTCGATCAGCGAGCAGAACGGCTTCTCCCACGCGTACATCTTTATCACCTGCACACCCGAGATTATCTCGTCCATCAGTCGGACTCGCTCATCCGTTTTGATCGACGTTTGCAGACGGAATTTGGAAGACAGCTTGCCCGTGTAGGCTGGAAAAGAAGAACGAGTGGAATCAGCACCCGATGACTGTTGAACTATCAAGTTGGAGGTTACCTTGAATTGGCACGACGATGAAAACTACAATAATTCCATAGATACCAGCCATACCAGTCTTCTGATACAGAATGTATCCGATTATAAGGGCCGAAACAGGCGCCGACCACATGTGGTGTAAGAAAATCGACACAAGATCGAACCTGTTCACGTCGCTCGCAACGAGATTCACTATTTTGCCAGGTGCAGTTTCACCTAGCGCAGTCTTACTTAAACGTAGAGCCTATTTTAGAGACAGAGAAAAAAAAAGGTAAAGTGGACCTTTCGTGAACGAATTCTGATATTAATAATCACGAGGTTGTTTCAATTTAGATATGTTTATAATGGGCGACGGTTGATAAAATAGGATAATCTTGGTGCGAACCTTCCTATAAACGACGGAACAGACGGCTACTCTGATTCTCCCGCCTACGTGAAATGCACCGAAAATTGATTGGTTTATGGTTATCACATTGATGGCAGTTGCCACTGAGATCCCTCCGGCATAAATTAGCGCTGCTTCGTATGTAGTTGTGGGTTCCGGCTTGAAATATTGGAGGAGGAAGCCTAGAACCATCGGAGTGCCTAACCTGTTCGACATTTATATTTATATTCACAATATATCGAATTAAAAATTATAGAATTGGATAATTCATTGTAAGGATAATTTGTTAGTGAAAAAACTGATATGGAAATGTGCAAATTTGATTGAGACAAACTCACGTACCTAAGGCAGAATTCATTGAGTATTTGAATGAGTCCGAGTATTGTGTACTCGAAAAAAAAGGTACGAAAAATTGTCCTAAGAAGACTTGGGCGTCTTTTTTTTTCCTTCGCATTTTGCAACTCTTTATACCATTGTCTGAAAGAATCGAGTTGATTTCAATTGTAATTATAGTGGTAGTGACGGATTTTATGAACTGATTGAATTTTTTTTATAACACTTACACTTCTAATCTATCGCCCAACACATCAGATCTATCAGTTTTCACTGGTTCGTACAGATCTTCCGGTCCTAGCACTTTACCATATCCTGTTTTAAACAGGCCTATAGTCCACCTGGAAATAAAGTTCACGGATAACATGAGAAATTTCAAATTTAAATTAATTCTGCTATTCATTTTTGCGGTTACTTGACATTCGAGATTTCGTAATGATGAAAGAAACATCTTCAGAGTGCATCAGAGCTTATCATTCTTACTACCGAAAAGAGGAAGCCTCACATATATAAATTGAATGCCACTTAAAATAACAGGTTCATTCGGAACAAATATTATATCTTCATAAAAACATCATGAATTCACATGAAATTTTGAATATTTACTTCTTTTACAGGCTCAGGAAAATTTAAATTTTATTACTTTTGTGTTTCAATTTGCATAACTTTATTTGTGAAACTTCAAATATGTGACAATTGTTTTAATATTTAATGATATAATTATACTCTCGCTAGAAAAATGTAATGGGGTATATTGAGTTCTTTCACATATATAAAGCAACAATTATTCGTTTTCGCAATTTGTAATGTACTATGTATCATATCCACATGGTCGACAAATCGACTATTTCTACACTTGAAAGAAAAAAAGTTTAACTAACCACCATATGAGCACCGAGATGGTACCCGCACTTTCCCTTGGATTAGGATTACTGATTGCTTTGCTCGAATCCATGCTCGAAACGTTTCATCAGTCCACCTCTGCATTCAATCTTCTTCACTCTGTCCTCAAAGCAACGCGGCTTTGGCTCAAACAGCTATTTAGTAATGTGGATAAACTTCTCGAAGCACTGGTGAATATATTTAACTCATTGGCACATTATAACACCTCAAGTCACGAAACTCCAAGCCATCTGGTTGGACCGTAAAAGGCACTCGACGGATATTCAGCACTTTTCCTTTCTTATCTCTTCAAACTAATGAATGAAGACTCAGTAGAGCGATTGACATTTCTCCCAAGCATTATGCATTAGTCGCTCCAGATTAGTCATTAACACCCTCTTCGATGTTGCACCTGGAAGAATAAGCTACGCCTGGGTAATCTCGTTGTATTGGATAATTATATTTGCCGTGTCGAAGAAAAAGAACTGACGATGAACACTTCGGCAGTTACGCTCAGTCACTCCGACTTCTGTAAGGAACGAGAGAAATTTATAAGCATTATCAGCGAAAAGTTATGAAAGATGAAATATTTGCATAACGTGAAAGATAATGGAACAGCTGCGTGCCTCTCATTGAATTTCATAAACAAATATTATCAGTTTCGTGTTTCAATTATCTTTTTTCAAAAATGTATGAAATAACCACGCCCAGGCAGGTTTGTAACACGGCAGAATCGCATAGCGACAACACTGCAGGGTGAAATTCATCGAGCTCCAAAATAAATCGATATCCTGCGTTTGATTGTTTAAATAATTTAAAACATTGGCAAAGTTAAGTTAGGTTGTTTAATAGGATTGATTTCGAGCAACAAACTTCGAGAATCTATTCCTGAAACATTATATTTTTATTGATAAAAGATTCCGATACATGCAACGTCGAAAAAGGCCTTTATTTTGCATGAAGAATTAAAATGAATCTAGTAATAATTATGGTGATCCAAAAATATCACACAAAATAAGTTTCAAAATAATTTTTAACAACCAAAACTTCATATAAGTAAATTGAGGGCCCAAAATATCCGAATTTGTCTTGCTCCAAAGTAAACTTTACTCTGCACACAGGGGGAATTTCGCCTACTGGCTTTAGAAGATCTACTTCTATAACAAACGCTAGGCGTACACTGATGGCTTCCAAGCGACGACAACTGCACATAAGTATATGGATGGTACTACGGATTAACGGAACATGGCGCCACAAGGCCCATTTTCATGATTGAGGAACTCCATACGAGAAGATCGAAAAATGTTCTGGATAGAATTCACCCAGTGCAGGCTGTTGGGGTTAATGACTCGGTATATTTTCAAATCTGATTCTCATGGTCGTTAAATCCGTGGTCAGGATTCAGAAAACTACAATATAGATGAATAAGCATCTGATGAAAAAATAAAAATATTACCATCCGTGCCATATCTGAAAGTTGTACACGATTGGCTCTATCAAAACACCTTATATTAACTATAGATATCATTAGTTTGATAAGCAGTAAACGTGTTATGTATTACCGCTTGAATCTTCATCAGTGCTCACGCTTTGTGAGCTCTCGTCACTTGGAAACGTGTAGTAATATTTTCAGTTCTTCCTCCTTCCATTAATCAATCTCATTAATACACCCGAATAAGTGTATCAATGTTACGCGCTCGAGAACGAACGATAAGACTCGGAGCTGCGCCGCCAACCACTTGTTCTCTCGGCTCTCTCGAGTCGTGAGAAAGTGCAAGAGCTGCACCGATGACAAGATCGAAACAATTAAAACGCCGACATGCGCGGCTCGGTTCTATTTAAAGCCGAGCGTAATTGTCGCGGATAGACCGATTGAAGCGCGTGGCAGTACATTGGACACTTGACACAATGAGAGATACTTGTGTCGCAATGAAACGCCGCACAAATATCGTCGCCGGTAAGATTACGCGTGTCTACTGCGTGGATTGAATTTCTACTGATGCCACTACTTCTCTCGTTGCCTTGTACTTTATATTTTTTTTGTTTCCTGTTTAAAAAAAATACCGATAACACCGTTGAAAGAGTCCAGCTTCTTTGAAAAAATCTTGTTCCCACTATGGGCATTTAGAGTGCAACTTAGTCCCATGGGTGATTAATACGTGACCCTCAACCCGTCCCTTGGACAAATCCGCAGGCCTGAAGTTGATTTTTACGCCCTTGATACGAAAATAACTATTTTCATCAGTACTGAAGTTTCTGAATTAATTCATCTTCATCGAAAAAATCAATACAACTTTCTAGTATAGTGGTATAGTGGATGCAACATTGAACTTAATTAAATTTGACCACTCTGGATGAAAAATATTGAAATATGTCAGCATCTAATGTTGGTTTGTAAAATGAAAGTAACTAATTCTGTATAAATTGCTCCAAAACTTGTTTGAATGATATCGCTATCCCATTTTCTCATTATATAGAGTTGTAAACATAGTGTACATTTTAGAATATAATTCGGCCTGAAAGAAACGTGATAGGTTTTTTAAATTGCAATTGGATATTGTGGAAAAATATTAAACAGTTTATTGGTTGTTCGAAAATGGGAAAATAATTGATCTAAGGGTGACAAGTGAGCTACATAAGAGACGCACCCTAATTCTCTATACCGTAGCCTCTATGTCGTATCTGAAGAGTTCGGGAGAACAAGTGGTATACTTCGTAAGATGTTTAGGCACTGAGATTAGCTCGGGTTAAAATTATACGTGGCATAATCGCGCGAGTCGCATTTTTTTCTTGAAATATTGTTTTTAGTTAAGGTAATCTTAACTAAAAGCATGTATGAAGAAGCAAGAAGTCAAGGGAAGTCCATACGTTTTAAAATATAAACATTGTTATATATTTATGATCTAAGCCAAGCTTTTTCGGTCATAGTTTTTGAGTTCCACTAATTGATAACTACATTTTCAGTACACACTGGTATTAAATAAAGGAGACATCTGTTTGGGGCTACTGTCAGTCAGTATTACCGAGACATTTTTACGTTAAAAATCATATTGGAGCCTTAAAAATGTTATCAGTCCTATATACACGCTTTACCTTTATACCCATTCCATTGTAGAACATTGAAAATTTGATTATTCTGAATAGAGAAATTTGAACGATACGAGGGATATTTCAAATATATTTTCGAGGATCATTATCTAATCGAAATGATTCAAAATTCTCTCGTCATTTAAGTGAGCGTATACCTCATTCAGGAGTAGCAAACAAATTATCTTATTTTTTGAGTCAATGCAAATGACATTGCTCGTGCATGACTTGCGGAGAAATATTCCGTGCAGTTGATATTATAAAATGACGAAGATGATTCGTCAAATTGATAAAATTTATGTCCCTGCAATAATGTTCATACCATCAAATTAGAAATTCTCCATTCCACATCAGTTAACTATTTATAAGTTTTGTTGTTCACAAAACTAACGAAATGATACTTAAAAGTATTCAATACTTTAATACCAATAATAATACTTCAAGGATCTCATTGGAAAAAAATATCGTTAAAAACTTTATTTTACAGTCGTAGTTATCAAATAAATGTATACGGAACCGTGGTTGAGTACTTCGGATATCGTCGCTCCTTACGAAGATTATCCCTTTTTAAATTTGACTGAAAAGACAGTAAAGTGTCGAGTCGTTTACTAAAAAGAAATACTGACACCCACTATATTCATCGTCAAGGAAAAGTAGATCGTTCTTTTCGGGCACAGTCGTAAAGTTTAGACCAATTAAAATATACCTTTGAGTTCTTTCTTCAATGATTCACGCTTGAACGTGAAAATATCATTGTAAGCGAGAATCCGTGTAATCATGTATAAACTTTCGATCGTAAATTATTAATTATGAAACGTAATGAAAGGTATAACCGAATATGTTCTTGATGAGCTTTGAGAGGACTAACAAATATTAGTTAACCATCACTGTGTAGCAGTATTCGAGAAACTGAAAGAATAAAACTATAGAAAGATGATCTCAAGTACCAGAAAGAAAGAAATGATGAGAGTTGCTCAGGATCACAAGAAACAGCAAGTCATCATGGAGGAAATTACCATTGCATCCAGTTTCTCTTGCGTACTGTGCACGTCAGGTGAAATTTTGAATTTCGGAGATTACTCACATGTCGCGTGAGATTTATAACACGTTTCAAGATTTCATTGTTTTTGATTTACAAACGCAAAGTTGTCACAAGGATAACGATAACGCACAAACATTAATAATCAGTTGTACACACATTTTCCAGATATAATTTTTTGAGATTAAGTGTTATAGCTATTACAGTAGTAGCTTCTTTTTATTTATTATCATCATTATGATGGTGTAATGATGAGTATAATAATAAATAAATACCATTATTGTGAATATTCCGGACTAAGACTAAGATGATTTTCATGATAGCTTGATTTCTCTGTTTATTTTTTTATCATCTCTATTTGAATTTGAAGTTTGTTTGAAGACTCTCACAATAATTTAAAATCGAATAGCTTCGCGAGTATAACCATGTAGACATTTAAGTTGTTTACTTTCTAAATGGGATCTTGAGGCCATCGTTGAATATTTGACAAGCGGTTGTATTTAGAACACTTCTTTCAAGATATCATTAAAAAACGAAAAAAGTGAAGCTTCAAAAACATGCATAGTTTTGTTGTAATATTAAACTGATGCAGATGGATTTTGATTTATAGCGAGAAAATCGGAATCTCTTTTTGGGAAAAACTTGACTTCATATATTTAACGTTTGTACATAGAGCTGAATAATCAGGATGTGGAATAGTTAGAAAAAAGAAAATCGAGGATACGTCTGTGAGCAATAATATTTTGTTCGTTAGGTTTTAAATTCGCATGTCAATGTGAAACATGCTTCCGTTTTAATGTAGCCGTATCACTCAATCTTTCGAACCCACAAATTAAAATAATTATAAAATGATTATGGTTGACCAGTGATTACAATGATTGATTTGGCCGTGAGTAGAGAAAAAAATTCGGGTCAAAGCCACAATTGGGCGCGTACTCCATAATCACTGATGTCACTCTCTATCATGTATATAAGAACTGTCTAGAACGTTTCGGTAAAAGCAATTCAGTTATACCGAGCGGCCAATCGTTCCACCTCTAGTGAATGGAGTAACGTGATTCTTTTTTTCTCAACACTCATCAAACATCTACCTGTTGTATATTGAAAAACGTAGCAGTTGCGTCATAATCTCTTTCTCGAGGAAAAGAGAAAGATGGTCTGCTCTGCGGTGTGATTAAAAAAAATGTTATTCATTCAAACACATAATACCAAAACACGTTTCTTAGCCACGAAAATAAATATTCAACCAATATTTGAATGATTATATTTAATCGGTGAGACGGTCTATTAGGGATTGTTTTTCTGTCAACGGTAAAGTAATCTGTGAGAACAGCTGTTCATCCTGCAGTTATCGAATATAGAGCAACAGATTTCTACTCAACGAGAGCAAATTCGATTTTTTTATTTTCCACGCACTGTTTTAATCTGCAATTTTTTCTGATCGAACCACAAATTCAAATTAAACTGTTGTAAAAATTACTCGTGAGTTTTTGACCAATGGGTGTTTCTGCGAGACCACCGACAGGTCTCGTTCCGGATTAGCGAAATCAAAGTAAAACATTTCGAGAAATCATTTATATAGGTCAGAAATCATTTATATTATCATTTAGATCTTCTCGGTATAAATAAGCTGTTGTGAATCTCAAATCGATCGTGTACAATAGATGCTACGCGTGCTTTTATTATCCGTCTCCATTGAAAGCATCAATCGACTCGAAACAATTTACCGTGACGGGAAAAATCCACGAGGGATTTGACTTCAATGTGAATTCGGTCATGACGAAAGACGGGGAGAAAATGTTTCGTTTGCAGTTACAATTGAGCATGAAAAATATATTCTTCTTATAAGGGTGATGGAATATTTTTTGGGTATATTATGAATGTTCTGAACCAATAAACAGAATCGAAAAAAAAATTTTAAAATTCAATTAACCCCTTAATCGGAAGAAACTATCGGTACTATCGATGAAATCCTAGCAATGATGAAATCGAATCGCTGAATTTGAATGACAAACGCCCAATACAATAATCCAGTAAACTAGAATAACAATAAATGATGTTTATTTTCCCACGTAGGAATAGGCACAGGTGTGGGAAATTAATTAACTATAACGCAGAGACGTTCCTGCGACCACAAGATCACAAGGAGAAAGGAATGTTCCTACTACTCGAGATAACGGTAGACATTAGGCTAGGTTTTGCGCTAACTAGCCTCGAATGTCAGGTTCGTCGTACTCCCACAAATTATTGTTCCTGTGTTTGTGTCTGGGAGGCAATTGCTGAACGCGCATCCGTGACGAGGAAATAATCATTCCTGTTAATTCACACCGTATGGCTAACTGAATAGCGTATAGCGGTTCTCGCGTAATGCGCGCTCGCGATTCAGGTGAAATTTTTTTTACAGGTCACGTTTTACAGCTCAATTTAGCACCGGGACAAATTGCATTTGGCATATAGGAAGCAGTAAACATTGTCTGGCGAATAAATCAAACGACGACGGAGCTAATGAATTGAGTAGGAGGTTTTTACTAGAGATTTTATACTCGGCTGTGCCAAACTCATTTGTCAGAGATTACATCATTACAAGGCCAGCTGATCGCATCTTTTCTTTTTTGATTGTACAGTGTTATGCGCGATGTGCTCAACTGTCAGTTTTATTATTCCAATAATCGGAACGTCTTTCGACTTTCGTTCACTATTGCAGTCATTCTGCGGTAGTGAAGGAATTACCTTTTCAGAATCGTTCGAATGAATGTGGAGTTCTCCTCGCACAATTTAATGTTTGAAAACAAGCGATGAGTTATAGTTTTTGACGGAACCAAGATGAATTCTTTCACGTTTCAAGTGTTTTATGCAACGATTCGTAAGTTATTCAGTCGCTCGACAATACTAGCCGAGCCTATAAAGTGATCACATGGAAGAAATACAAGTCAGTAAACGTATGGTTATCGGTACGAGAATGAATAGCTATTTTTAAAATTTGCCGAGGTGACCTTCGCGACCGGGCAAATGAGAAAATCTTCAGCGAAAATTGAGAATTGCTGCTCAATTGTGCAGTACGATTGCTCGGTGTGCGAAAAAATTAAGCAACAATTCGATGAGTATGATGACGAGGAGTTAAAACAGTAATAAGTGTACCGAGGTTACTATTATCGATAAGTGCATAGAAAAATTCACGCGCGGCATAACATCAAAGGAATAAACAAGATCGGTTGAGTACTCTTGAGAGTTCACGATAGATTTCATTTTCATTATATTTTTTCCTCTCCTTGAAGTGGCATTGCTGGTTAAAACCAAGTATGACGAAGTTGACGAGTTTTCGCTTGGAAAAATTGATTCCAAATAATTTGCGTGATGACTTTGAGAATGAAAATTGTAACGCGACCTTTCCTTTTGTCGGGCCGCCGAAATCGATCCTCTTCAATCATGAGCTGCTCAGTCAACAAATTTCTTGACTGATGACTTCATTCAAATAACGATTATTTGTATTTCAGAAGCAATACATCGCGAACATTGATCATTTTTGTAAGAGCTAAAATGTGTTCCATCGGTCTTCGGGAAAACAGTCTTACACATGTATGGGAGGACATCAATATAATTCAAATGATTTTACGATAAAATAGCTCTACAATGAAGCAATACTGTGATTATAAAATACGTTACTAGCAAGAGTTAGCAAAATGCAAAACATGGATGTGCCGAACAGAAAGATCATTAAAATGCGTAATGTCGCGACAAATTACTTATATACAACATTGATAAGGGAAAATTTATACGTGGAGACCGAAAAATTTCACCCTATCTATCGCTTCGCTATCTCAGCTAATCAATGGCGATACACACTCTCATCCCATGAAACGTAATTCGTTTTCCATTTCTTATACTTAGTCTTCCATAATATTTTGAAATACCATTTAAAGTATTGCTATTGGGGCCACATCGAAAATGTCATTAAAGCGTTGATCGATATGTGTATTTCTGAATGAAAAGTCAAGTCTGCAAATGTAGGAATGGACAAACGTGAGGTGAGAAACACTCCAATCGACAATCGGATAATTACACTTTGAAAATGTACTTTGTTTTATTCTGCAGGGGCTTCGGACTGTATACCATCTTGATTCTTGATGATACTTCAATGAAGAATCGACGAACATAACTTGTATTTCTCACACACGCGCACACACTATTTTAACTCGGTAAAACTTGAACAATCACTGGCTCGAACAAGTTGGATGGACCGGGTGAATTATTGGTTTCCAGGGAAAAACAGTGGGTGTGTGTGAGAGAGAGAGAGAGAGAGAGAGTAGCTGACGGAATCCACGTGCTCGTACGTGCGAACGAACCTTATGCTTAGCTCCCGTGCAGCTGATGTGTCGTGGGGAGGTCTGGTGCGCGAGTACAAGATCTGGATGCGTGCGCCTGGCGGCTGCTGCAGCTGACTCGAACTCTGGCCCTCGAGTTGGAGCACAGTTCACCTGCTATACGATGAGCACCGCGGGTTTGCTCAACCTGAGGCTTCCAGCTGATGTATGATATATACACACATACGAGCTAGCGGCTAATATGTAACGGAGCCGCTGCTTTCACGCTCGCGGCGAGCTGCCGACTGGCCGCGCCGAACAGTAAGTATATATATATAATATAGCGGGTGACTCGGGCGCGCGCGTTACCCCCTCTATATATACGCCGACGGCGCGGCGCTCTTCAATGTAATTAAGCCGCGCGCGAACTCGCGGCCACGTGACATAACCCTTTCTGCGTGCGTTGCGCCGGTTGCGCGCCACACGGCCAAGTCGTGAGTCATGCGTGCCTTGGCCGCCGCGCGGGGCTGCGTCTTGCCGGTCTTGGCTCTGACTACTGAATTTTATAATACACTTTTGCATTTCACGTATATATACACGTCTGATGATGAATGTCAATCATTCGTGATTCAAAGATCCAACATTATCAAATCAAAATCTAGAGTTTTTAATAAAACTTATTTTCCCCCCTTCTTCCCCTCGGAATATGACTTTGTAAATGTTAGTTAATATATGTGTATATAAATTGAATCATCAATGTATAATTACGAATACTATTTAGATTAGAAGCGCTGCGTGCGATTAATATCCGCGCCCCGAAATCATATTTCAATAAGTGTTCTCAAGTTTTATTCAAGAATATCTTTTTCACGTATGTGCCGATCAATTTATTTCACTTTGCAGGCCATTACTACACAAGGATTTTCTGCAGGCAAATTTAATCTTATTAAACACATGAAATATATAAAAACAAAGAGGAATTCAAAGCTATACAATTATTTTTTTATTTACAAAGATTTACGAAGTCATTCTGGTAAGGGAAAAAGTTTTATTCTGAAATGTTGACTTTGTCTTGATTACAAGTGTAGTTAGACACTTGAGCGAGTTAATTTGATTATTGAAAATCAACTCTATGAATTGAAGCTGATAAAGTCAGGCATACTATACTTTTACATTTCATTCTTGATTATCCTTTCAATATGTTGAATGCTAATCATGTTATAGTGAATCAATCGGATAATTATACTTACAGTTGTATTTATATACTATTTTGTGAGAGTATATATACTTATTAAACAGGTTGTCACTTTTGATATGGAGACACTAGGTGCCACCGGGTCATTATCAAATACAGACATCACCATATGTAGATGTCTAATGAATATTTAATTCATATTTTCAAGATTCAACGCCATCATAGCTTGATTGAATTATACCTAGTCAATGCCGCCTGTCAATTCAAACATGAGTCCAAAAGTTTAGAGTACTTCCCATCTACTAGCGTTTTTCTATATTATTACGAGAAAATGACCATACAATATATTCATTTATAAATACATCACGCACAGTTTATCATACACACAAATTCACAAAAAATTATAAATCAACCATATAATTCTTCACATACACTGGGGGAGGGCGGAACATTTAACAAAAGGTGGAAATAAGTTTGGTTTTGATCATTTTTTTAATTCTATTGATTTCTCACAATTGCGAGCAAAAAATCACGTAGGAATCTTCTTAATGCACATTCGAGTGATCCCCAAGTGAAAAAATGAGTAAAATGTATATAATCTGTATATAGAAATCAACATTTTCTTGCACAGTGCGTGGGATTTTGTTGAAAATATTATCGACCGCTTGTATATTATGCACACTGATGCATCACTGAACTTCACTAATAACTTTGTTTCAGCCATTTCTTCGAAGAAGTAACTTTATAGTTCAAGCAGTCGTAAGATGAGGTTAACTGCCGATACGTGTGAAGTACGAATCACGCGTACTTTTTTTTCCAACAGTGATCCTTACATGTTTTTTGAAGATCGATATTTTAAAGATTTTATAGCCTCAAATTAAATACATCTCGCTCTTTAGTGCAGTGTGCATAATATACAAGCGGTCGATACTATTTTCAACAAAATCCCATGCACTGTGCGAAAAAATGTTGATTTTTTTTTTATTTGGCCTGATGATTTTTATACACAGATTATTTACATTTTATACATAGTCACTTTTGTATATAATCAGTATATAATCTGGATAAAAACTTGACATGTTTTTTTACTTGGATCCTTATGGGAAAACAAGATTTGTATGCCTTATTTGAAGTTCCATATGATAAAAAGCACACAGTCAGAAAAGAAACCCGATTAGTCCATTATGATTTAAGATATTTCACATTATTATAAGGTTGTTTAGCATACTAGTATCAAAATACACTATTTTCAACAAAGCTGGATATATTTATACGTATACTATTGCAAAAAACAGTGTTCGACCCACGTGTGTATGCTTTTCTCAATACTCGTATGAATAAAAAAAATACCATTTCTGAGAGATCCCATAATATCGAAGCATCATGTTAAATATTCCCAAACACACTAGGGAACTTGTCATAGAACTAATTTCTTTATGATTTCGATCTCAAGTGGTACTTCAAAATATTAATTATTGTACAAGATCAAGTACTTACACTATATATATATATATATAGATTTTACATTATCCATCTCTTCAAATACAGGAGATATTATGAATTAACTAATCAAGAGTCTAATCTACATCTGATTGGATATATACTCTAACTGATACTCATCTTTGATCCAAATATCGCTTTATATTCGGCAATGGGTTGAGGAGAACATTCGGTGATGATACTGTCCATATACATATACATACTCATACATATTCTCAAATAGTCGTAGAAAATATATACAACGCAATAGTTTTGGATATTTCTATGAAAAATCTTTAATGTTCAGTATATACTAAATAGACAAGTATTTTATAGTGATATACTTTTTTTCGTGATTTCATCAATCCACAAATATATCAACGAAAGAATATTAAATACACTTATCAAGCGTTTGAAAATAAATCTATATTGAACGATTGATGGTCAGATTGTCAAACAAGTTTATATATAAATTCGAGCTCAAACAGCACGCCCTCTTGCCTATCTGTAATTTTCAATTAATTCATTCGCTGAATGATATTATTTTTTAACTAGTTCGGTCATTAAGATTTCGATAGACGAATCAAACAATAACAATATTTTTATCAATATTCAAGAAGTTAGCGAATATTACTGTATTACTATACAACGGGATCATATATACATGGCTAGAATATAAATTCACGTATGTTCTTATTTGAGACATTCGGTTTCTAAACTATTCAAGAACCTCATTTTATACTATGGCTAAGCGGGCTAAGTACTATTCAATATGCATTATTGCTATATGCATGTACATATATACGTATCATCATCATCTATGATCATTGTATTTTTCTTCGTGACACCGCTTCGCTATCCCAAAAAGTTGATCGAACATTGCATCTCCAGTTTCTTTCAGCAATGAAGTAAATTGACCATTTTGATTTTGAAGTAGATTGTATGGATGGTCGAATTCCTGCAACACAGATACGCGCAATATTTTCCATAAAAAATATCATTCAATTTTTTCAAACCAATAATTGGATTCTCCTTAGAGTATACATTAAAATGCAGACTATTTACCCCTTGGTTTTGACTATAGTAGTTGATAAAGGTATTGAACTTACGACTAGGCAACCCTTGTCCATGACAAGAACTTTGTCGCTGTCTATAATGGTGTTGAGTCGGTGTGCGACGGTAAGTACGGTGCAGGATGCGAATTTCGTTCTGATGGTCCGTTGAATGAGTGCATCAGTTTGTGGATCTACATTGGCCGTTGCTTCGTCCAGCATAAGCACCCGATTATTCCGTAGAATGGCCCGAGCCAAACAGACCAGTTGCCGTTGTCCAACGCTAAAGTTGGAGCCTCTATCGAGTACCCGACTGTCCAAGCCATTCCCGATTGCAACAATTGCATCTTTTAATTCCACCTAGATTCGTTTAATTTAAAAGTGTTACTGATATTCACTTATGGGGTAATACATAGCTTCAGATGTATGCAGGGGTGTATTTTTTACTGACCTCTTCTAAAGCTTCCCACAGTTGTTTGTCAGCGAACTCATTAAACGGATCTAAATTACGTTTCAGCGTGCCAGAGAATAGTACAGGATCCTGGGGAATAATGGATATGCGACTTCTCAAATCTTCCAGAGCTATGGTCCCAGTATCGAGACCGTCTATTTCAATCAAACCTTCTAGCTTTGCAAGTCTAAACAGAGCCGAAATTAACGACGATTTACCAGCGCCAGTTCTTCCAACAATTCCCACCTGTACAAACATGGCAAATACAATTTCGAATGATTGCAGTTCCGTCGTATATAGTTATTCTCATGGTTCATGAAAACGGTATTTTTTTTTTATTTCGGCATTAAAAATATGTGATTCACCATCTTGGATTTTTTCCCCCATTAATTATATTTGACGGTAACAACACAAGCTAAAACTACGTCATTTCCTTGTTTTCACGATTTTTTCAGGTGTTACGGTAATGGCGCGTTTTATTGAGATAACATAAGAATAGGTTTGGAATACATTTGTTTCTCAAACCGATAAGTACAACAAATAGAACGGGGAAAAATACGTAAGTTAAGTATCCATGGTTTTTTGTCAGGGCCATTTCAACAGAGTTATTAACGTTCGAAGAGTTAATAACTTAACATCCAAAAAACATGATCTTTGAACAATAATAGTTCCGTTAGAAAGACACTAACTAAAATAATCGGTTTCATGATTTTTACGGAATTGTATGTAGCGACTGTTAAAGCTTATTTCGGCGCGAACGGAATTGAAAAATTTGGCGGCTTTCGTGGAAGATTGACCGGACGGTGTATAGTGTATAGACATTGCCTACTCGAAACTTCAAACGCGTTTTTCTTGGAATGCCGTTTTTTACCTTATTCCTACCAAATCTCTAAACAGCTTAACACATTTTTATGTTTGGTAGCTTTATTTAAAAGTTATTAGAATTGTTATAGATCGAATGTTTTTTAAATTTGAAGACTCTGTGAGAATGACCCATAACAAGGATAAACAATAAATGAGTAACGAACCTTCTCGGCAGCGTCGATGTGGAAGCTTAGATCTTTCAGAACTGGCTCGTCATTTTCGTTATACTTCATAAAGACACGCTTGAAATCGACTACGCCGTGTTTAGGCCATTCGCCGGGAGGAGTGGCCAGCGAAGCTGTTGCTTTCAGTTGCATTTTGTTCTTGATTCTAGAAGCAGGACCCGCGTCTCGCAAATTCGCTTCAGGTGGGATTTGAGTGTACTCGAGTATACGTTCCACGGACATCATTTGATTAGTTACCTCAGCTGACTGGCGCATACCCCACTGGACTAGCCCAGCTATCGACAGCATTTGGGTGACAGCCAGACCAACTTCGCCACCATTGAATTCTATGGGCCAAGATGGACTGTCAATTGGAGTTCCTTTGCGAATTTTGTAGTTCGATCAATGAGATTGAATTTTACTCACCGTCTCTGAATACTACGAAGGTGAAGGTGATGATTGTGATAAAAGTAAAAGTGAATAAGTCTAACGCGAAGGCATAGGCAAGACTACAAGCTATGAGCATGTACCAAGTCGACGTGTGAACATCCTGAAATTTGTCAAATTCTTGTTTCAGTACGCTTTCGGCTCTGTACGCTCTGATCGTGGAGATCCCATGAAGAGTTGCGTTGAGGTGTGTGAATATTGGCGATTTAGCTGGAAGAAAACATAAAGCAATGGAATAATTGGTGAAACATACAGGAGAAAGGTTATACATTGTACTTGGCTAGTTTCAACGTACTCATCCCCTCGAGTCTCTTGATGTTTTTACTGGTCTTCAAATAAACTTTTCTGATCCAAAAGCAGACCAATCCAATGAACAGTGCTGGTAGAGCGAAAAGTGGATTGACACTGCACGTCAATATCAAAGCCCCCGAGATGGCCAGTAAAGTCTGACCCGAGTCCAACATTGCCTTGGGAAGATGTTCGTCTATGGCAGTTGTATCCTTCGAGAACCGATTGAGTATTCTGCCGCTGGGATTCACGTCGAAGAATAGCAGGTTGGTACGTATGAGGGCACCAAAGGCTGAATTGTGAAGTCGCTCACTACTTTTCAGACACAAAATGTAGAAAACGAACGAACGCATCAGGCCCACCACGAAAACTGAAAATACTATAACAGTGTAGATGTATATAAGGGTATCCCGACTGAACAGGTCGTAGTATTTAGGTAATGCCGGCATGGTCGAGTTCGAAGAAATGCTATCAAGTTCTGCGTGGTAGTTGCGGTGCTCCTCAACTGTGACTCTGTTACAGGAATCGCATCGATTAGAAAATACACTCAGCTTTATTGGTATATTCAAAACTGACACTCACATGAACGGCACACAATAGTCATTGAGGCTGACTAAAATTTGCGTCAAAATGAACAACACCACCATGAAGAAAGCAATACAGATATTTGCACCTGATTTAAAGTATTTCAAGGGCACGCTGCCCTTGACGACCCCTTTAGACGTCGAATCTATAATATCGTGGATGTCTCTTGATTCTTCGGCATCGTCTTCAACTTCTATGTCTCCAGATTCTGATACGCGCGACTAAAATTTTCATCAAACTTATATTAATTATTGAATTGTGTCGTTAAAGTAGCAGTATACGAGACTACTCTTTCTAATATGCATTGAATCCGATAATCTATCAACAAGCTGAATAATTACCTTACTTCCAGTCGAAGAGAATCGTCTTCGGAGCTCGGTTTTGCTCACAGAAATATCTTCATCATCCTCTTTGTCAGCTGCGATTAGTGAGCTATATTCCGGATACGCTTTCAGAAGATAATGGGAATTCTCGTAATACTGCATCCTACCCTGATCCAGAAGAATAATTCCATCAACATCCTTGATAAACTGCAGCTGATGAGTCGCTAGAATCCGCGTTCTTCCCCTAAGATACCGCCTTATACACTCGTCGAACAAATGCTTTCCCACGTGAGTATCTACCTTGAAAAGTCAATAAAATCAACAGAGAGTAGCATTAAGAGGCTGTCATACCAAAGGAGTAATGTGAGCTATAAAACAATAACAATATTGCCTAAATAATACCAATAATATCGATTCAATCTGCAAGAGAGAAAAGCATTCGACGCATTGGCGATTATACGTAACGATTGAGATATCCGGATTAGATGACGACTGTTTATGTTCACCCTTTATTATGACTCCCCTCCCCCCCCCTCCCAACGCCCCGTCTTAAGATTCAAAGGGCGTGAACTTGGATGAAAATGAATTCCTACTTACTGCACTCAAGGGATCATCCAGTAGGTATATGTCTGCCTGCCTGTATACAGCCCTGGCCAAGTTTATCCTTGCCTTTTGTCCACCAGACAATGAGCTTCCTCGTTCACCCACGACGGTGTGATCGCCCTCGGGGAACTGGGCAAAATCTTTGTAGAGCGAACAGGCTTTGACTACCCTCTGGTATCTTTGCCGATCGAATTCTTGCCCGAACAGGATATTTTGACGCACCGTTGCCCCAAACACCCAGGCTTCCTGGCAAACGTAACTGAGGCTTCCTTTTACCTTGATATTACCCTTTTCCAGGTTGATCTCACCGAGAATCGAGGAGAGGAACGAACTCTTGCCTGAGCCTACCGTGCCGATTACAGCGTATAACTTGCCTTTCTCCAGCTTCAAATTAATGTCCTCTAAAGTGTTGTCGGAGAAACTTGGAATCCACTTCGCAGTCACGTTATCCATCACGACGGCATGCGTTTGTTCTGGTGCGTCGTAATTGGAGAGTGGAAGATTATCCCTGAAACCATCATGATTTCAGGTGGACTGTATATGCAATGAAACTTTCAATGTAGACAATTTATTGCCTCAGCTACTCTTACATAACAATATATCCGGGAAATCAAAACGTTAGAATAACAGCGTGCATTATCTATTTGGGTAAGCATAAACCACCTCCAAAAATTTCAACGGGATCGGAGACTCAAGTCCCAAAGCGGTTTCTTGCTTAGGAAGTTTTTTTAAATGAAAATATTTTTTTAATAAACGAACTGATGAAATATTATATTTTGGTAGTCTGAATCATTACGGTTGATATGTAAACGAAGGGACTTATGCTCTTATTATAATTCCCCTCTATAGATTAATCAACACTAAAAGTAAACTCACTCGATTTCCCGAAAACTCTCGATAATATCCTCCGAATTTTTTTTGCTGAATCCATTTTGTTTGTGCGGTGCTTTCGCGTCTTTCTGGTACGTATCGTCCAAGTGGGTAACATTGCTAATTCTGAATTCGTCGAGCGTGAGGAACGACTGTACCCTGCTAACTGAAACTTTACACTCGGCGAGTTCGGCAAAACCTCTGACAAACATCGCCGTCATAGAATTAGCCAGGACATTGTAGAACGACGAGAAAACAAAAATCTTGTCTGCGGAAAGCGGCTCGCCGAACTCGATCATCGACACAATCGTACAGTACAATGCGACCCTCGTGGTGAACAAAAAAAACGTCATGAACAAGCCTCGGAGGTAGGACGTTTTTTTGACGACTTTCAGCTCGAGTTTGCGGGCGAGTTCGACCAAGGCACAAAATGGTTTTTCCCACGCGTACATTTTGATAACCTGAACACCAGATATTATCTCGTCCATCAGCCGGACCCGCTCGTCCGTCTTTATAGCCATTTGAAGCCGGAACTTCGAGGATAGTTTTCCGGTGTATACTGGAAATTAAGGTATATGGAATGATTAGTCATGGGAATTCGACATACAATCGCATGAAAATCGAATTTTGATTCAAGAAGAAGAATCATTTTTATAAGCTTTAATGAGCGAAGATTTCTTCGTCTGCTAATTATTGTCGTCCAGGACAGTAATTAGCTGTTATAGGGCCACGAAGAAGAGTTTTGAATAAGCAAATTTTCTTGGTCAAGCCGTTATTCTTCTTCAGCCAAGATTACATATTTTTGAGGGAAAAAAACGAATCAAAGCTCGTTTACTCGAAAGTTTTGTGAGATGTATATCATCGATTTTGAATCATTTTCAATTGTCGATTCCAGAAAAGCTTTCTATCGCAATATGAATGTGCCATCTTCTGTGAGTTGATCTGTCAAATTATCTTGGCTACCCAAATACTAGACTGGTCCATAATAGACAGCATATATTTGTAATCAGTTAAATGAAATTGATGAGATATGGATTCGATTCCGAGGTTCTAAGTGGTAAACTCATCATTCCCATTTGGTTTTGTTGGAACAATAGAAACAATTTCTGAACACAAAGCAATGATTCAGATTCGCAGTCGAAATGAAAAAAAGCCTATATTCTCTGAATCTCATATCTTCTGTTCCGAGATCTATTGATGTTTTATTTCACCTCAACTTAATACACATCTGACACAAGCTCGTACCTATAGAATTTTAAACTTTCAATTCAAATTAGCATCGTGATTCGTTTACCTTGGATAGGAACTACACTTAACAATACGGCTATTCCAATAAGAGCAGCTACGCGTGCTTCAGTGTACAAGATATACGCGACAATCATCGTTGATAGAGGAGCACTCCACATTGTGTGCAAGAAAATCATCACCAAGTCGAATCTATTCACATCGTTCGCCACTAGATTGACGATTTTCCCAGGAGCAGTCTCTCCCAGAGCCGTTTTACTTAATCTCAATGCCTGAAAACCGGTGAGCGATTATAGTAATACATCAATTTGAAACATACATTCATTGATTGTGGATCCTCATTTTTTTCTTCTTAACCTTTAGAGGGCAGGGGTGTTCTTAAAAGGGTCAGATCCCAATGTTAATATTATATATGGGTACGTGGATGTTCATACGTGCGTGAGTCTACACGAACGATTTTTTTTTAACGTCATCAAGTTTTTTGATTACTTGTTGCGAGAAATATGCCGCATATTGTTACTTGGGTTTCTCAAAAGCGTTTTTTTGACGTAAAATATTTTTGTATATTCCAATGATTTGTTATAAAAATCGTGAACAACAACATGGAAACATTCCTACAATATCCGAATTATGAAAATTTTCAACGCTAGTCATGATATTCCAGGCGGACCCGGCCTTTTTCAGGAGGACATCAGACAACTCGAAAGCTCCGTCGGACCTGTTACTTATTTATGCAGACATAAATTATACTTCTCAAAAATATTGATTTTTAAAGTTATATTTGCCGGCTCTCTAAAGGTTCAGCTAACCACGTATGATTTCATGAAATGGAATTTTACTTCTCGATTATTAAAACATCACTTTCTAAATGTTAATATATCAGATGCATACCTTTCGGTAAACTAAGGAGCAAACTGCGAGTCTTATTCTACCACCAAGATAGTAAGCCAAGAAGAGGCTGTGATTAGCGGAGAGGATTGTCAAAAGATTTGCCAGACACATGGATCCAGCGTAAATGAGAGCGTGCTCGAATGTCGTCGTTGTCTGAGGCTTGAAATACTGCAGGACTAGACCCAGAAGTACTGGTGCACCTAATCTGTTATAAATATAATACAATGTTACAGTACAAATATGATTGACGTAGTGTGAAAGCATTGATTTTTTTCTTCGTTATAAATCGTAAATCGTAAATAATACGTTATGTCGAAACCGTTTATTCGATGTTTCATTTCCTTGTAATAATTATTTGCTATAGATTCTTGATCTATGTAACGAGAATCTTCTTCGTCGTGTTTGAATTATCATTGAAAATGTTTGGTTGTACTTTTTTCCGGGCTTGGATTATTTTAAATTGAAGAATTCAAATTAATGCTCGTCTCTCATGCGATGAGAACATTCTGTTTTACCACTCTTTTAGCGGCAACAATTGCCGTCAACAACATTCAATGGAGATTAATAGATAAATTTATTAGCTGTTGGTAATTCTACGGAATTCTTGGTTTCTATTGTCTCAATATATATTCTTATTTGACAATCATGAGCTTACGATAAATAATACATTTGGAAAATGTTGCCTATACCTTTTAAATATGCAAAAAGTGAAGAATCAGTTTTGATATTCTAGTTTCTTGTTGGAGTTTGTAACGAACCATTAGCACGATACAATTCTTCGCGGAGTTTATGTGGCTTATATGGTTTGCAAGTTACAATATGTGGTATGAATAATGTATATTACCTGAAGACGAATTCGAGGAAAATATGAAGAATACCCATAAAAACAATTTCTGGAGTAAAAGCGAGGGAAATTGATTTTAGCAAGCTCGGCTGCCCTTTCGTTCTCTCGGCTTTTTTCAGCTGAATATTCCATTGCCTTCGAGGAAATAATAATCAAATGATTCGAGTGTACATCAATGGTTACAGTTTATTGTTAAATCTTCAAGGTCAAACTTACTTTTCCAGCCGATTACCTAAGAAAGACGATCGATCTTTTTTGAGCGGGACATACAGATCTTCAAAAGTTAGTATTTTCGAATATCCTTTTTTGAATATATCTATCGTCCACCTGTAATTTGTGATGAAAAAGGATGAACGACGAGTGAGATGTTTGGACTTTGGCTTTTCACAGTAAGATTAGTGTATACGGGAAACTTTTAGAACATTTTTTCACGATTCTGTTACGTAGAATCTAATAGTTTTTCTAGGCTTCTAAATTTCTGAATTCTCAATTTTTTTCAACCGTTCAAGTGAAACGAAGTTATCAATTAGTATAAAAAATTATAAGAGCTGCAGAAAATATGAATGTATAGGTTTTGAAAATAGAGATTATAATGCATGTTTAGTCGGGAAATTTGGATGTATTTAGGGTAACGATTCTTTTCTTCTTCCTATTCACGTAATTGACCGTGGATCCCTTTTGGGAGCTTCGATTAAACACAATTCATATGCAATACTCACGGCGGAGCGAGATTTGATTATTTTTGTCTCTATATAGTTGCAATGCATCCACCTCAAACGCGACACGCGACTCGTATTCGACGTGTATGCATCACAACTGGCCCTACAGTTTCAGGTGAGTTCTGAACCAACCAGCCACAGTGTATTTCAATGCACTTGAAAAAAAAATCATTGGTGCACGACAACGAATCTTTTAATTGGAAATTATATGCATATAATTTGGTATAATAATGATTTGGTGTATAATGACGGACAGTATATGCTTTTTCAAGTTGTATACAAGTGACCATTTAATTGGTCAATGACGTACTTTGAAAAAATAATCAAGAATGAAATGTAGATGTATGAAATATAAAATTAATTAAGTATCAAAGTGTCATCCGATAATAAATCGTGCGAAGCGTGCATGAATGTTATAACTGGTGATATATTTTCAACAGACTACTGACTGCTATTATCAAGCGCTTACAGTAACTCATCAGGTGGATGGATATTGTAAATAATGAATGTAGATAAAAATCACTTCCTATGATGGAATGATTGATAAATGAGGTCTTGGATTATCTCTTTCTGATTATCGAAGATTATTCAATTCTTCTAAAAGTGTGTAATAATAACATCTTTATCTTAACGTTATTAATAAAGATATCAAACGTCTAACGCTGTGACACCATGTATGTACTCGGAGCATTCGCGAAGAAGCTTCGAGGAAGATATTAAAACATTGCATAATGCGATTAATTACATTTAATTGACTCGTCCAACTAATCTGGGAAACTTTTGCTGTTTCAATTCCTATCGAGCTAATTCCTGTAAATGAATGACGAACTCTCGTATAATGATAGTCCATTCGATTTTACAATGATACGAATTATTTAATATGATTACTTTTTTCAAGGAATGAACTCGTACAACGATGGAAAGAAATATTATTCACGGATAATAGATTAACTTTTCGTATGATGAATACGACAAGTCGATTTCTCCCGAATGTGTCGTATTCAAAATACTAGATTTCGCAATTTTCGATCCAATACCGTGCAAACAAAATATTCTACGGTGAATAATATTAGATGTTCAATGATAGTCAAGCAAACATAAGAATAAGATAGCAGCTCAATCAAGCATTTGTCCTCGGTCACACGTTTACTCTTGCATATGATTCAACGAATAATATCATAGCTACCGGCTGGTGTAGGAATATTTCTTATCTTTTTTCTTTTTATTCAAATGACTCTATTGCCCGATAAAGCCGAGGCTTATTTTGAATTCAATTTTATCGACCACGTCGAGCACTATATAGCAGATAATCAAGTACCAGGTACGAGACTTTGCCGCGTTCGAATTATTCTCAAAGAAATTTTTCTTCGCACCAATAGGTAGGATCCACGATCTCCTCTTATTCCAAACAGGTATATTGATTTATCGAGGTAATCGATAGGATCAAATTCAAAATATTTTTTATCGCTCATGAATACTTTTGATTCTTCGCCAAATTTTACAACCGATCACGCGTAATAAGGAGAATAGACAAGCCGATACTCACCACCAGAGTAAAACCGAAAGAGACGATGCCTTCTCCCGTGGATTCGGGTGACTGCTTACTTTGCTCGTGTCCATGATGTGTTGGAGTCTGTTCTCGTCCCTCGTGCCTCATTAATGAGCTTTCGACTTGTGTCCCCGGAAATCGAAAGCTTTCCGATCTTGCAAGTAGACTCGCGCACTCGTTTTTTTCATATACGGCTCAGTTCATTATGATTTATCACTTGTTTTTTTTTTTATCAACGACGCCTGTTCTCCGAATTCAATGTCAACGAACTCGTACGACCGACATCGAATCGCTGAATCTCTTTAGTCTTGTGTTGTCAATTATTTCTAAATATCCGTTTGATGCTGTCGAATTTGCGGAATTTTACGAATACATGGATATGGCACGGTTCATAAAATAAATGATCGTTTATTGTTTCAACCGACAGTTGGTTCTATCGACAATTTTACGATTACTATCGTTTCGTGTGTGTAAAATCGTATGGTTCTCTGAGATAATTGATATATAACAACTGCTGTAAAGAGAGATGATCTTCATCTAAACGTAAAATACGAAATGTGTAATTTAATTTCGAAATATTCTCTGATTAGTTTATATTCGTTGGCCGTGCAAAACCTATATGATCAGCGGGTAAATTTGAATATGCACTTTCTCGTCGCGAGCACCGTTCTACTCTGAGCGCCTTCGAGATAGTATACCCAATCACGTCGAAAAATTTTATTTGCAGCTGGCTATCGGAGAGAAGTGATAAAAACTACGCCATTCGATACTCACTGAGATTGTTTAATTTTCCCCGGTGCGGTTGTTTCGTCAAGTAAATACTTACTGATCCGTCCTATTTACAACGTATATGCGCTTTGAGCTTCTAGAGCGACTACTGCAATGAACTGATACCGATGAGCTTTGATGAACGAATGATACGGGCATTTATAGTTGTATTTAAAATTCACAAATCTTTTCGATCGTTATCAGTCCTCTCGCGAGAAGGTAGCTTATCGGCAATATGAAAATACATTCGGTGTATATCTATATACTAACACTGGGGGAACATGTGATAATTAGCGGCTAGGAGTGATTATGCATAGTCTGTATCTGTGCAAACAACTTAACAGATATTATTCAATCGAAACTATCTACGATTTGTCTAGAGTTGAGTGAATTTAGTTATCCACGTAAAATGTTGACATCGGAGAAGAATAAAAAAAAATATTTCAGACTAACGATTTTATTGTTCGATGGATTCACTCAACAAATATATGCTAGCGAATGTTCAAAATTTTGAATAAATGCATCCCAACACGCAGTGTTTGATTTTTATGTATGTACCAGACGTATATATGTGCGTTGCCCTGTACATTTTTGATTGGTATCCGACTTGGTGTGATAATTATATGGGCATGTGCACGAAAATCTCAAGAATGTAAGAATCAGCGAGCATAAAGTATATAAGGTAACTGTACCCAATGTGCCCCCCCCTAAGGGTTTTTCGCGAATTTGACTATGATAGACTTCGAATTTTAAAATTCTGTGAATGGCATCTCAAAGCTTAGCTCAATACCTATTAGAAACCATCTTCATAATCATCATTCGACTACTTTAACCTATCGAAAATCGCAATTTAAAAAAAAACGCAAAAAGGCTAAATGCACAAAACGTGTACCCAATTTGGCACAATTTTTTAATCATTAGCTACAGCCTATATAGGCCTACAGGGGCGATCCAATTGGCATTGAAATAAACTCTCAATTATGTTCCCAGTGATATTTATACAAAATTTTTAACATACAACTCAAAAATACGCGTCTAAATCATCGTAATATGTCTATACAAATATTCAATGATTTCACTCAATCTTCCCATTTAAAAACGCGTAGAGGGGCACATTGGGTACACTTTTTTTTGATGCGAAAAACAGCAATTTGAGTAGGATAAAAAATAATTTTAGGAAAACTGATGAGACCAATCGAAAACTGAGATGTTTTTACACAAAAAAGAGTAATGACACTTTGAGAGATAAAAATTATTGACACCTGATTTTTGAGGTTGAGTGTGAAAAGTGAAATAAGAAAATGGTGAAAAAATCAGTAAGTGAAAGTTCAAAGTGTTGTAGGAGAGTGGTTTTAAGGGCTAAATGGGCGGGGAAGATACCGAAAATTTTCTTTTAATTCCCCCAACATAACCCAAGAGCGACTGATGCTCAGAGAGCACCGGAAATACGAAATCTGACGATTGTGCCAAATTGGGTACAGTGCCAAATTGGGTACAGTTACCTTATATGTACAATTGAACAAGACTCGAAAATATTCTGTCATTCGTTTTAGACGTCGAATCCGCTAATCTTATTCCGCATTCGGAAATCACGAAAACAAGTTATCTGAAAAACCATATTGGGCGCCTGGATTGTTTTGATCGGGAATACATTTTCAAGCGTTCGCCCGAGCACTACATCATGTAACATTCACTTGTCACGCACTTTTTGAATCGTCATTTCATCAGGCGTCACTCCGCTCGACTGATTTCTTTGGGTTTATCGAGTGTTGTGGCTCGCGGCTACGCTGGCCCGTCCGAGCGACCAAGACGCCCGCGATAAACTGATCCGTCGAATATCGCTGAATTGGCTCGGTCTAAATAATTCCTCAGCATCATCCGCCGCGTGTGCGTGGCCACGTCGAGATCGGCTTGTTTTATATGTACACTTTCATTGCAGCGATGAGCCAATAAAAGATCATTGCGTAACAGATTCGAGCGAGAGCGACTCGGGTTATTGATTCGAGCTTTTGGAAAATCAGTTGGAAGGCTTATGTGTTCTATCTACCGGAGACTAAACACAATGCGGCTGCTAATTCGAATGGGGGGAGCGGGGATGCAATAATAGCGATACGACCCGAAATAACAATTTCAAATGTACATAACGTTGATACATTGAAGGCTATTCAAATTCGACGTTGGGTGTTGTGGTTTTTCTCAATGAGCTACGAGTTATCTATAATATTGAAATATTTTCGCGTAATGTGAAATTCACTTACCTTGCGATTTGACTCGCCAATTCCACTGATATGAAGCTTATACTGGAGGTAGTATTTTGATACCCAAACATGTGATGTTTGCATTCGTTTGTTGTAAAGTTTTCTTCTTTGTTCGTTAATCTGGGATATAACCGTTCATTGCTGATTTTATGCATGTAATGGGTATACCTATGGATGTGAAATGTCAAACATAGATATACATTGTTTTATAAAAACGTGACAATATCTCCGGAAAATCGACAGGATCTATCATATATATATTTGGGTAGTATACACAAATCGTCTACAAAAGTTTCAGCGGGATTGGAGACCCAAATCCCAAGTGGTGTATGGTTAGTATGCTGGAATTTTTTGACACGCGATCAAAAGCAGGGAATCTTTTTCACTCTCATAGGAGAAATAATTTTCTGTTTTGAAACAGCCGACCCGAAATCGAACCTGGTCATCGCTGTTTAGAAAAATGTGCGTGTAAACTCACGTGCACTTGTCGTGCACGCACAGGAATCACCGACTTTTCGCGCTCGTTGCACAATGTACTATTATTGAAGCAGAGATAGAAGCGATCTGAAACTTTTTGAAGTTGCTCTTGATGATTACCTAAATAAATAATATAGTTGAGGCTATTTAATCAATCTAACTCTATATAGGCGTACTTTTTTTAATTTTAATAAATAAAAGGCAATCAGAATCGCAAATCTTTAATATGCATGAATGCGATGAGATGATGGGAATAAAGAATCTTTTATATATCACTTGTTAACATGTGATTAGTAAGGTTTCTTTCCTGATTTGTTCAATTGCGTGAGCTCTAGAATTTTTCTCAATCTTTTGTTAATTAAATTTATTACTCTTATCGTCATTTAGAATACAAATCTTGACAACGTCGTCAGAACTAAGTTAATATAATACATTCAAGAAAATATAATGGTTACCATATAAATAATCAAATTTTTATTGCTTGCGTTATACTCGTCACATGAATTAAATCTAACAGAAGAAACACGCATGAAACTATTTCGAAATATTTTCTTTGAATTCTACAAGTGATACTCATTTTCGGCTCTTCGATCTAACTATTCTCTCAATTTCTTTATCCTAACTAGCGAATAAGCCGAGATATTTCGTTCGTGCATTTTCTAGTCGTAATGGTATTTCATTATCAAATCCCTATCATTTTATCAAATCGTATATTATCAACTGAACATGCATTTCGGTGGAAATTGCTTGCTAAGCTCTTTTTATTTGTAATTATAATTAAATGGAGGGGTTCTTTGAAATTGTACCAATATTTATTTGCGTAACAAAAATTAGAATTATCTTCAGGTTATAAATTGGAACAAAGTTCAATTTTCTCTATTCACGAGTTATTTTATTAAAAATTCAAAATTGGTGACTAAATGATAAATTAATCAGTTATATTGGGAAAATATATTACGCAGTAGATAAACTTTATTGTACAGACTTCGTCATACACAATTCGAGAAAAATTGATGAATCTTTCTTAATTATTTTAACTTTTAAATAACTATCATAAGAAAATTAAAAATTAATACAATTCGTGTAATTTAACGATAAAATTAACACTCGACTGAAATTTTAATATACATGAAGTTTCTCGTATTCTTTTTCAAATCAAACGCCCTTAATAAAAATTTGATTAAATCCAAAAGCGTGGGTATCGAAATATGAGAGATAAGCATTATTAACCTGAAAATTTATAAAATCTCCAAGGTCATTATAGATAGTGTTGTTGAAAGAAAAATTAGCATGAGAATATATACAAAAATGGAATGAAAATCTTATTCAGCATTATTATTTATAACTAAAATTTGAACTTCGATATTTTTGAGATTAGAGAATTGTCTCTGATTAAAACCAGTAAAACTGCAATCAAGTGACATCTAGATTATCTTACGAATAAACCGAAAAAATTGAAAAAAATTGTTTGTAGTCTTCTATATTTAGTGCGCAAATAATCAGTGGCCATAACCACAGTTTACAGTGCTCAGTTCACATATGAAAAAATGTTCACTTAAAATCAAGAGGCCACCATCATTATTCAAGCCTCTAAAATAGTTGTTTCATGGTTTTCAAAGCATTAGTTTTACTAATCTCCTTCCATTAAAGCTACACTGATTTCATAGCTATTTGAGTTTAACCATGGATTGCACAACTCCAAAAATTTAATTTTGCGGATTCTTTCCATTGCTGCTACTTATCAACTGTCCATCAATACAATTACAGAAATATTTATGAAACCAATGAAGCGTGTTATATCGTAAGACGGTCTTAGTATTACGTGAAGTGCAGTAAAAATTTTCTTTCCAAAGTTTAAAAAAAAAGCTAAGTATCAAATGTAGTAATGAGTAAAATGAAGCTTCATAGTATCACAATTCGAAATTGTCACGTATAAAAAGTAGCCTGAGTAAATTGTAAACTACTCTTCAGAAATAAAAATGTTGACTTCCAACTTGAAAAGGAAAACCTAGACAACATTTTCCTCTCTTCAATGTCCCTTTCAAAACTTCTTAATATAAAAAGAAAGAAGTTGATCTAAAATAGAAAAAAAAGATCTATATACCTATGTAAAAATGTCAAACTTAACAGCTCATTAGATATCTAACTAAGCAGTTCGACATGTTTCATTTTCTTTAGTAAAAAGGCTTTCGCAGCCGTTTGAAAAGTTCATCGGCGATGTCGTTGTCGTTTACTTTCGTAATTAAGGGCGCTCTTATTTATCTTTGACAACCATACGCGTGAACGACTTTGACGTGAGCAGAGTAACTTTGCCGTGCGCGTAGCTCAGGCATTTGGCGAGTCCTGGGCAGCATCCATATTTCTGTAGTGTTTTGAATCTGTAGGTCTTGAAGTTTTTCTCTTGATCGATGTAAGTGACTGCAGTCATCAATGGACATAAAATGATCTTTGTGTGGTCTTGGAAGTTAATCTGAAAGAAGATCCATTAAAGTCGTGTAATACAAAGATTACCTCCTCGATGATCAGAATGCACACATTTTGTTGAACAATAAAAAAATTGATCCTACAATAATTTGCAAGATTTGAGGTTTTACAGAGTCAGAGTATCAAAGTATTGGAAAACAAAAACTCGCCAATAGATTTTCTGTGAAAAACTACTCAACTAATCAATCATTATCGCTATTGAGGCAGTTAGATTACAGAAGATGAGGCAACAGAGAATGTCGATACATTGCATCCCAAAAAATTAGTAGTATACCTGCAGGGATCCATTCGTTAGCAGCATAACGACAGCAGTCTGTGTTCTGAACCACTGATGCATGTAGGGTGGTCTCGCCAAGGAGTCGCTTGACTTGACGGCCACGGCTCCACCGGCCTTCATCAGGTGGTCGTTCATGTAGCGCAGGAAGAAATTAAGCAATTTCATTTTCTTTTCGAGGTGTCGGGGGTACTCCTTGATCGTATAGTACAGCTCTTCACCCGTTCGGTCGATGTAGTGAATGTTGAAGTTATTGGCGAGCATTATTAGGCGGGTACCATCATTATACATAACACCGACACCGTCGTCCGAAAGCTGATACCCGAAGCCGTACTTGTCCGAGTAGTCCACCCATTTGCTCACCCAGACGAATGGTGTCGCGTCGGGATCGGTCATTTCATCTATGAAATCAAAGCAATATTTATAATTTCGCCTGATAAATGAATGCTCATGATGTTTAATATCAAGTTTTAGAAACAAATGCTCATGAAATATGTACAGCAAACAAATCTTGAGGGATGAAAGGATTAGAGAACAAGAAAAATAACTCAATATTGAAGATGCATGGAAGAGGAAGAAATGATAAGTTACAGTCCTGATTGGATGGAAGTATAGGATACAAGGAAAGGTTTCATGCCTTTGTTCAGGAATACTTGATAAGGCCTCTCCATTTCTAGTAAAAAAGTGTATAATTTTGCATTAGCGAAAGTATTACGCAAATACTCCATCAACACAATTTATGAAAACCAATTTACCTGTACAAGCCATTTCTTTTCCAGGCTTGAACTTTGCCAGTTCGGACAGCTGTTCCTCGAGGTTCTTGAGCATAACATCTACGTCGAAATCTGTCTTTTGCGCGTTGTTCAAACTGTTCTGCTTTAATTGCTTGCGCGGGCTTCGCTGTGCTTTGGCAATGTCTTCTATCTTCGGGCTGTTTATGTTCATCTCGGACAGAGGCTTGCGATTGTATGATTGGAGCATGTCTAAACGTGGAGCCATGGTCAAACAGGACACGGGCAAGCTAGCAGGCAAAAAACCTGGACGAAATAAATATATTTCATAAGTAACGATTCATGAGAAACGATAAGACAATTTATAAAAGAACTATATATTTTTTGTGTGATGAACTATAGATAAATTTTCTTTCAAAAATTTAGGAACTGGAAAAGAAAATACTCGCGAATCAAAAGTAAATATATACCTGCTGTGAAGAAAGCATCTTCAAGTAGTGTTTTTACGCTCGGTCGTTTTGCTGGGTTCCCTTGCAACATATTCGTGATCATGTACATAGCGGGCGTATTTTGCATATGGGAAGGAATTTTGTAGTTGACTTGTTTAATTCTTGCATAAGTTTCCTTTAAGCTGGATGTTTCAAAAGGAGGTTTGCCAACTAACAGTGTGTACATAATGCATCCAATGCTCCAGATGTCTACTTCATAAGAGTGTCCAACCTTTGTCAGAATTTCTGGAGCTATGTAATTTGGAGTACCGCACAATGTTCTGGAGATCAAAGTATGATCAATATGATAGCATGGAATATTTTCCCAACAAACGGTTAAATTTCTCTAAGAACTTACTTTTTTCTTTCTCCATCATGCTGAAGTGTTGTGGCTAAGCCAAAATCACCAATTTTTACATTTAAATCATCATTCAAAAAGAGATTTCCTAACTTCAAGTCTCTATGAATGATTTTTCTATCATGCAAATAAGACACCCCTTCCAAGATCTGTTTCATATAGTATCTTGTCTCGTACTCTGTCAATGCTTTTCGCCTCTTATGTAGCTCCATCATAGACTAAGTACAAAATATTACACATATTGAAAATACATCTCGATATTATGAAAATAGAGGAATATGTGATTCGTGAGTAATTTATTAGGAAAAAACGTTAAATCATTCATTATATATTTCTGAAGTCATTGTTTTCTAAATTTTTTCTATTGAAAAATTTATTCAAATTTGTTAACTAAGAGTTTGAAAGAATATTTGAAAACTTTTATTTATTCTTTTCATTTGATAGAGTATGAAATAGGAGATATTGAACATACCCTTTTCCTGCATAATTCTAAAATAATATAAACATTATAACTGTCATCGAAGAATCCATGAAACCCAACAATATGTTTGTGACATAAGCTTTTGTGAATGGTAATCTCTTGGGTCATCTTTTCTCGTTGATTGCTTTTTGTCATCAGTGATTTTGGCACAATTTTGCCGGCAAAGATCTCTGATGTTTTGGAATCTCGAATTTCGTAACATTTTGCAAAACCACCCTGCAAATGAGAATATGTATACATGAGAAGTTGAAAAATTTTTTTTAAATCTCTTCAAATCATTTACAATCCAAATATTCCAATTCAACTTTCAAGACTCAAATTGAAGAAGGATCTCTATTATTGATTGATTATAAATAAAACCACCAGAAATCAATAGATTCAAGTCTTTAGACCCATGTGACCAATCTGGATTTGATAGATCAATGTTCAATCTGTTGTCCTATTTTTGTGAAAATGTACCAAATTTGCAATGACTTCTTCGAGGATAACACAAGATATTTTCAATGTTTACCCAAATTTGTATGGAATGGTCACTCCTGTTTGATTAATACAAATCTGCTTTCTTGTAGTTGCAAAGTAAAAGTAGATTTTTGCTTTCTTTATCAGAGGGATCGTATAAAAGGATAAGGCTCACAGGAGTATAATTTACTAGGTAGTATTTCCAGAAAGCATATAGAAACGACATTTGTTACTGGAAGAAATGTCAAGTAGAGACAGCGCCACGGTAACGAGCAAGCATTACTTATCATCTGGATCTTTGTAATAAAATGTGAATAACAATCAGTCTGCATCAAATAGCAACAGGATTCAGACCAATTTGAGTGAAAGGGAATCAACTTTCTTGAAAAGGTAGTGCAACAACAAGACCTATCATGAATGAACAGACTCTGACAACAGCAAAGAGAATAAAACGTTTTTTGACAAGAGTCATGTCTCAAATCGAGCATCGTTCGTAGGTTTGTCAACATCCTTCCCAACGACCAAAACATTGGGCAGCCACCCAGAGAGATGTAGAAAAACACTACTTGGGAATCGCGAGTCGCAATAAGCGGGACTGTATGCCAGCATAAGTATAGGACAGCTACAGTCAGGCCGAGTAAACATTAGCAGTGTACTCACCTTGCCGAAGAAGCGGCCCTTGAAGTAGGTTTTGCCAGAGTTCTTGTCGTAGATGGGGTCGGGGATGACGGTCTCCTCTTCCTTCTTCGACATTTTCGCCTCGAAACTTTTTCCCTTGTCTCCTGCTGAGTTGAACCCGGCTTTGGCCACACTTTTTCCCAAGAGCGGGACGACGATGTACAGCACCGCGCGCGCGAGCAGGCCCACCAGCAGCAGCAGCAACGGACGGCCCAGCAGCCACACAGTACGTTTTAAATTCAAAACGGCCCCAGCCGACCAATGGCGCGAGGCCCGAGGTCACGTGGTACGCGTCGCCGCCGCAGACAAGCCGACGCACTTACCAAGTCAAGCGAGGCCTGCACCGGGCGCTTCGGGTACGCGAGGTAAAACGTGCGATTTTCTCAAGATTTGTGGGTTAGCGAGCGGGCTATCCCAGGCTATCCTGATGATGTGGACAAATTGAGAGGCGATTGTTTTTTGCGCGACGGATAACTCGGACGTTGGGCTCGTCGAAATTGGGGTCTCAACCGGGTGGAGGCTCGGACTAGCTCAATTTGACCGGGTGGTCGTTGCTCGCTGGCGCCTATTTTAGATTCATCTCTATAATTATTCACGGACCAAAGCTCCAATTTACCTTTTAACTGTGAATCTTGGGTGGGCCACATATGTATTCACCTTCTTCAGGCTGTATATCATCAATTGAAAACTATGTATTCAAGCCATACATGTCCGTTTGTTTCCGCGTGTTTCATGCGATAAGCGAGTACAAACGTTAATTCTCCTTCTTCTCGGTGAGAATCGTCGAGTGAATTTTCAAACCACGAGCGCGTTTCAATAGCCGTACAATCAAATGCACGCATAAACGTCATTGCTCCAAAACCGCATCGCATTCCGTTTGATCTTAGCAATTCGAATCGTCGCGTATACGTTACGCGGGCTAGCGCTGGGATAGCTTCCTGCAGGCGCGCGCACTGCAGGGAGTGGTGGGGGCGGTCGATGCTCGTTTTTCCGGGCCGGGCGGCGCGTTGATCGGGTCGCCGCATAATACGTTGTAATACGTGCGAGAGAGAGAGAGAGAGGCGGTCTGCGCGAGCCCACGCGAGCCGGCGTCGCCATCTTGTCTTTGACCGTGTAGCAGCAGCAGCAGCAGCAGCAGCGTGTCACAGCGTGGCCGCGACGTATAATAACCGCCGTCTGCGTCTGCCGCCGCCGCCGCCGCCGCAGCCACAATAAGCAATAACCCGCAGCAGCAGCGAGCCGCTCGGGACCCAAGTCAACCCAAGTACAAATAGTAACCGAGAGACGATGGCGGACGCGGTACCATCGGCTCCACAGCGCGGAGGCTTCAGGGGCAGGGGCGGCCCACCAAGGGGACGCGGAGGCTTCGACCGCGGCAGGTACGTTCGCCCTGTGACTTTACCTCGTCCTGGGTCGCGTGAGTTACGACATCCCACGGGCCCGACACCCGACGCTCCTAATGTATGCCTCGCGGAACCCGCGACCAGTACTCACCGGGTACGGCATCGATTTTACGGGGTAGCGTGGCTTCGCTTCGTGGGCCGAAAGATGCCCGAGCAGCGGCATTGCCTGAACTCTTCGGTTCTACGCTATTGCGACCGGGGGATTTAGTGGGGGTGATGTTTTGCTGGCTCGTTTCCTACAATGTTATTTACAAGCATTCACAAGCTCACATTTCATTCAGGGTAGGGGTGTACTAAGACCTGATTAAATCGCCACTTCTGTCAAGCTTGACCAATACTATGCTTGGACACCGCTTGATGTCATGAAAACTACATGTTGGTCTTGAGTTGTGCTTTTGAAAAATACTAAAATACGCACCTATTATTTTTCCATTATTTAATTGTCTGGTTACGCGGATAGTATGACCTGTTTTAGAGCAACTTTCTGAGTCTAGTTTTTTTGCAATATTCCAACAGTCTAATTGAAATTCTGGAAAATGCTATTTTTTCAGAGGTGGCCCACCTAGAGGCATGATGCGCGGACGAGGAGGACCAGGAGGTATGAGGGGAGGACCACCTATGAGAGGTCGAGGAGGTCCACCATCCCGAGGCAGAGGTGGACTTTTCCCACCAGGGTTAGCTATCTTTTCTATTAATAAACTTACTACACAAGATATTTGGACTTGCGAAGCAATATGTGATAATAATTTGTGGTATTGTTTTGTCAATTATTAAATACAAAATATCATATTGAGTTTATAATAAATACTATATCAAAGTTCAACTTTCGTACTATGACAGATTAGAATAAAAATAAGGACTGTTCAAATTGAGTTGATAATTGATTGAGAAGCCAATTTGTTGAATGTTTACAGAGGACCACCTCCTGAGGATCACCCAGGAGCACCAAGAGGAAGAGGAGCGGCTGGTGGATTCAGAGGCAGAGGTCGTGGAGACTTTGGCAGAGGAGGTGGAGGAGGAGGTGGAGGAGGAGGTGGTGGTGGTGGTGGTGGTGGCGGTGGTTTCCGAGGCCGTGGTGGACCAGGTGGAGACCGGGGCAGAGGTGGAAGGTAATTTTTTTTCTTATTGAATAACTGGAAGTTTAGGATGGATATTTTAGGCAAAATTTGAAACAAATTCTACGAGTAAAGAATAATTATTTGAATGGATATTTTGAAGAGACTGTTGATTTTTTAATTGAAGATTGAAAGAGAAATAGTAAGAATTAAAAACAGGATAAAAATGCATTCGTGTTTTCAATCAAGATTTTTGATAATCGAGAAAATCTCTTGAGGATCGCCATTCACCGATACATGAACACTTCCCTGTTTTACCGTTGCGCGCGCGCAGTGACACAAACTCGCATGTGCATACATATTCGGCCTGTTAAGCGATGGGTAGCGCAACGCTACGAGTTGTATGGGAACCTACTTCAGTTTCAAAACAAACTGTTCAAAGTGTTCGCGCGAACCACACTTGACATGCACCTTGTCTAGTTTTCGAGTAAACATGAGTAGAATTAAAAAGTGCGACATAGACGTTTGTAACAAAACGTCTCTAGAGCCGGGAATAATTTTCCTTAGATTTCCGCAGAATGATCCTGAAAGGTATAGTTTGTGGGTTAGTAGTTGTAACCTAACCAAACGTATTGAAAAGAATAGTTTTATTTGCAGTGCTCATTTTAAGCATTAAGGTGGCTTCAGCGAGTTATTATTCTATTATAGAATGAACTCAAACTTTCATAGAATGTACCTAGCACAACCAACTTTCAATTGCAACAAAGAAAATCATGGGTCAACAGAGTCATTTTCATATGAGCGCCATAACAAAAATGACGTTTTTTACATAGGCTCTTATGGCGAGAAGATTAATCCCTTCTCAACTAAATATGGTGTTATAGAAAAATTTGAAAAAATTCTAAGTAATAGGTTTTTATAAGTAGATTATAATATGATCGCGAAAATCGTATGTCACCATCGAAATAAGATCGTAAAACTGAAAAAAGTGGATTTTGATGAATTTGACAAGTGTTTAGGTGCAAATCTTGACTTAGTTATAATTTATTTTCCCTTTTCAAGCATCCATAAGTAGTCTAGGATAAGACTGATCTACTTTAAAATGATATAATTCGGAGAATTTTGAAAAATAATTCAGGCACCCCCAGTAGGGCCCCGCATTGATACGGCACCTAACGCTGAAGCCCCCTTAAGATTATCTTCCTAGTAAGTATGTCATCACAATTTATATTAGAACAAATATTGTCTGAACTCTTTTTCATCAGTATGATAGGTCTCATTTTATATTTTGATTTAATTTTCACAAATGGCACAGCTGTCTTTTTCAATTTTTTTTTACCTGAATAAATTCACAGAACAGACCAGACGTTTATAAATCTATAAGTATATTTAAGGAAGAGTGAAAAATGTTCATAATTGACATACTTACTAGGAAGATAATCTTAATGCTTAAAATGAGCACTGCAAATAAAACTATTCTTTTCAATACGTTTGGTTAGGTTACAACTACTAACACACAAACTATACCTTTCAGGATCATTCTGCGGAAATCTATAGAAAATTATTCCCGGCTTTGGAGACGTTTTGTTACAAACGTCTATGTTGCACTTTTTAATTCTAATCATGTTTACTCGAAAACTAGACAAGCTGCATGTCAAGTGTGGTTCACGCGAACACTTTGAACAGTTTGTTTTGAAACTGAAGTTGGTTCCTATACGACCGTGGTTCCTATACAACTCGTAGTGTGGCGCTACCCATCGCTTAACAGGTCGAATATGTATATACGTGAAGTACGTATACACGCCAAGCCGGACGCCGTAACGTATCTATATAGATGTAGAGTATGCATCAACGATCATGCCGCGTCTTGCCACTCACGTGCTTCTTTTAGCAATAAGTCTACTGGAATCTACTAGATATGGTTATCTACTGTTCTCTATTTCAATATACTGTTGAACTCTTTTCCCTTATGAATTTTGTGATTTGACAACTTGAACTGGAAATTTTCTTTCAAACTACTCTTGACTAGTAACTTTTTGAGTGAAAATAGTGCATCAAAATTTGACAATAAATTCCATTCAACTTGGGCCAGAAGAATATCGTAAATACAAAATTATTGTAACGAATCGCTCTTCTCGAATTTCAGAGGTGGACCTCGTGGCGCGCCAGGAGGCGGTAGAGGAGGCTTTCCAGGGCGTGGTGCTCCAGTGGGCGGCCGAGGTGGAATTCCACAGAAACGTGGTGGAGGACCTCCCGGAGCAGCTGGACCACCAAAGAGGCCGAGGTTTGACGCTCCCCCCGCTCCCCCGTCCAATGGCTACGTGAGCCAAGCGCCTGCTCCCGGTTATGGCAGTGCAGGCAACGGCTACGCGGCACCTGCCCCGCCAGCGCCTGGCTACGGAGCCGCAGGCGGCTACCCCCAGCAGGGCTATGCTCAGGGCTACCAGGGATACGAAAGCTATCAACAGCCACCTGACTATGCTCAAAGTGCGGTGAGTGTTTTTTTGAGTTCAGTCAGGGTATAATGCCCATACAGCTAGTCAGCTAAGTCCAGCTAATCGCTATCTTTATAGTCTTTTTGTATTATAAAAAAATTTTTAAATTCAAAATCTATCAATGGATAATTCAGCAACTTTAACAAGATATTTCCATTTCTAGGGTTATGCGTCAGCTCCACCTCCAGACAACAGATACGGAGCTCCACCAGTTGCCCCATCTGGATATGCTGATCCTTATGGCTACAAAGCCCCAGCTGCTGGTAAGTTTTTAAAATTGACACACGACATGTATTTTCATTTCTCTTGAAATATATATCAGTATATATACATTGATTCCATCCATTATCTCTCATCTATCATTCACTCACATTTCCTAGTGGTTAAAATGAGTTGGGTGCAAGTTTTAGAATACTTTATGCTGCAGGTTTATAACTCTGTTGACGATAAAAAAAATTTTTAACATTAAATCCTCAAAAACTTTACATTACCTATTATGGATCATTGAAAAGTAATTTTTGAATTGGAATGATTCTACATTTTCTACGATCAAGATGATCAGATTCATCCATGCATACATGCGAAACGATGAAAATATGTATATTTGGCTGGAAAAATGAATTTTACTGATGTTTTACTTCTTAAATAACAATTTGATCTAATATTTTGAAGAACTAAATATTTGTACTGACCAAAAAAATGCATATGCAGCTGGTTACCAACAAGAGGCAGTGGACAGTGGATATTATAATTATTCTTCAGGTTATGACTATCAAGGCCAATCTGCCAATTACGCTCCCATGAACTATGGAACTAATTAAGGAATACCGCAGTTTCATGGTCAGTTAGATTGCTGGATCACTTTTGTATTTGTTTTTATCACTAGTATAATAAGTTTTTATAAAATTGAATGTATATTGAAACGTGGACACAAATGACAATATTGTTAGTTCGAAGTTTTGTGTAATACAATGACATGGTGGGGAGATGCTTTTTGTTTAATTTGAGTTTTTTATGCATACTGTGTGTATCACTTCATCGGTCACTTTAATACACAAGTTACTGCTGCACTACCTCTTGTTACTTTCTATATTTATGTAGTTTATGAAACATTGCTAAAATGTTTTTGAAAATTCTGATGAATTTTCTTTCATAAGCTGGAGTGTACTTGATATTTTCTATCTATATTTCTTATGTATGAATATTTCCAATCAGATACATTTTTTCCGAAATGAAAATACTTTTTTATTTGTTGAAATAGGGTGCTGATTTTGAAAATTTATATTATTTTTCTGCAGAAAAAAAATCAAGTTCTTATAAGAATCTTGAACAAAATGTTCAATTCTTCTAAAAACAAAAAGCAGCTTTTCATTTAAAGACTTGGACAAACAATATAAATCAGCAAAATTAGAAAGATTGTGAACTATTATTTTGTATATTTTTTTTACACTTTGTATATTTGACGAAAAAATAACATGCTATTTGAACTTGTGGAATTTTTTTTAGTACTCTCCTCCTTAAAAAGAAAACTTAGAAACTCTCAGAATTATTTTTTAAATCATATTTTACGATTATCTCATTTAACATTTTGCTATTTTATCCTAGATTACGCGGGCTATGAAGATGTTTATGGAATTCAGGACTATGGTGAGTACCGATATTGAAATGAAGAAGAGAGCAAAACTATGCATCAACTCGTGTTTTAGCTCAATGTTGTAAGTAATTTTGCTCAATTTGTATTTACACAATATCATGAACTTCATACAAAGTATTATACATTTTTTAATAAAGCAAAATTGCTTGCAACAGTGTTAGAAGAGTGATGAGGTAGTTTTATGTTAGGTGAATAAGAAAAAGAGTAGATAACTCAATACTGTAAGGAATCAGAAGAAAAAAAAATGGAAAAACCTACCAATCGATAATGAATCTTAGGAATTATATATGATGGTTGCTACTCAAAAACGTCTATATGTTTATGGATTCTCAAGTCAGAAAATGGATGAAAGATTGAATTGAACCTTCTTTTATCACATAATATATCATTAATTTGTAGGGAAAAGATTCAACTAATTTTACTTGCCACCTTCCAGTTCTTATCAGATAGATGTAAAGATCATCGTGAATTACACTCTGTACCAATAAATAGTTATATGTAAGATCATTGATAAACAAGGAAAAAGAAGTGCGATAACATCTAAGCATTAATAAAATCATGATTAACTCTTTATGAGATAATTTACACTATAGATGAGTTTTAAATTGAATTTGATTTTATGATGTTGAACGATATTCGAATAAGTTTGAAAATATTTAATTTAATGGTAATGAAGTTTGATATTGTGCGAGTATAAAAATACATGCAAGAAAACGAAAGAAAATCTTAGAAAATTTATTAGAAAGCTCATTGACTCCATGCATGAAAATGAACTATTCATGGTATTACACTTACAAAGAAAGAAACAACAAAAATCTGACGCGTAATGAAGTTAGTTGTTTTTGAAAAGTCTTGAAACTTTGTTGTACTGTCGGCTACTCTAAATTTCTCTTATGAACCTATAGATATTCATGAAGAGTAACAAACCAAATTTTAAACATATAACTTTGATCTAACTTTTTTACGCGTGGCTTGATAGAAAAATCATCTTCTTCCTTGGAAGTTAGAAATATTTAAATTAATGACGAGAGCATTTTATACTTAAGTAGCAATGTAGTATTCTTCATATTTTTTTCATTAGGTTCAATGTGCATTCATCATTGATAATGTAGCTAATGTAACCCATGCAACTATTAGAATTAATAATCAATTGATAATGAGAATGAAATCAAGAAAATACTTTATCCTCCCTGAACTTACCTTATTTCATTTCACGAGTGAAGTATGACGAATAAAACAGTGCAAGGGTTCTTCTTTTTTTCTTTCTTTTTCAAACTAATAAGTAGCGAAAAGAGTTCCAAATCAATTGTACAATTATGGATTTGTAACTGATTGTTCAATAGTAGGATTTAAGACATTGTATAAGAAAAATATTACTTTCTTACTGAATGAAAATTGATTGAAAAATACAAATTGCCACTGCGATTTTAAAGAAATAATATCTTATTTTTTCTGAAAGCCATGTGAAAGACTGTGAACAAAGTCTTTGAACGAGAGTTTTAGCCGAACAATTGAGTTTGTAAGAAAAACAAGACCCAATCACCATTTTTTTTAGCAAAATGGTCCATAAGTTGTTATTCATATTACGTGACCATTTGAAGAAGAAACAATTTTTTAGATTCTCCAGAAAAAAGAGAATGCTTTTGTACAAATAAGATATAGTGAAATACGAATGTGTGAAGTTTTTGTTTCTTTTTTTATTCTACTTTTCGAGAGAAACTTTTTTATTGATACAAAGAAATGAGATGCATTGTCAAATGTCATGACTGTAGTTTATTAATGAATAGTGAAAATTGTAAGCTATAAAATATACTTTATTAATGGAGCACTTTGAAAAACTATTAAATATGAATTCAAAATAGAAATCCTCGCATTTATTATACCCTTGATCTGTACTTTGTACTTGACATTTTTATTGATCATGACAAATTTCGAGAAATAAATATAATCTCTTCAGAGATACTAGGCCATGAGTAAGAAAAACACATCATGGAGAAGCAGTGGATGGATTTAACAATAAAAAAGTTCAAAATGAACTCAGAATAGATACATGAAAGTCATAATCGTTATCTCAACTTTGTACCAGCATTAAAATCAAAATAATTTTTCATAAGTCTAATAATAGAATGATGTTGAAATTCTTTGAACATATCAAACAGAGTTTACAAAATCAGTATAAAATCTGGAATTGTAGATAGAGTGTTTTCAACAAGAAGAATACACTTAATTAAAAGCTCTCAATTACGATATTTTCGAAACTATAAACTGCCCTCTGTTTAATGGCAATGATGGAATATTAGTAACAATAGTTCAAATAAGTATTCGAAAATAATACAGAATACATTGAACTTTGATCGATGATTATTGGCGTTATACATACGAAAAAGATCGAAATCAAAGAATGTATTTGAAGAATGATGGTATTAACATAACTGAGACTTGAGCGATGGAAATTAGGGAGAGTTCACAAATAAACCAGAAAAATTTGAAGATTGAAACAATCTTGTAAGTATTGTGCATCTTATTAAACACTATTATGAAATAGGCACATTCGAAATTTGTTACGTTCTTTAGTATCTCAGATACATATTTCATAATGCAGCTTTATTTGCATGTGCACATAGAGCCAAATGATCAAATCAACCACTACTCTGAGAATAATAACAGCACAAGTGATTGAGAAAAACTCTAAGTTCTAGAGAAATTGAATATAGAGTTGGAATGTAGGTATATATATTTCCTCATTTAAGATTTCATAATGCGAATGTTTGTTATGTATTTTATGATTTACTTCCACTCTAAACCCTGGAATATTCTATGTTGTTGGAATTTCTTAGTTCTTTATCCTTTTGAATTTTTCCTGTATGTTGTATGCTTAGTTAAAATTAAGTTGATGGAAACAAAATATTTATTGTGCAGTCATTTCACATAAATTTAGTTTATTTCACAGGCAACAAGCTAAAATACAGGAATGAGAAACAATCAAACTTACCAGCAACCAGATCTCATTATTGCAATGATATGAGATAAATGGCGCAACTTGAGAATCTCAAACATCTGCTAAGCAGTTTCAAAGAGACAAATGACAGATAATGAACATACAAAATGACAAAAGCATCTTTCATAAGATCCCTTGAATATTAACAAGAAGAGAATTTAGAAAAAAATTTACTTACCACGAAATGGTAACATTGACATTGTACATGTATAACACAAAGCGAATGTTATGAAAGAGATCGTGTTGTTACATGTTTCTCTACCTGTTTTGAAAAGGTTCCGTAATTTGCACTGGACAAAAAGCACAAAAGAATATCAAAACGATATAACAAAACATTCAAAATTATTATATATATTTTGGTACAGAAAAATTATGGGCATACAATTAACACTTGAATATTATAAAATTTCTATAATAATTGCCCAAAGAATAAACTTCGTCTCAAGCGCAAACTCAGTCGCAGGTGAGTAAGAATAAAGAGTTCAGTACTTTTCATCTTTCCTTGTAAAACAATGGAGCAAATAAAAGTTTGCTTTGTGAAATGAAAATGAAGTAATAATAAGCACGTACTTTGTTCCTGTACAAAGCATAAAAGATGAGAATGTTTGTTACTTGCTCAATTTCCATTGGAGAAATCAATCATCCGCTGGTGTGCGCTATATTGTATCTTAGGTTGATAATTAATAGTTGAGCTTTGTAAGCATAAGATATTTTCATTTCTTCCATCACTTACTTTAGACTCTTCAATCACTATCAATAACAACAAAGTTAGGTTGAATGAACTACGTTCGCTTTTCATGAATGAGTTATAAGGAAATCTACCCAAAAACAAAATTTTGTTGAATAAAAAAGCATGATGAGTTTGAACATAGATTAAGCGAATAAAATAATGCAATCGTCAGCGATTGAAAGCTGATTACAAAATTTAGGATATTGATTTAAAATCTTTCTAGTATGAGCTTAAAGTTGTTTCCAAATAACATGATAAGAACATAAAATACTATTGCTAATTTTGTTAGAAGTAGGGCAGATTTATTAACATTGAACTTCCGAATTTTTTTTATGTATTCTCATATGACTGATATGAAAAATCTTTCATCTCTTCTCTAGGTTCGCAAGGTAACTACAGCAGAAAACAGGTCTGTTTGTCGAGGTGATGACCTCAAGACAGGCTGATGATTCTTGACTCTTCTGATGCTGATAGCTGACTTGAGAAGGAAATCAACATTGCTTTGTTTATTGAATGATGTAGAGCACTATGGAGAACGAGTTCATAAGACTGATAAACTGTGATACGTGAAATTGTATTTATTTATCTTATAAGAAAAACGATTCTGTGATAGAAGACTGATTTTTTAAATACTGTTTATTTGAAAATATAAGCTACTATTTTATACACTGTGAAATAATTCTATTCTTATATAATAAGCTCTGTATGAGACTTCCTTACTCAAGTAAAATGAGTCTATTCTTGAATATATGTTTGTTTATTTTTCCTACGTATGTGACTGTTGCTAACTGATGACAGATGCCTAATAGTATTACTGAACTTATCATTTTGGTTATTGTGACATACACAAAAGAAATTTATGGAGATTCATACTTACGTAATGATTTTACGTCGATTTACGCATTAAAAACGATAAACATTATATATTTGTTGAATATATGAAAGTCTTAATGCATATGAATCAGAATTACTTGAAAATCAAAAGATGCAAAAGTGATTTTGATTGATTTTTTATTGATTTGCATACATTATAACAGTAAATATATTCTAAATCCCAACAAATCCAGTAAATACGCGTTGAAAAGATTGATTTGAGACATGAATCTTAACAATTCAAATATATTCAAATTGTTTCACGAGCATATCTAGAACAAAAGTGGCAAAAGATAATATTAGGAATTGAAGAGTTTAATGATTGAGCTTGAATTTTATATATTGTGATTCGAAAACTCCAGAGGTCGAGCGTTGATTCAATCTTATCTTTCATTCTCCTTGACCAGTCGGCCTCTCGCATATGGTACATGGGTTTTGATAATTCAAAATCACTTGGGGAGAAAGCCCCTCGAATTTTTGTGAAATACTAGTCTTCTATTCCTTGTTTTCGTACTTCCTTCACTTCCCTGTTAGGACTCCATAATTTTCTATTACCTTGCACATCTTGACGTGATTACAGTATATTTCTCCTTTTCAAGCATCCATAAGTAGTCTAAAATGAGATTGATTTACTTTAAAACAATAGTTGGAACAATTTTTGAAAATTATTCAATTCTGTAACCTTCGTATGCTAAAGCCATTCTTATTATTTTAAATCTTTTAATTCTTATCACTTAACTCCCATAATAATCATATCCGATTTTTTAGTAGCTGACTTCCATTTTTATATTCTCGTGAATTATATCCTTATTTCTCGTCGATATACTTAAAGAAAGCGGAATGTTCCTCTGACTCGCAAATTAGATCATAAAGCAGCTGTGGGTCGTGGAACCAACCGAGTCACGGGGCGTCAGGAGCAATCGGCCGATCGACAATAAGAGGAAAAAGGGCATCGATCCGACGCTAATGAATTGATAGTTGTCCCCGGGACGTCCCCTAATATTTCCTAGTAGAATTGAGGGGATGTGCGGCTTGCATCCGTAAGCTGCTACAAAAGAAAACAGATTTATATAGATTATACCAGCAAATAAATAGTTGTGGGTGCTCGTAGTTGATAAATCTTTATTCAATAGCCGCGACCTATTATTAAAATAACAATTATGCAAATGCATTTTATTTGAGATATTCAGCTGTTTGGAACAAATTTAATTATACATGTATATTGTAATGTGAGGCGCAGCTTCGATGCTCGATTTGTTCGAGAAAATTAGTTTAAACATCTTGAGTCTCAGTCTGGGCGCAGGGTCGGTTTCCGTAGCCGATGTCTCAAACTTCACCAAAGTTATTTCGATGTAGTTTGAGATGCTAAACACGAATTGCGAGGATGGATAGGTAAGAAATAGACAGGAAAATGTTTATCGAGGATTTCCCGAGAATGATAGAAAAATTGAATTTTTTTAATAAAACAAATATTGTTAAAATCTTTCAATTTTGCACGAAAAAGGTTCCAATGAATGTTTCACGAAAATCCGCTGTTTCTGAGTAAAAAATTTCTAAAAGTTGAGAAAGTGCGAATTAGGACATTCTTCATGTTCTTGACCCTTTTCTTACTCAAAATATGCGAACAAATCGAATTGTGTGGAGACGTGTTTCATGTGTGTTTTTGTTTTATTTTTGATTTTTTTATATCAGTTTTATTTTATTATATTTTCTAGGCAAATCCGAATGAGTCAAAGAGTCAAATATATGTATCTTCGTTGGTTCCAAAAAATTGTTAGTGATAATTTATTCCGATGCAATGATCATTGAGAGCACCTGAATCTCAAAAATCTGCAGTGTATCTGCAGTTATGCCAGGCAAAGTTGCAGCTGTCTCCCGCAGATTCGAAAAACTGCAGCTCTGAAGCGGCTCTGTAGCCGCGCAAGCGGCCCAACGCCGGGGGAGGCAGGTAAAGAGACGCTGCCCGCTGATGCCTGGCCAGCTTGACTCTCACCCAGTATCTCTGCGCATTCCGTACAAACTCATTGTTGACAGAGGGAGGCTATTTTGCCAAAAACACTTGCATACTCAGTGCGTCATCTTTTCCATAACAAGGATCATAGCCAGGGAGGCTAATTAAGTATCCCTGATCATAGTCCTGGGTGAATATTAACCAACGGTTCTTGTTCCATAGAGGAAACTAGCTACATCAAACGCACTGCACGCGATCTACATGTATGCGTTTCAAAACCATATTTCAATTATTTTTTCCACGAATCTTGACCATAATCGTTCTGACGTACATCTCAATTCATTTCATGATGCGAATTTCTAAAAGCTAAATGAATAACCGAACCCTAAATTCTTATGATTCATGTAAAAACTGTATAAGAGTATTAGAAAGAACTATCGAGCACTGACATCTTCTTCTATTTAAATAATCCTGAGCTATCGACACTTGAGTTCGCAAGACGATTTCAGATTTTTAATACTAAACTATTCATCAAACCACATAACACATAAAATTTACAAATCAGACATCTTAACCTAACAGAGTTATCCAATCCGACAACTGTTCAAAACTAAAAGGTAGCCTAAAATATCCACGTACCATCAATCAAATTCACATACCTACAATTATAATTTTGAAAATAAATTGTCAATACTTATGACAGCATCATCAAAGAAACTGACTATGCTAACCTATAATATCATGTCATCGGCTACTCTATATATATCTACATATATACACCCCACTACAAATCACGTGGTTAGATCTACACCAATCAAATCACGAGTTAATGCCTTCACTCCAAAGGCCATCACTTTTTTATATAAGGATCGGCTACTCTATATCTATATACACCCCACTACAAATCACGTGGTTAGATCTACACCAATCAAATCACGAGTTAATGCCTTCACTCCAAAGGCCATCACTTTTTTATATAAGGATGCCTTCACTCCAAAGGCCATCACTTTTTTATATAAGGATCGGGTAAGAATTATTAGCTCGTATAAATATACCCAAACCCCGACGTAGAAGTTGACCTGATAGCGATATAACATTTTTTGTTGACATTCGGTTTATTTAAAAGCCACGTACAGATTCGCGAATTCTGCTTGGATACAATTTTTATTTTATAATTATTGTTGGTGTATAAGATTCATCAGTGACAGGGACAAGTTGTTCCAAAATATTATACAGTTGAACTAACGTAAGGGCAATGAAAATTTAGTAAACTTTTAATCACTGCGTAACGAAGTTGGGAAAATTATTTGCATGGATATTTCATTAAAATTAAATCTACTGTACTGACCGGCCAGAGGAGTTTTCGGTTTCCCTGGCGAAACGATTTCATGGTTGTATTTTATAGAAAATTTTCTCAGGACTACGGGAAAAATATTGAAAAAATTTTAATGAATGGGCAAGTTTGAGAAAAAGTCTTAAAGTTAATTTATAATTCGAAATTTTTTTAAGAAGTTTCAAATCAATTGATCAACAAATGAGTCATCTATAGTGAGTAATCGAAAAATTGCGCTGTGAGCGGCTGTCGCCCGCTTTTACTATCCGACGCTCCCAGCGACTCTCATTTCAAACACACTAGGATTTCGCGAGTACCGCATACTGCAGTTACGATGAGCCCTTCGTCGTTTGAAATGCGAGTCGCAGGGAGCGTCGGAGTGTGAAAACGGGCGGCGGCCGTTCTCAGCGCAATTTCTTGTTTATTCTTTAAATCTCACTCGTTTGTAGGTCGATTCATTTGGAATTTCGTAGAAAACTTATACTTGATTATGAACCATCAACTTTGTTGCTGGAAGTTTTTCGTGGATCAACATTCCTCACATACTTTTTTTCCTACGAAATTTTGGAATCTTAAGCTACATTTTTTTCTTCATCAATGTTCATCAATGTTGTTTCAATGCGCCAAAAAAAAATTGAACTGATTTCACACTTTTCCGACCGAGAACTGACGAATTGAAGTAAAGAAATCATTATTTCCGAGCAAGATAAAAATTTCAGTAATTGTGATGTAAGGTAACTGTACCCAATGTGCCCCCCCCCCCTAAGGGTTTTTCACGAATTTGACTATGATAGACTTCGAATTTTAAAATTCTGTGAACGGCATCTCAAAGCTTAGCTCAATACCTATTAGAAACCATCTTCATAATCATCATTCGACTACTTTAACCTATCGAAAATCGCAATTTAAAAAAAAAAACGCAAAAAGGCTAAATGCACAAAACGTCTACTCAATTTGGCACAATTTTTTAATCATTAGCTACAGCCTATATAGGCCTACAGGGACGATTCAATTGGCATTGAAATAAACTCTCAATCATGTTCCCAGTGATATTTATACAAAATTTTTAACATACAACTCAAAAATACGCGTCTAAATCATCGTAATATGTCTATACAAATATTCAATGATTTCACTCAGTCTTCCCATTTAAAAACGCGTAGAGGGGCACATTGGGTTCACTTTTTTTTGATGCGAAAAACAGCAATTTGAGTAGGATAAAAAATAATTTTAGGAAAAGTGATGAGACCAATCGAAAGCTGAGATGTTTTTACACAAAACAGAGTAATGACACTTTGAGAGATAAAAATTATTGACACCTGATTTTTGAGGTTGAGTGTGAAAAGTGAAATAAGAAAATGGTGAAAAAATCAGTAAGTGAAACTTCAAAGTGTTGTAGGAGAGTGGTTTTAAGGGCTAAATGGGCGGGGAAGATACCGAAAATTTTCTTTTAACTCCCCCAACATAACCCAAGAGCGACTGATGCTCAGAGAGCACCGGAAATACGAAATCTGACGATTGTGCCAAATTGGGTACAGTGCCAAATTGGGTACAGTTACCTTATCTCGAAAAAAACAATTCCGACATAAAAGTTGTAACTAAAACCTATGCGATTTAATGAGACAAGTACAATAGTTTTCATAAATTTTTTATTTTCGAAATTTTGATTATCATACATATTTATTTATACACATAAAAAAACATCTTTATACTACTTCTCTCGCAAAAAAATCTCAAGTAATCACTTTTTTGTTCGTTTTGTCGGGTTCTATTATCGTAGTACTTTCTTTTTGGCCGCACCTCAATACTAAGATGAAAAATAGTATATTATGCACCCGAGCGAGGTTAGGCGATTTCGGCACGAAAAACGTTTGCGATCCGAGCGCAGCGAGGATTGCAAGTTTGCGCGTGTCGAAATAGCCTAGATGAGCGAGGTGCATATACTATTTTTCGTACCCCGCGGCAGAAGTGCCATTCTTTGCAAACGCCAGGACGCAAAGTAGGCACTTTACTGCCGCTGGGACGAAAATAATATAATTTTTCCTTAAAAAAAATCGTTTTTCCTTAAAGTTGGCACCGTTTAAAATTTTTAAATTATTTTTCCCGTAATCTTGAAAATTTACTATCGAAAGCAACTTCAGTTCTTAGTTATCAAAAGTAAAATACTTCATAACTCCGTGAGTACTTGATGCAAATATACGTATTCTAGATGATGTGAAATACGTCTTTGCGGCTCACTTGTGATCAGGCTAACAAATTCATTAGGATCTTGATTGTAAATTCCATGAATAGAAAACTCGAGTCATTGGGAATGGGCTACTTGCTAGGTATTAAATTGACTATATATTGGCTGTAGGTGTTGAATATTCCTGGAGGATATCTTCAGAATATACATGCATGGTGCAACGTTATTACAATTAAAATTTGTTTTCCCTTATTACAAAGTTTTTGCTCATTTTATAGAAGGAAGCCGCCGGGTCACTGACTCCCAAGTCTATAATTCACGTATAGATTCCGATTTAAAATAGTATATTATGCTCTTAAGCGAGGAGGCAATTTCGGCATGAAAAACGTTTGCAACCCGAGCGCTGTCACAATTTCGCGCGTACCGAAATAGCCTAGATGAGCGAGGCGTGTACTATTTTTCATCTCTGTGTGCGGAAAAGTTTATCTTTTTGACCTTGTTTTTCCATACACGTGATGTAAAATCCAATATCGAAAAATACTATTTCGAGAAAAATATTAATATGCACCTCGCTTATCTAGGCTTTTTCGGCACGCGCAACGTTTGTCGTCCCGAAATGGCCTTGTTGACCATCGCTCCTGAAAGTATCTGGATCAGTCGAGAAGACGATAGGGTATTTTTCGTAATAACCAATTTTTTACGTGTTCATTTGTAAGATATTCGGAAAATAATCTGGTCGTATTTTTTTATTTTTATCTAAATGCATTTTTCCAAAAGATATGAGTGATGAAAGATTCAGCGTTTTTAGTATATACAGATATAACGTCGAATGTAAATCACACCGGATTGCATCCTCTTGTATTAGCTTGAATTTCGATAGAATCAAAAAATGATAAAAATACGACATAATTACTTTTGCGCTAATCTTCAAATACGCAATAAAAATAGCATGCGAATTTGCTATTTCAGTTATATCTAGCTCTTTTTCTAACAGTAATCAACTTTAATACTGTAAATTGAATAGCTAAATAGTAATGTACTTATCCAAACAGAGAAATCCAGGAGATCGATAAAAATGATCACGAAAAGCGAACTTGCGCAAAAAGAAAATATTCCTCGGAAAGCACTACTCGACGAGGTTAGATGGAATCGTGACGTTGATCGCGTCCGAAAGTGTCTACTAGAAGGAGCACATGTAAACGCAACGGATGAAAATAAGAATACTCCGTTGCACATAGCATCACAAAATTTTCCGCGTGACACCGTCGAGTGCAAACTCACCAAAGAACCGGCTGATCCCGTTGAATCCGAAATACTAGCGATCGACGAAACGTGGTTGACGCGCACAGCCGACATTGTCGATCTGCTCTTGCAACACGGGGCTGACGTGAACGGGAAAAACGAAGAGCAATGGGCGCCACTACACCTCGCTGTAAGCGGCGTATCCGGGCGCGGGTCGAAAAGACCCTTTGAGAATTCACTGCTGGAAGCGACCACCGAGACGGCGATTCGCACGATCGAGCTGTTGTTGTCGAAAGACGCGTACGTCAACACACTGGGAGAACAGGGCAAGACTCCGCTGCACTTGGCAGTCGAAAGCGGCAGGATACGGATCGTCGAAGCGTTGCTGAAACACGAAGCGAACTTGGACGCCCAGGACGACAACGGGGAAACTCCGCTGCACTTGGCGGTGCGCGAGAACATGCTGGACACGGCCGAAGTACTGTTGAAGCACGGAGCGAACGTCAACGCGCGCAATTACCAAAACGGCCAGACTCCACTGCACTTGGCGGTGCGCTGGCCCACGACGAGCATCGTCGAGATGCTGCTGAGCAACGGCGCGGATCCGAACGTCGATGCCAAACAGATCGGAACTCCGCTGCACGTGGCAGTAACGAACGGCTCGACCGAAGTGGCCCGAGTGCTGCTGGAACACGGAGCTGACGCAAACGCTCAAGACAGGGCCGGACGAACTGCACTTTTCTCGGCAGTCAAGACCGACTTGCGGGGCAAAATGCGGGCGTTGTTGGAGCACGGAGCCAACGCTAACGCTCAAGACGGCGCCGGCCGTACTCCACTTTTCTTGGCAGTCGAGACCGACTCGTTGGGCCAAATGCGGGAGTTGTTGGAACACGGAGCCAACGTGAACGTTGCAGCATATAATTCGACAACTCCGCTGCATGTAGCTGTGAAAAAAGCCAAGCCGAGCACGGTCAAGATGCTGCTGGAACACGGAGCGAACGTCGAAGCTCGGGATCACGCTGGCGAAACTCCGCTGCACCTGTTAGCCGGAATCAAAGTGCCACGTTATTTCAAGGATCTTATGGATCTACTGCTCGAGCACGGCGCTGATCTGGGCTCCCTAAACAACAACGAACAGACCCTGGTTCATCTGATGTTCCTGTTCGTTCCAGACTTCCTGATCGAGCCGAAATTCGATAGCGAGCTGCTGTTGGGTATGCTCAACGAACTGTTCTCGCACTCGCCGGACGTTAACGTGATGGACAGAGCTGGCAATACTCCTTACAACATAGTGACGAGATATTCTCACTCGACTTTGGTCAAGTTCACCGGATCTATCTTCGTCAATCACATCAGGAAATTAATAGCGTTGAGAGCGGCGCACATTGCGGAGAAAAATCGAGCCTTGTTCTTCGATGTCATGGAACCCTCCATGAGCTGGAAAAGATTCGCGCGAGAACACCAAATCGACCCAGCCGAGGCGAGAACAGGTGGCAGTGATTATTATGAAAAATGCGCCCAAGAAGTTGACAATTTGAAAACCGTTCGAATCTCTAAGAATATCACGTTGGCCGATGTGCTCACTCTCGGGTCTCACAGGACGCTCGCTCATATTTCCCGAAATGTTGATTTTCAAAAATACGCTCAATCCAACGACCTCAATAGGCAATATCCAATTTACGCGTTCCTTATAAGGTTTCAGTATCAAAGGAGTTTGGAGATTAATTTGTTACGCGACGAATGTGCAATTTCATTGGAAATCATGTCATCCGGTAGGATGAATAAGGACTGTGTCAATGAAATTTTACAGTACTTGGACAGATCGGAGTTGAAGAATTTGTCCAAAGCTGCGAGTTGGTCAAATTTATTACATTTTTCAATGTGAAAATTCAATAATTTTCATTCAAATTATAATTATTATGAAACTGTATTTTATTGAATAATTGGATAAGTCTTAAGTAAATATTGAACTATGAAAAAAAATAGTCTTTGATAAAAATATCGTTTGAAAAGGGCAGTCCTCAACAATAAATTGTATTTTTGCGTAACTATTAATGATAAAGATTGTACCACAATAAGCCCTAATAAATTATAGGTCAAAATTTCGCACATTTGAATGTATCATTGTACCCTTCTTCCAGTTACTCCATTTTTGAAATCATTTTCCAATTGCATCGTCTCTATCGTCATATTTTTCAATGTAATGAACCTTGATTTTGCAAAATCTGTTTTCACACAAACCGTTAGTGTTTCACAGATTAATATTTCAATAATCTACATGTTTTACACTATATTTCAGTAGCTATATACGTTTTTAGCATTTCCCTTGAAATCCCATAAGAAGGACTCGTCAGCTTCTGGAACCCCAATGCCCCACGTATCGAATAGTCGGAGGGACGAGAAGCGGAGCGAAATGCGCGCATGCCCGAGAGCTGACCGTATAGACGGGAGTTGGCGCAGGCCGGACGTTGGCGCGCTCAGTCGAAAGTGCCGCTCGAGCAGGCCTCGCAGTTGCCCTGTCCCGTCCCGCGATACAGTTTTCGCTTGTGAATACATCTATATATATCTTGCGCGGTACAAACTGCCAATGAACCGCGCGGCGATGCCTCTATCTCTTCCAACGACGCTGCGTACGGATTAGAGCGCTCGAGTGTCGCTCACGGATACGTATTGGATCGACGCTGCGTGAATTACCGCTCGCAATCATGTATGGGATGCTGCTGGAGAGTGTTCAGCACTTTGTGCAGGTTCGTCTCGTGTTGGGACGGGGACATTTTCGATAGAGGATACAGGGGCGATAAAATCTGTTGCGTATATACTTTTGACAATTTCCCATGAGTTTTATAAGTCGGTAGTACACGTGAATCATCCGGCAATCGGGCGAGCTTGACGATCGTCGTCGAGACACGTATCTCGAGGTGTTGATCATAACGATATTATACTCGCTGATCAGAACGAAACAATTGTTCTATAACGAATATATTCCGTTGCAAACAAATCCTGTCATGAGTAAATACTGAAGAAATAAATAAATCTACCGGAACGATTGAATCGTTCGCGACTCGTTCCCGTAATTCATTGCCGTAACGCTAGATTATACGCCGGGGGAAAAAAATAATTTGTCCCCGCCGCGAACGGTAAGAAAACGACATTCCACGATGCGTTTGCTCGTTTATTCCGAGCACGCAATCCGTTTTTGGTTCGAACCATTTGAGCAACGATAAATCGCGCGATTGTTCACCTGCGCCGCGATCGATGTACATACGAACCCCATACCAAATGTGACACGCGTCCCACCACGCGCCGGCGCTGACACTTTGACAAATGCACTTTCTCCCTCAATCGTGGTTTTGACGTTTGTGAAAAGTACGAAAAATCAATTTAGATCGACCCGCCGAAGAGGGAGATTCGAGTGTACCCCCTTACGTAGCCGCGTCACTGTGCATTGCACTCGATTGGTGCGCACGAGACACATATAGGGCGCTACCCTCGGTCGAGCGGTTCACGTGGAATTATTTTTTCTCGCACGGCCTACAGCTTTTCTGCCTGCTCATTTCCCTCCACCGGACCAATGTTATTTTACTTGACCCCTATACTCGCCATCGTTTGCGACACAATCAGTTGGGAAGCAGGAGAAACAGAGGGAGACAGCTATTAGGTCGCGAGACCCTCGTCGAGGGTCTGTACATGAATCTTTCCTGCCGACTTGTTTTCTCAACGCGAACGAATTCTCTGTTTGCTCTTTTTTTTGTTGCCAGAATGTTTCATTCAATTTGCTTTTGTCTGACTGTCCGGTCAAAACTTTTGGATTGTTCATTTCTCGATACGCCAGAAACATACGATTTCCTGCGCACGCGATCATATTCGACGAGAATACGACGTGGTATAAAATATTTTGTTGATGACATTTTCGGGGACAAGAGACTAAGATTTCGAAGTCTTGCGCGTGTTTTTGGAGATGAGTTCAGTTATATACAACCTATGCTATCAGCCCGAGTATCGTCTACTTCCGCTTTTTTCGAGCTGTACAAATATGTTATTAAAGAAATCTCGATCGGAAGAGAACCTTTCTTAATTTTTATAACGTGTACACATTTACAATACATCTTGATTTTTTCCTGGCTACGTTTGACTGCTGTACCCAAGTTATTCATACATAGTCGTTCCGTTGTGAGAACTAATCGAGGAAGATTAAGACTCGAGTAAATTTACACAATCCTTTATCTACGGAAAAGAGCCGGAACCCGTGCGTTTCAATTTCGTGAAAATTAAACACGGCAACATGAACATTTATCTTCATTCTCGGCTGGCGCGTCCACATACGGATGGCTATGTTTCCTTTTAAACACTCGCAATATGCCAACACACGGATACCGTGGCGTTTTTGAATTATATTCAAAATATATTATGCATAAAGTAACGTTTCGGTGCTGTGGTTCGATGGGTAAAATCGCTTTGGATAAAATAAAGAATCTGACCATTGGTAGATTACGCGACAAAGTAATGAAGCTTCGGATCAAACTCAGCTGCAGCCATAAAATGTGGACGGCCCATCTCATTGGTATTGATGCCGCGTGCTCGCGCGGGCATTGTGAGAAACAAAATTGCCTATTCGAATATAAATGCGACTCGAAGATTTCCTTTCAATGACACTGGCTCACTTTTGGTGCAGTCTTAAAAATAGTGCCCCTCGCGAGCATTGCGGAAGCATACGCCTGTTGATTTACTTAACTGGAATAATATTTTCATCCCTTTGAAATGCGCTTCCAATATTTTTCCAGTCTTCATTTGCTCATGAGCATATTTCAGTTGGCTAAAGCAGTATGAACTTTGGATTAATCGTGTCGTAAAGTTTATAATATTATCCTTGAAGGTAAAGAAACGTCATTAGGGAGCGAGTTGTTTATTTCAGTTTATCAATATCGAATGTGCTACGATTTACGCAGCTTGTATCTGCACATATTTCGGACAATATTTTTCTTCGTACCCCTCTGCCTCTCTCTCTCTCTCTCTCTCTCTCTCTCAAAATTTATCTAAATAATCTACGTAAATTTTCCATCCGATTCTCTTATATATTCGTACGCAAGGCCATCCGAACTTGTTATTCATTCAAATTTAAAAGACGAAAGTACAACAAAACTCGGAATTCAATGATAAAAGAAACCGATTCACATAGAATTCACTCCATGTTCAATCCACCCTCTATTATCTGTCTTTTTATTATTTATTAATGCAAAATATTTTTCTCGTATAATAAAATTTTTCTTCCCCAATGAGAAATTTCGCATTTACTTTAGTGGGGCAGCAAGATGTGGACCGAGTTGAATATACCCCAACAACCGTCGCTGACGTGTTCTAGGAAAGTTTCTCATAAACCCTTATTGGGACTTGGATACTAACGAGGATCGATGAGAATCAATGAAATATTTTCCCATGGCAACCGTTTTTTACATTTCTTGGAACTGTTGTTTATATTTACGTTGCTATGGGAAGAGGAAAGTAAGTTTTAGGTCCCTTTTCAGATTTGTCGGCGTCAAAGAACTCATAATCTTTACATATTCATTTTAACATCTCATGGCATACCTGTAGCGACTATTGGTATAAATTCTCTATTGGGATGTGAATCATTGTTTATAAAGGTTAATGAGAGTTAACGATAAATTTTTCATAGCAATCGATGCGTACGTCCTTATCAACTGTTTACAAAAGAATGACTATTGAGCCCATTTTCGATGATGAAGGACAGAGGCTTGAAAATTTGAAAGAAATAGGCAGGCTAAATTGAATTTTATAAAATATACAACATTATCCAATACGAAGATATAACGTATTGACGAGTTTGAGTTTCTCGATTCGCATAATATCGATAAACGACTGAATATACAATAAAAGGTCCTCAACTATTATGCTGAGACGTTCCGTTAAAACTCTGATATAATTTTGAAATCACAAAAGTCCTTCATTACTAATTGATATTAATGGTCGATCTATGACACAATGAGATCGAGCAGATATTCATGTGAGAATACGCAATAATAATATCCACGAGGTCCGATCCCGAGGGATCAGTCCGCGATATGTCCAGCAATAACCTCGACGTCGCTCGAATTTATGATTAGTCCTCGAAGCCCATACGAACTTGTATAATGACAATTGAACGAGTTCGAATCACGATCCCTTCTGGTCTTGAATGGCTACTCGACCGCGTTATGGCAGCGAATTCAAAGTTGCAGTTGCGATCGTAAAAGTCAAGTATCAGTTACTCTAAGCAATTATTTTTCAAGTAAATTCGATTATTACAACGGAACTCATCTGACCATATGAGCAAAACTCGAACGGAACGTTTTATCTATTGAAAAGCTGCAGTACGGGGAATGTTTGTGGCTGGACGTGCTGGAACGAGCTGGTGTGAAGCACACGGTTTTCAACACCCGGCAAATCTACCCGGACGACCTGATGAGAAAACTAGCCGCGGGACTGGCGGTGCACACTTGCGAGACTGTCGACAGCGTCATGCAGTATTTCGGAAAATGCTTCGTCCGATTCTTCAATAATCTTGGGTGAGATATGTACATCGCCTCGTGCTAGTCGTCAAACATTCCACGCGTTTGCCCAAGTAAAAGATGGATAAATATTATAATTTACAGTCTATATAGAACAACTACTTAGCCACAGTTTGTGAAGTTTTTCTAGATAAAAGATACAGTGAACATAGAACGGAAATATAACTTTTATTCTCAATATATGTTGGAAAATATGAGTTTATCGATTATCGAATTTTTCCCAAAATATCGATGCTTTATCCATGACTTTTCTACGCCTAGCAAACTTTTAAATTATCTTGGTGTAATAAATGCATTTTCTAGGCGTAATTCATGCATAATCTTTACTCGGGTATTGCGAGCACCGAACCGTTAAGGTTTGGATGTGAGAATTTAAAAATTCACCAACAGATACGGATGCACGATCAAAGCGACGGGCCGGTACTTTTGCGACTTCCTCCAGAGCGTCGACAATATTCACATGCAGATGCGCTTCACTTACCCAAAGATGAAGAGCCCCTCTATGTATCTCACCCACGTGGATCCGCACGGAGTCGTACTCGTGTATAGGAGTACCCGCCAGGGTTTCACGCATTACTTCATGGGTAAATATTTATTCCCCCCCCCCACCCTCGTCACCAAGGATGTGTTTTATATACCGCGAGACGCCCCTCGCAAAAGAGGATACGTTTCACAGAGATTCAGATGGAAATAAATTTCTCACTAAAAGAAACGCTATTGATCTTATGGCAAATGATTCATTTACGGCATATCCTATTGTAAAAGACAGATAGCGATTAGTATCGGATTGAAGCTTTAAACTACCATGAAATGTATTATTATTATTCGTTGCAACGATTTGAAGCATTGCGAACTGTGTTGTTTTCGAGCTGAATTTTGGAATTGTGCACGAAATGTGATTTTTTCTCGTAAGGGAACCAATACGCCGGTATGGACGAAATCCGCGACTAATACGAGAAATGTGAAAGTTTGATGGGAGGATTTCGAGTCACGTCGCACGGTATTATGACGAATGAACGTATGATTTCAGGTCAACTTTTCCAAATAGCGGAGGAGCTTTATCAGACGACTCTGGATATCAGAGTTCTCGAGAGCTCGAATAACATTCCAGGCACGCGGAGTGTGATGGTCAAGTTTCGTATTGACTTCGACAACCGCAAATACGTAAATATATATGTATATGTACCGAAGTGATGTCGGTTTGATTGAACCTTAAATCTTTGCGAGATTCTAATACGGTGATGCTGAAACTCGTACTCTCGATAAATGACAAATAGTTAACAATGACTATTGGGCGATGGATATGTTTACTATAGTTTGTGAGAATTACATAGCTGATAAATATTTCATAAACATAAATATTTCTTCTCCTGCTAATCAAACGCTTCTAGGATCAAGACTCTCCTCTCAATCCTAGAGAAAGCTCGATAATTCAATTATTTATTGAAATGAAATGAGCCCATGAAAGACAATTCTTTGTTAGTGGTGATTGCTTATTTTTCTTTTCGAACCGAAATTCGATTTCTTTCTAGTGCGATAATGAACAATTCGATATACTAAATAGTAGTTGTGGTTTATTCATCAGTGATTTTCGACTATCCAACAGTAGAAACAAAATGTAACGATCAAAATAGTGAACATTCACTATCATCCAAGCAATATTAACTACCAAATACGTAGGTGTTTTCCTTCAATGAACAAGAAACAAAATGTAACTATTCAAGTATTAGAAAGTACGTTGAACCAACAGATAGCGAGAAGTTCGAAAATGAAGACGCCGATAGGACGCGAGCTGGCGCCGGTCTCGACCTCGATGCTGCTGCGGCTGTTCCCCTTCGGCGTGGCGATAAACAAGGAGATGTGCATTCTGGGGGTCGGTGGCAAGCTGCTCCAAGCGTGCGGCGACTGCGCCTCGATTTTGGACCGGCCCGTCACGGAGATTTTCCGGATCCGCCGACCCAGGGGCATCTCGTTCACCTGGGGAAACGTCGGTTTGCTTTGCCATAATTTTCCTCGACGTGTATACGCGGACTCGAGTCGAGATTGTCATGCGCGTTGCGGGTTGCAGGTGATGTACCTGCACTCGGTCATGTTCGAGCTCGAGCTGGTGAGGTCGACGAGCGACAAGAACGCTGCGGCGGCGGCGCCGGTGCAGAGCGACAGCGCGACCGCGGCGACGACGGTCAGCCTGAAATTGGCGAGGAAAGGCAGCCAGGGCGCCAGGAACATACTGCTCAAGGGACAAATGAGATACATCGACGACATCAAGGCTATCATATTCCTCTGCAGTCCCCTGTGAGCACTCGTAATTGCACTTTGATTGGATCGCACAGTCGAGCCAGAGACTTTATTATCTTCTGGTTGACTCGCTCGATCAAGTAGAATCTATTTAAGGGGGGTCGGTTGATGAATAATATTGCCCCCAAAGTTATGGTCACATCGCATTCTTCTTGCAATTTTTGCACTTTTTGAATGGGTGTAAAACTGAACAGGTGCTTCTCTTGTGTTCACCAATTGTTTTACGATTAGATGAACATTTTGTCTTTGGAGTGAGACCTCAATGATGTCAATATGTCTATGTCTACGAAAGCTACGATTTTTCAAAGTCGGTAGGATGCACGTGAGTCGCTCGAGGATTAAAAGAGCATTTTCAAAAATCGTCGGGTTTAGAATTTTCCCCAAAGTTTCTCTCGCGAAAGCAAAATCGAGTCAGCACCTAAATTCTCGCTGAAACACATGACTTTTGATCCTCGTAGAATCAACAGCCTGGACGAGCTGCTCAACATGGGTCTGTACTTGAACGATCTAAATCCGCACGGGCTGAGCCGGGAACTGGTGTTAGCCGGCTGGCAGCACTGCGGGAGGTAAATTGCGCGAGCCTTCAATTTTTTTCCTCTCTCTCTCTCTCGCCCCCACAATTCACGCCCCCGTGTCCCGGATAATTAAACGACCGACACTATTGCAAAGGCTGGAAATGATGTTCGAGAAAGCGGAGCAACGCTCGCAGGAGCTCGAGCAGAGCTACGCGCTTTTGGACCGATGGAAGAACAAGAGCGACGAGCTTTTGTACTCGATGATCCCTCAGAGCGTCGCCGACAGGCTGAGGTCGGGCACCAGTCCGCTCAACACTTGCGAGGTGAGAAATTCTATTTCTTCGACAATCACGCAAATGTAACTTGAAAAAAAAATTTACGTATGGGTCATATCATTTGGATGTAGGACGAGTGCTGCACCGTCACTTTCATCAAGATGAAAAATTCTATTCGTCCGTTCAACATTGTTTTTTTGGCAGATTGAACAAATACAAGTACGTTGTCAATATTCAAACTATTGTCTCAAGCATTTGCCTCTGGTCTTCAACCCAGTAAATAGTGCGATGACAGGTCGCCTAATGCGCCGGCCTGTGCGTGGACGAGTTGCACTTGTATAAGTTGTTTGGATGTTGGGAATGCACGTTGTGTACGTGGTCAGTCGGTCGAAAACAATATTTGACGTACTAATGGAACTTGTCGCGGAGATGAATCAAATTAACAATACAATACACTTTATTCCAGTCGTTCGAGTCGATATCCGTGCTGTTTTGCGAGCTTTGCGACTTTAATTACTCGACCATCGAGGGAGTAATGGACATCGTGTCTTCGATGAACGCGGTATACTCCTGCTTCGATTCCCTCATGGACAAATTCAACGTGTACAAGGTGGTGGCCCCTTGAGAGGATAACCACAACGGCCGTCTGTCTTTGTCTATATCTCGGTTCAATTCGACTTCGCAGGTGGAGACCGTCGGCCGGGTGTACATGGCGGCGAGCGGCGCACCGGACCGCACCGAGGATCACGCGATCAGCGTCGCCGACGTTTCCCTCCAGCTGTTGGCCCAAGTTCGCGATCTCACGCTACCCTCGGGCCAGCTCATCCAAGTTAGGATCGGTACGCAATTCGGAAGCGCCTCGAAATTTTTCAAAAACTCACGCCACGTACATGCTCGTTTTTGTGATCAGGTATACACTCTGGGCCTGCGGTCGCCGGGGTCGTGGGACTCAAGGTGCCCAGATACTGTTTCTTTGGCGACACTGTCAATACGGCTTCCCGAATGCAAACCACTAGCCAGGTACGGTATGCCTTCGGATTATAACCAAACATTATTCTCCTTCATGTCTTTCGGTAAGATGAGCTGGTTTCTTTTCTCGTATTTACTAAAAGGGAATATTCTAGCTCACTCTAGCTCCACGAGTTTTGATACCAAAAATTTACTGCGAATAGTATGAAAAAAGTTTTGATATCAAAACTCATGGAACTAACGAGTACATACACTTTCATCACGTGAACAGTTCACTCTAGTTCCATATCCAATAGTTTATCCACCTTCATACAGTAATTTGTCACTTTGATACAGCGATTTTTCCTTTATCCAAACGCGTTAGAACGGATATACACGATCCACAATACTTGTAGTATAAATATACTGACCAAGAAACTATTTGGAACTTGGGTCTCCGATCTCGCTCGAAGTTTTGCAGGTAGTTTCAGATGGTTGTCTAAACCTATAATAATATCTCCACTTATTCATCAGCTAACGTTCCGATTTCTCGGTGATGTTGTTATGTTTTTATAAAAACAACGCGTATCTATAACATGGAAGAAAAAAATGTATTGATATACGTTACACGCATAGAACCAGCAATGATCAGTCTGCTAAATGAAAATGTTTGGATACTAAACGACTTCAAATATCACATGTTTGAGAAACTGTCTTCAATAGTTTTATTGATATATTGAAGACCCGAATGCGGTGTATTGGCGAAAAATTAAAGAAAATCATTCCTATATATATAATATCTGTCGTAAAAGAGTAAAAGGCAACTTTCACTTTTTTTCAGAGGGAGAGTAATATTTTAAGCGGAATTTGAAAGTCTTGCGTGTTTAGTACCATCTATACAAGTATTTGATGTGCTCTACAAGATCACGGCTGAATTTTTTTCCTAACGTGGTTTCTCATACAATGAAATTAGGTTAACATGCTTCTGTTATTATGCAGGTATATTATATATTTTCTAGCTTGCTCCATACGATTCCCCTCAATTGGGTCGTTTCAACAGTATATTGCAGACAAAAATTCCACCCCCGGATCTTGCAGAGCATGTCAAAACCTTAAATTTTATGCCTTGAGGAAATTTTCAACACTTGTTTTGTCCCGTTGCCATCAAAGTGGCCGTAAATCGAGTTCCATCGATGTATATTTTTTCTCCGCTAGATTTTCCGTGTCAACAATGAATCAAACAATGAAACACACAACTTACGAGCAACAATATTTCGATGGAAGATTAATTTTCTTTGTTTTTCGAAAGCCTGGCAAAATCCACATATCACCGCACACAAAGGCTCTCCTACCCAAAGATCGCTACAGCATTGAGCCGCGTGGCATTGTCAAAGTGAAGGTAAGACGAGTAAATCATAGATAAACCATATACACACTTGCGCACTTTTATCATACCTCGTAAACACACGAGTAATCCATGTTATGCGTGTACTCAACAGGGCAAAGGCAATATGGAAACCTTTTGGTTGTATCCGAAGGATGATCAAATCGAACCGGCGCCCAGTCAGTTTGAGGAAACTCCCGCCGAGTGATTCTAGTCAACAATACCGATTTCACGTGTTTATAGCGAGAGCCGACTATTTCTCAAAAATTAAGCGAGAAGTGGTCATGGGTTGCGTGTGATTAGCGTAATATTCCTCTCGCAAGACGTTTTAATTGTTTCGTGATGATGTATGTAATGTTTACAATTAATCAACGAGTATATGATTCAATAAGTAACTAGTGTAGTTTTTCGGTTGAGTAATGATTTTTTATTGTAATATTTCCCGATTTTTCCCGGAATATATCAGGAGCAGTATCGAATTACACCGGAATTATATCAAAATTTGATATGCCTTTTATTCATTGAGTTAGACACTTTTAAGAAAATCGAATTACATTAGTTATTATTTAATTTGTCATAATGTTGTCTCAATACACGCCTTACTTTGGATTTTAGTATTGCTTAATTGGAGTAAGGTTTTGAATGAAATGATTGACAAGTGAAAAATAGAAGGAATATTGTAGGACATCAATTTGACGTGCCTTTAACTCTATTTCGGTCTAAGTACATATGTATTAATGTCAAATAGTCAACAACTGGAGATCAGAGAAGATGTACTCGGTCCACTTAAATATATTAACATAAATAATCACAATAAATTATCAACAATAAACACTTGGTCATTCAATAAATATCTATGTCTAGTAATTATCAAATAAGTTTCCTTTCTAAGTATGTTGGAAAATGATTCCACGACCACTAAACTTTCTAGAAAGATGGATTGATCATCGTCGAAAACGTGTTGGAGAATCATTTTCCAACAATTATTAAGAGCACTTGATGGTATTATGATGAACGTAATCTCAAAACTGGCTCGTCCGAGCAGTAACAAGCGTCTTCTGTGTTGCTATGAATCCAAGTTGTGAAACGGTTGACTCGGGTGTATACCCCAGGAAAACCTGGCTGAGCACATCCTTCGCCCCACGAGACAATTCCTATGAAACGAAAGAAACGAGTTGAGAGATAATCTCTTAGTAAAGCTTAAGAGTCGGGACTATATATACTTTGTAAATCTGAAATGGCCATTATTCTCTTATTATAATGGTGAATGATCTTACTGATAAATTGACATTAATCTTTATTTCGTGTATCAAATTATTACTAGTGACAATAAGGGAGAAAAACTTTACCGTTCATAATTAAGTGTATATTTGCAGTTTATCAGTTATGCACTTTTTAAATAACTAGTAAATATTCACCATTAAATTTTGAATAATTTTCAATTTAAAGGGTATGAATAATCCACTAGAAGATGATTCTTGAAAATACTTTGATCATATTCAAGTTTGATATTATATTGTGCACCCTCCATAATTCCAAATGTGTGTAAACTGTCGATCTTTGAGGGCCAATCCAGAGTGAAGTGGAAAAAGGAAAATTCACAAAATCCACCACATATTTATTTTATGCGACGTTTCGCCAGTTAGGTTCACTGGCCTCATCAGGCTAAAAATTTATTACACAAAAAAACACGTAATAAATAATACAATTTAAGTACAAAACAATCGACGAAGTAACAATAAAATATTCTTTCTCACCAGTTTTGAATGAAAATATAATATAATTCGTCGATTGTTTTGTACTTAAATTGTATTATTTATTACGTGTTTTTTTGTGTAATAAATTTTTAGCCTGATGAGGCCAGTGAACCTAACTGGCGAAACGTCGCATAAAATAAATATGTGGTGGATTTTGTGAATTTTCCTTTTTCCACTTCACTCTGGATTGGCCCTCAAAGATCGACAATTTACACACATATTAAAGTTTGATTTACTATTTTTAGATCAAAATAAATTATGCATTGTTCGTGACAACTTACCGACAATGCGGTGTATTTTTTCAGCCACTTTCACGTGGAGCGGACCACCGCTATCACCCTGGAGACAAAAGCATCACGATTTTCATGTGTTATCGATATATCCTTTCACTTTTCATCTTTCCTCGGAAAATAAAAATTCATGTTTGTCAGTAGAAACTTGGATTTTCGACAAAGTTTGAAATGAGTGGCTTTGAAATTTTTCTTTCGATCATTCCTTATTCGCTTAAAGCATGTGAAATATACCTAAAAATGATATTCCATCACCCTCATGAGAACAAAATGTTTTTAAAAATGTTTATAGCTCATTTTTCGAGGATCCTCAAACGTAAACATAAAACTTCAAACGCGGATTTTTCGGAACTGCATTTTTTCACACTGGCGTGCAGCAGAACTTGGTCATTTTTCATCTGATCAACTTGAAATTGTAAATATCTCCTCTGAGATATATAAGACATCGAAGTTCTTTGGTTTTGTGTGATCAATGAATATTTACATCTTTTGTAAACAATTTTGAGAAGATTTTTTATGAAAAAAAAAATGGAATTATTGACAGATTTGCAAATATCTATATTTTCGTGAAAGCCAAGACACTGCGATAGAAAAACTCATAGAACAAATATTTTATCCGTTTCACGTGTTGTCTTGAAATTACTACCCCACATACACCAGTTACCTCCTCAGAAAAGAGACGCTTTAGACGCCCCCCAGAACATGATTTCGATTGGTCTATTATTCGCGACGAAGAAAATACTTGAAAAAATACCTCATATGTTAGCGTCTCAAAGTGAACTAACCCCTTGAGTCAACTTTCACACACAGTCACACGTACCTGGCAAGAGTCTTTGGCTCCCTGCTTGTACCCGGCGCAAAGCATGTTGTCCGTGATCTTGCGGGACGGGTACTTTGAGTTTCGGCACTCGATGTTTGACAAAATTGGCACGGCGACCTCTCTCAAAGTGGTAGAAATTGGCCCGCTCTCTTTGGTGGCTCCCCAACCGGTTGCTATACCCGTTTCTCCGGAGAAAGTTTTCGCTGAAGAAGACACACGCATTTTCGCATTAAATTATTCGGGTAAACACGCGCGCGCACGCGCATTTTAATCCTACGTTTTATTGCCCGGGCGTGCCCCCGAAAATTTGCTTACATTTTTCCGCTAGGCAAACCGGTTTCATTTGATCGTCGAACTCGATTTCGCCGTCGATCTTTATCAGGGCTATGTCATTGTTGTAGTTCGTTGTCGAGTATCCGGTGTGCTTGATGATCTCCGAAACCTTGAAATCCCGAGCGTCCGATTCCGTGGTCGAGTTTCGGTCGTGCTCCAGGATCCGCACTGTTATCAGCTGCTTTTGGAACCTGATTCAACACGCGCGGAACGAACGTTTAACCCCTTCTCGAATCAACGTTTGACTCATATGAATATGGGTAAAAATAGAATGAGAATCAGAATCAGGAAGAATCTGATCTAAGCAAGAGACTTTCTGAAGTGTGTAATTAGAAGGGTTCAGTATTCATGTATGACAATGATCATGATCGAGTTCATTAATATGTTATCATTTAAATTTCAATTTCACTTTCAATTTGTTATCAATCACTATCATATTGCATTTATCCTGAGAACTTTTGGAGATCATTACTTTTTTGATACCCAAATATATGATTCGATTTCCCCAAGATATTAATTATTATTAATTATTATTAATTATTATTAATATATTAATTATTATTTCCCACTCTATTAATGCGAACACTGTGTATGTATGCGTATGCCATTTTACGTATATAAAAAGACATTAGACGCGCACATAAAGTCAGCATCGATTGTTTAGTACGTCAAGCAAATCAAAACATCAGCTGACAATGCTAATATCACCTGTTTGGATATCAAAAAATTACCTCTCAGAGTTTCAGTGAAATTTCAGACCCGAAAATGTGAGATCTGCAGTCTTCTGGTAAGCTTATATTAGTATAGATAGCTACGGTATTCGATATAACTTTTTTGTTCATTCATAAAACATGGATACTTCATAATATGACTCTAGTGAACACAGAAGTCCGGTTATAGTGCGTTAAGGAAACAACGTGAAGAAAAAAAATATCCAACCTGTCGACGCAGTGAGCTGCTGTCAGTACGTATTTGTTGTTGATCACAGTGCCGCCACAGTAAAATCTGCCTCTGTACATGAGCAACGCCATCCACGGGTACTCGTTAACTTCGGTCTCGTGGCCACCGACGATTCTGTGTTTCTTGTTCGTCAAACCGCATTCTGCAAAAGAACGATTCGTCGTTTGATCAACGGGTGTAATCGAGTAGTCATCGAATCGACGCGTCACGATCGAGCGTATAACTCACTGCAATTGCCGCAGATTTGAGTTTCCGGTTCATTGGTGGGAGACTGCGTCGTTGTGGTCGTAGCGATCGCTGGCTTGTATCCCAAGATGTTTTGTAACCAGTTCAGAAAGAATTTGTCATCGAACGGGATAGGTGGAGCGTGGGTCGGGGCATCGGATCGAAATGCTCCTAAATTCTTACCGGACGATGTGGGAATCTTTATCTGCGAACGAACAATGTGTGCGTCAATTGTTATCGAAATCTGGATTCATTTTTCAAGATTCCAAAGTCGTTTATGTATCAACGGTGTCATCCGCAGCAAAGATTGATCAGTCGGAAGCCAATTCTCGAGCTGGCAATAGATGACCATTCATTTTCTTACGCACGGAAGCGGGGGAAGAGCGGGGTTCATTGCATTCAGAGTATCCTAATCTCATGATGTCACGTGAAAAAAAATCGGATAGGTCTCTTTGGGTTAATTGATGCAGGAATGGAACTTTTGATTTCAACGAATGCCAATATTTGGTACTCTTTCAAATCTTCATAGTGGAAATTGTTATTCTACGTGGAAGTGAAATTTGACTGTAACCGATTGCGGATGTATTTTTGAGTGGATTACAGTGATGTTCCCATATTTTAATTTATTCTCTCAATTTAAAACAGTCAAAAACTCTATTTCGTATCAAGGGAAACAAATTACTATTCAATAGTGAATTTCAAACTACTAACCATATTTACGCAATTTTTCATTGACGAATAGTAAATATTCACGGTTAAATATTAATTTTGAACAATCCTAGATTCAGAGAGTACCAGTGAGTATTCTCTCGAATCCTATGAGATTCGGTAATTTAACTTTTCACCGTCCAGTGAAAAATTAGATGTAAGTGAAGTACAATACCGCAGTGGGGATATTACGTGAATTACAAGTGGATCACGGTTGAATTCACCGCGAGCGTCGCCACTAACCAGGAGACCACTCGGCATTTGGGTCGCCGATTCCCCGGAGACTTTTGAAGGTAGATTATTGATGGCGAAACAGATGACATTCGTCCCAACGTTTCAATTTCCCGGGGATATTGAGGGATCTTAATAAGATCATTTTACGCGCATGTGATGTATATCTACGTATAAGGAGTGTCATACTTAAAAACATATGCAATTATGTCCGGAAAATCGAAACGTCAGCTGGCAAACGACTGGGTGTATTATACGAGCTACGAACCGCATCTACCGAAAGTTCCAGCGAGACACCCGAGCGACGCAAATCCCAAGTGGTCTCCCCCGGTAGGCTCCTCGCGGACTGACAATGAACGATGGGTCGAACGGGAAAATGTCCAACGAGAAAAAGCCCGACTAACCTGGCTGTCGAGGACGTGGGCAAGAGCCAGAGGAGCGACAACGACGACGACGATGACGACGTGGAGGACGCGCATATTGGCTGAGCTGACGTATTATACGGGAGGCGCACGCTCGGCACACTGCTTTCTCGAGGCGCGACCGACGACGACGCACAAACCCGACCGAAATTTCCGATTCCGCACACGTGTGTACGGCTGCCCCGCGCGACGGTTCGGCCCGAGCGACACTTTCACACAGGCCCGAGCCTCTCGGGCGCATCTTTATTTATACACACTCAAGTCCAAAAGGAGGAACGCGGCGTCGGGCCCCTCCCCCCCCCCCCCCCCGAATTCACGTAAAAATTAGGCTAGCCGTTACGGTGATACGCGTGAAAATTATACCGGTTCGCGACTGCTTATCTCTCGCGTTCTCCGTCGTTTTTTTATTTTTATTGCATTTTTTTCCATCCGATATATTGTCGTTCTCGTTTCGTGAATCGGGTTCAAGCGTCGATTCGGGCCGATTGTGATAAGCGCAATGTCGTCCGTCGCAGCCGCCGTATACGCACTCGTTGTCGATGAGCATCCCGAAACGCCGCATGTGATCGCGAGCCGGGCTTATTTTACTAGATGGACGTTCGAGTGGGTGTTATTTTTTTTGCCGATGTACTTGGATGAGATACGGGTTCACGGAGTCATGGAGGAATCCAATCAAATTCAGTGCTTTTGACTAAAACTAACCTCTGTTTACACTTAATTTGAAAGAATAACGATTTTTTCAAAATATCTAAGGAAAACCAAATAACTTTGGATAGTTTTATTTTTAAGTTCGGATTTCTGAGCTTCTGCCGAATAGATTTAATAAAAAATAATTCATTCTACCCTCATTATAGCCTCCGAGATGTTAGCGATTGGAAATCGATCAAGTACAATAAGCCAAGTGTATCCTATCAAGGATTATTTGGGCAGTGTATCCGTATGCATTACATGTAATTTACACGCTTTCTAAATCAAATGAGGTTCTGTAGACCAATCAATATATGTATATATTCGTATTTTAAACCAATGGATGTTGCTTAGACATCTATAAGCCTCTGCGCGGCTAGCCTCTAAGCTTAGATTGAGGCACTGTTCAACCTAAGGGACGGTACGTAGTTTTTAAGAAGGGAAATTTTGTGATATTCCGAACTTAATTCATTTCTGTTCAAAACCATGCTCGAACGGCGAAATGCACCGATTCACTCAATTACGGGTATCATTTCCATAATCTTCCGATTATACAGTTGGAACATTCATTTCCATGCATCGCTTATTCTTCCACAGGCTGAAGTATATCCGATTCTCCAATTTCGCCTCCCCTTCAAAACGTGATCCGACGGCCCGAATCGCCGCCCCTTCCCCTCGCACTTAGGCGAGGACGAAAAGTTCATCCCCCTGACCAGGCTATACATATATATATATTTATTTTCGCTCCCCTACAATAACACTCGGGGCGAGAAAAGCTGGTCTCTCGGTGACATTTGGTATCTTTAATTTTGCTCTCCGAATTTAAAATAATTGAAAACTACTGTCTATCAGTGAATAGAGACTACTAGAGAATCTTCACTTCAAAATCGATAAAATATTCACTATTTTGAGGAGTAAAGACTTTTTTTTACCAATAAACAGTGAAGTTTCCTATATCAAATTATTCACTACTGGTATTAAAACGGCTACAAACTGAACACTGCTGAATAGTAATTGTCAACTATTTTTAATTTAGAGTGTACTCTCTAGACGATATCGAAGAACTTAGTACTGTTATACCGAATGGAAGAGATTTCACAGAGCTACAGAACACTATATCGGGTATACGAAAGAGTTAGCGAAAGTGAATTATATTGACCCAAAGCAATTTTCGATGAGGTGGTTACTCGTGTTTCCCCAGACAAACATCAAAATAGTTGAGTATATGTGTGGTTAAGATGAAATCCTTTCAAACTAAACACTAAATGGCTCATCGGATTCTGGGAACCTGTGTCAAGATTCAGACGTGCGTCAATGAGACAACGATAAATCCTCACATCCACCACCTTGTATAATCTAGTATACTTGCACAAAAATCGAATTTAGGCAATCGATGAGAAAAATCAATTTCAACAAGCTGTATAGCAAGCGAAGATTTATTCTCAGTTCTGCCAAACAGACTCAGCTCTGTAGGATCAAGAAAGAGGCAATATATATAGCTTGTCAAACTGATCCCAAGTTAAAATAATTGATAATTTATGCGTTCGGAATGGATTGAGATTATTTGGGTATAATTAGTGCGCACTACACATGGACGAGTTCTTTATGCTGATATATCTTTATGCTTTGCTTATGCTTTGCATGTGGCTGGTAAACCTCCTCACATTCATATAAAATTACGTATCTAATAACGTTAATAATTGACATTGAAGAGAATCCGTTCACAAGGCATATAGACTCGAAAGACATTGATCGAAAAAAATATTGTGTATCGATGATCTTTCATGTTTTCCTCCGAGCCCTTATGCGGAGAAATTGCCAATCATCCCACTTGTCAATTGACTGAGAAAGAATTTCGTATTTTTCAATGAATTCGTCAATGAATTCCGTATAAAAAATCTACGCATTATCCTTGCCCGGGAGATAACAAATAAATATATCCGGGCATAATTTTCTAAACACGAGTATGATACACTTCATTTTTTATTGGAGCGATAATATATCATTTAGGCATAATCAATCCGTAGCTCGTAAGTATTGTAAATGGCTGAACGTATTGTAGACATAGATAAGGCACATATCACACGTCCATGCGAACTATACGGCTTGATTATGTGCCTAGATTATATGTGTCGGTCGATTTTTAAGCATGAATCCCTAGGTATACGATTCACGCATGATTCTTTGCACTCGAGATTCTCTTCATCTCGAGCCAAGATTCGATTTTTTTTCTCGTTTCGGAGCACACGCGAGAGCCGATCCCCTTGTAAAAAAACGCTGTTGGATCTTCGTTATCAGCTTCGTTATCCGTCGCCTCGCGGTCCCGCCGACGCGCACCAGCTGGCCGACGTTGTGGGTCAAGGTATATGGGCCAGGACACCCTCATGCGGGCTCTCGCGGCTCGGCGCGCAAGTCCGTGCCCCCGATACCCTCGGCTCGCGACTGCGCGTCCCAATATACACACACATACGCGTCTTATCTCCCCGCCGTGTGCTATATTTTACCTCTCGGTCCCGTTTTACCATTCGCGGATGGTTTATTACCTTTTTCTTTTTTATACCGAATTTCATTGGCCGAGCCGATTAGCGATCGTGTCGAGCCGTGCAACAGGTTGTCAAGTGGACACCACCAGATTTCTACCGTGTTCGAATTATTTCAAAAGAAACTTTTTGCCCTTCCGGAGCATTTGAGAGATAGTGGGGGGATACAGAAGTTTATGGTATTCTGAACAGACGTCTTATCAGCGAGGAGATCGTGGGTATACCCGTGGTGAAAATAAAAGTCTGGCACATGTCTGTGAGAAGTCTGGCGCGTGTCTGGCATAGCGAACTAATGACAGACTTTTATTTATTGATGATAAGGTTCTGCACTATTTCCAGACTTTACAGTTTCGTGACAGACTTTTACTAGACAAGTTGATTGACTCCTTACTTTCAAACTTGATTTTCTTCCAACAATAATTGATCAATTTTACGTATTTGACAAAAAGTTTTTTCAGAGTAAGGCCACGGCCACTTCGATGATTTTTTCGTATGAAAAAATACCTTGAAGTTTCATGTTTTTGTTACAACAGGACCGACTGTTAAACAAGAAGCAAGCCTCAACAGTAGTATTATTTCAGATTCTTTTTTTATTCAATCGGTCTCGCTGTTACGACAAACAATGAGCTTCGAGAGATTTTTTTCAAACAAAGAAAGTGTTTAAATCAGCGGTTTCAAGGATAATCTCAGGTATACCTGGACGCAATTTTATGTATCTCTACCTCAGGTTTTCTTAAAAAAGAACGTTCTTTTTGAGAATAACTTATCTGTTACGTAGCTTGACAAGGTCGATAAAATCAAATCCTGTCAAGCTTGAGCGAGTTGATTATCGTCAGCAATCTAGAGTAGGATTGACGAGAGGGAGAGAGAGAAATTTTCACGCCTGGATAACGCTAATTATGAAACCATTGGAAACTCGAGGGATGACGAACTGACTCTGTGTTATCGGGAGTCATTAAAACAGTACGATTTCAACCTTATAGGCTCGCATTATGCGTACAGAGAACGTCTTTGTGTCGGGAGGATCGCACGGACAAAAGCTCGTAGCATCGCACGCGTATTACACGTTGCGCGAGCTCTTGATCTTCCGTGCCTATGCGAACAATAACTTCACCGGGCTTAATCTCACCTTGGCCAAACGCGACCGTCAAGATGCTTGACTGATAACAGGCGGCCTTCACTCCGCCCAAACTAATGCCCTCCAAATTAATGCTTTCCTTTTCCCCGCAACTTTCCCCTCCGACGAGATTAACTTCGCGCGGCTGATCCGAGGGTTGTTGGACACGTCCAGGAAGAGCCGAGAACATAGACACACGTATACGAGCCTAACGAGCTTTATTTTTTCATATATCGGCTCAAGTTTGAGCTGGATGATGGATCGACCCTAAAACTTTTTGCATTCCAAGAGCATCTGGACGTTGGGGGGGGGGGGATTGTCTTGAGCGTTGGGTAAAGCCGATCGCAAATATATACACACGTCTTGGGAATAGCCTTAGTCGTGATTCTCATTTTTTACGAACCGAGTGATTATTTCTCTCACCGCGGCGGGGCGAAATCTATATGACCATAATAATTTTCCATCCGTGCCCGCATATTATTTTCGAAGGAGCCGCGTAAATTTCTTGCCGCGTTTCCATACGTTCAAGGCCGTACGTTTGCATTGACCCCCTTCCGCGCAGCATCTTCGACACTTCAACGTCGGCTCGGTTGTTAATTTTTTTGCTTTGTTTTCTTCCCAGTCTTTCCACCCTTCACTGGGTGTCAACGAAACCGGGAGCGAATTTGAACGCTTCCGCAGGTGGTTGTCGCCCGTAGCGCACTCACTTGGAAGCTTACAGTGAAAAGCCGCTGTATCGAAGTGACAAATCACTGGATGAAGGTGGATGAATTGTTCATTGAGTTAAAGTGAATTTGTCACTTTAGTTCCATGAGTTTTAATAGAAAAAATTTATACATAAATAATAATTTTTGATATCAAAACTCATGGAACCAAAGTGAAAATTCACTTTAGTTACATGAAAAATTCACTGCAACCCAGTGAACTATTTATCCACCTTCCTAAAGTGATTTTTCATTTAAATACAGTTTTTTTTTCACTGTAACCTTTTAAGAGAGTACGTATACACGATTGATGGAACCTTTGCCGAATCCTCGATTAGATGTGTCAATAAGGCAGCCCAGGGTGCGTCACAACATGGCCAAAAAATGCTTCGCACCCGAACGAGATTTGGAAATCCTTTCTCGGGAGAGACAGGACGAGATGCAGCGTTGTTCTGTCGCGGAAAGTAACGATCGCCGGCCTGTAATTACCGGCTGCAAAGTGAAGGAGAAAAAAAAGAACAACGATTTGCGGAACCGTATATACAGTTGCGCTGAGCACCGCGGCCGGAGAGGAGGAAAAAATTAAGGTTGCAATATCTGGCGAGTCGAACCCCGTCTGCGAGCGTGGATGTAAAAGCGATAAAACGGGAAAACGTGTCACCTGATTCGTTTTTTTTTTGTTTTTTTTTCTTCTCTCGCCATAACGAATCGAATTGCATAAAAGGCCGTTCGGCGAGGATTTAAATATATTCACGCGTCAGAATACTCGAGACGATAAGTCGGAGAGAAACCGGGGGTATTATCAAAATTATATGCATTTTTTGGCGTATATCCGCGAGGCGGACATGTAACTACCGGGGAGCTTCATTGATGGCCGTCGTATAGATCGGCAAAAAGATACGTTAGATCGTGGGCTGTATGCCGTGTCAGCCCTTGCACGCCACGAGTGATGTAGTGGATTGGACAAGCGCTACTCTCGAGACTTGCTAATATCAATGAATAAATAAATCCTCAAAGATATCATAGATATCGCTCTTTCACTTACAGATTACTTTTACTCGACCCTAATGTACAGTTCATCGTCTCTCGTCTCCATCAGGGGTGAAAAACTTCCCCGCTGGTGTTCAACTTGGTTCCAAGTATAACATCGTTGCGGCTAATACACACACAGGCAAACGGTGACGCTTTTTTCATATACAGTAAAACGAGCGTTGGACCGGATTTTCACAATCCACGACTCTCCTACAACCTGTTGCACGACACAATCAATTAAAAAAACTCATTCCAATCATATCTGCTGTAAGAAACAGCTTATTTTTCTCTTCAGAGAGAGAACAATTTCTTTCAGAGAAAATTGAAAGTGTTGTGTCCACTTCCTATCTACATTTTCTGAAATTATGATCTTACACGATTTTTCATTTTTTGAAATTAGTTTAATACGTTTCTGAGGCTATGTAAGTGAAATAGCCATCTCTCATGCTATTCCATGCAATGGCACTCAGATGAATTTACCAGCACCTGGATTGAGTAGCGCACGTCGAATAACTTGAATTTTATGCCTTGGTAAATTTTCAACACTTGTATTGTCGTATGCTCCACGTATAATTTCTCAAAGTATCCGCTTTACATATGGATATGCCGGGGAAACGGCCGTATTTAAGGCATTTTCCACTAGAAAAGAAAATGGTAAGAGGTCGCAAATTGGTCAAGGATGAAATCACACAAATGTATAAATGTTAACGCAACTGCAGTCGGAGCCAAAGTTACAAAAAGTCACCGTCATCTAAAAGCCAAATGAAAAGTCGCGTCGAAAGATCGAACAAGAGCTAGGAGGACACGGAGAGAATCGTGATTTAGTGGTGAACGACCTCCACGCGGGCGGCGTACGCTCTAATCTCTAGCCGAAAGCTATATAGCTATATAATCGTGATTACATGCGCCCATAGGACCAATGGCCTCAGAGCTGGGAGCCATGCGCGCGGGCGTGAGATACACATACAGGGGAACCGGCGAAATTCCGGACAAGCCGCGTGTGGCATTGGGTGTACACACACGCGCGCGCGTATGACTAATGTAAAGTTTGCCAGGCGCGCTTTGGTAAAAGGTCGCGCGGCTCGTGTAATATCTCTGCCAATGCAAACGCACCGGCCAAGGTGACGCTCCCCACCCCGAGCGCTCGCGCCTCTGTCGCGCGCTCCCGAGTCTCTCCTCTTTATTAGTTATAATATTGTATAAAACGGCAAAGCACTCGGCAATCGTCACTTGTCAAGCCGCCCGCCATCAGAGTTACACTGTGCAAACAACAACTGTGTAGTTCAGCACCCCGTTGCAGCCACGCAGAGAGAACGAGAGAGAGAGAGATCTTCGCCCCCGACATGCAGCGAAAAATCCACGTCGCAACCCTACTCTGCGTCTTCGTCGCCTCCTGCAATGCCCTCTTCGCATCAAGACTAGTGAGTTTACACGAATTTAACGCCGAACCCGCCCTTCGCTCTCGGTGCGGTTTTCAATTTTTTTTTTTGTGATTCTACAGTAATGGATGGCCCTTGTAGTTTTTGATAGAGTCGATCAAAGACTATAAGGGACTATGTTCACTCTGGGAGATTAGAACAAAAATCCAAGGAAACCATCAGTGATTGTGCATTTTCGTTCTTTAGCGGGTTTCCCCATGTACACGCATATATATCTGCGTGACTGGGCTCGACTGTACAGGGTGGTTTAGACAAACGATTACACGGTTATGGGCCTAGTTGACTTTGAAAGGCTGAAAGTCGTTCTTAAGTATTTTTCTTTTCTCCGCGACCAATATAATAGTATTTGAATAGAATGTTGAAGGTTTGTTAATCTTGCTTTCAGCAGGGATATTAAATTTTGCAAATTTTGCTTGCATTCAAACTTTTTTCCTCATGAAAACTCAGTTTAAAATTGTTTGTAAAAAATGTTCATTGATCGCAAAAAAAAAAACAATATGCCGCTTTAGTCTATGTATCTGAGGAGCTATATACAGTTCATAATTCAAGTCACTCTGATGAAAAGTGACCCAGTTATGCTGCTCACCAGTTAGAAAAATACAGTTTCGAGATAATCGCGTTTAATATTTTATTTTACCGTCCAGTCCGCTTGGAATGCCCTCGGAAACAGATTTTTAAAAAAATGTCAAAGTCAACTTACAGTTTTAGTTATTAATGCCAGTAAACTTTTCAACCGTTCATGCGTATTGTGATTCCTATGAAATTTTCGCTCAACATCTGTATTTTGAAAGAATCGTGTTCCATTCATGATTGAAGTATTTACGACGGGAAATTATTTTTTTCTGGGTTGTTGGAAGAAGAACTAGTTGTCGAGTGAAAAAAATTCAACGTGTAATTTTTCGTATGATCTACGATGAGCATAATCTAATGGCACTGTTGATTAATGAGAACGAAAATAAATAATGCCAGGAGAGGTAATAACGCGCACAATGACTTACCCATATAATCAGCACGACTGACACATCCAATGTTTACAACGTATTTCTGGACTTTTTGAAATACTCATCGACAATTTCTTTTTTTCTTTTTCAACCCTAGATTTTGGGAGGAAATCGAGAAAATGTGAACAGCCAGTTCAATTTTTCGATTCCAAAGCCGCCACTCTTCGGCGGTTCATTTTTCCCTAGTGTATCAAAAGACGACTGCAGCAAATGTGGTAACTATATGCTGGGCCAAATAGTGAGTGTCACAAGTGTCAATTTCCGAGCGCGCGAAAACAATCTAAATCATTCTCGTTCGATTCTATCGATCTTAAGTTGATCTTTCATCTCTTCGTATGGCTATATTAATTATTTACTGCTCAAATACGGAGTTGAGTAAACAATAGGGAACTTGTATGATATGGAATTTGGTAAATCTTGCTTTTAACAGAAGTCTAACAGAATTCTGTTTATACTAAAAAAGGTTTTTACTAAGACAGTTTTTTTAAACATTATTCGATTTCATGTATGCTATTAAAATGTGATTTGTGATGAGATTGATGATGATGATTCTTTTGATTTGATATATTAGGCAGAACTCGGCCGCGAAACAGATAATGACGAAAGCAGCGTTTAAAAAAAACACGATTCGCAGCACATTTTGGAACGCTTTGGACGAAAAAAATAAACTATCCTAGGAATCCACATATTTTGGCATGATCTTTCAGGAAATATTCATCTAGAAATACATGCAAGTTTCCTATTGCCCAACGATGGTATGGCAATTTTCTCGGCATATTACTCAATATTACAATTACACTCGGAGGTACTTGACTTCCATACGTTTTTATACATCCCGTGCATTATATTTCGCGTCGTGTTCCAGTCATTTGATTCGAAAGTTTCTGGACGAGAAGTGTTATTCGACATACACATCGTTAGGAGCACACTTTTAAGGCCAATCGTAATGGTCAGACAATTTTTCGCTTGCCCAATCCGCGAGTGTACTTCTGTAGGATCAAATTGTTTCGAAGCGATCAAAGATTCAAGAGACCATGTCGAAAAGGCAATAAAAATGTACATACCACGGCCCTTTTTTCTTTGTTTCAAAAATAGTATAATCCACGTGCTCGCTGAATGGAACTTGTATCTTCGCACACTTGTTACTACTTCTCGCGATTAACTCGAGTCGATATAACCAAATTCGCGTGTTTTTTCTTTCACAGTATGTGGAGTGGGTCGTCAAATCCGTATCGTCAACGGACAAGTAACGAACACGCACGAGTTCCCTTGGGCCGTTGCAATCACTTACCAAGGTATGCACCATTGCGGAGCTAGTTTAATCACTAGCAGACACATACTGACTGCAGCGCACTGCATCTACGGGTAGGTATATCATGCGTATCTACGCGGAAGCGATCGTCGTTAGGTGCAGAGATTTGTCGAATAACAAAAAACCGATCAAAAACATGCGCAGATTTCAGAAGAAATTTTTCGGCGTTCGTTTGGCCGACAAGGCCAAGTACAAGATCAAGTCGATGACTGTGCACGAGGAGTACGACAGGAACAGCTTCAACAACGACATAGCCGTCATCGAACTCGACAGGCCGGTTCCTCTCGACGGAAATGTGAAAACCGTGTGCCTACCGAATGAAGGTGGGATATCGGAGGGAAAAGAATTTGGGGTTGTGCGGTTTCCCGAGAACTTCGGGCCGGGCCTTTTGGGTCCGGAATTCCACAAAAAAAAAACATGAAATACCATTTTTCAGAAATAAACTTTTATGCCATCGGCTTAGAAGAAGGAAATGATCCCCATCACTCGAATATGTCCTAGGCATTCCATTGTAAAACCGTGAGTTGCTTGATTATAAATGATGAATACGAAGGACCTATTCGAGTGGTGGGAATCATTTCATTCTTTTTATTCGTTTGCATAGAACTGTATTTGTATTAATGGCTTTCTTGTAACTTATACCCCAGGGACATGCCGAGTTGAATTTCATGATCTTTCCCGAAATTTCGGAAAACCGCACAGTCGTAAAAAAGGGGATAAATTCAATCGAGACGAGTCAAGTGGATGGATTGATGATTTCAATGCCGGTTTTCTAGAGAGATTCAGCTACATTGGAGAGACGGGCGTAGCGATCGGTTGGGGAAGGCTCGGCGAGGGAGCGGCTCTGAGCAGCGAGTTGCGCAAGGTCGACCTGCCGGTCATGTCCGAGGAGGAGTGCCTCAGGTCGAAGTACCCCAACAACCGCGTCACCGAAAACATGTTCTGCGCCGGCTACCTATCGGGCGAACGCGACTCCTGCAACGTGAGTCGATCGTTCATTTTTTATACTCACCAAAATCAAACTTTTGGTTCGAGAAGAATAGTTAGTTTGACAAGCTACAACAATTACGGAAAAAGTATTTATTAAAGAGCAGATTTTTGCTTGTTATAGCTCGTCGAGATAATTTTTTTTCTTCAACTAATAAGGAGAGGTGGCATGATCTTTGAATCACCATATCTACTCGGCCTGCAATATATGATTTCTCATACCGAAAAACGAGATCCGTGTTTTTGCTCTTTGTTGAATGGATATTATTACCATGGCTGATGCGTCGTTGATTACGATTCGTTGGCTCTGTGGATGCTCGGAGCCTTTTTCTTATGTTTTAAGAAATTTCCGAAAATAGTAAATCTTTTCTTCACCATTTCCTCAAAAAATACTTTGTTTACACTCTACTAATAATATAGAAATTCAGAGTTTGATAATCAGTGTAATTTGCGCATTAGCAAAACCAGGCTAAAGAGGCCCATTCGCAACTAAACACAAAAACACGCGTGTCATATTTTGTTATGATGGATCATATATTCCAAGCCCAGCAGTGACCGAGAGGTCGTGGGCACTCCTGAGATTGAATTTTTTCATCAGTGAAATTTGGTTGGAACTGCAGGCAGATGGAAAGCTATTTTTCTTTGCTTCTTATTTGTTCCAGGGTGACAGTGGCGGCGCTTTCCACGTTCGCAATCCTAATGGAGCAATGGACGTTATCGGTGAGTATTTCTTTGTATTTTCTTTCATTTCACTCGATATGTTTAGTCTATGGTTTTTTTGTCGCTCATTTTAGTACTCGTTATAATTCAAACTATTAGTTTTCAATTATCATCAACGTATAGATTATAACTGATGATGAGATATGAAATTTGGTTGTACGAACTACCTCTCTAAGACCAAAATAGTTTAAAACTGCTATGCATTAGTGGAAATTGCATAACAGTGAATGCATCCTTCAAATGAGTAAAATATTCACTATTTTAAAATGTCACTGGTATTTTAACCAAAATCTCCATTTCACGTATAGAATCATTCACTTTTCGTATCAAGAAAAAACATACCATGTTACTCGAGGCGTAAAACGCCATTTCACGCACTAGTGACTTTCTTAGAAGGCTGTTTTACGAGCTCTCATAATATACTATTTTTACTAACGATTAGTGAATATTCACTGTTCACTGGAAATTTTTAACCATTCCAAATTCAGAGGATAGAGTAAGAAAGCCCGTTCACTATCTTTTCTGGTTACAAAAATGTTACGACGTCTGTTGCAGGTCTAGTATCATTCGGTCGCGGCTGCGCCAGGCCCAACTTCCCGGGGGTCTACACCAAAGTGACGAACTACCTTGGCTGGATCGACAGGCAAATCAATGGGCAGTGCAAATGTTCGCCGCCGGCTGACTCGTCGCGATGAGTCAAAATCATAGCTGTACAAGATCGATCGGGGAACGCAACCAAACGAACCTTACACAAACGAACCAAAGTTCACACGTCAGATCTCTCGTGGCCGTTTCTTCCTTCCTCGATATATAACGAAGCGAGGCGTTCGTAAATTGCAAATTACCTTGCAAAATTCCTAAAGCTGCCATTCAAGACGTATATATTATGTATTTACCGTATGCCAGTTCAGCCTTAAACTTGTGTTGCCGCGTTCATACAACACACGTCTCGTCAGACCCGACCAGACACACAAGTCCGAAAGTATCTAGTCCAATATACACAATTTTGAAACTGACCTCTGTGAGGTCCTGTGATGTAGATTAATTTATAACTCAACTTAAAGAATAAACGTTTATTATCATAGTACAATGCAGTGTTGCCCGATATTTTTATCTGAACCGACACCATATCCTGAGAAAATAAAAAGGATTTCTTTGCTTGTGTACAGTACATTTGGCCGCGCAATTGGAAAGGCATCAAAGAGGGTTTTATTGCGTGAGAAAAAGTTTACGCAGTTACGAAAGCAGGCCGAGAATATGAATCGATTTATGCGCGTCCAGCGATCGGTCAATGTAGGTTAGTGAAACCAACGGAGCACGTCACAGGCAAAGCGTGACTGTTGTTGATTTTAACCAAGTACACATAATCAGCCCAAAGCGTCAAAGGAATATATATATATATATATATATATATATATATATATATATCGATTCATGAGTCAGGGGAAAAATTATTGATTGCGAATCCATTGGGTTATATTCTGGGTAGTGCCAGTGTGTACACGTGACCGATGGGTAAAAATACACGAATATATATACCGATTGAATCTTATTATCATTGAAACCAGTGAATATGAATACGAAAGTAATTTATACACCTGATGGAAAGTGAGTCAGCGACATACACACAGAAGACAAATATCATTCGAATTACAGTTTCTTTGGAGTACCATCCCTGAAGGAAAACATTTCTTTGGAGATAATTTGAACACTGCAAAATCTCGTACCTTGTACTTGATTGTCTGTTATATAACTTGACGTAGTCGACGATGTCGAATTCTAATAAAATCATGAAATATGATTATAGAATCGAACCGCGAAGACACGTATAGCTGAATTGTAAAATCGAGTTATTGATTAATGGGGGGAGCAGGTTTTCAAGCCATTTACTCAAGAAGACAAGTTATACCCAGGTAGTAGCATATGGTTGAACTAATTTTACCCAGTAAAACGAACACTCCATGAATTATCAATGGAAGCTGAGTCTTTTCTCTTATTTGAACTAGACCGGGCTTTGAAAGCAGGAACGCTCCTTCGGAATGATTCTTTAGAAAGTCGAAATTAGAAAGAAGCCACGTATTTTTGAGAGAAAAAAACGTTGAGGAATCCAGAGCTCAGAATAAATTTTATCATGAAAGATTTTCAATCGTTGACTGTTAATTTTTATTTCGATTTGATAGAGGATACGAATGAAGGGTCATATCTCATTGGAGAATGAGCAGGAAATTAGAAATTCATAAGGTAATGGCAATACAAACTTAAATTGTGCGCTCAATGACATTTTTCATATTAACAGAGTGACAAAAGTCAATTTTCCTGAGTAGCCCTATACGATTACTATGTTTTCGCCAACAAAAATATGTGCTCAAATGCATGAATCAAAAGTAGCGATAAAATCAGGTTCAATATCCTTATACGCCATTTGGGGGTCTCTCGACTAACTGTCGACCCCACTCCTCGTCAGTAATCTTGAATGTCGAGGCCGCCTGGAAAGTGACAAGTTTATCTTCTCTGAGAAAATGGGATTCGCTCCATTGATATGTATTCCATAAATTGCTATTATTAATGAACTCAAAAGATTAAGTCTTTTATGTCACATCTACTCTTGATTGTCGCATGATAAAAAATGTTGAGTGTACAAATTGTTGACTTTAAATTAGAGAGATAAACCAGCAAATAAAAGTGTCTTCTCTTGTAAGGTACCTTATAACAATTACCATAGGTCGCGACCTTTCAGTCGTTTCTTTGATTTAAAATCAGGACTTTGCTTTGCTTTTTCTTTAGTACTTTCCACTTCTAATATCTTTCTAATATTAAAATGTGAATAAAATGAAAGTCCATCGTAACCACACGGATAACAACGCTAAGTTTTGCAACCTTTTTTGAAAATTTTTTGAATATTGAAAACATCAAATTCAAAGTATTCTTTTGTATTCAAAAGAATTCTCACTGTATAAAGAGTCATATTAAGTTAGGCAGTTGAAATATTATTAATCGGATGATAAACCGTTACTTGAGAAGCTTGAACTGACCCCAAAGAAAAATACCAATCATATTAAAAGGATTTCATTGATTTGCGAATTATATAAAACATCGTAACATAAAACTTTGCTAAATTGGTGTAAAATCACTAATCTGTTTGAATCTAAATCAGTGAAATCGACTGAAAAATCAATAGATACTCATTCATTCGATAGTGCCGATTATTCCTCTGCGAATCAGTATCTGTTCACACTGATTAAAATAATTTAATAAAATTCACTAAATAAATTAGTGAAATACAACTGTACACTGTAAGAAATGTGTACATGATTATTCAATAATTCGTATGCAACATTTTTTTCAACGAATTTCAATATTGAATGTACTTATATTGAATATGTCATTCAAGTATTGAATGATATTGTTGAATGCACAATGTAGAATCATGAAATTAATTATATGTTTAATGTGTATCCATTCTCATTAATTTGCTATGTTTTTCGCATCAAAAAAAAGTGTACCCAATGTGCCCCTCTACGCGTTTTTAAATGGGAAGATTGAGTGAAATCATTGAATATTTGTATAGACATATTACGATGATTTAGACGCGTATTTTTGAGTTGTATGTTAAAAATTTTGTATAAATATCACTGTGAACATAATTGAGAGTTTATTTCAATGCCAATTGGATCGTCCCTGTAGGCCTATATAGGCTGTAGCTAATGATTAAAAAATTGTGCCAAATTGGGTACACGTTTTGTGCATTTAGCCTTTTTGCGTTTTTTTTTAAATTGCGATTTTCGATAGGTTAAAGTAGTCGAATGATGATTATGAAGATGGTTTCTAATAGGTATTGAGCTAAGCTTTGAGATGCCGTTCACAAAATTTTAAAATTCGAAGTCTATCATAGTCAAATTCGCGAAAAACCCTTAGGGGGGGGCACATTGGGTACAGTTACCTTATGTTAATGTGTATATTCTCACTAAAAAACAGTAGTTTGACAAGTTATAACAAGAGATGATTAACTCTAGGATTGAGATATTTTTCTTTTCTCCAAATTCCTTACAGTAAAAAACCACTGTATGCAAGTTTACTTTGATATAGGGACATTTTCACTGCAATGCCGTTGTATATATTCACTTTCATTCCAGTGGTTTTGACAATTTCACTGTTCGCCATTGCGAAATCACTCACAGTCCAGTGAAAACTCCACTTTTCTCAAAGTGAATCAATCTTCCACTGTCATACAGTGGTTTTTCACTGTCAAGAATTTAAAGAGTTGATGTCAGAGCTGAGAATGAATCTTCGCTTATGTCCAACAGACTTTTCTTCTCGAACCAAAATTCGATTTTCGTGAGCGCTAAGATCAAATTCTGCCAGCAAATCCCGGCGAACAGCTTGCTCCGCACAACCGGTGATTATCCACCCGAGTCGCATTATTCATGTCGATTCACTGCAATGCATTAAAAAGGAAAACCTCATCCACATACGCTCACCAGTGAAATCCTTCACTTTCGTCCGCACTGAATCGTCGACCGAATAGAGTAAAAGAAAAAGGAAGCAACGCGTCGACAGACGAATACAGCATCACCGCTGAAATCGAAACTGAACCGAAATAACGAGTATACGCACGGTCGTGGTCGCGCAGGAGAAAATCGTCGTGGAAGCTTTAATATAACACTCGTCCCTTTTTGTCGCGCGCGCGCCGGGCCATTGAGCGCGCGCGAACGAAGCGCGGGCAGCTCTCGAGAGCCGTTTTCACTGGTGTGAGTGTGCGTGCGTCTATGTACATACACACAGGTGTATATGTGCACCGAGTTGGGCTCTCGCGCGCGGGGAAGAAAGTGCGGTGCGTGCGCGCCGGGCTCAGTGAAAGCGAGACCGCGTCGGCAGCGGCTGCGGCGGCGGCGGCGGCGGCGGCGGCGGCGGCGGCGGCGGCACGGCGGCACGGCTAAGATGACGACGGGGCCGAGCGCGCGCGCGCGCGCGAGCCCGCGCACAGAGATAACGAGAGCCGCGAGCGGCTGCTCCTCTCCGAGAGCTGCACCCATCCAGCATGTCGTCCTCGCGGCCAGTCGTCCTCCTCCTCCTCCGCCTCGTCGTCGTCGTCGTCGTCGTCGTCCTCGCGCCCACAGTGAGTACACGCATAGGCTCCTCGTCTCTCCCGAAATATTTACACCATCGTGTTAAACGCTCTCGTTTTTCAAGGGTTTATTGCTTGTTAGTAATGAAATTATTCGAAGCCTTTCGAATTTCGATTCTTCGATCGATTCGTACAGGGATGAATCGATCGAGGATGCGGGGCGAACACCTGTAGCTTTGGGTCGCGCGAAGGACCGATCGCGCGATGGAACGATTCGCTTCTCGACAGATATACATACCGTCGATTAATCTCTGATTGGGTCCTTTCCCATATGTATTTATCCGTATCGATGGGTTTCCGTGTGTGCAGGTGTGTGCTTTACACGTGTGAATCGTCTATTGCGATCCATGAATATCAACGGGATATGAGAACGCTAGACCGAATGAGTGTGTGACCTATTTGGATGTCCAACATCCATCTCTGGCCAAGTTTCATCAGTATAGGTGCAGCGCGCGACCCGTATCTATACTGATACACTGGCCTCTAGTCCTTGTGAGATTTGTTGTTCGCGGCGAGCTTTGACTAAATTTTCTTACGATCGACACGTTATACATTATAGATGAAAATTCGACGCGAACAATCGATCGATTCCCATTCCAAACAAGTATCCAGTGATCTAACCAGGAGGTCATTTGGGGATTTGGGTCGTCAATTAGACTGAAACTTTTGGAGACTGAAGTTTTTCGATACCTGAACAGATGATATTTAATTTTGTTGGATAACTAACGTATTCATTTTCCAGAGATATCAACCTATCATATATTGTCCGTTCAGGTAACCACAAAAGTTTCAGCGTAATCGGAGATCCAAATCCCAATTGGTGTCCCGGTGAGTCTCATCACCCGGTTATCATTACACTAGATGAAAATTACTCAAATCCATCCCGAAACGCGTCGCAGCTGGAATAAAGCAATTGGAATAAACTCGATCCTGGCTAACGTTACCCGGTCTCACCGACTCGTATTCACTCGAATTACTTTCCAATTATGCACGCGTGTGCGGCCAGACCGATCCAGTTTATAAAGTTGCAAATTAACTTTCCACCGGGATGGCTGGTGATTTTTCTCGACATCGCATATATATATATATATATATATATATATAAGACACGCTGCAGCTATATGCGTACACTCGACGCATATAGCTGTGCTTTCGCTTTCCATCGAAGCGCCCCTTGCACGTGATATAATCCCCCGAGGCTATTTGGGCGGCATAGCTGCCTTGACCTACAATCAGGGTCAATCGCGTACAGTGACTTTCCCTCTTCCGCGCGTCGTCACGTAAACTTGATTAAGATCTCGCGGTAGGATCTTCTTAAGGAATGCCCATTTTTGAGACGTGACCGAGACATTTGTACGAGCTACGAAGAGCAGTGCTCCCAAGACCTTATTCGGATCACAATACGATCTCACTAATAGAGAACTACAAAAGATACTAACATCTCCGTGGAAGTGAAGCGATATTTCGAAAGCCAAGAAAAATAAGTACGGCTATATTTGGAAGTTTGGATACATTTCAAAGATATAAATATGATTTTGAGCCAATCATTTGAAAAAACATGTTTCGGGAAAATCTGAAATTCGAAGAGTAAGTTACTTTCGAAATATCGCTTCGATCTCACTGAGATTTCAATTGTTGGAGCCCATGATGTAAGAGAAAAAATAATATTCATATGTAAGAAATGTATACTGTGATCGATATAATATGCTTATACGAAAATAATATGGAAATGGACATATATTTTCCACATATAACTTGAATATAAAGTATACAATCATATGAATCCCACTGTATAAGTTAGCGTATAATTACGAGAAAATGTGTATGTGTTTCTAAAAAGTGGACATCTATATGAAATTGAAATTAATTTCATATAGGATGACTCAGCTCGTGTAAAACAACGTCTTGCTGATATTGTTTGATTTTTTTGTTAAGAAACTGGCATTATTCACTCATACATTTTTCACCAGACTCTTCATCTCATTGTTGGTCACTTTCCCTTTCGCCGACTCATTGATTTGTATCAGATTAAGGAAAAATGTATCACTTCTACATTTATTGGTATTTGACATTCGAGGCCCACGAAAACCAAGAGTAATTTCTACTTTGCCCTCAAAAACTACAAACCCAAGCTTCTCAGTTACAGTTAAAGCCGTAAACTGATGTGGTTCCCTAGTGAGATGGTATCGTGATCTTAGAAGCGTGTGGCTCCTTGAAAACGTTCATATTGCATCTCAAAAGTAAGCATTCCTCGGTTATCCCCAGAAAGGATCTTACTGAGATGTTGATCGTTATTTTGACGCGCGTCGCCGGGGGCGCTGCATATATACACACACGCGCGCGGTGGATCAAGCGAACGCGCCAGCTGTTTTGTGTTTTGCGTGTCGTTGCAGAGCGAGGCCCAGAGGACCGGCCGGATATTCTTCGACGAGATCTTCGGCATCGACATCAGCTTCGGCGGGACGGGCGGCTACGGGGGAGCCGCCTCCTCGGACTCGGTCGCCGCCGCCTCCGGAAGCAACGAGGAACTCGTGAGGAACTGCACCTGCGGTGAGTAAACACTCGCGCGCGGCGACGACAGCTTAGAAAGTGCAACGCCACGTGACGGGGTCGCGTTGATTAATCGCCGGAGAAAACAAAGAGTCGTCGTCGTCGTCGCTGCGATGACTCAAGTGATTTCATCTTGATTGTGTTCACTTTAAATCAATATTCCAATCTCGCGCTAGCGGTTTATTTAAATTTCCGACAGATTTTTGTGGATATTTTCGAAAATCTCTGGATTTGAGAAAATTGCATAACTGAATGGAGCAGTAAATAAATATATTGATTTGTAATTTTTAACTAATTCGAAAAGTATTTTTTTTTCTTCAACGCCAATAGTGAATAGTTCGATATATATTATTCAATAGTAGTTTTTATTAAATTTTCAGTGAATTTTATTTGTTTATTGATAGAAAATGGAATATGAAAACTTTCTCACATTTTCCCATAATATACGAGATGTGTACATTATTCAATCATCGTTGAATAGCATAATCATTCAGATGACAGTAGAGTAGTTCTCGTAATAAATAGACAGTTGTGTGGAAAGTTAGTCGATTCATCGTAACCCATTGAAGAAAATTGAATATATACAAAAGCAACATCAGATGCAACTAGATAATTTGAATATTAACAAACTTTTCAACATTTTTTTACTTTTCATAACTAACTTTAATAATTATTACAATTACAATTAGTCATGAAAAAAAAGAATGTATTTGTTCTTGTTTCTATGTACATTTTTGTCCAATGAATTACGACGAATCGGCTTAAGTTTCCACGCAGCCGTCTGTATATTTCAAGAACTATTTTACTGTCACGTGGCTGACTATGCTATCCAATGATGATTGGATAATGTATACACTCACAAAAATATCTTCTTATTCCCAGAGGAATTGGGCCTCATACAGAATTCCGCTATTTCCAATCGTAATATATTGTTGATTGGAGAAGAACAGTCTTCTCTCAAGAATATTCTGTTTGGAAGTAGCAGAAATTCTTAATGAGGCATAATTACTCTGGGAATAAGAAGATATTTTTGTGAGTGTACAACTGTTGCGATCTCATGATCTTTTCTTATACATATTTCTGAATCAACTTAGAAATATTACTAACCAGGAGACTACTTGGGATTTGGGTCGCTTGGATTCCGCTGGAAGTTTTGGAGGTGGGTTGTAATTACCCAAATAAATTATATCTAGTTATCATTCATCCTAACGTTTTGATTTCTATGAGATGTTGTCATCGTTTCATACAAACAATATATATTCATACTTATGTATAAAATTTTGACAGTGAAAATTTACTGTATGAAAGTGGAAAATCAGCATAGATCAGTTAGTGAGAAGAAATTACAGTAAATTTTCCATGTGACACGAGTGAATATTCACTCAAGTTCCAAAAAATTTGATAGCAAAAATTGTTCGAGAAGTTCAATCAATGAAATTCTCATATCTAACATATTTGATATATTCCATGGTTAACAGATAAAATGAAAACCATGTGAGTTTTAAGAATATACTCAACTTCCGAGGTTCGAAAATTGAATAAAAGTAAATGTTTACTGGACTTTTCTTGAAATTTGCTTTGTTGGATTTTTGTTATGAAACTTCATGGAACTTAAGTGTATATTAATTCACTTGTGTTATATCATACATTCGGTGCAGGTCCACTCAATAACTCATCCACGCCACCCTACAGTGATTTTAAACTTTCACACAGTGAATTTTCACTAAGTGAATGAATTACACGGTCATAAAATTATCAATCATCAGTTGCTATCCCGGACAATACAAAACGTTAACTGACAAACGAAAGCGAATGTCATCTATTCGAGTATGTCAAAAAAATGCCTCGAAAAGTTTCACTAGGAATGAAGACTCGAATGGTAGCTGTGGTCTCAGCTGGTAAGAGGGAGCTAAAGCACCGTCGTCAGTCTGTATTATTCATCAACTCCGCGAGGCGTAGTATGAGAAAGTAGCGTTAGATGGGCGCGGGATGTGTGGGCATAAATTTAATGGGCTGTTAAACCTTTCAGATTGTGGCTTCCCGAACCACGAGAACAGAATAGTCGGCGGTCGGCCGACGGAGCCGAACAAATATCCTTGGCTGGCTCGGCTCGTTTACGATGGCAAGTTCCATTGCGGGGCGAGTCTTCTCACCAATGATTACGTTATAACAGCCGCTCATTGTCTAAGGAAGTACGAGACTGTTTTATTATTCTAACCTTTCACCCTTTTGTACGAACTCGATTCTCAAACTTGACAGTTTTATCTACTTACTCTCTAAAGTTAAAACAGTTGAAAGTGATTATTTATTTGTGGAAAGTGTGATACTCACCCTCAATGACAGTGAATAGTTACTTCATAAATTAAATTGATATATTAAATTTTTAATGAAATCTCACTGATGATGATTCAAGAGAAATTATATAGTAAATACTACATTTTTTTTGTAGTAACGCAGAGACATAGGGACATTATGACACTTTTGACAACGACATTTGTGAAAAATTATAAAAAAAATAGTAGATATCATAAAGAAAATGTTAATTTTTACAATATGATTTCTCTCCGTATAGTAAAATCGTATACCCTGCACTATCACTTATTTCATGTATCGGATTATCCACTATTTCGTTGACGAAAAAAATGAGCATTTTATCAAGCGAATATTCACTGTTTATCGGTTATGCGATTTTTACTAATAAACAGCGAAGAAGCACTAATCAAATCTTACCAATCAAATCGTAACTTCCAATTATTTTAAGACCCAAAAGTGTAGAAACAGTCGTAGGATAAAGTTATTCCACTTGTCCTCAGGTTGAAAAGATCTAAAATCCGTATCATACTGGGTGACCACGATCAATTCGTCACATCCGACGGGAAAGCTGTGATGAGGGCTGTTGGAGCTGTGATCCGGCATCGGAATTTCGATACCGAATCCTACAACCACGACATCGCTTTACTCAAGTTGCGAAAGCCCGTGACTTTTTCGAAAACCGTCAGACCCGTGTGTCTACCTCAAGCAGGTAATAAACATATGGCGCACTGTTGTCTCGGGCGTGATCGGCTAGAAATCGTATCTCGAGCAAAAACACTGATGAAATTTATTTTGGGGGTGAAATTTATTTTCGTTTTTTTTTTCTTCGAGATAATACTTGTCACATCCGAATAGCGCAGAGAGCCGCAGTAGGCAATTTTCAATTGATTCTCGATCATCCTTCCTTAAAAAAGTCATTTGAAGTCTCTTTTTGGGTGATTCGATTGGTTTAGATCTAACCATGTAACATGTGAGTACACAGAGACAGAGTGTGCCGACATGCAAATAATTGATATGAGTTATTATACCATATACATATACACTTATAAATACTCCATACATTCACATACCGCTACAAATTTACCATGCCATTACACGAAGGGAGAAAATACTTTTTGAAATTCTAGACATCTACTAAAAATTGCAACTGGAAATAGAAATCGGCTATATAAGAAAATATTTTGCATTGGAGAAAAATTCACTGCAATCCAGTGGTCTAGCTTTACATTAAATGAGTGTTTTGTGTGTGTGCGTGTGTGTGTACATCAGGGAGCGACCCGGCGGGCAAGACCGGCACTGTCGTGGGCTGGGGGAGGACGAAGGAGGGCGGTATGCTGGCGGGCGAGGTGCAGGAGGTGAGCGTGCCGGTGCTGAGCCTGGACCAGTGCCGCAAGATGAAGTACCGGGCGAACCGCATCTCGGAGAACATGATGTGCGCGGGCAACGGGAGCAAGGACTCGTGCCAGGGCGACAGCGGGGGGCCACTCCTCGTCGACGAGGCCGGCAGGCTCGAGATCGCAGGTAACCCCGCATTGGCGCTCATGTCGCGTGCTCAAAATCACTGCACCAGACGTACTCGCGAGTAACTGGAAATGTGCAAGTTTTCACAATCCATAGCTCTACGACAAGGACGTTTTTCTCGTGCAGTGAAACGCGTTAGACTGGATCCGCGATCGAAGATTATTGTACACTGGAAAAACTTTGAGTTGTAATGATTTTGGTGCGCGCAATCGCGTCAGAAATTAAGTTTAGTGGTAAACGCGTGACCGAGCGACATGATCCAACCGTTGGCTGGTAGCACTGATTGAATTTTATCCGTATAGCTTCATAATTCTCAAGATTCTGCAAGAACGCGTGTTTAGTTTCACAGCTGATGCACTCCATCTGCCGAGGATCTAATCATATTCTGTTACATTGAAAAAAATTTCTGGTAAACCCTACTATATTGTTACTATATTATATGAATGAAAAATGCGACAGCCATACTTTTTTGGTGAATCCTACTATACAAAATTTAGGACGTCTTGCCAGATTAATATGGTTCAGATTATCTGAAAATATGTTAAAATTTACTTTACAAATGGCAAATTATTAAGAAAAAAAAAGGATTTTTTCAGATTTTTTCAGATTTTCGAACCCTTAACCCGTTAAAGCCCACTGAGAATGTGGGCGAGCTAAATTCAAAGTAATTTTCAGAAATAGAATAAAACCGTGGAAGATGTCAGATGACAAAACTTCGATCAACGACATAATTTCATAATTGTTTAAACAATAATTGTTTAAACAAATTATTAAAAAGTGATTTTTTTCTAACTCTGATGCCGACAATCGATTGTACGAGAAATATCACTTACAGAACATACTTTGAAAAGCTCATTTTTTATTCCTCGAAATGCTCATGAACAAATATATTTTTACTTCGGATTCATAGTTCATATATAAAAACTATCTTGTTAGTAGATTTATAGTGCCGGTAACTATACATACATGGTTGTTTACTATATATTAGTAAGATGTACTATACACTAGTGAAATCTTGTAAAAATATAGTTACAGACACTATATTTTGTATTGTGATAACGTTTACTGAATTTAACTATAGATGGATAGTATAATTTCCTATAAGATGGTGAATTTCATGTATAAATATAGTATGGTTCACTATATTTTTCTTTACTATACGGTATAGTAGGATTTACAAACCAAATTTTTCTCAGTGTAAAGCTGTTACAAAAATAATTTCGTACAAAATTGTTTAGTGTTTAGAGAAGCCGACTTTTTTTAGTAATAGAATCCGAATCGGAATTTAATTATTGATCTGTCACCCTTAGGTATTGTCTCCTGGGGAGTCGGCTGTGGTCGACCAGGATACCCTGGCGTTTACACGAGAGTCGCTAGGTACCTCCATTGGATCCGCATCAACATGAAAGACACGTGTATATGCAACACGTGATCAGCACGAAAACGTCATCCAATGACTGAAAAGTTCAAGTGTGATACTAATAGCCCGAGAGCCTATTTTCTTTTATGCCTAGCTGTATTACACTGTTCGTGTTCTTACGATATTTATTATTTATATTTTTACAAAGAACTTTGTTTAAAGTATAGTACAGTCAGGCAATATCGATCTCAAATCTTACAACTTTTATTATTTGTAAGAAATTCTTTTCTGTTTGCCAGCCGTAAGAAGTTTTTAAACATTAGTATTTATATTAGAACAAACGTTCAAGTATGTTCTCAAAAATAATAGACGGGCAGACGGGCCGTATCAATTCACGTTTTTCGACCCGCGTGTATCCATCACAGCTCGTATCAAGCTGCACTCAAGTTTCTCTCATTCGGTCCAAATGGAAAGTATAAGTCTCAACCGCATGATATATAGTTAGACATTGGAAAGGAAACAGGCTCTCGGACTGTAAAGTAATTGGTTGCCATGTAAATAACTAGATTCATCTCATTTAATGCTTGTATCATCATACTCATTTGTTAATTGGTTGTTTAAAGTATTATATATCTATATATGTACTTGACTGTTATTCATCACTGGCTACACTTTAATTTATTGCATTTGTTTTAATGGACGCTAGTGAGTGATGTACAAGTGAATTTTATAAATATTTTATAATTTTATAACTTGCCGCAAGTCGTACGTTTTTGAATCGCTGTATTTTTTAATGTAATGTAATGTATAATATTGATTCCACAAAGCCCTACAAAAAGGTTTGTTTCCCATCATAATTTAGCCATTATACATTGTTTGCGTTTTCATTGAAATTCCATAACACGAATTCGACAGCTTTCGGAAACCAATGCCTTATATACGCTAATGCCAATAATAATTCGTGTGAGACGTGGATTATTTTGATACATTATCTGAGTATAGTCACGTGGTCTGCAGTCGCAACAATAGTGCAATAGTGTAAGTACGCGCACCTAAAGCAAATCGAAAGATGTAAAATGCGAGGCGAGTTGGACGTGTGTCAACAGGCCCCACTAGCTTGTCTTGCTTGTCCACTTGGCTGCCGAACACGTGTGTGCGAGTTGACCAGCAGTTTATCTGTATGGACCGTGAAATATTACGGACCAGGTAGGACATATTCGTTTGCATGTCTCAATGACGATGTACTGAATTATCAACACGATTTCGTCGTACGAGAAAGTAATAAATAATTGTTTGGGTTGCTGGTGGTTTCTCAATTGAAATCCACGATACTGATTCTTCTTCTCGAAAATAAACATATCTTGCGGCTAAATCTGAAAGTGTAATAGTTTCTTCTTTGTTTCTAAATAATTACAATTCTATCCCCCCAGAGGAAACATTCATAATTGTAATTTTCTACGTAGTATACTAATCTGGAAAAAGAATTTAACTATATCAGAGGCTGTGTATAATCATCAAAATCGGATTATACAAAAGCATCTGCGACCATGTGTTTGAGAGTTTGGCCAATTCGATTTCTCTTCCTCGCTGCTTTCTCAGTATCAAGGACGACGTGTGCAGTGAGTTGACCACGAGTATTTCATTAACTTTATCACTTCCTCGAGTTATTTTACATTTCAAAATTGATTATAACGGACGTGGAAATTAACTTTTCATCGAGACAAGTATAATCGCGAAGTAACGGGACTTTACGTTGGCTTTTTTTTTTATTAATGAACATCGCAGGAATGTCAGTTGGCAATTGTTTTGATCTTCGCTAATGGAAAATATTTCAGAAGAATATTACGTCAAAACTTTGATTTAGGTCCCCGAAGGAATCCCCACGATTGATTGCAGTAAGTATATCGTGTGTGACTCAATTCCAATTCGTGCTTGATGATTATTTACGATTGAAATACATGTGCCGACCAAGGTTGCGGTGTGCAAAAATCTGTCGGAACGAGAATAGTCGGAGGGGAAAGTGCTGTGCTTAATGAATTCCCTTGGCAAGTCCAACTGTTGTACATAAATCACTTTTATTGTGGTGGAAGTCTAATAAATAGTCTTTATGTTTTGACTGCTGCTCATTGTGTTAAGGGGTAAGTAATGCGCAAATTACGATGTATTTCAAAATTTGGAATTTATATTGTTATAATTGCGAATTTAAAAGAGAATTAAGTCGAATTTTTTTGAATTTTCGATACAATCGGAATTCGAGCTCAGGCGAAGAGATGAAATCTGTGTGATTCTAATAGCCGTAATTTACATTTGAATTATATCTGTATACCTCAAATACGCTGAATCTTTCAACGTTCATAAAAATTAAAGTAGCGGTTTTCGTGTTCTTGATCATTGATGGCTTAATGAATGATAATTTTAATCAATTCTTCATTCGCGTAAGTTTACACGAATACGTAAATATGTTAGCACGATAACTAGGGATAGAAACAACCATTGCTATAGGAAATCACGAAGATTTCGTAATGAAGGTCCGGAAGTCCGATTCGAAAGTTTGCTTTTTGCCCCGTCACAATAAAGCTTTCTCTTTGATAAAGCAAAAAGTGGGTTGTTATAAAAATTGCATATTTTTGATTCCTTGACGAATGTACCCTTGATCAAAACCATTTCTCATACACTCACTTGTTCAGTAGAATGTTTTAAATCAACGTAAAAACACGGATTGTCGGTCAATTTGTGAGATTAATGATTCTTCAGGATTAATGATCTGTTCGAGATAAAAATTTACCTTATTGTTATTTTCAAGGATCTATTGGCCTTTGATCCAAGCCAGGCTCGGTGCATATGATCAATGCGACTCAACTGAAAAAAGTCATTTGAGATTTGTTAGGAGTGCTACACTCAATGGATTCAACCCCGTAACTTATGATCGAGACATCGCCTTGTTGAAACTGAATAAAAAAGTTACTTTCTCGGATTCTGTATCGCCGATATGTTTAACTTCTGCATCTAAAAGTAAGATAATTTTATATGAAAATTTTCAATATTGACTTGACAGGCAACTCACATTTTGTTGTGATCAATATAAAGACATGCGATAAATCTGATATGCATCGGTGGCTTTTACAAAGAGTAGCAGATTCAAAAACTTCTCGCAAACAGTGACACACCTATTTTTTACCCTAGTCTGGAGATCCTGTAAGAATAAAATATGTTCCTACAACTGTCTCATTAAAATCAGGGTACATCAGATTATTTTGACTTAACGAATTTGGAAGCACAAACTGATTAACGTGAACAGAAAATAGAATCAATAGTCTTTCTGAGCATCAGTCGAAAATTGTCACTTGAAAATTGTACGAAGGGTGGGGAGATGCGAAACCTCATATTCTTAGTATAGCATTCTCAAATCTGCTACTCTTCACGAAGGACGTCCGAATATTCGCATAGAAATAGTGAGCTGCCGAAGCTAATTCATATTTTAAGAATGTTATTTACAGCGATATAACAAAATTTAACTTTGTATTTGATGATGAATATAGACTTCATGCCACTGTAATTGATATCGTCGTGTATATTGTGCAGTCTTAGAATTTTATCAATCTCAATTGCAAAGTAATGTACTCAATAGTGCCCATCCTTTGGTTCATAAATTTACATGTACTGCATTATAACCTCAAGAGGTTCAAAATGCTTAAATAAAAAAAAAAAAAAAAAAAAAAATTTACATGTATATACGAAGTCAATATTCAATTTGTTCTTCTGTACGTATCAATTGGTGACCGAAATTTCTCAATCAATTTTAAATACCGACCGTTTGGTTTTCTCAAGAGTGCTCAAATATATACTAAAGATAGAAATTTCCTACATTTCCCCCCTGAAACATATCAACTTTCATAGTCTCAGAGATCCAAGGGAAAACCGCGACTGTTTCTGGTTGGGGTCGCACCAAGGAAAATTCTCGGACAGCATGCGTTTTACAAAAGGTTAGCGTGCCTATTCTGAGTATGAGACAGTGTCGCCAAACAAAGTATGGCTCTGCGGCGATTACCGCCAATATGTTGTGTGCTGGATATCCAAGTGGGAAGAAAGACGCCTGCCAGGTATATTCACATGTTTCTCAGGAATTAATAACTGCTCTGCTATATTTTTATGAATGCATGTATCCGCTTCCGTAACGAGGCACCAACCCTTCTGATGTCGATTGTACATGTCTGACTAGGAGATTTTGTCAACTTCGAGTGACCAATCATGACGAAACTTTCCGAAATGCTTTTTGGGCTCTTCAAAATAAGCCATATAATATACAGCAATTCAATTGAACGTTTCGATTTCTCCGAGACATTCGATCAATATCTGATCTCTTCCATGTACAGTATATCTGTATCTGATGATTCTCTGATACTCCCCTGATATTCCCTGATAGATATATACTCTGATTGCATGAGATCGAAACTAATAGGTAGAATATCTCCGGAAAATCGTGACGTTCGATTGAATGGTCGCGTATATGGCTCATTGAGCCATCAAAGAATCATTTTAAAGAGTTTCGTCATGATTGCTCACCCGTAGTTGACAACGTCTCGTAGTGAGTGATATTCAAATCTAAATTTTCATCAGGGAGACAGCGGTGGCCCACTCGTGCTGGCACAGCCATACGGAGTCTCTGAATTGATCGGAGTCGTGTCTTGGGGAATAGGGTGCGGCCTACCAAAATATCCAGGCGTTTACGCTTCTGTAGCTTATTTCAAAGACTGGATATATCAGAACACGCAAGACGCAGAATATTGCGGACTTTAATGGTGAACAAATAAAATTTAACAAAACTTCTACTTGCGCCAAAGCAATTGCTCGCACTCAAATTATCTTCCCCGTGGGCTTCACTGGAAGCTCAAAAATATAATCTTTCTATATTTTTTCAGCAATACCATGTTGACATGACGGAATTCCTTTCTGTACAGTTAATTCGAGACGTTTCATGAAGAAAAATTGTCAATAAATGATCCAAAGTGTGTTCACATACACCAGTCACATGTATCAACATTTTTTCTTTTTTTTTTTTATAATTTACCATTTTACTTAATCGTCAACGCAAGATTTTCTTTACCAAGTATCGTAATTTTACACGTGGCTTGAAAGTGATTCTTGCATTTTTCATCATAAAAGGCAGTGGAAAATGAAGAAATAATTACAGTTGCAGTAGCAACTGTGCCGCCCCCCCGGGGGAATTTTAATTTTCCGAAAATCAGAATGAAACTCAATTCGAATTATCGATCGACGTGTATGTGAAATCCTAAAAGCTGTCTATAATTTTATTGTGGGTTTCAAAAAGAACGGCTGTTCGCAGATTTAGTTCACTGGCGAGAAGAGAAAATCTCATTGATATGGAGTTAAGATTAAGAGCTAAGATTAAGTACGGGTTGGCTGATTTTAAAGGTTTTGAGTTGACCTTTCATTTCCCACCAGTCCAATTTACAATTGGTACCAGCCAAATTTACAGATTTAGTGTCTTTTCTTGCTTAGGGGCCCATATTGGGTACACGTACCTTATTTTAAATTAATGGATTATATTTATGGGCTTATGAATCATAAACAGATACACTGTCCAAACATAAAATCAATAACGATACACGGATATCTCTTGGAAAACGCGATCAATTCGAGTACCTCAGAACATTTTAGATAGTTTCAGCAAGATCGTGTCAGTTAATAGAAATATTTTGTTTTATTCAATATTTATATATTGATAGAATATTCATTACTCTGTAAAATTGATAGAAGCCATAAATGATGTTGATTAATTATAATTTTTTTAATGATTCAAGGAATTGCTGATTGTCCTGTGATGTACACACCTAATGCTTGATAACATACTTGTATCACGTAACTTAATATAAAATTGAATCTTCAATAATGATTCAACGTATAATAACTTTCATTTAATTCTGCAATTCTAGATTCAGGATTACTCAAACAAAATTATTTTCGACCGAGTAAAATTGCACATTTCTCAGATCTAAGCCCATTTTGATAACTAGAATTACACATTGAATTTTGAAATCCAATCCACTTATCTCTGCCGAAATGCATTTCAACTACTGTGAAAATGCAAGTGATAAAAGAAATATATATTTTCATAATCCAAAAGAGAAAAGTGTTGTAAATGCGGGTGTCGGGGTGATAGCCCCGACGTTCCGAACGCGCTGAATTCGGTTGAGTGATGTTTCAGTACACCGCTGACTGTTATTACCGAAACAGAAATCATGAAGACCCAGGGAATCTTTAAATATTCGATGAGTATCATCACAGTCACTTTAGTTTTTATTGCCAGTATAAAAACGCAGAATCTGGTAAGATATTTCCAACATAAACAAGTTGATCGATGCAGAGCTAAAATTCATTATCGAACTCGATTTTCTCAGCAGCAGAGAACTTTCGACGTTGGAAGATATCCAAGAAGATTTTTCGATATACTCTTTGGCAGGTTTCGCCCTTGCACTCACTGCAGTGAGTATTGACATATTCCAGTTGAAATTTTACTGTATCAGGAATTATCGAATTGTTCGATAATTCACGTTGACATAAATTTCTTGTGAAATTTCAGTATGCGGAAAATCAAATCGTGGAGGCGCAAGATTCCTGGGCGGCGAGTTTACCGATACGCATGAGTTTCCATGGCTCGCGAACGTGCACGTAAAAAATAATCTGGTCGTGAGCGGCATTCTTATCAACGATCGTTACGTTTTAACTGCAGCGAGTCAACTTATAGGGTGAGGCGATTAAACTATTCTCTGGTAAATGCGTCTCTGCTCACAAGAAAATTCCATTTCAATATTCTATTTCTATTTTGTTTGAATAAAACTGATTAAGATATTAGAAAAATTTCACATCGAGAGATTAATGATTTTTTGTCTAACGGAGGCATCTTCTATCGTATAAAGATCAACGTTTCTCATCACTGCATATTTCACGTAACTCATGCGTTGCTCACTCACTGAGAGATTTGTTGACTTTAAACATTTTTTTCATTGATTAAAATATCTATAATACACCGAAGAATGATACTCCAACTCCCTTGAAAGTAGGAAATATTTTTAAAAAGTTTCATAGCTTATTTCCCGAGGATCCTTTAATCGATCTGCAACGTTTCGATACAACTCTAAAAGCGATCATCTCGGAGATGCATCTTTACTATGGCATGCAGCATAACTCGATCATTTCTCATTAGATTAACTTAAATTTTCAACTGTAGCTTAAATCTCACTTATCAATGAGCCGTTACATTTTTTATGAGAAATCATAAGCCGATTTTTTTATGAAAGAAAAATAATTTGAATGAAAGACGGATATGTCGAAATCAACATCATTGTAAAGCTCAAAGTAGATTTATATAGAACTAGAAAACATTTTCTTCGATTCGCTCTAGATGCTGTCTGAAAATTGCTACCCTGCGCAACATACTTAAAAAAGACCTCATTCTTCAGTCTTTCAAAGACAACTAACCTATTAACACGCGCCTCGCTAAAGAGAATTGAGGCGGTATTTATTGGTCAGTTTGTGAACTAATCATACATAAAATCATGAACTTCGAAAGCGACCTATTTAAACTGTTTTACCCCTTAAATTTTCGAGATGATTCGATTAGTTTCTTTCCAATTCCAGCGCAACTCCACCCGAGATAAAAGTGTCCCTGGGAGAATACGATCGATGTCGTTTGGACGTTTCTTCGATGAATGCAAGCGTGGATGCGGTCATATCTCACCCAGAGTTCAGTTACGAGGCGCGATCTCACGATTTGGCTCTGATCCGCCTCAGCCGATCGACTGCATTCGAGAGAAGAATTTCGCCAATCTGCCTACCAGAGGCTGGTGGGTGAAATATAAAAAATATTGTCCCAAGTAAAAAAGTTATGGGTATAAATCATGACCAATAAAATGTGCCTGATACTTTCAACTGGTATTTTCCAAGTATAAATCAAGGCATAGTATGGACGAGTGATGCCTTGCGAATTTTGTTGAATTTAAAGATACAGTGTAGAGGAACAATGAGCAGAAATGCTTTTTATTTAAAAAAAAAAATTAACTCTCATTCTCAGTAACTGTTAAGAAACTTTAATTTACCAATAATTGAACTAAAAATAAATTTTTTAGTTCATGCCTTTTATCTGACTATTTTATGTCTGATGAATATTTTTTATTACATAAATTATTAAGGTATAATCGATGCACAGTCCTGTACGAATGTCTAAACGTTTACCAGGCATTTATAAGGCACAGAGAACTCGTCCTTGGTTATAGCCTAGATATAATAATGACAATCCATATTTCTAGGCGTGAATGATAAATAATTTATTTATTTTGAACCCTGCAACTAGGAAGTGTTACTAATAATCGTTGTGAAATTTTATGGGGCAGTATCGACGTACTTGGGTCAAGTGGGAACTCTGACGGGTTGGACGACGAGTAGCGCACTCGAGAACACGACGGACAGCACGTGCAGACCACGTAAGTTGGGCCTGCCAATCCTGGGCAGACGCGAGTGTCTCAAGAGTGGCATAAAACCGCAAAACTACCACGAGGAGACTGGCTGCATCGGCGTCATAGGCTCCAGCTCCATTATTTGTAACGTGAGTGATATATCGAACGTTTTCATTATCAGGCGGAATCAAATTCAACATACAGTTACGTTTCACGAGGCAAACCTGATGATTTCAGAACGACGCTGGATCGTCAGTAATGCACAGATCATACAGTGGCTTTTACGATTTGGTAGGTGAGTATCGCGGCAGAGTATATTTTACATATGTAAGGTACACGGGGATTACTTTGGACATTTGACAACTTCTAAAGTCTGCCACGATCATTACAATGTTAATATTCATATCCTATGCGGCTACTCCAAAGTTGAGTTGTGACTAACAACTACAGGACCATCATTTTTTTCAACATGATTGCGTTGATGTTGGACGACAAAAACACCTGTTATAAATTATAATAGAATTCTCGTCATGAATAGTTATTTTCATTACAGTTAGCAGTTTAATTTTATTGCTACGATTATAATTCCTTATTTAGATTTTATCTTTGTCATAATGTTAAGAGATAATTGCAATGTTATATCGCGAAAATATCAAGCGAAATAGTATCTCAGAGATTGGTAAGCGGTTGAAAAGACCCTAGAAATCCTAAGCTCCAAAATACATATGGCCGACCGACTGCTGTACGTATTATTAAAGTTTGAGTCAGAACAATTGATCTTTATTTATACGTAGTGTCCAAAGTAACCCTCGTTTACGGTACACAATTAATTAGAAATAAAACGTTACTATGCGATCTAGGTATTTTGTCGGACATCAACAATTGCAACGATACTGTCGGCACTGCGATTTACACGAAAATTGGACCCCACCTCGATTGGATTTACGGGAAAACGAAAGACGCCTGCTATTGTATCAAACCAATTGATATACCCGAGATAAAGTCACTAATGTATGCTTATTGATTCAATGTATATCACTGCTCATTTGATATATTGTCCCATTACAAGCATCCTTTCCATATATAATATTAAAAGACAAGCTCAAACTCATATTTATACTTGAATAAATGTTATACTACGCTCAATCGTTCATATCCCGGCAAAACACTTCCAGATTTCTCTCCAACAGAACATTGAAAAATTTGATTTGACTTAAGGGGGCTTCAGCGAGTTCGTTCAAAATTATAGAATGAATTGAAACTTCCACAGAACGTACATAGCAGAATCAACTTTCAATTGCAGCAAAGAAAATCATGGGTCAACATGGTCATTTCCATATGATCGCCATAATAAAAATGACTTTTTTTACATGGGCTCTTATGGCGAAAATCGATTAATCCCGTCTGAACCGAATATGAAATTATAGAAAAATTTGAAAAAATTCTAAGTAATAGGTATTCATAAGTAGATTATAGTATGCTCGGAAAAATGGTATGTGACCATCGATTTAAGATCGTGAAATTGAAAAAAGTGAATTTCGATAAAATTGACAATTGTTTATGTGTAGATTGTGACTTAGTTACAATTTATTTATCCTTTTCAAGCATCCATAAGTGGTCTAGGATAAGATTGGTCTACTCTAAAACGATAGAATTGGAATAATTTTGGAGAAAAATTCAGGCACCCCCAGTAGGGCCCCGCATAGGTACGGCACCTAACGCTGAAGCCCCCTTAAAATATGTTTCTAGCCAGTCTCTGCGTTTTAGGCAGTATTGAGATCGTCAGGTTAATGAAAACAGTGGAGATGCTTTTCAAGTTAAAAGAACGTTTATTGTATAATGAAATGTATCAAGCGCTGTGTACATGCGTATGCTGTCGAGTCAACGACGAGTCTGCCCGCTGAGCCACGAGCTCCCGTGCCGCAAGGCGCTGATCCTCGCATCGGGGCCAGTTCTGTCGGTATACAATTCTACCATGCGCAGTCGATAACGCGCCAAGTTAAAAATCGGTTTCGCAACAGGCAGTCACCCCATGTTTCCTTGATTTTTGCAAACTTTTCACGTTAACCTCAATTTACATAGATTCTAGCCATTTTACAGATATTTTCGACCTCAAACCCATTAATTCACGTTCACGATCAATAATGAATAGTACGTACCTGCATTTTTGCTTTCTCGAAGAGAAAGGCTTGTGACGAGGCAAAATTCGAATTTCTGAATCAGACTGCGGGATCTCGATTTTCGTAATCTATCAAAAACATCAAATCCCAAAAATATTTGTACGTACGGTGTATGTGAGCCTTTATTTGGCGTACGATAGCTTCCGAAGAAAATCGTCCAATCATCCTGAAATTTGGCAGACAGGTTAGTCGTGAAAAGATGTTGCCCGAATTTGTTAATTCATAAATACATGTTGGAGTCGGAAGACACACGAGGATCGACGAGATATTTCCCATGGCTGCCATTGTTGCTATCTCAAGCAACCATTGCTTCGAGAAAGAGAAAATCAGTTTAAAGTCCATTTATCAATGGTGAACGACACGGAAACTTAGTTTCTCCTTAGCAACTGTTGTTTACGTCCCTATGTAACCATTGCTGAGAGAATGAAATATTGAGTTAAAGTTCATTCATAACCGGGTAATACGACACAGTTTCTTTGTGTTTCTTATAGCAATTGTTGTTGACGTCCTTAGCAACCATTGCTAAAACAAGTTCCAGGTTCATTTGTCGGCGACAAAAGATACAGAATCCTTATTTCTGCATAGTAACCGATTTCCGCGTGGAGCCTCTTTGAGAAGGGATACTGTTAATGCAGTTAGCAGCGGTTTTTCCATAAACACACTGTAAAAACGATTACTTAAAAGTGTTGCAGTACTGAAAATTTTTTTACTCAGAATAAGTTCAATAAATCCGAAATTTCTTAGTTTCAGTAATTATTACTCAAAATTAATATATTTCTGAAATTCAATACAAATTTACTGAAAGCAAGTTTAGTAATTTCTAACATCGATTCTGGCCTAAATTGATTGACTATTGTATAAAGGTCAGTGTTTGACTAGTGTTTTTGTGAGCATTCGGATTAAAACTACACAACTTTACTAGTTGCTCCAAATTCTGAGAACCTGATTGAAACAAGGGAAGTGAAGGAAGATACAGGAGAATGGAGAAACTGTGCTAGGACTTTTGGATGTTAGAAGGGTTATATGGGAATGGATTCTCTTGTTACACTCCATTGAAAATATCCATTTATTTTGTGAAAAATGAAGAATCAATGGAGAATATTCAAGATTTTTTAGAAACTCAATTCATTTGCGATAGAAGAGTTTTTTTTTACAAAACAACACTTATATTATTAATTTGTATGTGTAACGTTGCTGGATTCATTTGTGACGTAATGCAAGCGCATTACGTTATTTTTATGTTTACGGAATTTTGGGAAATATGCCTTATAATCTATAATATGCGAATATAAATTTAGCTTAAACCATTTGTAATGTTCGTGGGAATTCCTTAATTTTTCGAAAAGCATAATTTTACATTTAAGTAAAAATGCATTCATAAAGCGGATGTGCACCGCTGATTAAAAGATATCATATTGAAAATCAATAGAAAACGACCTGGTACTCTTCTCCCATGTCATGCGTTATCAAAGCTCCGCCATTTTTTTATTGATTTTAAATTTGCAATAGTATTGTTCTTGATCAAGAGCGTCATTCGTTCGACTAGGCTCGAAGGGTCAACACCTCTTTTTATACGGACTTGGTCTCCGTTGGGACTTAGTCTCCCGTAGTTGTTAACAGGCACTCTTGGAGTGGCCTTCGTTTTATTGGAAACTTATCTTACTTAAGAGAATTAATCAACAAATAAACTACAAAAAGAGTAAGTTTTATTTTATTTATCGATCTCTAATTCTCATTAACCTTATCAATAATTTAACCCTAAACGTGTCTGGTCCCTCTCACATTGTTAAGAGTTGAGTGGCTGGACGATTAGCGTTTAGAGGTCTTTAGGTAGGTCAGATTCAATAATCGCAGATAAATTCAATAATCGCACTTCCATATTCTTTTGTACGTGTTTTGTAAATTCAGTGTATCGCGAACGTGTCATCAAGACGGAATTATCTTTCTTATTCTCCGGTTACCCGAGCTATAAGCGCAAGCTTGGCTCTGAAATCGCGATCGACTAAGTACGCGCGCCGCGTCAATTTATCCCGACGTCACACATTCAAAGATTTGAAAATTAGATTTTTATTTATTTTGCGGTTATAGTCCGTGTCTACTCTAGATTGAGATATGATAAAAGAATAATTTAAATTCAGAATGATAATTATTGATTAAAGTATTTCGTCGTACGGGAATTTAGTACAAGAAGAACTTAATCTAACTAGGAGAGGTTGTCATCTTCGGGTGCCCAATCTTGACCGAACTGCCAGAACTTGTTCCTGGGTATATTATGAGATACCCGGTGCAGCCATTCAGTCTAACGCTCCCAATAACTTGACTTATGGCTCTATGCGAGCCTGGCTAGAACACTATTTTCACCATTATTGGCACGAAAAAGCTATTTTGGTTTTCCACTCCTTCCACAGCATATCTATCTTCACGCATCACTTCATATACCCTGAAAACACTGGAAACAACATAATCCATGTGATTAAGATTGATCCACACCACTATGATTTATTAAGAGTACCCAAAAGTGATTAAAATAACAAAAAAAATGACAATATGTCATTGAAACGTATTTCTCTCACTGCTCTGTACTTTCTCTGTTCTCACTAAACACCACATCACATTTTATTCTAAAATATATACAGAAGGAGTAAACTACGTATATACTCAACGAATCTTATTTTCATGTCTTACTCACATAGAGTAAAACATCAAATATATGGAAAAATCAACGATAATCGACTTTTCACTCTGTGCTTGGATACTGAAGCAATAACAACATGTACCCAAGCACAGAGACAACAAATGTAGTATCATTGGACGACAATTCAGTATCAGAATTGATTTTCACTCATGAAAACTTCAATTCTGAGCATGTGTCAACCAATATCATACTATAACCAATTATATCAAAAATCAACTACTCACAGTTTTCTCCTCGCTCCAATAGAATTTCTGGCTCTGTTCAGCTTACCTGGAACACAGAATTTATCACAAAGCAACATATTACAAAAAATATATGAAGAAAGGCAAAGGTTAAGTTGACTTATCTGAATTTCCTTGCATCTAGATGAAATTGATCTCCATCAGCTGCTGCACTCGATGAAGCTCCAAACCTGCTGGAGAACACTGTGATGGAAATTTATCTATAAATTTTCATTACCATTACTCAAACTGTTGTGAGTAAGCAATGTGTACCTGATGAGTACACATCACATGTCTAACTAAACATGGTGTTTACAAACGACGCTTATGGTAACCTGTAGCGCAGTACCTGTGTTACCGACTCCGCCCTGCAGGTTACCATAGGCGTCGTTTGTAAACACAGTCAGTTAGACATGTGATGTGTACTCAGGTAGACATGCACTATTTTTACTCACAACAGTTTGAGTAATTATGAGAAAAGTTTCCAGATCAATTCCCGTCACAGTATTCTCCAGCAAGTTTGAAGCTTCATCGAGTGCAGCAGCTGATGGAGATGAATTTCATCTAAACGCAAGGAAATTCAGATAAGTCAACTTAACCTTTGCCTTTCTTCATATATTTTTTGTAATATGTTGCTTTGTGATAAATTCTGTGTTCCAGGTAAGCTGAACAGAGCCAGAAATTCTATTGGAGCGAGGAGAAAACTGTGAGTAGTTGATTTTTGATATAATTGGTTATAGTATGATATTGGTCGACACATGCTTAGAATTGAAGTTTTCATGAGTGAAAATCAATTCTGATACTGAATTGTCGTCCAATGATACTACATTTGTTGTCTTTGTGCTTGGGTACATGTTGTTATTGCTTCAGTATCCAAGCACAGAGTGAAAAGTCGATTATCGTTGATTTTTCCATATATTTGATGTTATACTCTATGTGAGTAAGACATGAAAATAAGATTCGTTGAGTATGTACGTAATTTACTCCTTCTGTATATATTTTAGAATAAAATGTGATGTGGTGTTTAGTGAGAACAGAGAAAGTACAGAGCAGTGAGAGAAATACGTTTCAATGACATATTGTCATTTTTTTTGTTATTTTAATCACTTTTGGGTACTCTTAATAAATCATAGTGGTGTGGATCAATCTTAATCACATGGATTATGTTGTTTCCAGTGTTTTCAGGGTATATGAAGTGATGCGTGAAGATAGATATGCTGTGGAAGGAGTGGAAAACCAAAATAGCTTTTTCGTGCCAATAATGGTGAAAATAGTGTTCTAGCCAGGCTCGCATAGAGCCATAAGTCAAGTTATTGGGAGCGTTAGACTGAATGGCTGCACCGGGTATCTCATAATATACCCAGGAACAAGTTCTGGCAGTTCGGTCAAGATTGGGCACCCGAAGATGACAACCTCTCCTAGTAAGTACAAAATACGAATCTTGATTTAAGTACTTTTCTCATACTGAAATTCGTTCCGTCCCATTTTGAGAAAGATTTTTTACTTAAATCAAGAAATCGTTTTTGCTTGCACATATTATATGTTTTTGAAAATGTTAATAATCATATTTCTATTCGACACAAACGCGCTATATTCTTACGCCCAAAGACATTTGTGATAACATCGATTAAACCAAATTACATATGTAAACAATTCAATCGTACCGATTTTTTCTTTGGTAAAAATTATATCCAACATGAGAAATTATTTCAGTCAGTAGCGAAGTGTTGAGTTGTAAAGCTGCAGATGTGCCAGAGTCCATCAAGCATGATATTACTTCTTATCGCCTCATTACTATGCCAAATTCTTGGTGAGTTGTCTCGATCACGCAATATCTCCACTGTTTGAAGTTTTCTCAAATAGGTCATCGTATTATTGCAGGGA